>JAMJEX010000022.1:600000-1200000 GCA_024713705.1 Morchella sp. 2018-W38C | reverse complement strand
CCATGGAACACAACTTCTGGCTTCGCACCATCTATGCAGATGGGGCACTGCAGTGTCTCATCCACCTTCTCCAGCACTGGCATGCTCTCCTCTTCCCACTTCCTAGCGGCTCTTGCGCCGCGAGGCAGATTAATGGCCTTTTCGCGGATATGAATGAGGCCGGGATTGAAGGCGTCAAAGTGGAGCTCGTGCCTGTTGAAGAGGGCGCGAATGCTGATGGTTTCGCATCTGGGAAGACTGGGGTTGGCGGTGAGTTCATCCCGAGAACGCGGGATGGTGACGGTGTTGTTCTGGCAGTCCCAGAGGAAGGTGATGGCAGGAGCCTTGATGGGCTCCAGGGTGTTTTTGGGCGTGCTAGGAAGGACGAAGAGATCGTCGTGGTTTGCGTAGAAATTGGTTGATGTAGACATACTTCTAGTTATAGTAGTTGTAGTGGTGGTAGTACGTAGTCTAGAGTTTGTGTAGGAGTTAATTAGTAGTAAACTGCGAATGTGATGAGTGTGATGATTATGTTCCTACAGCTCTATAAAAGATTTATATACTGGATCGAATAATTCAAGTTTCTGAGTTTCAAGCACGATCCGTCGTGAAACATTGATATGATCTTGAAACTCGTTTTTAGTTTTCAAAGGTGGTTCACGAACGATCACTCGCTGCTGGTTTCAAGTTCGTAAGCAGCACACACGACAACCACCCCTAAAATGACCATATTTTGAAAAAAACAGACCTGTGAAGGGTTAGCTCCTGCCACAACTTAGAAGCGACCCCAAGTTGTCCCACGGCCCAACCGCCAATTCAGTTCTTGTATCATTATTTTATCTGAGGAGGCGCCCGCTTGGGGCCGGGAAGTCTGCGCGCATATATGCAATTAGCGAATTAAACAAGCAAACAAACAAACAAACAAACCCCGATCCACCCGGCCCAGGTTTCGATATTCCGCTCTCCCATGATCCTTAATTACTCGCGCCCACTTACTTGACTACAGCTAGTGCCAGTACTTCCACGCCGCGTATAACCAGGCACGCACCGTACCACCAAGCACAAGCACAAGCACAAGCACACCATTCCGATGCAGGCTTCAACGTAATGATTATAAATACGGCAAATGGTAATAAGAGGCTCAAATACATATAACTTCATCCTGTGCTTATGTATCGGCGTTCGTTGGTGGGTGGCGGCCTGTAGTATCCGCAAAATGCTGACCCACCAAAAAAAAAAAAAAAAGCAAATCTTGTGTGGCTTTAATTTACTAACAAATCTTCTTATCTTTCTTATCAAATAACAGATCTCCCACACAAATCCAACCCTATATTACTGTGGGTCAGCATTTGACGGGGTTGAGGGATAGTAGCACATGTCGTTGCGGTGCATGCCGTGCCGGTGTTCATTCCCGTTGATATATATGTAGATATTGCGTTCCACTATCTTTTGACAACGTGCAACCCGGCCCGCAATATCATAGTAAATCCAGCGAAGGACGACTTTTTTTTGTTTTTGTTTTTGTTTTTTGTTTTTGCTTTTGCTTTTGCTTTTGTTTTTGTTCTGCTCCTCTAACTCGACTTTATGGCTGTATTAAGGGCTACAATACTGAACTGGTGTGAACAGGGATTACAAGGTCGCCTCTCGCACCATACCATGGCCGTTGATGGCCGCCTGTCTACAAGTACGGATATATATACAGGTATCCTTCCAGATATCGCCATTCGACTGCAGCAAACAATTCACATTCCGGCGTTGTCATCCATATCTATCTAGCCGGATAAGAAAAAATGGTACTCGTGTAAGTAGGTCAAAAAACAATGACTCCTCCAGCATACATACAACCAATCAGCGCTCCTCCAACTATCGGGGTCAGTGCATGATCTCGAGTGATACCACATGCACCACCACACACACACACACACACACACACCCTCTCTCTCTCTCTCTCTTCACACCACCAGACACGCCGCCCAAAGAAAAGACAGCGCCCTTCGACCAGAGTCGAACTGGCGACCAACCGGTAAGCAAGCAATTACAGCCGGGTGTGATACCAACTACACCACAAAGGGAGCCGATATTTCTGGCCAGTACGCCCATAGGCTTAAAGAAAAGTGGTGGTAGAAAATCGCTTTACTGATTGGCTCAGGTCACGGGAATATGCAACGCCGTAACCATCAGATCAAACAAAAAGGTTTCACAATCTTTTGGCAGAGCTACGGGAGAAGGGTATCGGGTCAATCTTTACGCAAGATCATGCTAAGGTACATATACACACTGCCGAAATCACCACTCAATGGTTGGGGGAAAATGGGGTTGATGTTCTGGAAGGACTGGCCTGCCTGCCTGCCTATTCACCTGATGTAAGTCCCCATTGAGCATTTTTGGGTGCACCTCAAGAAGCTCTACCATCAACACTACCCCCAATTTGACATATGATATGTACTGGATCACCTAAAGTAATCAAGCCCCCTCATGGAGGAGGCAGCTCTTATTCATTGCCTGGAACTGCTGCTACCCGATGATTTATTTGGTAGGCAGGTTGAAAGTATGCCTAGGAGGATATATAGAGGCTGTAATAAAGGCAAGGGGGGTTTGTACACAGGATATTTAAATGTCATTTGTTCTTTCTTTCTTTATACACTAAATAAGTATTCTACAAATTATCAGCTTCTTCAAACGATCAATTGTGGCTGTTGTAAATACTCATAATCGTGGTCCAGCGGGTTGTGGTCGAACCCGTTGCTACGCCGCACTTGCTTTAAGCCCATGGGCGTACTCGCCAGAAATATCGGTACTATGGGTGGTGCGGTGCGGTGCGGGGTTTAGGCTGAATGTTTATCCCTGCTGGGGTTTGGCGGGGTGTGTGTGTGCGGGTATGGGGGACCGGGGTGGGTGGTGGCCGGGGGGTGGGCAACGGGCATAGAGTTTTGGGGGGGCGGTCTTGAGGGCGGTCGGTAAGTACATGTATGTACAGCGGCAGGTAATAAGTGATGGAACGGACTGAGACAGAGTGATACCTGTTATACGGTGTTTGCAGATAACCATATCTCAGGGCGTTCCATCACTTATGACCTGTCACTGTACCTACATGTACTTACTGTGTGTTTTGTACTACTCTAGTAGAGGCGGTCATTGGGAATGGAATGACCATGTAAACCGCCCCGATGTATACCCTCCAGAACATACAACAGCCTCATCCATAGACAACATGTACCTACATACCTACATACATGTACTACTACATGTAGTTTGTGTGTAGAGTCAAAGTACATTGTATGTCTGGGACTTGTACTTTGTATGTATATATGTATATCTTGCATGTTGATTCTTTATATGTATATATCGGCGGCAATGGAGCATGGTGCATCACTAGAGTATTATCCAAGCGGGTAGGTAGATTTACAATTGAAGTTTTAGGTGTGGCTGTTGGTGCCCTCCATCCACCAAGATGGTCATCATGATCAGTGCACGACTCGACTCGACTCGACTCGACACAGCACATCACTCGCAATCTGACACACACACACACACACACACAAGCAGATACCCACCACTCGTCTCCACCCCGGCCCCGTTTCAAACTGACCGAGTTGTGGTTGGTTTGGTACAACGGTGTGTGTGTGTCTGACTCGGAGCCATGTATGGCGCGGGGATTTAGAGATCGGGTCGGAGGTGACGCAACGAGGAGGTGCATATATAGTACGCCTGATTGACATGTCGAGTGGCGAGTAGCAATGAAGGAACGACGATGATGATGATGGTGATGATGATGATGGGACTCGAGAACATGCTTTGTTTATTCTACTTTGATCCGCAATAGGTACCTACATGTATTATACAATGGGGTTGACAAAGACAAGACAAGACATGCCCTGCTCCAAGTGTAAAACATCCATCCCGGGCCCGGGCCCGTCTGTCTGTCTGGGCAACGTCTACTCCCGAGACAGCCACACACGTCAGTTTGGCCAGCCAGCCAGCCAAGAAGTGAGGCGGGAATAGCGACATTGACATTGAAAAGTGCACCTATCGGTTGGGCCGTGGTCGAGGGCGCGGCGAGCGAGCGGATTGGCTGGGGGCCGATCGATGGATGGGCTGGATGGATACATACATACGCAGGGAAGAGGGAGGGAGCGATCTCGAGATGTGAGGGGAGGGGGACAAACACGGCTCAGCCCTAGATACATACACGATGCAGAGGAAGAAAGAAAGAAAGAAGGAGGAATTGGGCACACTCTCTGTTTGTGTCTGGAATATGTCTGAGGTGTCTGGTGGAGTGGAATATGTCGAGGTGTCTGGTGGAGTGGGATATGGCGGGTGTCTGGTGGATATCAACTCTCCTCCTTGCATGACGTCGACGGCGTCCGGATGCGTCGTCTGGATGAATTCTCTCTCTTCCTTCCTTTGCCAGTGCTTGATTGCTTGATTGATTGAGCCAGATGAAAAACTGGGAAAAAGCAAGAGACAAAGGGACAGACAGACAGACAGTCCTCTTCTCCATCTCCATCACACATCTCAATCACCACATTAATCATCATCATCATCATCATCATCTCCATCACCACAATCATCATCAATCACCGACGTCTAGCATCACAATCTAGCAGCAGTCACCGGCCATCATCTACTCTATTGTGCACACAGGGACTCTGTGTCTGTCTCTCAATCTCTTCCTCCTGTCTGTCTGTCTCTCTCTCTCACCCCAATCTCTTCATCCTGTCTGTCTGTCTGGCTCTCCTCCCTCTCTCACTCACCCAGACAGCTGCTCCCCTCGCTCTCTCTCAATCCATCTACATGTATTCATCTCACAGGCTAACCAACCCCGGCCCTGCAGATCCTCTCCTCCCCCTTTCGTAAACCCGGCAAGCCAGCCAATCAAGTACCACGCTGGTCCATTCCAAACCCTCCCACCCACACACGATACGAAAAACAAAAAAACAGAAAAGAAAAGAAAAAACCCTCATCACACAGAAAATGTACCACCGCCGCCGGCGCGCCCACTCCACGCCCAGTACGGAGCCCTCCGCGTCCGCCCTCATCGCCGCCTCAACCGTCTACAGCCCCTCCACCTCCCCCCCACCACAACCGGCGCTCGCCGCTGCCGCCGCCGGTGCAGCGCTCCGCCATGCCGCGCCCTCGCCAGCGCCAGCGCCAATTGGCACCATCCCAACCAAGCGCATGCTGAAGCGACGCGACAGCTACTCGTCCACCACCACCGACAGCAGGCCGAGCGTGCAGCGGGCCAGCAGCACGGGCAGCCTGACGGAGCGGAGGTTCCGCAAGGAGAGGGGCCCCGGGAGCGTCAGCAGCCGACGGGGGAGCATCGATGTGGGCGGTGGCAGCAGCGGCAGCAGCAGCAGGAATTCAAAAGCCCTCAGTGTTGATATCGGGCGACGGGCAAGCACTAGCAGCACTGGCAGGTTTGCCAGTGCTAACGGGAGCACCACGCCACGGCCGCTGGCGAGAAAGGTCACGGCCTACCGCGAGGAGGACAGCAGCGAGGACTATCCCGCCGACGATGACAGCGACCTGCAATTGCCCATGCCCTCGCCGCGGTCGCCGCCACTCTTGTCGTTTCCCCTGACGCTGCGAGGTGGCCCGGGTAGCGCAAGTGCCGGCAGCAAGCGGGTAAAGAAGCTATTCACCCGCCCCCGCGACACATCACCGTCTTCTTCTTCCGACCGCGACCGCGAGCGCCGCCGCCGCTCCCTCGACTACGCCGACTCCTCTGCCTCCCTCGAGTCCATCGCCGAGGATGCCGCCCTCCCACAACCCGCCCCGCTGCCTCCCAAGATTCTCGAGGAATGCGAGTCCTCATCCGACGACGACGACGACGGCGACGACACCCGCAGCAAACGCACGCTCCTCTCGCTGCCCAGACACAGCCCCCCCGCGCGCTCCGCCTCCCCCGCAAAGTCAGCACTGAAGCAGACCTCCTCGCTCTGCAAGCCGCGTGTCAGCTTCAGCGACGAAGACTCCATCGCCAGCTTCTCGCCCTACACCCGCGCGCCGCTGCTCCTCGACGACGGCGGCCCGCGGCACCTGCCCATGTTTGGCGTCGGCGGCATCACGGCGCCATCGCCGCCGCCCAGCGACTCCAGCCAGGAGAGCATCATCGGGCTCGAAAGCGCGCTGCGCTACCCAAAGGGGCAGCCGCCGCTGGGCGCCGGCAGCGCGGTCAAGAAGCTGCTCAGCGAGGGGTCGCGCCCGCCGCCGCCGCCGCTGGGCGGCAGGAAGACGTCGGCCGGCGGCGGCGGCGACGACGTGAGGAGGTTGCGGATGGGGCCGCTGACGCCGCCGGGGACACGGTCGGGCGTGCCGGTGCCCGAGGTGAGGGTTTTGGCAGCAGCGCCGGCCGAGGAGCGCGAGATGGAGATGCCGATGCCGGCGCGGGTGCTGTATGATAGCGAGAGCGACGACGACAGCGGGGACAGCATATACTCGGATGCATACGAGGACTTTTCCATGCACCCCCCGCAGCCCTCATTCGGCGGGCCAATGCCGGGCATACTCGAGATTGCACCTCCCCCACCGCCTCCACCTCTGCCCGCACCTGTACCTGTACCAAGATCACCACCGCCACCCACCACCGCCCCCTCACCACCACCACCATCACCACCACCACCACCACCACAAACAAACACACTCTCCCGCACCCTCTCCGCCGCATCCTCCCTCTCCCTCTCCTCGGCATCAACATCCTCCTTCCGCCACCTTACCCCCCGCTCCCGCTCCCGCTCGCGCCCGGCATCGCAACTGCTCACAACAATGCGCACCCACCCCCACTCCCACGCACACCCGCCGTCGCTGCGCGGCAGCACACGCTCGCTAAAGACCTCGCTGCGCGCGGGCGGCGGCGGCGGGGGACATGTACGCACGCACTCGCGCTTCTCGACCGACTCGGACCTGCCGGTTGTTGGGGGTGGTGTTGGCGCGGGTGGGGGAGAGGTGTATGGGGTTGGCAAGGGCATGGGTATGGAAAGGGAGAGGGCGGGGAGCGAGGGGACGGTGAAAAGGAGGAGGGGGGCGGGGTTTTGGGGGTTTTTGAAGAAGGGGGTGGGGGAAGCTGAGGAGGCGGAGTGTGGCGGTTGGGGGTGGGGAAGGTGTTTGGTGTGGAGCCGGGGTGGTGGGTGTGAGGGTGTGGGGATGGGGGGGAAGGAGGGGAAGGAGGGGATGGAGGGGAAGGGGAAGGGGGGGAGGGGGAGGAGGCTGGGGAAAGTGAGGAGGCTGCTGGGGTTGAAGTAGTGGTGGGGTTTTTTATAGGGATTCTTTTTTTCTTCTTTTGGGTTTTCATCTTGTCTTGTCCATATAAAACGGGGACTATATAGAGGTCTTTTTTCTGGATTTTTTGGTCTTTTCTTTCTGCTCCTTGGGGCTGTATTATTATCTTGCTGCTTGCTTCTTCTCTCCTCTTTTGTTTATTTTTCTTCTTTTTCTCCTTCTCCTTCTCTTCTCCTTTTCTCCTCATCTTGTTTATCAGGCGCACACGAGTACCAGCCAGCACGAACGACGTAATGGAATGGAACGCAACGGAACGGAAATGGCAATTGCAATTATTAGCTGGTTAGCTGGTTAGCTGGTTAGTTGGATGGTGCAATGTAGTGTATATACGAATACCGATACCGACACCGATAGCCAGCTGCGTGTGCGTGTGCGTGTGCGTGTGCATATACGTATTGATATAGATGGTCAGTCGGTCAGCTGGTCAGTAGCCTGTGCAGCCACGCCGCGATCTAGTATGGTATGTATTGTAGAACGCCGCTGCACTAGATTGTGCACCGCGCCTGCAGCCTGGTTCGGCTTCGGATCATGCTTGCTTGCTTGCTTGCTTGCTTGCTTGCTTGCTTGCTTGCTTGCTTGGTTACAGGTACTCGCCGCGGGGCGTGGTGTGGGTGTGGTGGGGGCGCGTGCTGTGTTGGGACATGCCTCTACCTACTCTGCTCTGATGCTGTGCGGCCACGTTCGCTGCCCGTTGCTCATTGCTCATTGGTCGTTGGTCGTTGCTCGTTGGCAGGCGAGAGGATATATACCCGCCGCGCCGCCCTATCTATCTGCCCATCGCGGACAGACAGGGGCCAGCAGGCGCGCGGTGGCGTGTGTGTAGTGTATACATGTAGGTAGAGCTACTAGTAGGCGATGGCATGTACATACATGTATATAGCACTAGAGCCCCCAGTCCCCGGTTGCAACAAATGGTGTTGGCCCGGGTAGGTAGGTAGGCTGTGGCTGGATGATTGATGTTGGGCTGGTGCTTAATAGCGTACATATATGTAGATCTAGAGTACTGCCCTGCCATGTATACATGTATGTGTAGGTACTCGGGGTGGCCCAGTGTAGGAGATGTACCACATTGTAGATAAAGAGGTGAATAAATAAATGGAATAAAAAGAAGAGAGATCCTGCGCAGTGCTCGGGGGGGCAGGGGGGCGCCTGCTGCTGTTGCTGTTGCTGTGGCCCGCTGTGGTCATGGGTTATCACTCGCCCGGTGGACTAACCTGGGTGCGGTGGGGCCGGGGTGGAGGGGCACGTATTTGTCGCGGGGTGGGGGTTGGCCTACTCATGGGCGGGCGGGGGGACTGTGGTTTGGTTTGGTTTGGTCTGGTTTTGGTTTGGTTTGCTTACTCCGGCCGGGCCGTCGGTGTACATGTTTTGTCAACGGATATATATGTATATGTTATACACCCCCGCGCGCGGAATGAGCTATGTGCATGTATGTAGAAGCCCTTCTTCTTCTTCTGCTGTTGCCGCCGCGCGCCGCTGTGGACGGCTCTTGTACTGGCAGGCAGGCAAGGGAAGGGGCGCCGTGTGCTATTTTGTTGCGCCGCATGGTTTTTTTTGCACTGAAGCCGGGTTGGGATGCATCCCCTGGCGGGGTGGGGGGGTTGTGACCTAGCTGGCGGGCTGTGGCTGAGGAGCAGTAGCCGAGTGATAGCGGCGGCAGCAGCACCTGCCGCGATTTCGGCGCACTGGCTGGCCTGGTGTTGTGCAGTTAACTAAACGGTTAGACACTCCGAGGTCCGGCATATAGACACTGGTCCATCCTGACCGGGGAAGGGGGGGTTGGTTATATCCCTTGGGCCGACGTCAGGACCGGATTCAAATCTCGTTACATACTTGTATATATATATATATATATGTATACCTCCTAACTAGGCCTGCCTACTCAATGTGCAAGCAAGCCGTGATATGAGCAACACCGCAGAGAAGTGGGCATGGTGAGCATGAGGTGGTCTATGATATATCGACACGGGTTTTTTTTTATGCATAAGAGTGAGCAGCTATATACGCACCATGACCACTTCTCTGCGGTGTTGAGCTCTCACGGCTTGCGCGTTGGGGTAGGTATGTATGTAGGTATGTAGGTACATGTATGTATGTATGTATGTATGTATGTATGTATGTATGTATGTATGTATGTATGTATGTATGTATGTATGTATGAGTAATTAACGAGATCTATTAGAATCAATCGGCCCTGACGGACCATGTAGTTTTCCGGCCGGGAACATACCGGGGCGTGAATGACCATGGGCTGTACTGTACCCCACTGGCTGTTGCCGTTCTCGGGCTTTGGTGGCTGGCTGGTTGGTTTGACAGCTTAGTTCCTTATAAGCCGACTAGGTAGCTATAGATCCCCCCCCTTCACAGACAGCCAATGGCAATCTGTACCTGAAAAACCGCCTGCTACGTAAACCTTCCCTTTTTCTAAAATAAACCAACTGCCCAGACGAGCGATGGAGCGGGTACTATCCATGCGGCTGGGAAGTCGTCAACCCACTGGTACTACAGCCCGTAAGGCGTGGCAGGTCTTGTCACGGCTTAGAGCTCAGAGCTCGGTACCCGGTCGAAGGGGTACGTGTTTTTTTCTTCTTCTTTTTTTCTTTTAGAGATTTTTTGTCACTCCGGGAGTGGAGGGGGGGGGGGTATCCATGATCCGGGAGTAGGTAGGTAGGTACAGTCCGACCGAGTTGTATCCGCCCCCACGCCCCCGGGTTCTGAGATCTGGTGTTGGTGTTAATGCTGCTAATGCTGTTGCTCTACCTGGCGTGAGTGGTTTATAGAAGCAAAGAGGCTTGTAAAGCCATAGAACGGCTGGCGCACCGACCGGGTAGTCAGCCAGCTAGAGGAGCTTTGGCACCGCGCGTGGGTCATGGGATGTCACTCGGGACGACAACCCTAGCCCTGGTACATACGTCCTCTTTTTTTTTTTTTTTTTTGTTTAACTCATTAATTACATGCAGACCGTAGTCTATGGTAATATCGCACTCCCCAGAACTACCCCTCTGCCTCCACCGCCACTCACAGTACCCGTAATATCGCACTCCCCAGAACTGCCCTTCTGCCTCCACCGCCACTCACAAAACCGTAACCAAAGTATGACAAAACAAACGGTAAAACAACAAAAGAAATGGTTACACTCCTTCTTCCCTATCCTTGAGTCCTCCCCACCCCCGCGTTGCCTCTCTCTCTTCTTCGTCTTTTTCTTCGTCCCTCTCCCCGTTCGGTACATACGTCCTCCCACAACGTCTCTGGAAAAAGACTTTCCTCTGGGATTATGTCACAAGAGGGGGTGCTACAGGACAAAGAGCGGAACGAGGATTGAACCAAGACACCGGGTAAATGTCAAAAGAACATATTGACACGATGGCTAGATTGGGGGTGGGCCGTGTACCTGGCGGACAGCTCTAGCCCAACCTCTGTACCTAGTCCTACATGTATCTACAGAACTCGCAAGCGGAGATAAAGCACCACCGCCACACGAGGGGGGGCATTATAGCCGCTATTCCAAACAAGTAGCCCCCCGTACAAGGAACCAGCAACCCATCCATGAAATGCGTGTGTGTGGAGCGGGAGCATCTCTGGCTACACCTTATATTCACCGGTAGCATCCCCCCCCCCCACAAATATCTAAGGTCCTTGGGTCATGGCTAGCCCGATCGTGGTAGCGGGAGGAAGTTGGTATTTGGGTTGGTATACTTGGCGATGATAGTCATCTGTGTGTGGGAAAGTAAGTAAGGCGACACTTCTGGCTACTGTGCCCGCCCTCTTACCTGTAGCGTCTATACCAGCGCGAGCAGGTCATGCGGTATCACTCGAGTGGAGAGAACCCTAACCCTACCATTTTCCGGTCACGCCGCTACTATGCCTTCAACTACCACCGGCGGCGCTGTCATCTTGGGGCTCTTCTTTCAATAGGCCCCCGTGGGAAGCTTTGGCCAGAGAAGCGGGTAGCTCGAGAGGATAACCTCCTTTGGTCCACCTGATAGTCTTATTCACGGCCGCTTTGGCACCCACCCACCAACCAGCTCTGACACTGTACGCTGGAAGCTAGCTGCCATGCCGGTTACCCTCGGCTTTTTTGGCGCTGGCGCTCCTTGCGTGTGCAGTTAATCTGGTTAATAGGCGCACCTCCGCGCGACAGAGGACTCTACGACGAGCCTGCGGCGGCTCAAGGGGGTATCAACCTTCGAGGAGTGACCAATATCTTTGGTGATCGAAGAAAACCTCAAAAAGACTGCTCGTGGGCTCGGTACCCCCGCCCCCCCAAAAAAAAAAAAATGTGTAATTGTCTCCTCGGACTAGATGCAAGCTAGTACCTACGTGGACGGCCAGATGAGGAGATTTTATTCTGTTGATATCAGGACCGACTCATGCGGATGCCAATCTCCCTGTGTACCAAATAATACAATTGAAGTTACCCCCCCCCCCCCCCCCCCGCAGTTGAGTCGTACTTGCCGAAAGGGCAGTCTAGAAGCTACACCTGCGGAAGCATGAGCAATTTGATAAACTAGGTGGCGCGGGGTCACAAGGTGTCACTCGACAGCTCCATATGGTAGATTACGGGTTGGGGAATCAGAGAGCTACGTGTAGCTGTGGACGCCGTTTCTCCAGTTGGGTGGAACGTTATTGGGTGACTTGTCCTGCATTGTTAATATTATGCATGACATGCTGTGGACTTGGCTCGGGATGACTCAACTCGATTTGGCCATGGGCTCGATCAGTCACTCGACTAGCCCGTCGACTCACAAATCCCGGGAGTTCTTGACCCGTAAACGTCCGCTTAGGAAATGAAACGAATACTCATTCAGAATATCAATAGCCTGGGGAATGGGGGGGGGGGGGGGGGTTGAGGTGGGATAGCCAATTAAAGCTCTTCTTTCTTTTAGGATGGCCTATAGCTATCGCAAAGCATGCTCTTCTGAGCTTGCTGTGATTTTGCAGCGATGTCACAGATACTTTCCAACTCGTATCACTGCAAAACGGATTCTTGCCGGATCCAAAGTAGCGAGTCATAGAGCTGGTGCATATCGAACATACAGCTACCCGGGGACGGGATCTCACGGGTCCTCTGGTTTTCAGACTGTGCCTCTCAGACCGTGCCGAGAATTACTATCGTATCTCTAGCAGAAAAGCTGGCAAATAAGAAACATATCAGGGTGCGGGGTAGTTAATCGGTTCCGTGACTTAGGCGAAGAAGCCCGTTCCAGACTGCGTATCTCTCTGCACCTGGGTCTAGAAGTACGTGAAGCTGTTGGAGTCCTTGGATAAACACGAGTTTTGTTGCTTGAATGTGTTGTACTCTACTAGTTTTATATGTTTTTATTACTTGTAATTGAGTAAAGCCATTGTGGGTTTCTATTTTATATCATAGCCTGTATGGGCCATCACCACCCAATTCTTTTGAGTTCCTTGTGAAAGTCTCATTAGCTGTCTGTTAGACTTGTGAAATCTGTGTCTGGATACGATGGTATAACGTTTCCTTTTAGCAGGAGAATAAGATACCCAATACATCTCATGGGCTGTAGTGTTTCGTCTAGTGTATGGTTTTGCCTGTCTGACCCGAAATATCTCTCGTTTTAGGGACTCTACTTTGCTTCGGGGAGGTTTTGGTATTCCCCGATTTCAAGAGCTCGGGTTCTTATCATATCGGTCCAGGGGCGATGATCTGTAGTCACCTTGCGCAATTGAGACCTCCATATCCCATGCAAGGACTAATATAGTCTGTTCTAGTTCGAGCCCTTCCCCAGCATCGGTCTGCTCTGACAAGCATTGGCCTCTGGCTCACCATGACCGGAGTTTCTCCGCAGTCTGGAGCTTCGGCGGGCTGCTACTTTCGTCGACGTCGACTCGGTCTAAACATGCTTCCCCAGCCAGTATTCGTCGAAAGTATCGATACAACCGGCACCACACACCCTAGGCATGGTTTCGACTCGCTAGCGTAGTTTTGGTTTAGATGCGTCTACTTACTTAGTTCGATCTCGTACCAACTAGCATAGAAGTGCCACAACTAGGCTTCGGTGTGTCGACTTTCTTGACATCTTCAAGCTTCCGGTACGTTGTGCTCCTGCTACAAGCCATAAACACGCGCCCCGTGTAACAGCAGTGTGATTCTGGGTCTGGTCTCGTAAACGGCCCGCCCAGTCTATTGCAACCCAGGAAGTGTTTGTCACCATGGTGAGATTCAGTGGTATACGCAGAATGCTGAGACTCGGTTGGCTACAGGCCCCATATAGTATTTCCCAGACCCCGCGGCGTGGGTGTCGTAGGTTGAGAACCTAGAGTGGTACTTGGTCAATCACGTATTGGAAGAGCAGGTATGAGGTGTTGAAACAGCGACTCTGACGGTGATTCAACGCGTATTATGATCTATGGTTCAATAGTCATGTCAGCAGGTGATAAGAGGTTAATTGGGTAAAGCGGTAACGGCACAGTGTTCTAGGATAGCTGTGCTAGTCTAATCTTTTTGTTGTCTAGAACTTTTAGTGTAGCTGTGACTGTGCGGTATAGTGGTGTAGTGTGGTGTAGTGGCAGTGGTGATGATGGTTGGTTGTTGGTGAGAGCGGTGGGCGCCGCTTAAATCCTTAGTTAGTATGGGACGTCATACAATATCACTCGATAATCAGCACAGCCCCAGCCCTGCGGAGCCCCCAAATGTTTACCACGTACCATACATCTCTGGCCTAGATCAGACAACAACCGCCATGGGCCTAACCAATGATGCACTACCAGCAATCTCCGGAGTTCATGCCTCATATTGTGGATTCGCATCAGGCGTACTCCATTCATTTAGGATAAAGAATCTACAAAACTCAAGGCGAGAGGTCAGCCCTATCGTCAAAACAACGTATTATATTCATCAACATCTTGAGACCTCACCTCGGTGTGAGCTAATAGCTACTCACCGGTAATATATCCCGAACGACTGAGTTTCGAAATATAGGTATGAAGCTTCCATCAAGTGTAGTTGTGGGCACGAGACCTTTACCAAAACAAGACGAGACCCGGGGGCAAGACAAGAAAAGACAAGACCAAGCAAAGGTCTCGAGATAGGTCTCGAGACTTTTTTGGCTTTTTTTCCTCACCTAAATATATTCTCCAGCCTCGGCCCAAAATGAAAACGAAAACGAAAAGATGAAAATGAAAAAAATTCAAACCACCTTGACCTTTATTTGAACCGATGAGCATAATTACAATGTTTTCCCATCCCCCGGGGTCACATGACAAAAAGTCTCGAGACTTTGACGCGACTAGACCATTGTCTCGAGACTTTTAGGACTCAGTCTAAAGAATACAAGACGAGACGAGATTTCCCTAAACCTCGTCTCGTCTCGTCTCGTCTCGTCTCGTCTCGTCTCGTCTCGTGCCCACCACTAGCCTTGTCGCCACTATCTACAGTAGATACAGCAACACTGTCACCAATACTGATTCTCCTTCCACAACCAATACTAGAGCAGATACGATACGATGAATTAAACAAAAAAAAACAGATATGATACGATCACTGAATTGCCATTGCCATAAACTATGGTCTGCATGCAATTAATGAATTAAACAAAAAAAAACATCACTGAATTAGCAATTGATACGAGTGATATATTGTGATTCACAAACGTCATCTTTTACAGCTACACCAATTATGTAAGGAATACATGCATATGTTGAGGATAGCCAGAAAGTAATGCATTTGTCTAGCAATATCTATATATGGGATGTCTATTTATCGAGACGGGAAATGTAAAATGTCGCTCTCCAATGTCCATGAACTCAACCACCACTCCTCCTTGCTTGCACCATAAATGCCTTCAAACTTATTAAAAAGGTAGAAAAAGTGCGTACTCTCTTTTATCCCACGTTCGCAACACCACAAAAAAAACGGCAAAACCAGCAAAAAAAAAAAAACGGCAAAGAAAATTTTTGGTAAGAAAAAGAAAAGAAAAGAAAATCACGACCAATATCCTGCACTTAGTACAATTTATATCGCAACCTTAAGTAGTATTTCATCAGAGCCAATCTATCTCCTACTCCTCCATTTTCCTCTAACAAAGAACCTTGTCATGGAGTATGTCCTGGATTTCTTCTTCTTCTTCTTATCGAGGTCATCTTTTGGCAACTCCACACTATGGCTATTATCCCAGGGAGCGTCGACGGACTCATCCTGCTTCTCAGGCTCTTCAAACTCACACAATTGATCGGCGTACACTCCCAACATGTTCCAGTAAAAGATTCTCATCAAAACCGGTGAGAGGTCTGGCCCGAACAGATCGCTGGCGGGCCACCAGGGTGCACAAATCCTTGGGTTTTCGCTACGAAGAATAAACGATCGCCCTGTAGCAATCGAATACGCTTCAAAGGCACTGCAGCAACAGATACACGGAGTCCCATTGACAGCGATATACTGGAATGGAGTGACGCCTACTTTAGACTCTGAGCGTCTTTCCGCGGCACATTGATGGTGGTGAATTAACAAAGTCATCTCAGGGTGTACTGAGACCGATGACACTCTCGCTAAAAGTGTTGTATGCACGAGCCTGGCTTGTCGTTCGTTGGCGGATAGCATTATTTCGTAAAAGTTTTCAACTGGGTACCCCGTAGAGTCAAAGAGAAGTCTCGCAAGACGCGTTGTCTCACTCTGGGAAATTGACCTAGGCGTAGGAACAACGATAGGCTCTAGAAGTATGATTTCAATGTCCTTCTGCAGTATAGCGTGACGCCGCGGAGAATAGGAGAAATCGAGTAGCTCGTAAACGTGTGATCCCAGCTCTGCAATCTTGTATATTGCTTTTACCAAGTCAAAGCACCCCAGACTGACGCCGCCTAAAGGTTGAGTGAGATCTTTTGGTATACTATAGTGAAGTGTTAGGGAGGGATATTCTTACCTTTCACCTCTTGTAGGTTGCCCCAAGCTCTCATGATCTGGCGAGCCTGTGCTAAAATTTCCTCTGTATCTCCTACGTATCGGTGGTGTAAAACCCTGAACAGATGGAGCAGTTGACTCCAAACAAGACGTGGAAGGTTTTCTGGGTTGGCCTCATTGAAGTTTAACATTACTATTTGGGAGATATAGTAAAGAGTATGGATGATTTTCGCCAAAACATCTTCGTGATTCACAGAACCATTGTTGTCACCGAAGTAATATTTGTAAATCTGTGAAATACCAGGGGCGAGATACTTCTGAATCCTTCGCTTGGTTTTAGGATAGCAAAACACCTGAACATCGTGCATAAATGTCTTGCGGAGCTCTTCAAGAACAATAAGATCCGGATCCCTTGCTGAACACGTTTTCGACAAAATCTGTTCCAGCACAGGCTTAGCACTCTCTGAAGGTACATCCTCAAACATAATACCATTCAGATTTGGGTTCTCAGTACTAACCTCCTTTACTCCCGAAGGTGGTTCTTCGACCTCAACATCCCAGCCACGACGCTCTGATTCATTCTCACAGCGAATATAGTGTCTCACATACGCAATGCACTGCATCTGAGTCCACAAACCTTCGAGATGGATCTTGACTTCCTCGCCCGGCTTCTCCCAGTTCTGTGCAATGCAGACATGAACTTTTTGTCCCACAGCCACCGACATCGCCATATACTGAGCCGAGCTTTCTTCTTTGGCACACACAAAAGCGAATGAGTTCAGAACGTTCTGCGGCCTGTAATAACTTGGGTCATCGAGTTCACCAGCGAATTGTGGATAAACAGGTGCAGAACCGCTGCTTTCATCGATGAAGCTCGTGCCTCCAAGATTCTGCAGTAAAATGCCTTGTTGAATGGCACTCTCATACAAGAATTGAGAAAGGGCACAGATCTCGGGGTCAGTGAGTAAAGGTGCAAGGGGGAGATTATCATCGTCTTCTGTAGATGACATTTCTTAATCTGTACTTGACGATGGGATGACTGATGAAAGAGTGATGAAAGCGTGATGAAAGAGTGATGGAAGATGGAGAGAAGAGACGACAGGTGAAGTAAGTGGTGACAGGTAAAGGGAGTAGAGACGAAGTAGCTTTGGGGGCTGGTGGCTATCAGAAGCCGGTCACTGTGCAGCCCACTGCATGGTCAATGATCAGTTGGTGAGCAGCGTAATCTTCCCCTAACCCTTGTAAATTGACCCTAACCCTGTTTAGACCCTAACCCTGTGGACGTACAGCTAGCCTATACCTTTGTGCGGTGTCGTTTCCTCTTATTTAGAATATCGGGAGAATTGGTTCCTAGCTTCACTTTGGTTCTGGCTCCGGGTGTGTTTATAGACCCGGTGAACCAACGAATTGTTCCCCCTGAAATGGATTTAAAGCAGACGCTTAAGATCGAGATATTTTTACAGAAATAATACTAACGAGAATAGATTGGAGTAAAAGCTTCGCGTATATATTAAAACAACTAAGTAGGCCCATTGCGCGAACCACTTCTTGGCTGCAATCACATGTAATAAATTAAACCAAAAAAAAAAAACCCTTCTTGGCGCCAAGAGGAGCATATCGAGTGACAAGCCATGAAGACAAACTCCTAAATCAGAATCCCGATACCAAACCGCTCAACATATAATCAAACTGCTCATAACTACATATATCTTCTGGGATTCTTTCATATTTTAGAGTGGCTGCCATTGTATGGACTTGAAGTTTAAAAACAACTTCCTCAACGATATCAGTACTACACTTAGGTATGACAATTGCATCCAGTGAGTGGTCCGTCACGCGCACAGGTTCATTATCAATCAATGTTTGTCAGTCTACTTTCCAGACTATGCTAGCCCTCGCTGATGTTTGTATCTTTGACAAGTACAGCGCCATACAAACATTACTTACATTAAGCACACATGAGCACTCACATCCCAAGTCATTCCCTCTCCGAAAATCAGGTACTATGCAGGTCCAGTCTCGGTCTCAAAAAGAAACGTGCAAATACACACACACTCAGCTGAGATAGATTTACCGTGGTGTACATGCACTCCTCAATTATTGCAGAGAACCTGTGCGCCAACCATAATGATTACAATACCCAAAGTCCCGCAGCAGCAACTACATACAAACCCTGGTCCCGATAACTGACATTGAGCGGTTCCCAAAGAAGTTGGTCAATTACCGAGATATGCAAAGGGGCTTTTGTCCACTAATTTCCTAGTCGGGATACAGCCGGTCTCGTAGCCCTTAACCTCCAAACCCTGAGGGCACGAGACCACACGAACCCCAGATGCAGCACCTGACCACTACCACCTGTAAAACTTACTGTAACACCAACAGCAACACATACCCATCCCCCATTTCATCTCATAAAAAGATAAAACTCATCACCCACCGTCAACACCGAGTGATATCGCGAGATGCGGCGATGAGATACGGTAGTACAGAGCCTATCCAATGAACGCGAGTTGATGGAATAACGACTGTTTCAGATACTCCTATGGAAACAACCTATCACCCAACAGGAATTGAGATACCAGCAGCCAATTAGCTCACCCCCATTCGCCGCCGCCGGCCATGGGTGGGATAGTGATGTTTGGTTGAGCGGGTGATGGGAATTGTTAGGGTCCACATACATTTAGTTACCTAGTCGGTATGTACCCCCCTAGATATCTCTCGCTCCGTGGACCCCAACTGACTCGACATCAGCAAGAACAGGTCAACATACAGAGTCCGTCAATCCATCCCCATGATCCAGTGTCTACACTCCAAGATCAAAACAAACAGTGAAAAAAAATAAAAAAAAAATAACACAACACGGCCTAACCGCCTCGTGTCAAGACAACCAAAATAGCATACGGCTCTGGGGTAATTATAGACGGTGCGCCGATCCATGTCAATGATACACTATCGCCAATCTTCATACACGCCAACTAACGCTGTCAAAGGCATGATATCAAAGGCCCAGTTTTGCCAGATGTCTACGGTTGGCGGAATAAGAAATTACGGTTCGCCCTGGTCTTCTCTAGCGGGATAATCCATATCTACAGATATGTAAGTTCTTATTTGGTTCGATTCATAACAAGACCCATTATTAACTCCGACAATGAAGTGATACCCGGCGCCAACATCTACCAACACGGGCTCCTCATGAGAGACTCCTCGAAAGAAAACCGGGTCCTCCAACATGTGGTTAGACCCCTGTAGCACTACTCGCTGGAGTACTTCAGTCGTCCGCTCCTCCAAAGTGTATGTAGGAGCGGGAGCACGTCCCAGGATAACCAGCCTTATTCGCAAGATGAATGAGCACCTCGTACCGATAAAAGCACCAAGAGCCGGGGTGTCTCTCAAGATACGATTGGCATCAAGGCAGTATCTTTCCCATGGTTCGATGCCACGGCGAGCCAACTTTCGGTAAGATTACAAAGGGCGATGATCCGCACAGATGCAACAAACATGCACCCTCTTGATCTCCGTCTTGAAAAAAAACCATCAACTCATTCGTTCGTGGATTGAAGCAATTGGGCCACCCGAGCGTTTCTCTGTTTCCCCCATCATGGTTCTGCTGGTTCTGACTAGGCTAGTCATGTTCTGAATCGGCGATGGTACCAGTGGATTGTATGTATATGCCCAGGGTGTCTTCCAGTGGTAGTTGGCAACAATACTTACTGGAACGCTCGGTCCAGCATGAGTTATACGAGATGGGGCGACACCCACCACCACCACTACAACCACTACTCCCACCCATGGCCCCCAAAGCAGATATCAGCCAGGCTCGGACCACCAGTCAAGCCGAGTCTCAGAAATCAGGCCGGAAGTCAAACGGCATACCATCCTCCAATCCACGGATACGAGACATTTCTGATGAGCCCCGCGAGCTCCATTCGTGGATCGTGGCAATTGGCCCATTGTGTCTGCCCAATTAGTAAGATGCATCCAATATCGATGGCCTCCCTTCATCCTATGTCTGTCTGGGCCAGCCAGATACATATTCTTTAGATAGATAATGCCCATCACATAATATCACATCAACGTTTCCTAATGGCTCGTTGGCAGACGCCTCGGTGGAACCCTATTCGATCTGGCACTGCTTTGTATCACGGCACAGCGCAAGGAACGCCGAGAGAGAGATTTGGATGTGGAGAATTCCGGAAGTATCCTTCGACTGACATGTTCCGATATCAATACGAACTACCTGTTTGCCTAGAGTATGTGGATTAGATGGAAGCAGAGGAGCTAAGCTAGGGGGGGGAAGTGGAAGTGGTAAGCTGGCGATCATCACTATTCGAACAAGCACAGAGGATGGGAGTTAGGGAGACGAAGAAGAGGATGGAGAAGAGGATGATGGAAAATGCACCTGCCATGTGAAGTAAGGTAAGGCAAGTTTGGTTCCCGTTGTCGATGCATGTATGTAGGACCGAATCGTCTGCCAGGTAGCTACATACATGTACATACATTGCTCATGTCGTAGTATATCCGGTGTCTCTGGGGGGGAGGGGGGGGGGGGGGCTGTGGGTGATTTTTAACTTTTGACATTTTCGGACCCATGCTGTGCGAAGAGTGCGTGGTTTGTAGTCGTTGGATCCACAGTTCTTTATAGCAGGCCCCCCTCCCAGAATGTGTATATTGGCCACGATGAGATGTTCGCCAGGGATGTGTAGAGTAAAGTATATAGCACCATACACCTATCCACGACTCGAGTATGTGCAAGCTTCAGGCAAGGCGGACACGACTCCGGGGGGGGGGGCGGATGAGAAGGAGGGGGTCTCGCTTATGAGGCCCCATGGAACTATCCAGCATTCCCCTCAAAAATGCAATATAAACAAAAAATGCTCCATCATGGCCCGAGATCGAAACGGACTGACCGGGCGAGGTCACGTCACGCAACGTAGATAGGTGCCAAGTAGCGTGACATACATAAAACATAAAACATTGCCCATCCATGGTCACACAACCTTTTTTTTCTGTCCCGGGAAGAAAAGAGGCGGTGTTTGCTACAACAGCAGCAAGGCTACTACTGCACTTTTTTTTTTTTTTTTTTTTTTTTTTTTTTTTCCGTTGCTTGACCCTTCGTCAGCAGCGGAGCGGGCCCGGGCGGCCCGGGCTAGGGTTTCTTTGAATTCCTACATATGTACCACTCTCACTACCATAAAGTATTCAACGGTAGGTAGGTACGTTTTATTGCGGTCCCGCCCCGGCCCTTCACGCACCCCGGAGAAAAAAAGGAAAATAAAACGCTCCCCCGCGAGCGGTAAAAAAAATAAAAAAAAGACTTGAAATGAGGCTCTGGGTAATATCAAAAATGTTCCAAACACAAGACCACCCCCCCACCCACCTACCCACCCTACCCCCAGTCTACGTGGTATGGCAGTGCTAGTGAGAGTGAGTGAGTGGTAGAGGAGCAAACGCGGCGGCGGCGGATAAACGCGCAGCCTACTCCTCTACCTACCTACCTTGTCGAATTTTTTCCCTCTTTCTCTCCCCCCGCACCCACAGTCATACAGATTTTATTTGGGCTGCTGTTATCGATAATAGTGGGGTAACAAAAGCGAGCCAGCCACACAGTGCACTGCACCACCACACACACCCTAAGTTTGCTCGCCGCAGATATAGTGGGGAGTGGTATGGTAGAGTGGGTAGGGTAGGTGGGTAGGTAGGTAGGTAGGTATATACATGTATGTACTCACGTGTATAACGCTCGCTCGTCACCTGTTTCTGCTTTAGTGTGTTCAACCCCCCCCCCCCCCCCTTCTCCATATGGGGGGGGGGATGTTGGAGCTGGAGCTGGAGCTGGAGCTTAAGCCAGCTGAACTACGTCACAGAGCTGGGGTTGGTAGGTAGGTAGGTAAAGTAAGTAAGTACTTCCCACACTCCCTCCGCCTACCCTACCTACCACCTACCTACTATGTAAGCTACTACCTACCTACCTACCTACCTACTACCTACTACCACTACCTGCTCTGCGGGCCACCCGCTGCTATGGCTCTGCTGTGCTTCCCCAATCAGGCGAAACAGCTTGAACAAGGCGGAAAGCAACTGGACCCGGAGGGGGGGGGGGGGGAAAGAGGGAAAAGAGAAGTGCAGTTTCACTATATATATATAAAAATAAAAATCTGGAGAGGGGGGAGGGGGATGGAGGTTTTTTGCAAGATGGATAGGTAGGTAGGTAGGTAGGTAGGTAGGTAGGTAGGTGGAGTGACGTTGGGGATAGGAACGACTGAATGACACGCAAAGAGAAAAATTGAAAATTGGAGTGTGGAGTGGAGTGGAGTGTGGAGTGCAGTGCAGTGCAGTGCAGTGCAGTGGAGAGGAGAGAGAGAGAGGAGAAGCGGCGGCCAGCCGGGGGTTAGTTGTGCTGTCATGATGGGGTGGGTGGGTGCGGACAGCTTAGCTTGAGGGGGGTAGATATCACCTACCGTACTGTGCTCTACTCTTAGACTGTGTGGATAGGTGGGTTATGGTTATGTTATGTTATGTTATGTAGGTACCCATTCCGTTCTCACTCACTCGCTCACTCACTCGCTCACTCACTCACTCACTCACTCACTCACTCACTCACCCACGGCCACGGCCACCGTTGCTGTCGTCGTCGTTGTCGTCGTCGTCGTCGTCGCCGCCGCACACAGCACAGTGGACCAGGCAGGAGGAGTCTAGCTACTCTAGTGGGTGAGCTCGTAACACGTGTTTAGTTCTCCAACTTGTGCTGGCCATGCCATCCGTCTGGCTGGCTGGCTGTGCAAAAAAATCTAATTTCCCTTCCCCCCTCCCCCCCTCCCCCCGCTTCGCGTGCTTGGTAGCATCATCATCATCATCGTGCACGCCCATTCTGATATTCAGAGACAGAGAGGGAAGGGGAAGGGAAGGGAGGGAGGGAGGGAGGGAGGGAGGGAGAGACATGACGTTAATGCGGCTGCTTACCGCTGGGTGAGACCCTGGAGGTTGTATGTACCATATTAGCTACTAGTAGGGAGGGGCAAACAAGAAAGTTGTGAGGGAAGAAGGAAGGAAAGAAAGAGAAGGGAAAAAAAGGGACCCAACTAATTGTTGTACCTTGCCGTAGCTGTTGGAGCCGTAGCCGGTACGGAAGCAAGGGTGGTGGTGGGTCTGCAAAGAACTTCCTTTGAGATGGGGGCCCTACCTACGCCACCCCGCTCACAGTTCACTCGACTCAGTTTATAACCGCGAGTGAGTCGAGTTGGGTTGAGGTATGATGATGATGATGATGGTTATGGAACGGTGGTAATTAAACTCTGCTGGAGGGGAGTGCCCAATGGATAGTGGGCAATGGGGGGGGGCCATCGACATCACGGTGCATTTCACGGAGAGGTAAGTTGAGTGGGTTGGGTTAGCTTTTTTCCTTTTTCCTTTCTTTTTTTCCCTTTTTTTTTTTTTTTTTTCTTCCTTTCGACACCCGCCGGGATTTTTGAGGGTCGGTCACAGCTGGTGATGGTTGTTGAGAGAGAGAGAGGCTACTTGTCTACTGTAGTATGTGTGTACTCTATGTAGTTGGAGAGACTCGCACAGTCGCACTAGTAAAAGCAGCATGGGTCACAGAACACAATTTCACTTTCTAAACAGCGATGGTGATGATGAGGGGAAGACGCAGGTCGAATAGATTTCGAGCATTCTCTGATGGGAGTCAATAGATCAGCAACATCTCTTGTCCTCCCTCCGGCCCCCTCTATCCGCCTCTTTTGTGAGTGAGTGAGTGAGTCTCCCCATATTGGAGGTATCCCATCTCCTCCTCCTCCTCCACCTCCTCCCCCGCCCGACGTGGCACATTGCACAAATCATCTCCCGTACGCTGGAAGGCGGTCTCTTGACTCTGCTTAGACAGGCTGGGCAGCAGTCTGCAATTGATTGATTGATTGATTGATTGATTGATTGATTGCTACTACTGCACTCACTGCACTCACTGCAGAGTATCTCAGCTATCTCAGGTATCTCCCTCTGGATATCGATACTGCTACTGCTACTGCTGCTACTGCTAGCACTATCCTACATACATACATACACATCATCTATCCTCTACTTCTTCTTCTTCTCTCCGTCACGGCAAATCAAGCGAAACCCCTCATCACTCCGAGATTCAATCCCCCATCCCCCTCCCCTCCCCCCCATTCCCCAATAATCATCATCACATTCCACCCAATAACCATCCATCCTCTTCCCAACCAACCAGAGCACAATCCCTTCCTCGCATACTACATACATACACACTACTACTACTGCTACTGCTACTGCTACTACTACTACCACCACCACCACTACTACTACTTGCATACTCATACATACATATTCCATCCATCCCCACCTCCCTGAATTCTTTTATCCTTCCTCCTCCTCCCCCCTTCCTCTTCTCTTCCCTTCCCCTCTTCTCCACTCATCACCATCATCATCATCACCATCCATCACGACCATCAGCATCACCATCTCTCAGTGCAGCCTCATCGGTTTGTCTCGCTAGAGATCTCTTTCTGCACCGTTGTCGCTACTTATCTATCGTGACATCTGTATTATTTTCTGCTGCTGTTGCTGCTGCTGCTGCTGCTATCACCACATAGTATTTCTGCTCTTGTTTCGTTGGGCGTGTCTTGTTGCAACATTCCCCCTCCCCCCCCTCCAAACATCTCGTGATACAAACCCCTCTCTAGCCCCGCAATGGCGAATCGACGACGTTCACCCGAACGCCAACGATACGGAATGGATCCGCTCAGGGCGTCAACCGGATCACTGCCCCGCCCTCCGCCGGAGA
Source organism: Morchella sp. 2018-W38C (assembly GCA_024713705.1). Taxonomy (NCBI): domain Eukaryota; kingdom Fungi; phylum Ascomycota; class Pezizomycetes; order Pezizales; family Morchellaceae; genus Morchella; species Morchella sp. 2018-W38C. The sequence continues at coordinate 1,175,089 of JAMJEX010000022.1, read as the reverse complement.
ACATGTACTACGGCGGGGCACCCATGGCCCCCGCGCCACCCGCCCCCGGCCCGCCCCAAAACCACCACAACAGGCCCTACTCCGGCCCCCACTCGCCCCAGGACAGCGCCGAGGATCTGCACTACGGATACAACCCCCACCAACACCAACACCCCCACCCCCACCCCCAGTCGGTGCCGCCCACCCCCGGATACGCACCTCCGCAAGCCGCTCCAGGGGGCGGTGTGGCAAACTGGATGGGCATGGGTGGTCCCCCGATGCCTGGCAGGATGGGCTCAGCTCCCCCAGGCCAGCGCATGGCCCCTGCCCCTGGGCCTCCGGGCCCGCCGCAGCAGCAGCAAGGGATGCGCGGCGGAATAGACCCGCATATGCACAATCGCATCAACAGCTTAAACAGACGCAACACGGAGAGCGAGAAGCCGCCACAGCGACCAAACGTGATCCACCAGCAGCAGCATCACTCCCAGCCGTCCCCGCATGCGCCACAGGGATATGACCACGGGCCGGAATACGATTATCGGGGGACACCCCGGCGTGGTGCCCAGACCTCCCGGTCCTCGTCACGCAGCCCGTCGCCGCCTGGGAGGCCGTATATTGTGCCGAACCAGAGCAACGGTCGCCCCCAGTCTACAGCTTACCATTCTAGCAGCAGTAACTTCTCGGGCGAGAGCTACGACATGAACTTCCCGATGGAGAGGCCGCAGCAGAGCTATGTTGTGCCCAACGCAAGTCATCCCGGGAACGCCAGGGACCGGGAGTATCACCTTGGTGGGCCTCCGCCCAGTGAGCCCAGGCGGGAGGGAACTGTGTATCACCCCAGAGATCCGAGGCCTGTCCTGGGGGAGCACCAACGCCCGCGCCAGCCTAGGAGGGAGCGAAGCAGATCGAGGGGCCCGCATCACGGTTTGGGACTCACAGATTCTCAGGCAAGTGGGGACGGATCCGACGACTTTGAGGAGGTGTACCGCCCGGGTGCAAGGAAGGCGGCAAGTACTACTGAGAAGGGAGCTCTGGTGAGAGCTAGGTCACAGTCTGTGCCGGCGAGTGACTCTCGGGCAATGATTCCGCAGCCACAGAGCCGTCACAACTCAGAGTCAGAGAGCAGCAGCGAGTCAGAGACAGAGCAGACCAATCAAAGCCAGATCAGGATTGAGTATGATGGGCGGACCATTGACATTAATTACAGCGGCACCCGTGGGGGCAAGCCTCCGATTGGGAACATTACCATCAACACCACTTCACGCTCCCACACACTACCCTTGAACTCCCCCATCAACCAACGGGCAATTGCCGCGGCGCCATCGCGAGGTACCCCGCCCCCTACTACTCAAGCTATCATGCCGCCACCTGCTACGGAGGCACCAGCCCCGGCTCCCGCACCAGCTCCGCCAGCACCTGAAACAGCACCGGCGCCCCCACCACCAGCACCAGCACCAGCACCACCGGCAGTCATGATCCCAGCGCCGCCACAACCATCTCCATACACCCTCCCACACGGTGTTGAGCCCGTGATCCTCCCACCGCCGCCGGTCCCGGGCGTTATTCCCCCAGCCCAGGGAACCATGATGCCGATGCAGGGAGCCATGATGCCGATGCAGGGAGCCATGATGCCAATCCGAAGACATACCGGCAGCGACGGCGGCTACGACGACCACGACTACCACGACCGCGACATCTACCGCATGGAAGCCCTCTCCCTCGAAGGTCCCAACTCGCCCTACCGCGATGACCCCCGCGGCCGTGACCACGACATGGGCGCCCCCATGGGCGGCCCACGCTCTCACAGCCGCCGCCGCCGTTCCGTCAGCCGCACCCGTAAATCCACCGACGGCACCGAACACCGCTGGACAAAGATCAGCCGTGACATTGTCGCCCGCCGCGCCGTCGAGGTCATCGGCTACGAATTCAAGGAGCAGTCCGACTCAATCATGGTCTTCCAGGTGCTCAACGAGGCCCAGATCGACGAGCTCATCGACCTCTCCAACCGCATCCGCAACGGCGAGGTCCGCGTCATCCGCCGCGAACGATCAACTACCCGCGGCGACGACGACAAGGAGCACCGCCACCACCGCCGCCGCTCATCGCAGCACCGGCACAGCCATAAAAGCCGCCCCAACTCGATCCACGGGTTCCCCAGCGCCAATTCAGGCCCAGGGCCGTCGGCAAATAGGCCGCCGCCTGGAAAGCCGGCACTCGTGAGCCCGCCGGCAGCGCCGCCTGCGCCGGAGCCGCCGCAGGTAGAGGCACCGGCGCCACCGCTGATGAGGCAGCCGTCGACGGCGGGGAGGGGGGGGCTGCGCGAGAACCCGGATCAGTCGGGGACGTATATTGGCTATACGAGGAACCCGCCGAGGAGTACGCAGGGGTCGGGACCTTACCAGTATGTTGAACTGAATTATTCTTTTTTTTTCTTTTTTTTTTAGATCTGAATGTGTGCTAACGGTTTTGGGTACAGGAGTAGACATATGCAGGGTAGTGTTAAGAGATGAGATGCAATACGCGGCGATGAGATGAGGGTTTGAAATGTGTGTGATGTGATAATGTTCTCTTTGTCTTTGGCCTTTGCATCTCGGGACTTTTTTCTTCCACTTTCCCTTTTCTTTGTTTTCGGTTGAAACATTCATTGTTTTGGGATCTTTATGTTTCATTTATGTGTGTTTTTCCCATTGTTTCTCTGTTTCTGTTTTTTTCGTCCTTGGTTATTACAAAAGTTGGGCTTGCTTGCGTTAGCGTTACGATGTTACGTGCAAAAGAACAGCTTGATCTTTTTTTCTTGTTCTTGATTATATCTTTTCTTACTGCATTGGTGCAAGCATGCATACAGACTAGAATTGGATACTGTTTGTCACGTAGGGGGGCGTCCAGTCCAGTCCAGTCCGGCCCAGTCCAGTCCAGTCCAACTAGCGACGTCGACGACGACGAATTTTCTCTATTTCTTGCTTTTTTTTCTTTTTTTTCTTTTTTTTTTTTACATCTTGTTGCTCTACTTTCTTGTGGTTCGGTTCTTCTACCTTCAGAGTACGTACCTATGTTGTCGATGATACCTTTTTTCTTTTCCTTTTTCTGGTGCGGGGGGGACTAAGGGACTACTGGCTGGTTTTTCTTTTCGGGGATATATGGGGGAACGGAGGGGAGGGCAGGGGGGGGGGGGGGCGAGAAATGATACCACTGCTTTTAGCATATTCACGATATCGATAGCTATGTTCTTTTCTATTTTGCGCGCGCTGGAGGTTATGATCTTCTATTACCAGCGGGGCGTCACGTAGTGTGTAGAGCACCTACATGGTAGTTAGTCAGTTGTGGTGAAAAGGGCATGTAGGTAGTACATGTATGTACAGCATCACCCTATCCAAGCATGGTGGGCATAAAAAATAATACCGAAGCAGGCTCACACTGTCACGCTCTAACTACTCTGGATTATCTACACTCTCAAACTAGGTCGTCCAGCTGCACAACCCCCTCGCGTCTACCCGTTGCGGCAGCGGCTAGGCCACATCGGACACGCTGCTATTAATAGTTGGGTGGTTGGCGCCCGCTTTAGAGGTCGGGCACGTCCACATGTACCCCGAACAGCTGTCAATGTATGCAGAGTAGAGCACTCTAGTGCACTATGCTGGAGTACGTATTAGCTGCTCTAGAGCACCTATCCTAGAGAGCAAGCACTCTTGCGTGCAGTGTCTCGTCTGCTCTAGCTAGGGCAGATCATGATCAGAGTGCTGTTGATGATTTGGCGGTTCTGGGCTAGCAACGTCCCAACAGTTTAAAGCAGTGCGCTTTTGGTGCTGTGCAGTGGTAGAGAGGTGGCGGGGGACGGGGGACGGGGGATCGAAGGAGAGAGGGGTTGGTAGGGCGTGTATGTCGACTTCATGTAGAAAAGATGGTACATGAACGACTACTATACACTAGATACTAGAGTCTAGACTTTGTATATTAGTATCAATGCTTAGCATTCACCACCAGACGCTGCTCTATTAAACATAGTGCATAGTGTCAAGATGTGTTTTATCTAGAGATCCACAGAATTCTGCTGGTTACAAGTACTAGCCGAGTAACGATACCAGCATGACCAAACCTGAGATCATAGGCGATCACTCGTCCTACATGCCTCCTTGATGCACATCCATACTAATAGTACTCTGGTTAAAATAGCGCATCAGCACATGCTGCTGCACAGATCGATCCGTAACGTAATGTAGCGGACATATACATATCGATTTCAATCAAAGTCGTGATGTGTGTATATGCAGGGGCCGCATTAATCCTGAAACCTCCGGAGCTTAACATAAGGCTTATACATGTCGACTCCCATCGTGTAACGTTAGTTATAGCAGTCGGGTCTTAAGAGTCGACGGCGGGTGGCGCTGGACTTGCAGCGGGCCGGCTGGTCTGGAATGCCACGGCCCATGGGAAAGTATGTATGGGGGTCAGGATGTGACTTGTTCAGGGTTAGGTTAGTACTATACCATTTATGAGACGTGCATGAGCTCGAGGACGTACGAACCTAGAGTACTATCTCGTGCTCTGCCATCGCCAACCAGCAGCGCTTCGAATGGCGGCGGCTGTGGAAACATGCCGTTGCGCCCCCCTCCTGCTTGAAACCCTTGTGAGACTTCCTCCAGGTCTCAAGGACACACGCTCAGTACCAGTGACCTTCAAGAGTACATGGTGGCAGCCCGCCTTCCATATGTAGCTTTCGAATGACGAGATAAGATATATCCAACACCAACCACTATGATCCGTGGATAGGCATATAGGGCTAACACTAACCATGAAGTGATGGTTGAGAAGATGCCAGAAGTCTGAGCCTCGCTGTATTTGTGCTGGTTTATCATGCTGATTTCGATACGTATGGGCTCTCTTGTAGCCACAGCCGGTGTGTTTTTCCGCCTAGTCAGGTTAGAGAAGGCCATTTGGTCTCAATCTGATAGGTTAATTAATTACTTAAAAGCGAGATAGAGTGTGTCTATATTGATGATTGGAAGGCCCCTTCTACTAGCTCCTGTATTTACCTGCGCGCTAAGAACACCTATCTGTGGTGCTCTGCACACCTACGGTATCATGTCCTGAGCACCTACGGCATCATGTCCTGAGCACCTACGATATGTGATGTTCTGGACACCTAGATACGATTCGTTAAGGGCTGGAAACGAAACGGCCCTTGCCTTGTGAAGACACCCTAGCCTTGTGTAATGGTTGTGGGCGACTTCCCACGCTCCTGCCCAAGGGTATATTCGGCCTCGTCTCAAGCAGGCCAGTTATGTATGTAACTAAGCCTAAGCTCGCCGCCAAAGCCTCAGTGTTCCTTGAGCAGGCTTACTCACCGAACCGACGCCACCACTGCGTGGCTTGCAGCCGACCTGAGGCTTTGCCCGCCCAATGACATCCAGCGTGGGTACATATGAGTAAGCCAGCGGAAGCAAACGAGCCTATCAGGATCCAGTTGAGAGCCGACTGGTAGTAAGCAATTAATTAACATTTCCACCCTACTCAATTCTACGTCATGGTCAGCTGAGCAGGGTTCCCATGAGCCTGCGTGTCGAACGGGAGGTCTCACAGGGTTTGGGTTGTTATGGTTGGCCACGATATATAAGCGGGTGGCTTGGGGAGAATTGGGTGAGATATGGTGATTGAGGTCGTGGGTTACTCTGTTCCCGTATATTTTGCGGCGCGTGTTTAATTGAGAATCTTCTCCCAGCATATTTGGTGCGTAAGAGTGTCCAAGATTACTGTAAGTCGGCCATCTTATAGCCATGGGAACATACACTACATGTACATGTATGTAAACATAAGAATGTTCGCGAAAGCCACATTTCACTACATGTACTTCATAGTATCCGTAAGCAATGACATCGATAAGCACTTAATCTAGGTGCCAACACAGAAGTAAAGAAACATTGCACCGACTCTGCCTACTAATTAACCACTACCTACAGCTCTATCTTTCACCGACGCACTCAGAGCACTCGGCCTGAAGGCTGAAAACGGGCCGGGCACAGAGCTCGTTATAGTAGACCCGCGTAACCATGATAATTAGAATTAGAGTCACACGAAGGAATTTAACCATATATACCAAATATTCGTTATTCAGCACTAGTTGTAATTCTGACGCCACAAAATGGGGTGAGAACTTGATCCCGTCAATCTAATCTAATCCTTATCTTTAACATAGGGTTAGGGATTTGAGACATGCCATTCCAAGCGCGAACCCGTTAAGTGTTAACTTTGCAACTTGGGCCCCTATCAAAGCCGGAAAACCTACAGTTGGTTTGTTGAGCTAGTTTCTGCGGGGTAAAAACTTGGTCCAAAAGTACGAGCCTTAGGGGTGCGTGATGAAGTATTAGTATCCCAATGTCTCACACTTTTTGTGATGATCGATTCTTGTGGGAACCAAGCCGGCGGCTGCTATGGGCGGCGATGGCGATGAAAGCACCGGTGATGGCAATGATACGTAGACCCCATTGTTGGTCGGACAGATCATACGATATCACTCGAACCGCTAGTTCGACCCGCCGCGCCCACCCCAGCTCACCCACTTCCCAGAACTAACGCTGCCATGTACACAGGCACCATACACGTAGATGTACAAAGCACAAACACTTTTTTGACACACCTCTCCCCGGCATCCGTCGCTCTTGATGAAGCTTTAGGCGCCTATATATCGAACTGTTCAATATCTCCTATAGTTATGAAATTATAGAGAACCTGGTCATGACTCGGCCGTCTTTCGGACTGCGTGTACCCTATATCGGTTAAGCAGGTTTTATGCCTGTTACTACTGTTCATCATACTATATCACTCGATTCTCTCTACGAGCAGAATATCTGCCCTTTTTTTTCTTCCAATTCATTAATTACATGCAATCTATCGGTTATGGTAGTATCACACTCCCCTAAACTACTGTACCAAAAAGCGGGATGTTCTCACTACCAGTGAAATACCGTTACTAGTTCAAATGCGGCATATATATATACGCAGGTATTGGTGAATGCCGTAATACTACGGTATTTTTGCTGAACCGGGCATTCTGGGTATTACAGTAGTAGCTGCGGTACCTACAATAGTGCTGCGGTATTTATAATAGTGCTGCGGTACTGTAAAAGTACAGTTGCTATCCCATCTTACTGCGATCTTTTATGTACAAGACTGAACAGTTTTGATGAAGCCAAACAACCATCGACATCATGAGAATTAAATCCATTAGTAGTTCTATCAATTATTATTTTACGAGGATGGGCTTTTAAAAGTAGGAAATACTTTTTTAATTGGAGTTTTCTATGTGATGCTAGAGGAGCTTGACTAAATAATGGAGACGTTAGGGCCAGCTCACCCGCTGATACACTGGCATGTAGTTGTAGGTTGCATCAAGCGTGATAAAGATCATGATGGTGATCGTGCCAGTGGTGGTGGTGCCAGTGGTGGTGATCGTGGTCATTTGGTGTCACAGTCAGTCACGGTCATGTCACGCTGCTATGTAAATTACCCCACTAGTGCATACGGTATGTCCAGATAGATATTGGTAATTTTTTACGGTATTCCTATAGTATTACTGCAACACTAGTCACAAATGCAGCATTCCCTGAAATGAGGTAGTAAACCCGCATTTGTAGTGAAACCACCCCCTTTTTGGAACTGTGCCCATCTTCCACCGCTTCGCACTAGTAAACAGCACTAACAACTACGTATTAAGTACTTAAAAAAACCCTGTTCCTCTTAATAGCTTTTTGACCCGTCCAGTCCTCTTTTGCCTACTCTTGCTCCTCTTCGTCATCCTTTAGTTCGCCCCATCCTCGTTTTACCTCTCTCTCTTCTTCTTCTTCCGCCTCTTCGTCTCTATAACCTTGTTCATGCCTCCAAATCTTGCCTGCAAACGCGTATTTTGGTGGCGTTCCGTCTAATGACTTATTACCCACCGCTGTACAAGATATGTAGCGTTAAAGTGGCCGGGGGCGGTGTGGGCCTCCACCATGATCAAGGCTCCATTAATCATGAACTATGGTTTTGTAGATATCGAGTGATTACACATGACTAACCCACATCTCCCTACCCAGCATTTTTGTAACAGGAAATTCTTCAAGTTTAGATGTGTAGTTTTTCTCGGCTCACTAAAGAAAGAAAGATTTAAGAGACCCTGGCTTGCTTGTAAGTTTATATACGAGCTCGAGGCTCCCCATGCATATGGAGCGGATCCATGGAAACATGCCGATATAAAGTGGGTGCTCCGATCCGCATCCCGTGGTCACTGCGAGTCAAGATCGAGACTACGGAATCCATCCTGTTTGAAAATTGACTCAGGGCAGTGTGAGGCTTAAGTGCATGCGCATGTGTATATTACTCCTTCACTATAATTACATGTAGTATCGCAGTAACCTCTTCTAGTGTGGTATGGTGTTATCAGTAGGGGGGCTCGGTTAGGGTCAAATCTCAGTTCCGGGGGAGCATCATTGCAAAAGCTTAATTTGACAACCTCCACTCCCAACGTCGTTTCAAGCTGTTACCGCAACATATCCTTGATCTTTTATCCTCACTTATATCTGGAATGTATAAGCCCATCTCTAGTTGGTAGTCTCAATCGTTTGGTATTACAAGACCTTGGCCCGAACGAGACACGAAACATTCTCCAAACAGGAACGAAGGTCAGTGGTGTTGTCGGGAGATGCGAGTGCATTTCCATATATGCATCTAGATATAGCTATGGCCCCAGAAATCTGCTGGTACGTTTATCTCCAACTAATAGCAGCTACAGTTGACTAACATTTACTACTCAAGGTTTCTTTTATAATGATATTGAAGCTGCAAAGCGAGATCCTCATGTAATTCGGCAAATAATATTTGGCTCAAAGCGGCGGGACCGATGTTGTGCGAGACCGCCAATCTGAAGTCGGTGGGCCCCCGAGTGAGTGTAAATGTTGATCATCTCAAATAAGACTGTGCAAAACATATAACTAGGTTTAGCTATAGTGCTAGTAGGACGACATCGTCTAAAGTTTTGTTCCTTCGATAAGATCTAATTAGAGAAGCCCCGAGACATGCAAGCCTTTTACTCAGAAACCTTTCAGGCATAGTTATCTAAGCATAAATATAATACTGCATAACTATAATAACCTTTATATATCACCGGGCCGATCGATCCCGAAGATATGTGTGTCGACCGCCCCACAATCTAGTACGGCTCGTTTTGGATTCACAATATATCACTCGAATTAATTCGCTCACATTTTGTCAAGATTCACACGCATTCTGGACCGTCTCCTTGACTGCAAAAGCGGCCAACGAAAAACAAAATCTTATATCATAAATCCAGGGCTCCGAAATAAATAGGCTCTGGCGGCTTGAGAGACAGAGAAACACTTCCGCAAATTCAGATCGAGCGGGGCTTTGATGATAACCGAGGCAACCAAACCAACGAAACAAAACAAAAACCCTCACGAGACCATGAAGAGCTTCATGAAATTAATTACTTGAGCTATTATTACAGTGTAACACCTTCCTTTCAGAAAGCTCCCATCTCATCTCTTCACTTCAGATTGCTCCACGTTATACTAATTGGCTACATGCGCACAGCAACGGCTGTACAGCGGTGGGTAATAAAGCATCGGACAGAACGCACCAAAACACTCGTTTGCAGACAAAATTGTGGCTACGTCGTCCGATGACTTATTACTCACCGCTGTACCTTGCGGGCCGATCCGACAACGTTGAAAGGCCACATAGACCCCTCATCTGCGACTCTAGGGTTAGGGTTCTAGCCTGCCCGATTTTCTCTCTTACAGCCGGCTAGCGGCCCCAATTCCTGTCCCGAGCGGTGTATGCGTATGTGGCAGGGCTTCCTTTCGACGGACCACCGTTCCACGAAACCGAGCCTTTCGCCTCGAGTTGACCTCTTCGGCCCGAACACTCTTTTCTCTCCTCCGCGAGCCGGATTGAGCAGGACATGCAAGGTTCGTTCCAACTCATCATACTTTATCCATAAATCAGCGCGCCTAACACATATCGTTGCCGAGGGAGAGTTTGCCGAAAAACAAATAAACCGCAATTGGATTGACATGCTTGGTCAGGCTCTATGCTTTTTTTTCGGGGGGGGAGGGGGGGGGGCGTTTAAGGATTCCACTGGATAACCTACGAACCTGAGGCGTAACCCATTCATGGGTTAGAAATGGATAGGTTATTATCAGCATCAAATCAATCCACCGAGTGATAGGATGTGATTTAGGAACGCACCTCGATTGTTGAACCGCGGTGTTGCAGTATTTGTTATACCCTTGGGGATATTAATTTACTCGGGAATAGCCGTCGAGATTATTGAGGACTCACTTAATCTTAATGGCCCTCTAACAAAACCTAAGCTAGGTCTCAAAGTCGGCTTTAAGAGTGAACGATATATTTGTATGGTTAATATTAGAGAAGCGGGCGATAGCGTCTCAGAACACTGACACCGTTGAAAGATACCGGCAGTATAGTATAGAATTTGTCGGACTTCTCCATGACTGCGGTAAAAAAAACCCTTCGCTCTAAACGATCATTACCGGGGGCTTATTATCTAGGACAGAAAACCACTAAATAAACTATTGTTTATCGATACAGCGTACTGATTAGCCCTGATACTCTTGATATTTAAACGAGTGATAAACAGAAGATAGTTATCCTAATCCCGACAAAAATACCACAACATCACAACCGAATCCAAGTCATAACCTATTCTTTTATTTTGGCTCAGGCTCCAGCTCGGGTGCTTATATAAAATTGAGGCGCGCAATGGAAGTCTCTCTGAGAGTTTGCTCCTGGGCGCGACTTGTTTCGACGAGTCATCAGCTGTGTTTTCCAGGGCTCCATCTCTTTACCGTAGTGCTCCCGAGCCCCCATAAGTGACCAACGGTAAGAAGACAAGAGGATACAGTAGTCCCGCTCCGAAAGTGAGTAACGTAAAGCTCCGGAACTTTAACGAAGCCTGCTTATTCTTCTTCTTTAGTACTTGTATGTTATTATGCAGTTCTACCTCCGGCAGAGAATCGAGAGACGGAATACTCCCGAGAGCAACGGAAGGACGAGTGGTAGTGATAACAAAAAGACTAGGAAGTAGATAATTCTCCCATACTGATCAAGATGAACATATTTGTGTTTTACTGGGAGAGGTGAAGTGAAACTCGCAGCATCGTGCTTGATCGTTACCGCCGGAAATTCGAGTTTTGGCAACGCCTCGAGAGAATTCTAGAAGATTAGAATCTCCTACACGGTCGCAGATCCAGATAGCGCGAAAGCTCCTTGCTTACTGCCAAAGACTCTTTCCCCAAAATTTCTTGGAGAAACAGCGATCCAGGGTTGCTGAACGAGCGAAAATAAAACGTGTTCTTACCACAAGGCTGCGGTTTTCGTGCGGGGAAACTGCATTCCCCCCCCTATATCCGGCTGATACATTCCAAAACAGCGCATGATAGTTTCACCAATGCCATAGAGGGAAATGAGGCAGAAAGAATGGTGAGTGATAGTTCATGATCGGGCCCAAATCTTCATCGGCAAATATACTTGTGGGTCAACTGCCACCGCATCAAGTGAACATCTAAAACGAGAGAAGAACAAGCTCTGACCCTGCAAAATAACTAATACACGTATCTCTCTACACAGCCTTCCTCTTTTTATTCGTCTTGCGCCAGAGAGAGCGCTAGGCACCGGAAATATCAAACTGCACCACCACCACGAGATGTCAATCTACAGGTTCGCCGTTGAAACAAGCTGCACCCCTCTGCCTGGCCATCGCAGCGGCTACCGATTAAACGTGTGATTGAAAGTCAGGTCGGTGCATCGCACCAGCAAGAAAAAGAACTCATCGACGAACCAGATGGGAAGCAGATGACATGATGAGAGGGGAAAAGAAAAAGGAATAACAAAACCAACAGGAGCAGAAATAACAAGCAAGTGGCAAATTGAACGCAAATGCACAACACGCAAGCTGCCTCCGATCTGATCTCACATCTCATCATCATGTCGCTCTCATGCTCATACCTTTCCCTAATTACCTTGATCATCATCGTAATCATAATCATCATCATAAACACGGCTATTTCTGTATAGTTTAATAGACTATAATACAAAAAAGCCGGAATTACTTGGACCACGATAGCTTAGTCCAGCCAGTCACCGGAAGGCAATAAATATTGATGATGTGATGGTACCTGTGATCCATCATGATCATTATTCATCCACACACAAAACAAATCAATTATAGTTTTTAATCAAGACCACCCAGCACACTCTCAGCTTTGATGAGCTCTTTTTTTCCCCTCCTAGAGCTCCCACGGCCCCCGTGTACGACGGGATGCAGGCCAGGGAACTGGGGATGGGGGTTGATGGTGGGAGAAAACCAGTATGAAAATACATGGACAGGGGGGCGGGGTAGTGACTACTTTATTTGAAGCACAAGCAACGTGAAGTTATGCATACGTGACCATGGATGACCCTTGGAATCTCGACTCCACCCTCCTAATTTTCTAGATACCGAGCTGCCGGAATATTAAGCACCCCCTAACTCACTCCTTTACTTTGCCCCACTAACTATCAATTGTTACCGGTACCTGCCGCGTTCTAATGATTGGCGAAGACTCTTCTAGTATTCCAGGTACTGGGTTCGGTAGTTAATGTACGATGGGCTGAAAGAAATCAAATCGGGCCATATTACCATTTCCACATGGTGGAGGAGCTCAGTTACCCAAAGACCTATTTTTCAGTTTACATTTAGCTTCTATCTTACTGACTGCCAGATGCCTATCTAACTAGCAGTGAACCTTACCTGCCAGTCAGCACGTTAGCCACTCAAAATTTTACGAAGGAACTCTTCTTTGAAGTCGGGTAATATAATCATTCAACCTAACCTATCCACTATTTGGCTAGGGCATCTAATTCGGTAAGTCCCCACACGCAAGAGTAGTCCGGGCCCCACCTTGTGTACGCGGAAAACCCCCCCTCATTCCACACACCCCTCCGTGTTTCCATCGAATCTCCTGATTTCATATCCCATTCATTTTAATTCCCTCCTTCTAGCCCCTGGCTTACCCGCCGAGTTTCCCCGCAATGGTGATGTGCCTGGATTAGATGTTACGTATGCTTTGTCCTTGCGCCAGTAATAACCAGCTACGATCTACATCGCCATTTTGGGAAAAAAAATCTTGTGAGGTTTTGTATCAGAAGAGCGGCTTGGTGGGCTTAGACGTGTCTGGTCTGGCATCTAGTTACTGGATTGATGGGGCACGGTTTGGTCTATGATAGTGAGAGTCCGTAGTGTATGTCTGTACCTACATGTGTGTATGTAGGCAGTATGTAGCCAAGTAGTTAGAGTTGTTATAATTAACGTTAACATGACATAAAACGTTATAGTACATGGCTGGTACCCAGCAACCAGCAACCAGCAACCAATCAGCTTGCTACACCAATCACTAAACGTACCCCACTACAATACTGCACATTTACTAAACTACCATACCTGTACCTGAACAAAAGAAAAAGGAACACCGCGTGCGCGCACAACCCCTCTGCGTTGTTGCTGCTTCTGCTGCTTTTCTTGACCGCGGTGTCGATAATTAGCAATACTAAGTTTCAAAAGTAGAAACGTTGAACGTTAAAGACCAATGATTAGACCAACAACGTACCCAACACCCCACGCCACTTGCCCCCCCTCCCCTGATCACGATAGATCCTCACCAGGAACACACATACTTACATATTGCTATCGATACCGGTGTGTGCAGCATCTGATCACCGGTAAGCATTTCCCTCCTGCTCCTCCTGGCGCTGCTGCGCTGCTCCTGCTGCTCCTCACTCAGGGCAGCTTAGTTATACGTAGTGCACATATGGGGTGTACAATTGTAATTGTAACTACGTACTCTACTTGGGCTAGGCTAGGGCTGGCTTAGTTAAAATTCCTATATCCTATCCTGGTAAACTCCGATCGGGTTCAAAACTCTGAAACAGAGAATCCGGATTAACCTCTTGCTTGATTAATCCTACTATAATAAACTACGCCGTATAGACTGTACTAGATCTCTAGATGGGATGCTTTGTAGATTTTCGGGAGGGCGAGGGGGAGGCAAAAATCAAAAAATAGTAGCACATATGTATGTAGTCAATCAATTGCTATTTCGATAATTTCACCATCATCAAATCAAATCAGAAAGCCTAGCTACAGCTGCTGCTAATTCTAGCCCGAGAAAAAACGCACGTAATGAAAAACTTGAGAGAAAAATACAAAATCTTAAAAACATACAGGATATCTTCTGCTACTCTCTCCTCGTTTAGAAAAAAAACAAAAAAAAGATTCTTTGTACTAGCTACTAGATAACATACAAAATGACACATACAGGTAAAGGAAAAAGGGGGGGAAACATACAAAAAAACAAATAGCCCCCCGCCAGCCCGCCGCCGCCGCCCGCACGCAGAAGAAAGTAGAATAAAAACACCACCATACTAGCAACAAGGATATAGGACAGGTACGTACGTACAAACAAGGGGGATATAAGACATTGTAGAAGAAAGAGCAAGTAGAAATGAGGAAAAAATGTGTCTGCCCAGGAAAAGAGCGAGAGGTGGCTTTCTGGAGAGAAAGAAGAAGGGGTTTCGTTAAATGGATTTTTTTTCGTAAACGGGTCGTAAGAAGCCATGCCATAGAAACGTCGTTCGATCGGAATGTCTCCATCAGCAACGTTAAAACAAGTGCGAAAGAGGTAAGGAAATGAAAAAACACAACACAGAAGAAAATAATACAACACAAAAAGATAGTGACAAGAAGAAGAAAAAATCGGTATAATAATGATAATACGCCTCCCATATCAACGATGTAATAATAGACCCTTAGAAGAGAAGAGAAAAGAAAGAAAGAAAAAAAGAGAAGATGAAAGAGATAACCCCCCCGTATTGAACAAAAACGAATCCAAGGATACAGTAAAGTAAAAAAAACGATCAACGTTTTCAAAACATTTTCAATTTTCTTCCCTTTTGCTTTCTGCTCCTGGATTGATAACAGTATGGTGGTGGTAGCTGGTCAGCACTTTTTCCCTTTTTTTTCTCTTTCTTTTTATAAGAACTGTTCCATGTTCCCAGTGCCCTTTATCCCAATGTAAACCCCCGAAGCCAAGCCGAGAATACCCCCACCCCCACCCAGATTGTGTGTATTTCCCTATACATTCCCATAGAACAGAAATCTAAAAAAAATGCCAAAGCTTTTCGTATTGTTGTTGTGTTAAAATTTTGATATTGAATTTTTTATCGATACGATTAAGAGGAGTCGGAAGGCCTCGACCGGCGGTTTCTCTCCAACCACTTTCTCTTTCCGGCCCGGGTTTCGAGATGAGGTGCTGAGTTAACAACATCCGTTCCGGCGGCCATCATGCTGCTCCTCATCTTATTCCTATACGCGTCGACTAAAAGAAATGAAAAGCCAAATTAACACTCGCTCACGGCGCCACAGGAAGTTCGCCGTGACTTACGAGCTCGCTGCAAAAACATAGTCCTGCCTGCAAACACTCTGGACTGGCTCCACGACATTCTGTATCCCAACTCGTTCAAATCTAACTCCTTCTTTCTTTTCTGATTGCTGGGTGGTGGGGGTGACACGGTCATGCTTGATCCATCGAGCATGGGCACGATGATCTGGGTCTGGGTCTCTGTTTGTGAGTCGTCCTCCATCTGTGATGCCATGAATGAACGCGGGTAGACAGAGTTCGATTTACGGTAAGAATCCGGGATCTCCTGCATGTGAACTTGGTCAAGCATCACACGGACACGGACACGGGAGCCACGGGCCGGGTCATCAACAAGAATGAATTTCCGACGCTTATGGTCCGGGATGTCTCCAAAGAGCGAGGTATTGTTGGGTGGGGTAGACGCGGTCACGGCATTTGGGGTGTTGGATGAAGGGCCCATAGGGTCCATGCTATCGTGCATCGAAGGTGGCATGGAAGCTCCCCCTACGTTTTCCGATGGGTAAGAAGTGGGATATCCGTGAAAGACGTGTCTTGGCCTGATATCGTTCCCACTTGTCGGTGCATGGTGGTGATGCTGCCCAGCATGTCCATTCCCGAATTCCTCTCCTCCAACGGCCGGGGAAAGATGTCCTGAGCCAGACCTAGAACTAGTGTTTGAGGGCATCTGTCCCTGCACTCCATACTGAGCTTGAGCAGAGTGATGGTGGTGGTGCAACATCGAGCCCATATCCTCCTCACCATTTGCCGCGGTTGGGGGGTCATTGTGGCCCGTAGCTGTTCCCGGATGGTGGTGGTGGTGGAGCTGTGGCTGCGCGTTTGGGGCAAGGGGTCCCTTGAGTCCGAGTCCTACGCTGGCCGAGGGAACACCATTGTGAACATTAGGTGAGCCTGCACCAAGGTGAGCCTGAGCAGCCTGGGCATTTGCTTTGCGGTTGTTGATCTTCGCCATGCGACGGACCCTTCTGCTTCGTAGTCGGGGATCCTGGTTAGAGTTCCTCCAGCTATCCACAGCTCTCTGGATCAAGCCTCTCTTCCCCCTCAAACAAGGATTAAGCTGTGCCAGAGCCCAGCCAACGGCATTGCACTCAGTCTCGTAAACCAATCTGTTACCCCGGTACTGGTCCTTGGGGCAGCAAGCGCGCGGGTAGACGCAGTTCTCGGTCTTGAACTCATGGGTTAGGGTATCAACACTGATGGACTCGACATCGCAGCGAATAGTGTACTCCATCTTGACCCTGTCGCGAGAGTACTCGAATGCGATCCATTGCACGCCGTTGTTGTCCTGTCTGACAACCAATGGGGTCGTCGCCGGGATCGGCCCAGGAGCGGCGTTCGGGTTGATCGCGGAGTTTCCAGCACCAGGCTTGGATCCAGATGAGGGGGTAGATGGGGAGGCTCTGTGAATAGGAGTCTGGGAAATCTTGGCCGCGGTAGAAGTGTTTGGTGCGACATGCTGGTGATGAGGCTGTGGTGGAGTCATGGTCTGTCCCGATGACTGAGACATCAACAACGGCTGTGTGAGACCATGGTGAGGAGGCTGGCTGGAGTAGTTCTGGGGGCCAGCCGGTATTGGGGGGTATGTCTGCGGATACCCGTACAGCGGGGTCTGCATAGATTGTTGTGAATAGACTCGGTGATCCGCTGTGGGAGAGGCAACAGAGGCCGGCGAGTTGCTCTGAGGAGTGTGGTAAATTGGAGGATACGGTGGGCGGTTCATTGTGTGAGTAGCCATCAAATCTGTATAATAGTTTCGTAGAACAGTTGTTAGTGAAGGAACGTTTTGCTTTCTTTTCTTTCTTTCTTGCTGAGACACGAGGCGGCGCAGAGGTGTGAAGGAAGGTGTGAAGGAAGGTGTGAGGGAAGGATGGAAGGTAAGAAGGGAAGGGATGGAAAGTAGGGGTGGGTGAAAAGCAAATATAAAGGAATGGGATATGCTGGGGAAGATCGGAGGGATCTACGGACCTTGAGGTGGGTATGAAGGAGCACTACCACCGGGAGTGCCGTATGGGGATGGGTGGGCAAAGTAAGCGATCTCTTGAGAGTGAGGGTGCTGTGAACCAGGGAGGTTTGAAGACTGGGCGAAAGGGGATTGATGTTGAGGGGGGTGCGGCGATGGGAAAGTAGAAGAGGAGGGGGGAGGCTGCTGCTGCTGCTGCTGTCCTGGATGTTGTTGTTGATGGGGAAGGTTAGGTCTAGGGTGCTGCTGCTGTTGCTGGGGGTGTTGTTGATGCTGTTGCTGGTGCTGTTGCTGCTGCTGCTGCTGCTGAGGATGTTGCTGGGAAGTAGCAGTGGAGGACGGTGGCGGCGGATGCTGTTGATGAGGGTGACCTGGGTGGCTATCCGGTTCAGTGGCCGGCTCCTCCTTATAGCTGCCGGGTGGATGCGACATAGCTTGCTGCCTGTGGTGTGACTGGGAAGGGTATGCCACTGTTGCAACTGGGTGAGAGATGGATTTGGATGGGGCTGCGGTGACGACGGAGAGGGCGGTGAAATTTGTGGAGGTGCTAAGCTACTCCGTAACAGGATCTAACGCTTCTTCTTCCGTCTACTGCTTCTGCTTCTGCTTCTCTGCTGTCTCTGCTGCAACGCTCTTCCGGTTCCTTTTTTTATTTTTTTTTATTTTTTTTCAACAGTACGAATTATGACGGCGTTGATGCTTGCCTTAAGGATCAGATCTGTTTCTTCCGTGTGGTTGGGCAGGCGTGGCACTGCACCGTTCCTCTGGGAATTGAAAGAATGCGTGGGTGTTGAGTGGAGGGGGGGGGGGGTGGTTCCTTTTTTTAAAAAAAAATATTATTATTTACTTGGGTATTTCTCTTTCCCAGGTGGGGAGTATGTGATGATGGGTGGATGGATGGAATGGCTGGCTGCGTGCGTGAGTGTGAGTGAATGCGTGAGTGATCGAGGATGGTGCACTGAAGCCTTGAGAATTCTTGGTTAGCTCGAGGTCCACAGTTCCTGCTGTCCTGTCCCTATCTTGCTGGATCTGTGTGGTGTATGTATGTAATGTATGCTTGGGACGTGGATGATGTATGTAACGTATGGCTGGATGGGATATGTATGTACGAGATGTGGATGTGGTATGGATGGAAAGCAGGTATGTGTATGTAATGTGAATAAAGGGGACAACGCTGTCTGAGCAAGCAAAGCGAGCAAGCAATCACCTTGAAAAGACCAGAAAAAGAAACTACCAGAGAGGGTAGGGGGAGGAAACAGACAGACAGACAGACAGACAAGCAGTCAAGGGGAAAAAAACAATAAGACTTCTGATAATTACTGTTGCTGAAGAGGAATCAGACGGAAGAAGAACACGAAAGAGAGAGATTAAAAAAAGCAACGAACGGGGGGGGGGGGGGGGAATCAACTGTAAAAAAAAAAGGGCTAAGAAAAATTCAACTAAAGAAAAAAAGCCGATATGATATGGATACAGAAACCCCCCCCCCCTCTCCCCGGGAAGAGAAATCAGTTACTAACTAACTAGCGTAGGGTCAACCAGTAGTCTCCACAGTGATGCGGGACGTAATAACGGTAGCCAGTTCGAGTACGTACGTATCAAACGCCCGCCAATGCGTGCCGAAACCCCGAACAGGAAAATAATGAAAAGGGAACGGAAAAAGCAACGCTAAGGAAAAAACAGAGGAAAAAAGGAAAAAAGATATAACGGCTTCTTCTGCGAATGAGAATAAAACGTCTAAAATAAGGTGGGAAAGTAAAATCAAAGTGATGTAAGGCAGGGAATAAGCTAAACAAGCACTGAAATCAGGAGGGGGCGTTGGGAAATGATACGTCTTCCTCTATCTCTCGTTCAGGCCAAGCGCGAAAGTAGAGAAAAGCGATCGAGAAATAATGGAGATTCACCAGAGATCAAGCAATCGATTATCTCCCAGCAAATTTTTTGTTTTCCCTTACAGCAAGAGCAATTGAAACGATTGGACGAAAGAAACGAACGCGAAAATTGGAAAAGAAAGAATAGGAAGAAAAAAGAGGAAAGGAAAGGAAAAAACAAGTACCTTAGGTATAACTAATTCTGATAGGACGGTGCGGTGCAAGCTAAAGGTGACTAGTCAGGCGTAATCGCGCAGCTGATAACCTGCAAGAGAAGCTATGGTGGTTGCTTTTCCAGAATACTACTCTACACAAAGCCGGTCGCTGGAACGACAAATTTGTGGTGAGATGTTGCCCGTTGGAACAATTGCTGGGCGCTTTCCGAAACAAAACACAGTGTGTACTACGCGCCAGCCAGATGGGATGGAATCTTTCGGTCACGTTCTTGGTGGTGACCTGAATATGTCGAACTAGGTAGGTGGCTGCTGGAAGTAGGTACTAGTACTACTACTAGTGGTATATTGCGCGGCGCGAAGGGACGGCTTGGAAGGGTGTGGTGTGGGAAAATTGCCGGGTGAAGGAGTCTTGGTTGGTCAAGGATATGTAATCGCGCAGGGAACGTAAATGGTATGGTAAGGAAATCGGCTAGACAGGGGCAAAGGAAGAGCTAGGGGGTGAGTGGCTCGGTGGTCGGTACTTGTGGAACACAAAGAACACAATAATCCTCGCAAAATTTAATCTATCAGATTTATATGTACCTCGGAGATAGGCTTGCCTCTTGCATAGACTGAATTGAGAGAACGTTGGTGTGTCAGGAACGGCAGTGATAGAGGATGACTGGATGAAGCTTCCGCATGAAACTTGGTTAACTGCCTCCCACGTTTAGTAGAATCAAACTGGGCCCTGGGTAAGAGAGATGCCGCGGTTGTTGCCCCAGTGATTGGACAATTGTTATGACTGGTGGTTGCGATTGAGACTCAATTGTGTGGCTGTGCAGCCTTGTACTATGAGAAACATGTCAGTACTGGAGACCGGCTTATTCTGCTATTCACTGGAATGGAATGTGAATTTGTGCGGCGGTCCTGAGCGCTACCACCAAAGAATAATATGCGATGTGATGCGTGGAGGGGCGTGTTTAGGGTTAGGTGTGTACGTGTTGGGAGTTAGAGTAGATCTTGGGCTTGGCAATTATAGGGTACATGTAGCTTGTCAAAAAAGGATATCGATTCGACGGGGGAAACAGGAACGGGGTGGAAGGTGTGTGGGTGTGTGGGAATGAATGATGCCCGCCTAGGAAGATGACTTGCGTACATACGTTTATTTTTCCTTTTTCCTCTGGGTTGGCGCGTTAGTTGGGACGAATTGGTTGAAGGATACGAGGATGGCCAGGTCTCTGATTCTGCAAGATCGTTGACTGGGGATGCTTGTTAAAGAAGGGGAACAGAACAAAAATAACAAAAATGTCTCTGAGCGGCGCGATGATGATATTGATGCTCCAATGGCTATCACTACGTTACACTTGACCCTCAGCGCAATTATTATCTTTCGATTCGTGATATCAGTAAAGTACTGGGTTTCGAGCCAGATATCGATAGAGTAGTGGTTGGTTGTCGAGGATTGCGTGTGGGATTGGGAGGGGGGGGACCAGGGCAGATGCGAATGCAGCAGCGGTGCGGTGGTCCAGGGTTTGAAAAGCCACTGGGAAAGGGTACCTTGGATGGATCGAGGTGACAGACGACAGGTAACGGTAGGAGCAGGGGAAGAGAAACTGGATGAGCTGGGCTATAAGAGCAGCGGGTGGGGGGATGGTGATGGGGGGAGGGGTGGTTGTTTATTTCTTTTTTTTGTATCAATTTTTCTCTTTAAAGAAGCTAACTACTGTATTTAACATGACGGCGACTATATCTCTACAGTTCTACAACTAAAGGGGGACGGTTATGGATCACGGAATAGTACGGCGTAGAGAGCAATCGAACCGCAAGGCCCAAACCCGTCGGTTGTGATTGAATATATGTAGATCAAGAGGAAGAGTACGTATGATAGACGAATTTGCGTGCTGCGGTGAGGAATTAATTTTCTCGAGCGCAGGTACTCGAAGAGAAAGACCTCGTGCAAAGTAGAAAAAGGCTACTAAGCGATCGGGTTTAAAGGACCACGGACGAGTGGCCGGATGAAAGCTCCATTGATGCACCTGTAAACATAATAATAGGATAGCACACAGATAAGTGTAACCGATATCCATGGCCCTACTAATGTCAATTATATCGATTGACGATTGATGGAGGCAACAGAGAGGTCCAATCACACCATGTCTGTAAAGTGCGTTCCTCTGCCTTGGTCCTTTGCTGCGTATCTCAATCTTCAACACCTGTGGGTGGAGATTCCGATTCCTCTGCAGCCTGCCCTGCCCTGCCGTATTCCTTCGGATATCTCACTTTGATTGACTGGAATTTCAAGGGCGCAGTGGCTTACCGGCAGAGTATGTAATGACCCGTCACATTTTTCCCTTCTTTCCCTCTCACTCGTTTTTCTCTTGTTCGCAGTCACTTTCTATTATTCACCACCCACGGGCCATTCGTCTTAGTTAGCCCCAACAGGATTTGGGTCAAGTCCCGGGTCCCGCTTTCAACACTCTTTCCTTGTTTAGTAACCATCTATCCCCCAATTGGCTATCGCCAGCCCCCACAGCGACGACGACGACGCACACCCGTTTTTATATCAGATCTTCAATATGCAATCGTAAATTGAGGCAGAGTCAGTGAGTGATCATGAGAGAGAGTCGAGCACTAACTTTACAAACGAGTCATCATCTCCCAACCTCTCTTGAAAGCAGAAGGAGGAGGAGCGCCCAGAGCAATTCGCCCGTCGGAAAACCGCGGCCATGCTCCGACCACTGTAGCTGCTGTCCTCTCCCATATGTAATTCCATTCCGTTCAGGTTTCAACTGACTCGGCTGCCCCGCGGCCCGCTTTGCCTCCCGTGATATTGTTGATCTCCATTCAAAAGAAAAACAGTAGCACGGTATGGTATGTATGTACCTGTGTACTAATAGAAAAAGACCATCAAAACATGCACATCCTGTGTTGACTAAAAGAGGAAACGGAAAAACAAATATCAAATCAGGTGTTTTGTGACTTGAGGGGTGAGGATGTGATGATGTGATGAAAGGTTGTTCACACAAACCAAACCACTCCCACACGTGCCATCCAGGGAAAAACAAAATGCACAGACCGTGTTTTCTCCCCCCTCCCCTCCACTCCTCCTTCCATCTGCCCCACGCTTTCAGTGCCTCAAGCTCTGGCTGCAAGGGATGAGTATGTAGGTGTTGGTGGTGTAAACTTTTGGCCAAACCACCACCAAACAAACACCGAAGCGCATTCAATGGTTGCCCTGTCTGAACCAGGGGAAGAAACCCATCAAAACCCATCGTGACGGGAATCTGGTTTTCTCAGGGTTGGGCGGGAGCGTGCCTGGATGCTGATCCGGTAGCCCTAATGCTCGCCCTCCCCCCCCTCCCCGCCCTGTAATCCAGCCCTGGCCGTGCTGCTAGCGGCAATCACTCGATCTCGCTCGCTCTCATCCACAACACCAGGTCCCAACGGCGTGATTACGAATTCCGATGGCTACTGAACCACAAACGGACCTTGAGATTCAGGCCGGAGAGTCATTCGTGCGATTATTCTAAACAATAATATGCAGAACAGGTAGGTGAATGGCACCAGAAAGAGATTAAAAGGACCATAAGCTTTACCGGCCACATAGCACTCTAACCAGCACAGTGCCATCTCGACAAATTCTTACAGATTGGTCGTCGTGGAGTGGGGGCTACATACGGCGATAAACAATTCGTTTGCTGTGTGTGACCTATGTAGAGTGGGTACATGTACCTACATGATAGTGACTTACTACTTACTGACCCCCTTCCTCGGCAAAACGGCTCAGCCCGTTCACTTAGACACACCCCCCCCCCTTCATCCGCTGTTCACTGTTTCCCCTGTTTTTGGCAAGTGACCAGGCATGCGTAAGACATCGAAAGGTCTCTCAATCAATCAATCCTCAATCAATTCAACCTACGCAATTGAAATTCGATTAGGGAATCTGGCTTGCTAGTTTGCTGGTTTGCTGGCTGGATGGCTGATAGATGGCTGGCTGGCTCGAGCACTTTATCAATTACGGTCATTCAGTCCTCAAGAAACAACCGGCGGCCTGCAGTGTCTCACGGGTAGTACCACAATACCTTTTCCCAAAAACGTGATGATTGTGGTGTCGTGGGGTCGATTCCGGTTTACTTGCTGCCCTTTTCAAACGGCTACCACTCAAAAGCATTCAAGGCTACAAGAAAGCCACCACAATTTCCCTGGCACTTGTTACATATTCTTCTGCACTGCATCACGCCGTCATGCTGGTACGATTATATGTCGGTTGTCGCTCAAAGCCGATGTTTGGTTGGTTGGCTCCTCCTCGGGGAAGAGGGGAAAAAATAGCTATGATGAATTACCAATTTTTTGGGACTGGAACACTTGCTCCTTCTGTTCGGAGTCTGGTTTTCTACCCTATGGCTGGTTGTGGCAGGTCCCCACGGAATGCATTTTTGTTTTAGCAAGGAAATGGCGGATGACCATGAATGATGCTATTGTGTCTTGTACTCAGTATTACTTTTGCAGTATCATTACTTTACGTCTGATATTCACCAAAGAGGTGCCATTCGGAAAAAGGATCACCAAACCGGAGCCCTACTCTACGGATGGCCGGAAATATGAGCTAGAGTCAACTGCCAATTTATGAATGATTGAAACTTTTATAGACCGGTTCCTTTATTCCACATCTAGCTTCATCTAGGCGCGGCCGATGCCGGTCCTTCGTCGTCGCTGCCAGTGTTGAAGGAAAACCCCTCTCGGCATTTTCTGGGTAAGTACGGCGTATGTTTTTCGGTAAAAGCTGAACCGAATTCCGAAGGCCGGTACTCAGTTTACTAGATTTCATATTTTGCTTTTTGCAAATGCTTTCGTTTGGGCTTGGGCTTGACCTAGAGACTAGAGTCATATGTAACGAATATCAGAATATGGCGGTCACCGCCATGTTCGGTGCAGCCAACCGACCCCCGGAGAAGGTGCCTACATGGGTAAAGAGCGCGGGTTCAAATCTTTATTTAACCTCAAGATGGCAGTACGTACGACAGTACTAATATTGCACTGCATTCTTTCTCAGTTGATAGTCGGAAATGGTTTCTACTCGGTTAGAGGGCGAAGCGATTGTGAGGCAGAGTTTATCAGCTGAGTGTGACTGGTTCTGATTTCTGACAGAGATTCATGGTAGCTTGCGCACTTCCGGCGAAACCCTAATATCGATATCGAAATCGGTGGTTATTGGGCATTATCAATCAAAGGAATTCTTACTCCAGGCACTCTTATTCACGATCATCAAAACAAAAAGAAAGTTACTCTCACTCATGCTACAACCCGGCCGTTTCGTCCGTTACTCCTTTCGTCCGACCTATTGAGAATGTCACGTCTTCATCTCGGCAAGTGATTCTGCATGGTTTTCGATAAACAGCGGGTTCAAGGATACCCCCCCCCCTTCAACGGCGGGAGGGCAGGGACTCAGGCTGGCAAATGCGTGCTGGGTACCAGGGCCCGGTAAAGAACGACCGAGGGTGCCCTGCCCCAGTCAAACAAATCCTACAGGGCAGAAAGATCCGTTATTGTGAATTCCATCCAGCTTTGCTGCCTGTCATGTCGACGACAAGGTTTTTGACCCAGACACACCCTTTTTGCTCTTCTTTCATAAGCACTTTACTTTCTTCTTCCCTCAACTGCAGCCTTGTAGAGTACCGTACCGATCGATGAACCCTGTAGATAGTGTCAATTGACGTGGCTAATATAGGGCTACCTGACCTGGCCTGACCTAACCCAACCTACTGTAGGTACTCAGAGCAAACCCAGGCTCAGCCTATCCTCCATCGTGGTATCATAAGCACCGTGGTCGCCGATCCGATAGCCTTCCCTAGCTAGGTGGCTTTGGGGGTTCGGTTTTCAATCAAGATGAGCCGACGATACCAGTATATGAAGGTTTATGTAGGTACCGACCGCTAGCCGATACATACACGACACATACCTACATCTGTGGAGTACTTGCTCTACTATACCTACCGTAAGGTACAGAAGTAAAGGCACAAAGCGCATCAAGGCATACGTCGGTCGGAGCCTCGGAACTATAAACTGGTGCGATACCGGATAGGGAGTCTTGCGATTATGTTGAGTGCAATCTTTCGTCCCAAGGTACAACGGCAGTTGAGGCTGGCACTCAAGTATCTAAGTCAGATCGTATCGCGAAAGAAAAAAAAGCATCGTAACCTATTCGCCTGGACAGGCAAGGATTGGTGATAGTGTCGCTGGGCGTACCCAGTAGTAATCATCCATAAAATACCCTTCTGCGGAGCAAATCGCGCACAGCTGCACACAGTCAAGGATAGCTTTCCCGGAATTAGATGGTTTCTCGGTACATAGGGTGCAACTGTACGGTCAGTCTGTACCAGCACTTTATCTGCGTTTTTTTTTCTTGCACCAGTGGGATACATATGGAACCTGCCTTACCAGGCTGTATGTATGTATGTACTCTATGTATGTATGTATGGAAAGGTGGGGTTATTTTTTTCTTTCCATGCGTTACTGGAAGGTCGTCCCCTGGCCGACACATGACTTTATGAGAGCGGCCAAGTTGTTAAGCATCTCGCGATATGTGAAGCGATTGGAGGGTTAATTGGGTGCTGCTGTGCCGTTGACTACATATGTATGTGCAGTAGAGTGCATACGCTCACGTGCAACCTATGGAACGGCCTTTTTCCCCTTCCCGCCTGTTAGTGGACATCGTTTGGATGTTCGGATGGAACCAACATAGGCTACAGGCGGTAGGTGTTGCGGTGAACCGGCGCTGTGCGGCGGGCGAGGAACAGAACAACAGCTGGATGGACGCGGGATGCGTCATCTTTGCCGCTCAAAGTGTGTGAGTTACGGTAAAGTACATACAGCTACTCATAATTTCACAGCGTTTGTGAACACGACCACTATTGCATGCCATACAAAAAAGGTTGTCTTGGAGGTTTTTTGTGTGTATGCAATAGAGGTCATGTTCACAA
The DNA here is from genome assembly GCA_024713705.1 of Morchella sp. 2018-W38C. Lineage (NCBI taxonomy): Eukaryota > Fungi > Ascomycota > Pezizomycetes > Pezizales > Morchellaceae > Morchella > Morchella sp. 2018-W38C. Next base: position 1,148,662 of record JAMJEX010000022.1, on the reverse strand, counting down.
GTGCTGTGAAATGACGAGTACACATACTTACCCGAGTGGGGAGAGGGGAGATTCGCGAAGTCCCCGTTAATTTGCATTATGCTACTGTGGAACGGCCGGCCTGCCTTGAACAAAATGACGCGGACAGCCTCGAAAAAAGAGGGTTTCTGAACTCGCAATAATGATGACAGAAAATTACATACATGTAGTTACTTCGATTTTCTGATTCCTTTTTCTCGTCGAAGGAAACATAAACCTGCGGTCTCTCTTCTGGCCGGCCACATCTTACCTCACGCAGTAACGTGTGGTGCGGTGAGAAAACCGAGTCTTGTTCCAGTCAAGTTCTACGATTGCTTCTAGCGAGCTTCGATTGTTTCGGCCGCTGGGATGAGATCACAAGGGACCCTCGTGGTCATCCTGAAAGATGGCTAGCGAACTAGCTTGATAAACTCAATTACCGTACTCTCTTCAGGGTTTGGTTTTGGATTTCGTTGGTTGTGGCTTGCTTTCTGAATCATTGGCAACCAGGCCTTATTCGCTGTGTTTTGCATGTTCCTCCACCCACAACCACAGCAATTGACCGTTCAAGACATTGGTCGTCGTCATCGCCAATATTAGAAATATTTATTAGGAATCATCGCGCGCGCGCGCGGTGTGGAACGCAAGAGGAGAAGGAGAACTTCACTAACGGTATCTATAACATTGAGATGTTATTTTTACAACCATCTAACCAGATCCCCCCTCCGCAATCACCCAACAATTAAAACACTTGCCTAGTGAATCTAGAGTATCACTTGCGGAATTGAACCGTGAATAGTAAGTAGAGGGTAGGTAAGCCAAGGTTGAGTTGGGATGGATGATGTTTCGGTTTCATATCCGAGATACCCTGTGCCCATCCCCTCCTTCACGATCGCTTGAACCCTTGCCGCATATCGACTGGGCCGGGGCGAAGGCAAAAAAAGAAGAGGGCTCGCAAAAACAAATATCCGAGACACTTTATGGGTTGGGTATAGATGGATGGGATGTTACCACCGTCCCACTGGTGGTGAATAATGCAGGTCCCCGCAATTGTTACTTTACAAATAAATAACAACAATAACAGGACTTTGTACCTACCGGCGATGCTGCGTGCGGTGACATTTTAAGGTATCTTATCCCGGCCGTAGTGGTTCCTCAGACACTCTCTCGGCTTATTGGGATGGTGGAGGGACGACTTCCCCTATCATACCAGCCACATCGTTTCCTCAAACATGATCCACTAGTGGAGGGGGAGGGGGGAAAGAACCGAGAGGCTAGGTAGGTAACGCATGATTCATGTCCATCAAATTTCGCTACAATCAACACTAACAACTGGTCTATCTGCACCCTGGCCGGAGATTAACTTCGCGATATCTTGCGTACCTTGACCGACATATACCTAGCAACCACCTGGCCTTTGATGTCGGGCCGACTTCAACCTGTCCTGGTTTTTGCTGCATACATAATAATTCTAGTGCATTTCTGGAAAGTAGTGAGCCTAGAGCAAAACATGTTGCGAACAGTTGTGAAGCTACTGTTCACTTGCCGCATACATATGTGCGGCCACGTGAATATTCTAGAGAATCAGAAGGAAAGAAAAAGAAAGAAAGAAAAGAAAAAACCTCACAAATCAGTTACAAAGAATGCTACTAGTTCGATTATTCTCAATTCGTATACCTCAAAAGCGAGTATGCCCGGAATACCCCGGAGTCTAGAATCTAGATCTCATGGTGGGTAGCAAGGTGTAATCTTGGTTCTAAGGATCATGGTTACTATTACTAGAGTTTGTTAGACGGCCGGTATGTTCTGTGAATTACACATATGCACACAGGTACGTTTTTTTGAGAGAAGTAATAATAGACATTTTATCGATTATGTATTCACCCTGTCTGGATCTGCAGCGGGCCTAAGTCAGAGTCGAGTGCCCTCCCTTGAAACCGTTTCCCGACAATTTCGCTTACGTCGGGAGGTAGTCGGGTGTCCCCCGAGAAACCCTCTGGCAAGGACATCCCGAGTACGAGTAGGTACTTGTGGATGTATCAGCAAAGAACAACTCATACCCCCACCGCAGGAAAAGAACCGGCCGGTGAGAAGCAGCCTACAGCTGTCACTTTGTCACTCACTCGTTCTGTCCTCTTCTCTAATCTATGTAGAGTTTTCTACATACAGGAGTTTCTTGCGCCCAAGTCATTACTAGACCAAACCTAAAAAAGTAAACATAAGAGGCAGAAACAAGCCACAGCCAGGATGAGGGGGATGTTTCCCTGGGATTCACATTCGTCCCTTTCCCCAGGATTCATCATAATCCTCACGACAAGGACAAGCATCACGAACCATGAAAAAATGTCAGGGGAGCATAAGGGGCAAAAAAAAAGCTTCTTTACGCCCTCCCCCAGAATCATCATCATCATATGTAAGGCTTCTGGGTCTTCTCTTACACCTGGTGGCGGATATGTACTGCTGGCCGTGGCTCGTGGTAGGGTAAATACGATATCACAGTAACCAATTTCCTCAGGCGGGTCCTGCATCTGCTAGCATAACTGTCACAATAACCTACTCTGCCCCCTCTATCCATTGGGTATAACGAATTCCAGATCGCCTATCATGACCTCACCCCCCTTTCCCCTCCCCACCCCCTCTCGTATTTCATCATGTAACCCCCACGAAATACTCTCGTCCTCTCAGCTTGAGTAGGAGGCGGAAAATTCTCCGGCGCGTACTTTCGGTGTAAGGGAAGAGCAAGCACCTTCTGATTGTTAATTGTTGGATCCGATCACATGTCTAAATGCCTTTATCTACTTTGTTGGGTGCCGTAATTGGCGGAGCTTTATTTATATATCTTACATTCTTTGTGTGTGATTGATGATGACCGAGTAGTAAGTACCGTAGGTCATAACCGATACCGAAGGAGGTAGAGGAGGAGAAATGATCGGGCTAGCACCCGTTGTTACTGATGCCATCGAGATGTGATCAGATCAGATGCTCGAGCGAGCGTAAATGTAGAGCCAATATAATATGCATGAGGTATTTTCTCTCCCTCTTTCTCTTTTCCCTATAAGTTCTTTTAACTAATTATATTTAATGCCCTCCCTCGTGAAACGCGGGGAGGGTCTGGAGTAAAGTGGGGCCCGCCCAGTGTGTCTCAGGAGAGGATGTGAGGGGAGGTCCGATCTCTAATAATTTTCCTTTCTTTCTTTTGTGATAGGGAATAAGTATTTCTAAGAAACTCTCTATCGGTTACGGTCTGAGAAGTAATAACCGGTCGGGGCGGTGCAAATCGTGGCGGATATAGGAAATATGGCACCTACTACATACTACTTCTACTACATATCCAGAGGACTTCTACTACATATCCAGAGGAGGGGCCCAGGATGGCGCGCGCCTCTCTCGATCTGGAAACCAGGGTGTTAATTCGTAGCAGGAAGTTCCTCAGATTGATAAAGGCAGAAACCGTAGACGCTGCCTGACTGGAAGGAGATTAAAGGGAAAGCTAGGCCGGCCAGGAAAGGATGGAGAAACGTGGGGAATACATGCTGTATGGTTTTATTCGGTCGCTGCGACGCATCACCGCCGCCCGGGTACGTTAGGGCTAAGTTCGTTTGATACTCTACAGAGACTTAGAAGAAGCGGGTAGAGCCGATATTGGTGAACCAACGTGAGAGTGAAAGGGATAGGGATTAGGGATTAGGGTGTAGGGATTATGGATTAGGGATTAGGGATAGGGATAGGGATAGGGATGGGATATTTGCATGCCTGTATAGGATCTGCCGACAACAGACAGACAGACAGGACAGACGTACCTTCAGACAGACAGGTATTCGGGAGTTTTGTTCTTCCCTGGCTGCAAATTAGGTACCTAGACGCTCGAGGTACAGGTACATACCTAGACTCTACCGTACCCTACCGACTTCTCGAAAGCTTCCAACGCAGCGAGATTGCAATGGGATGCCTGATTAGTAGTTGATGCAATTGAATGTTCGTCGCAGAGCAGGCCGTTGGACCTATTGATCATGGTATGGTGGGTCTGGTAAGGGTTTTTTGAAAAGTGAAGAGTTGCCCAACAGGGCTGCATCCAGGGACCCGCCATGATGCCGGGAGATACACTCTACCAGTCAAGAGCTACCGGTACCTAGGAGTAGGCTACGTTTATCGGGACTAACCGCCTATCTATCGCTATGGATTGTATGGTACCTCTTGGGGCAGACAGGTTGGCGGCACCTTCTCTCTCTCTCTCTCTCTCTCTCTCTCTCTCACGGGAACCGATCCAAAGTGCAAATGCAGATGCGGGTTCATATTTGGAATACCCACCGCTACGTCCGTGTAGAAGTAGATACCGGAGGTAGGACAGGACGAAGAAGGACATACTACGTAAGGAGGACCCAGCCAAACAAGAAAAAGCTGTTTAGCTAGTTAATTAGTTTTAGCGATTTCACCCGGTTGGGGAAATAGCTATGATCCAATGGCCCCCGAACCCACTTTCATCATACGATGTATTAAGTAGTTTATATGCGCACACTATAGCCCATCGGCCGGGCAAACCCCCCTCTACGCGAATTAACTGCAAAGCCGACGTTCACCGATTCCCTGGCTAAGTATGTATGCGGCTTATGCTTATTCCCTCAGTAAGACATGCTCACGTGCTGCAGTAGGCGAAAGAAAGAGAAAAAAAAGGAAGAAGATTGCGTGGGTGGAGTAGAGTAAATGGGATTACTCCACGTTGCAGGTTTTTTTCTTCTCGCGGACACCGGGTATCACTCGGAAGTTCTGTTTCCTGGAGCCTTTCCTTTACTTTGAAGACAGCTGTTTTGCGCCGGCCGGGCATGGTCATCGCAGAACAGCTCATGACCATTGCCACATACTTATCACTTCGGGCCTGAGTACAGTGTATAATGAAAATAAGTGAAAAGGGAAAATAAAAATAAAATAAAAACTCAGGTTTGAGAAATGAGGGGTGCTAACTAATCTAGCTGCGCATAGAAATTTTATTGCTGTTTTTTTTTGTGTGTGTTTTACTTTACAAAGTGTGTGCAGGTAGGCGCATATTGGCAATCTAAGCATGAATGGGAATTAACACTCAGTGAACGAGTAGCGGAAGGTCTCCTAAATGAAACACTTGGAATCGAACAGCAGCAGAAATCGAGTCATTCACATAAACAATTTATTTTGTCTTAATACCGATATCTTTTTTCTGCTGCAGCAGTAGGTACACAGACAGACCTTTTTCGAAAAAACTTGGTTCGCAACTGCCAGTTGGTGGACGCAACCCAGGTTAAGACCGACACCCTTGACCGGCCCGTTGTGGGAGCCCTGATTGGGTGTACGGGGCTTATTTACTGGAGTCTAAAGTAACCAAACTACTAACTCGATAGGTTCCCGATGCAGATGGCTACTGATACTGCTCGAACCACAACAAACTTCCGACCGGATGGCCTCACCACCGGTAATCTCACTTTCAGCTGCGGCCGGACAGTTATACAGAAACGCCCAGCCCGCCTCCCTCGCCCCCTCCTCCACAATCACAATCGCAATCATAGCCCGGCGCTTGGGGCACGCCCCCACCAGCTAGGTAATGGGGAAACGTAGGTACACAGTCCGCTGCTGTGCTGGTCTGTGCTTGCCAATATTCAAAATCCGACCCGCCATGGCTGACTGACGAATGGACTGAGTACTGACTGACGTGCACCGACGGCCGCGGCCCGCACTCGGTCAACTAGGTGCTGGCCACGAGCTGGGCGTACACAAAAAGAAAAACGGAAATGAAAGGAATGGAAAAAAAGTACAAGCAGCTGGAGAGGCACGTGATTTGGCGCCCAAGAAGATCGTCCGTTATCGAGTGATATTTGGTGAACATAATTACTCTGAGAAAGGATCGGCGGTCAGGTTATGCAAGAGGTGCGGGGGCGGGTGAGATCTGGCGCCGCACTGGAGATCTGGTTTGACAGATGCGCGCAGGTGGACCTGCGTATCGCATGGGATAGAGCATAGCCAGTTCTATGCCCGGCCCTTGCTGCTGCTGCATTATCGGTGCGGGGCAGAAACATGGCGGGGACCGGCTAGAAACATGACAACCGCGAGACCGGAGTCGATCGGTGTTTTCCTGCTGCTTGGGAATTGAACCCCGGCCCCGCGATGACTATAAACTGGGGGTATGTCTGGAATTGTGGGGTTTTGATGGATCGGACAAAAGGCCGGGGTGTAGGGAGAGGGGGAAGTGCCTGAATGAAGGTGAAGGGGGGATATCACGTCCATATATGCAGGGCTCGGCGGGATCCCCGATTTTGGGGTAGAATCACAAGATATGTCGACTCGAATGACGAGCGCCGGGCATGTTGGCTGCAATACGATCGATTGAGAGTCCGAGGCTGTAGAGTTTATATCGCATATCACATCCTCCAACGAAGGGTGACCGGGGAGAGGGCGGAATACTCGTGTTTCGTTTTGAAGGGTATTGTCACAATCAATCCCCCTGCTCTAGAGCTTGTAAGTCTAATTAATGCAATGTTAGGTATGAACAGAATTCGCACGGAAAGAAGCTGGGCCATGTTCTGTTCTGGCCCGAAAAGATGTGTTCTGAGATTGGTTTGCGCGCAATGTTTTAGAAACCGATCGGGCTCGGGCTTGGTGGTGGGCGTTAGGAGTTGCGGCCGCGGCTCAACCGGCCGTGTCTGTGCGGGGTCGCCGCGGCCGCGGAGGTTATACAGAAATGTACATGTCAATCTCAAGAATTTACAAATTGTGGGGCTCCGACCGGGGCTGCCAATTCCGAATTTCAGTGGGGCAGCGTGCTGTGAGATATACCAGGAGGATCACAAGTACCCAGTCTACTACCGGGATAGTATCATGGGTATGAATTTTCAGTTCCAATAGCGTACCGTATTTCACAGGTAGCGTGATAGATTGTCTGATTTTCTAACCAAAACTATTTTGGCCATTGAGGGGAACTATCAATTTTGCCTCCCGAAACTGTTAAATTTGAAGTGTCAATAGTTGAAAATATTGACGGTTGGCAAATACGCTCTAATCCGCCGTTACAGGCGCATACCGTGGTGTTAGAGGGCGTTTGGCTTTGCCCGTTTATGATCAAATCATTTCCTGTTGCAGATACAGCGCCGGAAGGCCGAAGGGTTGGGATCGAAGCTCCAGCGGTGTTTTTAACAGTATTTACAACAGCCTGTACTGGAGATAACTCGTATTCTCTCATAATGCGACATTACAAAGGGCGCGAATTATATTAAAATTTTCTATATTGTGGTTTTAATATTATACGCACCACACAATTAATCAATCAATTAATATTATATGCACGAAATATCACTCGGAGGTATCTGATCGACATACACGCCACGAGTTGAGCTTCTTCCACTGACTCGGTTTGGAAAGGATTGAGTGTTGTGGGGTTATTTCTCTGCGTGTTCTCACCTTGAAAACTGTGCAGATATTAGTTTATGAACGATTAGGAATTACACAAGGGGAAAATTTGATTCATAGAGTCTGCGCACAAAACCCTAACCCTGATGACATGTTTACAGATTAAAGACAGCTACTAAGGCGTTTAGTTTTTCTTTTTGTTGTTTAATTCACTAAGGCGTTTAGTAAACGGTGAAAACAAACATTCCAACGAGACGATTTTTCACGACCTTTTACTTAACGCCATTGTAGAATACATGTAACTTTGAGTCGACCAGCCCAACTGGAATACATCCTCCGGGCTGCAAACCTAAACCAAAGTGTCAGCCAAACAATCCCAACCTTCCAGCCGGGAAAGGGTACTCACTAGTGTAACCACCACGCTCCGGATCCCTCAATCTTAGAATGTAACTTCTAGGTAATTTGCAACCTGCATCCTACGTTCATCAATATAGACATTATTGGGTAGGGAGGGAAGACCGAACGCTGCCGAAGCGGCCTGTAGTTGGTTACCTGAGGATCATACAGTATTAGTAACTTTTATATCCACTAGATTCTAGAGGATCACTTGCGAGTAAACGTCGCTAGATCACAACGCGTTCCTGGCCAAACGAAGATAGAGAGAGATTGTTACTCATTTTGCACGTGTGTTAAAATGCGAACCAGCTGCTGGTGGTTCTCGTTGGCCTGTTGCAGAAAAACATTGAACTGTTGCTGGGGGGCGTTCAACTGTTACTGAAGAGCACCGAACTGTTGCTGAAGAGCACCGATACCGTCTGCCGCGGGTATATTTGGAGTCAATGCCACGTCATCCTGGATGCCATGGAGGTAGTTCACTACAGTAGCGATGTTCGGCTGAGTCATGCTAACTCTCTAATTGTCAGCCAGTCTCCGATTAACTAGGAAAAGAATTCAGACTCACGATATCGTCTAGGGTGTTGCTATTACTAGTACTAGTAAGTGTAGTGGGGATGATTTCTACCGATCCGTGAAGGGAATAGACCCCTCTATCCCTTCGTCTGTATTAGGGAGTTTGCGGCGCAGACCTAGGTCGCTGCACTGTCACACTTAATCACGGTCATGCAGAGGAAATACCTCCCTGGGTGTGCATGCAGAGTGCTTACCTACTGAGGTCTAAAATGTCGATTCGGAGACCTGAAATCTCGACCCATGAAAACAGAACAAGGGCATGGGGGTAAAATTATAAGAAAGATCATGATAAACCTCAGATGATTGTCAACAATTCGTCTCTTCCTAGGCTTAAAAAAAATATAAACTGAAATGTGAAGCAGGGATGAATAAAAGTGAGTTTTCCAGCGATTACAGCTTTCTGTTGCATTTGAACACTGTCTGTTTTCCAAAATTGGCTCTTGGCGGCGACCTAGGTTTGCATCGCAAACTCTCTATTCAGGACTTGTAGCAATAGAGAGTTTAAGCCACCCGACATTTTGGCAAACAAAAAAGATCGTCGGACAGAAGAGATCAGCGGTCTAGGGTCAAAAGAGAAAAACTAACGCAGGATTGGTAACCTTTCACGGCGATATTTTTTGTTCTTGCCAGAAATATCTGGTGGCTTAAACTCTCTAATTAGAGCGTTTTGGCAACCAACTTCTGTGTTTAAATATTTAGTTCTTGGCGACCGGTTTTTGGTGTGGATATCCCGCCAAGAGCTCAAAATTTGAGTAATAGAGACTTTGCGCAAATGGAGCCAACTCTATTTTCTGACAACCTGATTGGTGCCGATCACACTATTAGCCAATCAGATAATCAAAATATAGAGCTGGCTCCATTTGCGCAAAGTCTCAAATTCGTGGCTCACCACAGGGGCGGCTGTCGGTGGTGCAAAATTGTCTCCACTCGTCACGCAAAAATCCTCAATCGAGTAATGCTTTTAAACAATCGTCACAGACGAAGAGATGTACTCGCAGCTGGGCCGGGTAACATGCGGCGGCGTGTGCCAGGCGAGAGCTGGCCATTCCCAGAATAGGTTTAGCTGTGCCAGCCCTCGCCAGGGCACAGATGTGCTCGGGGTGGTACATCCTGTCCCTTACAAATTGTTAATGTATCACCACAACCCGAGTCGAGATTTCCACTCCCACCGCCCCGAACTGGCCACCACCGACCCCGTCGAAAATGTTTTTGGGACTATGGGACTGCGAGTCTGTTTGGAATTTACTCCCTGTGTGCATGTATGTACCCCGGGGTGCCAAAGTGATGCAACGACTCAATTTACCACAATTTCAATCAACCACATGCGATAATATAAAGTAAAGAGAGTATAGAAATTTCATCGGTCGCATTTAAATAGAAGAAACTAAGGTGGGTGCTAATTCACTAATTATAAGGCCTCACCCAATCCCAAGCCGTTGCATCACTTTTCGGCACCCCGGAGTACATAACTTTTGGACGCTTTAAATCATTCCAAAGGCCATAGTAAGGATGGAAAATGTCGCTAGCCCTTGTTATCCCATCTGGAGGGCATCTTTTCATCGCTTGTAGGCATGGATATTGTGGTTGGTCATGGTGTCCTGCTGGTTGTCTCTAAATATCTGCCACCCCTCACTCGTGTACTCTAGATCTGCGGGTTTACGGTATAACTATAACCTGCATATGCAATGTACTTTTATAGTCTTCTGATTGGCTCATTAATATTGAGAGAGGCTTTTTTTCACTTGAAACATGTTGTGTTAGATATAAACATAGGGTATTGTGCTGAGTGGTGTTAGATTGTTAATATGGTTTCTACTGGTTATGGGAAGCGATTAATAGTTGGATTTAGAGGCTGTGAAAGGGATATACTTGCAGCTTGAACTGGAGAAGTTTCTGACCTATTCACTGATATATAGAGGATATCAGAAAAGGTACATATAAGATTGGTCAGTGTAGATATAGTGATGGACTTTGCCTGCCAGGAGTGGTCGAGGCGGCTTGCCTGTATATTGGACTGATTGATATACGTGTAGTACCGACCGAAGGCCGGAAACCACTTGTATATATATATACACCTTGTAGATAGAGAGATACTCACAGCAAATATTAACCCACAACAAAGTTCCAAGAAAACCACGAAAGTAGTAGGCTCCCTCTCCTGTACAAGCTTCAGGGTTAGGGTTTGTCGAATTTCTTGTTTAACTCACTAATTGCATGTAGACCGTAGTCTATGGTAAGGGTTTATCGAGTTTCCTTATGTATTTTCTTCTTTTGCTTGTTTGACACATTATTGCATGCATAGAGCTTCCTGGTGAAATATGTATCGGGTTTCCTAGGGCGCTGTTGGTGGGAGATATACTTGGGAATAAGAAGCTGGTAATAGAATATGCCCTGATAATTGGGGAATCAACTTATGAGTCTCGCATTATCGTGACTTTGTTACACTACACTCGATTTGTTGGTTGGTTGATAGGTCGCTGGTTGTATGTTATGACAATGGTTACACTGAGCTCAGTTTCTCTGTAGATTTCAAGCCAAATACATCTTATTTAAACACGGATTCACATCAAGGACACTTAATATAATTGGTTTAAGGTCGAATTATACTGACCCTAAACCCTGGTCTGGAAAGATGGAAGTTAGCAGGGGAGCTGGGTACGACCCTACTTAAATTAAACCCTATATATTTTGGGGCGAATATTAGGCAGAGCTGCAGAGAAGTATGTACAGCAAAAAAACAAATCATAATTCCACCCCCGTGGTGGCTGAATTTTGCTGGAATTATGGTAGGGATGGAATTTAGAGAGAGGTATTTACTAGCAATCTACAGGTATTGTTCCCTCCAACTGCTGGAAGCTTGGCAGGGACGGAATCTCGAGAGGGTGGAATTATGATAGGTTTTGCTGTATGAGGAAATACGACCCGCAGAACACATACGCTGTAGTGCTTATATAGTATCGATATATTGACCACTCACTCCGCTCAGTCATTCCCTACTAAATAACCGTCTGCCAAAAAAGGGTTTATATATGTATGCCAGCTTAATTATAGCTACTTCGACATCCCAAATCTCTTTCCTCTCCATACTAAACATAGAAAGCCGACTGGGCCTGAATCTATAGTACCACGGATTCTTGTGATGGCCGATATAGTTCGTTGGGGACATTGAATAAAGGTAGTCGTAATTGAACCTGTGGCTAGAGTCCCGGCGCCCAAATGGGACATGTAGAGAAAAATGCGGAGGAGTGTGACTAAGTGAAGGTGGCGGGCTTAAGTGCTCGGTTGGGGTATTTTATTAGGTCTAATCATGGATTGAACCCTCCAAGTGAAGCTTAGAGAGGATAGTACGCCTCCATAGACTACGGTCTGCATGCGAGTATGAGTTAAACTAAAAAGAAAAAAAGGCTGTGGCTAGCTATTGGCATCACGAATAATCACTCGTGATATTTACGTTAACTTCTTTGTAAACCAGGCTATGTTCGGGGTATAATAACTAGTCTAGCATGCACCAATCTATTTGATTTTCATAAGGCAGGGTGCACGGTTAAACTTCGCTGGCCTATGGGTATGGTGCAGCTGGCCGTCTGGAAAGTGTACTAATCATAGGTCTGCTTGGAGTAAGAGGGGTGCGCTTTGACTCGCCTAGTATATAAAATTCACTTAATTTAAGCCAAAGTATCCGATCCCCAATGGTTCAGTGTTGAATCCGGAGATTTGACAGGCCGATGCGATGCGGGCAGCATACATGTGTTGACCTTAGTTTAAACACCACTTTGATTCTTACTATTATTTACTGGCTACCTCACAAGCAGTACAGCGACAGAATTAACGCAAACCTACATCATGTAATATCACTCAGCCTTGGCACTTTACTCTGACCTGTTGGAGGGTTTTACATAAGGCCTTGACCCTACGTACGTATGCTGATCATCACCACGACACCAATCACTCGGCTACAAAATGTTCCTACTTAATCGTACAGTTACGATCACGGACAACCGTTATAGATATATCTATTTCTACCGATAATAGATGCTATAATCCAGTAGAGATACGTAGCCGATTATGTATATATATTTATCCAAAGATACAGTATACAGTACCGTTCATTACCGCACTCTCACCTCTTCATCTTCCCTCCTCTCATTTCACGTCCATACTCATATTCATACTCATACTCACACTCGCAACCAACCTTATCCACCTTTTGTCTTTTCCCTTTTCCTTCCATATCATCATCGCACATCATACATATCGTAAACTAACATCATCATAAACATAGCCTAGATAACCTCCCCAAGGTGGAATGAGCAAAAGATAAACAAATGACAAAACACCGGTGAAATCCAAAAAGAAAAGAAAAAAGAAAAAGGAGAAATAACCAAATAATACCCCCCCCCCCATATATCGGGGCGCCGGTTTTTGTGAAGAAATCCGACAATAGATCCATCAAGTCTAGTCCAATCTAGATTAAATCACCAAGCAGTCTGGAATTTTCAACCCATCTTTCAGATTCCGGTTTACATCCATCAGGCCCCATTTATCCTCCCACTCCCTTCCAGGCTCATTGTACACCACTTTCCAGGGCTCATCAAATGCCGAAAACCTATTTCTTCTGTCAATCCTCCTCCTCACCATCCATTGATAAAGAGAGAAATACTCACCAGAAATACTCCGTCTTCCTTTTGTTCTCCGTACACAAGAAATCTTCCATAAACAGATTCATCTCGTCGATGCCCGCCACACTCCCACGATCTTTACCACCACCACTCGGCCAGCCAACCTCACTGATCATGACCCTCGGTGCGGGCGTAACACTAGCCGTCAAAATCACATCATTCTCTTGAAAGAACGTGTACGTCCAATTCGCCGCTGTCTCAACCGTCACACCCGCGAAGAAGGGGTGCACGTTTGCCATTAACACATCGACATATGGGACCATAGTAGATTTCCAATTCGACCCTAGGTCGGAGGTACCTACGGGAAGATCGATGGAGAGCGCGGTAAGGTTGGCGCGCACATCGGCGATTGTTCCGAACAGTTGCGTTTCTGTCAAATCCTCGCGGAACAGGACTTCATTACCTACAGCGACGCCCTCGAAGCGGTCTGCGTCGTAGTTTGCGAGAAGGGTATAGAGATGGTTGAGCTGACGGGAATTGGTAGTAGCGTTGGAGTCTAGCCAGACACCGAGCCAAATCTTCATGGAGATGCCGAGAACATCGATGGCGTGAAGGACCATCTCAGTTTGGTTGCAGTCAGTCCCGTAGAGACGGAGCTTGTCTGTAAGGAGCGACATGGCAGCGACATCGCGTGTGATGTTGTTTTGGGTTGGTGGGTTATCGATACCTGTACGGGTTAGTGAGTACGAGTGATGGTATATGAGTGATGAGATATGACGGGTAGCTTACAGGCTGGATACTGCGAGTTCAGCGGGGTATAATCCATTCCATGGAATGCTTTCTTGAGGTTGGGATTGTTCATGAGCGCAATGATCTCTTTTGAATCTTTATTGAGGTCGCCGTTTTGCTTGACGTCTTCGTCTGCGCTTAACCCACTCCCTCCGCTGGTGCTATCTGCACTACTTGTTGTTGCGCCGCTGGAGTCCTTGTTCTTATTTCTTAGTATGACACCAGCTGCAGTACCGCCAGCTGCCGCAAGAATGATCACTAATATTACGATCCCCCAGATCCATCGTGACTTCTTCCGCTGGTGCGCCTGTTTCTGCATCCATTCTGAGGAAGGCGCCTTTTCTGTAGTCGTTGTAGGTTCCATGATTAGCGACTGGAATAAGTGCGGGGATGAAAGGAGGGGGGAAATAGTGGGGATGGTTGATCATATTATATACATACCGCTCATCATACCTGCACCAACTGCACCACCCAGCAACGCGCCCCCACCTCCACGACTTCTCGGTGGTGTGTTTGCACTTTTTCCAGCACCCAACCCTGCAGCGGCTGCGCCCCCTGTTCCTGCAGCTGCAGCTGCAATATAACCGCCATTATTATACGCTGCCTGTTCTTCATCATCGCTAAATACGAAAGTTTCCGCATCCTTCGCTGTACCATCAATCTGAACCTGGCTTGCTGAAAGTTGCGGATCCCACGTGGTGCTATATCGCTTGTACGGATTATCAGTATAGTGGCCACCAACAGGGTCGTTAAGGACTGGACGGTCTGGTACTGATCCAGGCCTATATCCTTGGAGTGGGGTGGGTGGTAATGATCCTCTGATTTTTCCGTGATGCAGAGGAGGAGGAGGCTGATTGTAGGCTGAGGGCGGGGATGATGGGTTTGTGAACCGATTCTCGGGGATCAGGGGAGTATTAATTTGCGATACGGGGGGCACAGAGTATCCCTGCCCATACTGGTTATAGGTATCTGGTGACGGAGACGTATAATGCTGGTCGTCCGGCTCCATAAAATTCGAAGAGCCTCCTCTTCTCCACTGGTCGTCTTCTTCTCGATATCCACCTACTGGACACGATTGTTAATAAAGTTTCATGGAAGGTGCACGTGAGCCTCGTGTCTGAGTAATGACGCTTATACCTGCACTTGGTCTCGTCTCACCTATGTTTCCACCTCCACCAGCAGCGGCGGCGGCAGCGATTGGTCTACGTGGAGCGTTATTCCCCATCGATTCTCGTTGGTAGTTCGTAACGTTTGCAGTCCTTGGCGCACGGCTAACAGACGAATCTGTGAAACTAGAATCCGACGAACTACTACTAGAGGTTGAATCGTGTCTTGCATGCCCGCTCTGGGCGTATTGATTATATCTTGACTGTTGCTGTTGGTGTTGCTGTTGCTGTTGCTGCTGCTGCTGAGGTATTGGCGTGGTATACTGAAGACTATTCAATGGCTGTCGCTGTTCGTCATCGCTGTACCTGGAGGCACGCTTTTGGTTCAATGAGGTGGGAGGAAGAAGTGGGTGAGTGCGGTCACGATATTCGGGGACATCGTCTTCGCCCTGGAACGAAAAGCTACGCTGCATGGTTGTAGTGGAGTATGTATGCGCTTCAAAAGTTTTTGTTTTGTCCAATGTAGCCCGGCCACGCAATTTCTTATTGGCGACGTGGGCCGTGCAGGTAGTGGGGGGAGGGGGGGGGGGGGACTGAGTGTTTACAGTGAGAGAGACTCCTTGCTTTGTTGTTCTTACTCCTACCTACCTATACACTGGGATGGTGGGGAGGTCAGTGGCTATAGATTTAGGTTGTAGCTGGCACGAATAGAGTCAGCAAGTGAGAAGGATATATGGGGGCGGGGGAGGGGGGGCTGGTAAGGAATAGTCGCATAATTATATGTATTAGGTAGGAGGGGGGGGAGGGGGGCACTTACTCGGAGAACAGACACTACAACAGAAACTCTGGGCAAGCAAGTCGAGTTTGTGTGATCTTGGGATAGAAAGGTAGTCAAAGAGGATGAAAGAGAATAGCAATATAGGTCGTGGAAAGAAAAAAAGGTAAATACATAAATACACGGGAGGCTGCCTGCAGGGACAACCATCTGGTGGCCAGCTCTTTGGCAGGAGGTTGGACGGATGGCAGCAGCTCTTGGGCGAAACTCCTACTTCACTACTGCTGCTGTGTTGTTGATACCATCACCAAATCTGGGGTGTGCCCGTTGCCCGGGACAACCAGCGAGCGAGTTCCTGATGGGGAAATAGATGTGCGATTGGCTATGGTCCTCCCTTCTTCTACATGTCAAGTGTAAATGCCTAATAAAATTTTACAATTAATAAGATCAGCTGGTGTTCCTGAACTAAAGGAAAGGTCGATGAGTTTAGGTTCATGTACAAGCTCCAAGCATGACAATCCATCCAATGCTAGTATTAGATGGGACGAAGGTATGCCCTACCCAGAATAACTTCAGAGTCCGCATTTCAGAAATATTTTCAGCGGGACAATTTGAGAATGAGAATAGGATAAGTGGGTTGGCCGGGGTTGGAGTTTGAAGGGCCCGATGATGCCGGATAACATCATGACGTCGCCAGTTGTGTCGAGTTTCACAAACCCGGTCCCAATCTCTACCGTGCTAGATCATCAGAACTGCCTGTACCTGCATCAAGACTCAACGGGAACAAAGAACGCCTGCTTCCTTCTCAGTTCAATTTCTGACCCTTAACTCAACACTACAGCCGTTATTAGTTTGATATCGATACGAGTTCCTCTATATTATGAACTGAACACACTCGAATAGGCACCGCCCTTGTGCAACCACCCTTCATTCTTCGCCCCGGCTACCCGATATCCGGCATCGTGTGTTGTTTTGCCTGCCAAATCTGGGGAAATCACGCTAATGCGACATCACATGCCTAAGATAACTTAGACTTACATAAGGTTAAAAATACCAGATCGGCGTCATGGGCATGGACAGGGAAAACTCTGTCGGATGCTCGGGTAAGGTGGGATTTTAACGTATATTAACTCTATTGTATGTGGACGCGAAAGTATGTAAGTAAATGGGTTTTACTCGATCTTCAGTTACCTCTCGCGGAGGAGATGATCTCTATTTTTGTTGATGTGTATCTGCGGCTACTGTAAATTTGTGAACAAGGTTGTTTGGTCAGAGATAACTGACATCCCTTTGTGGTGTAGTTGGTATCACACCCGGCTGTAATTGCTTGCTTACCGGTTGGTCACCAGTTCGACTCTGGTCGAAGGGACTTATTTTTTCCGAACCTTTGATATTCTCATGTTTGTTGTTGTTGACGGTGGTGTTATTTTTTCAATGGCATCGGCAATGATTGGTGGAATATCAAGGTGGTTGGTAGAGCGAGTGATTGGTTGTGACTGACAGGCTCGCAACCAAACCAGTGCCAGCGAATCAAGGGCTGACAGATCAGTGGTTGGCTTGATACATATTATGATCCAACAAACGTTTAAATATCAATAGCAGGTGATCTTCAATTGGTTCAACGGGCTTTGTGCAAGTGCATGATAATTTACGGGGCGTGGCTGCACACAGTCAAATCAAGCTATCATAACCAACCTCAACCTTCCTCGTATTTCTTGGCGTGAAATAATTTTCACATCTCTTAAGCGGCGTTGAATTATTTTGGTTTTATGAGCGTCTGCGGGGCGGGTGTAGGTGGCACATGTGTCTGATATAAAACCGCAACTCGATATGCCGGAACTCAATACCCGGGCCCCTTACTGTCCCGTACGAAAAAATCAATGCTATCCCATATGAAATTGTCCAATTCTTGGCATCCGGCATAGCAAGGTGCGACTGTAGTTGTTATGGCGGCTTGGTCTTGATAGGTCTCTGGGTATGAAGTAAATCCTGATCGAGACTGCGTTAATTGGTGGAGGACGTAAAGCGAAGAATGTAGCAGATGAAGGGAAGAACAAAGGGTCTAGGATTGCTGTTCTTTGGTAGCTTCCACGATGGTGACGGAGGCCGAGTGATAATCTGTGATTACAATATTGCTATTTCATTGTATGAAAAGTCTAACTACAAGTATGTAGTGCCCATCGAACACTTCAACAATCTCAATGTGAGACTTGGGTAAACCACAAAGCATACTATACGTTAATAATAATAAAAACATCAGAATAACCGTTTCGCAAATTTGACTTTTCAAAATTGCACAAGCCCATCACTCAAATAAATGCCGAGTGACTTTCCATCCGCCTTTCCATAAAGATCCTCTCCTCCACAATCGTTTCTTTTGATTTCCCCTTCCAACCCATCCCCTCGCCACCAACGACAGGCCCAAATTGCGTATTGACCGCATTCTCAATGTCCACCGTAGACATTTGGGATAGTACACTACGGGGCCTGTAGACCGCAGGTGGTATTCCATGCCCCTGACTACCAGACCTGAGAAGAGCCTTGGATTTCCTTTTTCTATTCTCATTTTCGTTGTTAAATTTGCTGCTGGTGTAGTTCTCGTTCATACCGATGCTACTAACTGTGTTTCTGGGAGTATTCCTCGGGGCGTTGCCGTTCTCGTTGCCGGCGAGAGTACTTCTATGATTCCAATTAGGATTATAATCTTTGATCTTGAGACCGCTCCTGATCTTCATTTTTGGCGCAAGAGGCGAGATGGTCACCCCACGGTAGGTGTATTCACTCTGCCCCTGTATTAGCGCCGCCATCTGGGGTGGTGGTGTATTCTCGTTCGAAGGTTTAGGCATTACAGTAATGTCTGTGTAGGCACTTGATCTGCTATCGGTATCCATAATCCCCGCCGCCTTGCGGTAAGGGCTTGGAGTCGACTCCCTCACGAGTTCATCAACTGAGCTCGAGTATGGAAAAAACGTCGATGCAGACCTGGTTACACGCAGCCTTCTTGCTGTATTCTGGGGGGTAATAGGGACATCCACTGTCGGCCCAGAATCTTTCTCAGACTTGATAGCCAAACCTGAAACTTGCTTAGCCAGCCCAGAAAGCTGTAAATCCACGCTCATATGTCGCATTTCTTCATGTACAGGGGTACTAACAACCCACTCTTCTGTATTACTCCTGCTACTCTCTCCTTGTTGATAAGACAATGGCCGCGCAGGCACAGGTGGTGGGACCCCACCCCCGCCATTCAAGTCGTGCATCCGCTTCCCACTATTCTTTCTAATAGCAGTTACTACAGTATTAGTAGATGCGGCTGTATAGGGCCTCTCAAACATATTTTCTTCTTCTGGCCTCAAAGCCAATCCAGGTGCCATATAGTACCCAGGTCCGTTATACCCAGGGCCATGAACATACTCGGCTTCCTCCCTCCTTGCATTCGGCGATCCCCGATCCAGACGCCTCATCAATGCAGAATAAACTCTCTTTGCTTCGTAGCTCTTTCGCACCTGCTGTTCTCCAACTGAAGGTGGTGAATAAATATTGTCCTTGATCTTATTTGGCATGTTTTCGTCTATTATAGAGAGCCGCTTCTTCTTCAATGAAGCCCCTAATGTTGCATTCCATGTGGACTTACCATCTGTAGTCGTAGATGAAATTCTATGCGGTGGCTGTATTTTTATTGGCGGGGTTGCCTCCCCCAAAGATCCTGCGACGGAATGCAGCATTTCACATGACGGAACATGTCTGAATGTTGGTGCCCTTGAGATAACAGCTGGACGGATCGTAAGATTATTCGGCTCAGGGATGTCCATTGTGTCCTCGTGCAGCTCTGAAGGACTGACATAATCTCGGAAGTGTTGCCGAGTCGATGTGACATGTTGTTCGGGAAATGATGGTTCAAGCTTGACCTTTTTCCCCATTGCTCTCCGCATAGTCCCAAAAAAAGAGGCCGACATTTTCCTCGCTTTTTCACCAACTGCCTTCCGTACTGAAATAGATACCGACTCCTCCATGTCTTTCTTTTTTCCGCGTACCGTTTCTGGAAATGTTCCAAATCTCTTAGACGCAGACAGATAAAAGGATTTACGCCCCTTTTGTGTATATTTCTCCTCTTCTAACTGCCTCCTTACCGACTCAGGCATGAAATCTGTCCCTCCACGCAAGAAAGATGTTGATTTTCTCCTATTCTTACTCGACATACTATCGGGGGAGCGCTCAGATGAATATACAACGGGAGATGAATACTCATCCTGTGACGAATCTTTTGAGAACATTTGACCAACACTAAACATGCTTCGTGTTTTCTGGAGTCTTTTATATGAGGGTGGATTCGATGACTGGTAATTGCCTAGATAATCGTCGGTATCTGAAGTTGTGAAATTCATTGAACGGCGACCATGGGGTGTGAATCGTTGTTCTATGTTTTCATATAAACCAGATCTTCCCTTTCCTTTCGTATCACAAGGTTCGGGAAGATCATAATCAGTAGAGATATCGCCGTTTTCATCCTCATTAACAAGCCTGATAGTCTTTCTCTTTGAATTCGGATTTGTAGTGGCTTGAGGATACTTAGTATCTTCAGGGTTTTCGCTACTGCTAACGGGAGTCTCGAACCTGACAATCTGAGATCGGCGACGCTGTATGTCATCGTCATACGCACGTTTTGCGGCAGCAACAGCCTGTTGGTTCCTTTCTTCAAGTGCCAATGTTGAGGCTACATGAGAAACGGTCTTCGACCGATGGATTCGGCCATTACGGCGGATGGTCGCAGTAGCGGGGTTGGGTGATGAAACGGTGTTGCGGCGTTTTAGCATTTTGAGATGATAGGAGCACTCCCAATTTTCCCCCTCGATGTTTGCTTATCAGGAGAGGAATGTAGAATAGGTGACGTATACAAAGAAGATGTGGAAGGACTCTAATCGACACCTATCTAGAGTGGCATATGCTCTTATCAGAGCCATGAAAGATCACTCAGTCACAAGATGACACAGTGTCATGGTAACACAGAACCTTAAACGCCACGTTATTTCGAAACCTAGACACGGATGTTCGCCAGTTGGAATCAATCATTAATTCGTTTACATGAAGATCTCACCGTTTCCAGATCAGAGAAAAAAGAACAGAACAAGAGGAAAAAGAAAACCGATATCCCGCTTCCAACGTACATCATTAAGAAACGTACATCATTAAGAATAAAAACACAGTGACAGAATGAACTCTATCCACATCCTCGCAACACCACTATACCTCGCTCTAAGCAAGACTTCCCATTGGATCCCAGATCGGCAACACAATTGGATCCTGTTTGAGTACATCGAGAATCTCCTTACTAACAAATGCGGGGTCCACCACCGCTTGGTAGCAGTACTCAGTCATCCAATCATCGCTCATGACTAAGTAGCCCTTCTCACCAGAGTCTGCACCCCAAGAGTTTTCGATGCGCCATTTCACGGGCTTGCCATCGACGAGATGCACACCAGTGAGGGTCATGGCATGGGTCATAGAAGACTCGTGGGTGAGGAGGCGTTGGGCTTTGTTCATACCCAACGTGACGTTGAATCCAAGCTCGTAATCGAAAAGGTTTGTGTCCAAAATGCCTTTTTGGGTGTCCGAGAACTTTCCGACATCACAGCCAAAAAAGACAGGGCGCTGGGACTTGATCATGGCAATACAGGCGGCCTTCATGACATCCATATCAACATTGACATATGTCACACCTCGAGCGCCAACAATGTTTCCAAGGCGCTCAACGGTCATGAGTCTATTATAAGGATTTCTCGGATCGTTGACAAGGGAGAAACGCTCGCCAATACCTTTGTCACTGCTGCTGAGAACCCCACTGACGGTATCCAACATTCCAGAAGCTCCCAGAGAGCAGGCACCCATATTGTCTTTGTAGAAAGCGATTGGGGTGGTCGTAAGGGTATTGCACTTCCCGTCCTTTTCATAGTAGGTCCATGTAAACGTATCTTCTGGCTTTGGTGGGGCGCCAAGTGCGAGCACGAGGATTCCGTAGACTTGTTGGACAATCTTAGCTTTATAGGCTTGGAGCTCGTCAGACTTTTTAGTGCCAGCGGCCGAGGAGCCGACGATATCACGGCTGTACAAATATTAGTCTTGCACCGCAGAAAGAACAAAGTATTTGCACTTACAGAACCAATGTTGCCTCACGCAATTTTGCAGTTATGAGCCAGTTAATACGGGCCGTTGCTTTGGCATTGAAAGAATCGGGATACAGCACTTGAGGGACTAAGCCATATTTTTCGACCAAGTTGACCACCATGTCCCACTGGCCACCGTCGCCAACAGGGCTTGTCAACAAGTACTGCATGAGTCTACCATCAAGCGGTTCATCAAGAGTATCGATAACCTCTACATAAATATTTTGATTAGTAATAAATTTACGGGGCCCTAAATGAATATAAACTCACGCTCGAGGAAGAAGTTTGCCTTCTCGAGTTTGTCCCAGAAGAATAAGTAGCTCTGTGAAAGCTCAAAGCCTGAGAGTTTATACTTCTTGATCAATCCAATACGGAAGACATTGGTCGAAGCAAACAACCAGCATCTACCGGACGAACGTTGATTTGTGACTGGTGTCCCCTCTAGCTCAATCTTATCACTGAATATGTGTGTATCGCTTAAGAGAATGGATGGGTTTTGGAGAATCGATGTGGCTGCATGTGTACTGAGAGCGGCGAGAGCAAGCCGATTCTAGAGAGGCGTAACGGCGTAAGCATGGTATATCACAGGAGGATATTAAGGGATGCCTACCTTGGGGTCTGAAAGGAGTCGCTCCTCCCACTTGACCGCACTTTCTATCCGCACTGAAAGCGAAGGCTCTGCATCAATCTCTTGATCGTTTAATGTGAGGTCGCTGAGCCTTGAATGTAACTTGGGTTTTTCGGGGTTAGGATAGGTGGCAGAACGAGACTTGGAACTTGAGTTGCCCATTTTATTTCTATGGCGAGGATATGGAAAATGAGCAAAATTCGAAGTAGTATGAGAGGAAGAGTTGTTGTGGACGAACAGGAGGGAAGAGGGGAGAGCACTGCTTATCAACCTCTCGA
Organism: Morchella sp. 2018-W38C; assembly: GCA_024713705.1. Taxonomy (NCBI): domain Eukaryota; kingdom Fungi; phylum Ascomycota; class Pezizomycetes; order Pezizales; family Morchellaceae; genus Morchella; species Morchella sp. 2018-W38C. The sequence goes on along the minus strand of JAMJEX010000022.1, from coordinate 1,125,975 downwards.
GTTACCCAGGATCCCTTCTATGCACAACCACTTGTAGGTACAGGTAGAGTACATATCCGAGGTGCTACCTTAGAGTATATGCGACTGTAGATTGCGGGGATTGCCAGTCATTTTGCGCCCTCCAGGTTCTTTTTGTCCCTGCTGCGCGCGACATCTTTGATGTGTAGCCAACAAGGTGTTAATGGGCCCTGCAGATATCGGTGGAATCGTCCGATAAGGGAAGAACCCAGCGTGTCACGAGCCCTTGATTGGTGCCAAGAGAACGGCATGTACGGAGCTTACTCTACGCCCTAGTTTGGGGGTTCATGCGGTACGTACAATGAGATTTTCAGGAGAGATTAAGTCTGCCTATTATATAGATTGCTGAAATATTAATCCAAACTACTGATCTGAGTGATCTCACTCGCAAAGGTCGCGGTTATTGACGTACTCTAGTAGGAGCCTAGCGAACCCTTGTAATCAATGTCGTGATAGTAGCGGAATCTTGCATCAAGCACATCTCGAAGCACTTGACTGGAACCCGATCTGGCCAAATCTTCCATCCCTCGAAATGTTCCCGTGTGAAACCCCCACTCGGTCACTATCAATCTATGCACAGTCATACTATCGCCCAATGGGCGAAGCCACCCGTACGATTCTATTGACAGGTACATGCATATTAATTACCTAGTGCCCATACCTAGATTCGATATCATGGATTGACTTTTTGATATGGGCTTATCGAGGAATACATGCACTGTACCTACTTAATTATATTAACTGGAAGCCTTTTTTTTTAGAATTCCGGACACGCTTAGTTAAAAACTGAATCTTAGGTTTTGCACGACTAGATGTATATATACAAGTACATGTAGCTACATGTATGCATGGAAACATACATGGAATGTTTTAATTAGTGGCACGGCATGCATGTACGACGTAGAACACAAAGTTACGAATTCATGCTACATGTATGTAGTATATGCACATCTAGTCAACGGTACATTGGGTTCGATGATGGGATGGTTGGATCGGTGATACTTAAACAGCTCGGTCATCAAATTCTGCAATCGACTGGTAAGATCGAGATTGTCATCAAATAAGATTATGTGTTTTAAACTTTGGGCCTATAAAATTTCACCCCCCAATCGTACTGACAGCAACCAATAATTCAATGAGACAATGAATTTATGTCAGCCTTTAACGTCAAGAGCACAAAATCTCGGCGAGGGAGGGAATAAAAAAGAAGAAATTTATATATGTAGGGAATCGGATATATTCATAAGTACAGCGGTGGGTAATAAGTCATCGGACGGAATGCCACTAAAATACGTGTTTGCAGGCAAAATTGTTGCTAGGTCATCCGATGACTTATTACCCACCGCTGTACCATACTAGTTGGGCCTTATGTCATGTACATATATGTAGTCATGACTCATCACTCGCCAGCTTGCTAACTGAGAAAACGTGGTTCCGTGATTCCGTCTTTCCATCCTTACATCCTTACATGTACAGTATCAGAAATGGGGGTAAAACTGATACCGCATTAGTACGGCATTTTGAGAATATGCCGCTTTATCTCCGTATCTCAACGAACTATACGGTAGTGTTACCGCAGTGGTACGGCATTGCCAAAGACTGCGGCAGTCACTCTACCCATGTTTCTGTTACTGTATGTACAATACATATGTATGTAGCTGGCTGGCCTTTAACTTAGCGGGGTATTCTCAGTCTCAACCTTGACCTATTCCCCACCCTTCTCTATCTTCATCACTTCCGGCTTATCCATCTACTATAAATAAATAGGAGCGAGGAATCTCGGTCTAAAGTTTAAAGTTTATTCAAGATTGACATCTTCACTTCACTCCTTTTCTACCCAACACGCACCCAGGTAGATATTTTAATGATAGATACAGATTTATAGCGATCACATTACTGGAGGTATAGATGATCTATCTTCAATGTTTTAGGAAAGCGATTTAGATTATGCCAAGTGGCTAACTAGCCGTAAACACTGGAGTAATCAAGACCACGCACCGAAGTAGACCACTATATGTATGTACATACTTACACTGTAGCTATCAAAATAGAGAGAGCCCTTGGAGGTTAAGGTCAAGATGTACATTGTATGTGTACTTAGCCCAAGAAGGTTCGCGTGGTCGTTAGATCTCTATCGTGCACATACAAGTACATGTATCTACCTTATACATTTATCCATGTTTGAGATCACTTCCACCGAAAAGAAATGTCTTGGCAAATCAGTTAACAATGGGATTTCTCATTTTCTGCGTTGCGTATATAAGGCCAAGGACATCTACTACGAAGTATTTAAGCTTAATAGTAATGCTTATCAGACCAAAAAAGTGGACAGTTGCGGGATCTTCGGATAACGGTGCGGTTTCTTCTTTGCACCATCAGTTTCTGTCTGGGTTGTTGAAACGGGGTTCGGACACTAGGTGAAACGTCGCGTGGGCACATGCACAGTACCCGATGTCCAACTGGGCTGAATCCATCAATGTCGGCGCTTCCAGTCTCCAGGGCCTCCTCGGCTCGAGGTACCTGCGCGATAAATCTTCAAAAAGCGAGGCACTAACTACAGCTGCTGCTGCACAGAGTCTGCATTTTATCTTCGTTCTGACTGTGAGGATTTGGTTTCACGCATGGATTACGTGTCTTGCATATTTTCTTGCCGGGAAAACAATCCCATCCTATACACTCCTGACGTTGAGGAATAGCGGCCACACACCTTATATTGGGTTTGCGAACTTCATTTTTTGCATCGACTCCATAGATACTGTCTCACATATACAGCATCACTCCTGACTCCCACGTACCAAGTTCTCCTCTTTCTCGTTTTGCAAGGTACACCGATGTCGTACAGTTATTCATTGACGTTTCTATCTGTCATTCCGATATATATGCCTAAAAATCAGTTCAAATGGTAGGTGGCCCATGCCGCACTTTGTTCCCTTCCTCACTCTCTTTCTTTCCCCGTTCACGCGTTCCAACGGTGACAGGCAAGTCATACTACGATTTTCCATTCTTATCTTGCGCAGGCTAGTTCTCTGCTGCATTCATATACTTTACGTTTTAATTTGTAACTCCAGGTCTTTCATTTGGTAAGTAGCTACAATTTTTCTTGATTAATCATCTGCTTTTGTTTTTCTCTTCTCTTTAGAAGGCTCCACTGCAAATAGACAATACGGGCCCAACGCGCCGTAGTTAAGTGGATTGAGTACATCAGTTGGATCAAGGGACCGCCTTGCAGTTGAGTTTGTTACCTGTTACCGCTTTCGTCAAGTTGGCCAATGATTTTTGCTTACTCGGGGTAGAAAAAAAAGCCTTGGGCGCTTATTGTTATTCATGAGCTTACCATTCTAGGTTGCTAGTAAGGACAGTAAGTGCAATAGTTATCAATACCCCGTTCTTATCTCGTTCTTTCTTTCTCTTCATTCTTCCTTTCGACTTCCGTTCTTTGTTCTGATTTCTTTTCTTCTTGACGTCGTTGCTAGAGTCAACACATACGACCAATAAACGACTGGCTCGATTAATTCACACTACATTCTACCGAGAAGAAGTTTTTAATAAATTGTGAATATTGACAATAAGGAGGGATCGATCGCTCATTTAATATACTTTAAGCTGACTATGAGTGACTAAAATTCAGTAACTTATTGGAGAAAACACGATAACAAATAGGCATCATGGAGGCTGCGGGCGTATTGTCAACCACTTTTGGACTGTAACTGATCCACTTGATATGCATCCACAGTAATTGATTTAGTACTTAAAAATATGCTGACGAAAAATGTTTATAGAGGGTTTCTCTTACATGCCTCCCAAGCCGCCTTCTTTACAGCCATCAATGGCCATATAAAGACATTGTTTCTCCACCGCCGAAGGCTGGTCCTTCTTTCATTTCTTTTATGCGTTTCAATATATTCTATATTTCAGTTTGCTACTTTGTTACTTCTTGAAGACGCATCCTGCAGCGTTATAGTTCGATTTACTCTCCTTTTTGACCAAGCCGCTCGGATATCCGTACTTGCACTTGTTGTTTGGAAGGTGTGTGACGAGACGGACAATACAACTGAAAAAATATGCTGGGTAGTGGTCCTTGGGCTACGGGTACTACTGGGTGGAATAATTGTTGGTTTTACGGGATGGACATTTATGCCTGTTTGCTTTCCACAGCCGATGCACTTGGCAACAGGAACTGTCAATGTGACCTTTGATGGGCTATGTTGGGTTTTTTTACTTTTTAGAATTGTTGCGATTTGGTCACTTTTCGCAGATCAAGGGAGGGGCGGGAAGGTGGACGGGAAGAGTCAGGGCTATGGGCTCTTCTTGATCGTACTGAGTTTTATTGGGTGGACAATTGTAAGTGCAAGGTTGTTGGGAAGGTCCTATTATAAAAAGAGGCCAGGCTAATTGAATTCAACAATGTTAGGGAAGCTTTCCATATTTGATGAATGTGGGAGAGAGTATTTTTGTTAGGATGATCCCCTATATCATAACGCTCTCCTTGGCTCTTGGTAAGAATATAACCTATATTCTAGACGTATGGATATATAAAGAGGATAAAATTAACCTTGAACCTATCATATAGGTGTCCTCGGGTGCTTCCCTTCTATTGTATTCTCTGTCCCTATCTATAGATCTAACGCATCATATAATCGGAAACTTGGTCGATTCGGCTCCTCGCCACCAAACATTTCAAGAGCAGGGCAGTCTATCACCTCACCCAACTTCAACCCTGGAGATATTGAGTCCAACAAAATCAATAGATTCCCGTCTCACGCAGTGGATATCGATAGAAATTTTAATGATGCACGAACAAGTATGATGTTCCGGTCTATCATCGGCGCGCCGATAGTTCATCCTGGGACTGTCATTCCATGGTCACTAGAGGCCAATAATGCGGAGAGCATTACAAGACCTAAGCCTGTGAAGGCTATGCCAGAAAACAGAAGACCTAGTATTGCGCCATCTCATGGTGCAAAACATAGCGTATCAAATACAATGGGTTTAAGAGAGACAAACAGTTCATTTGACGCTGTAGACCGAATCTCTGGAATTCCAAAAAGCAATTCTTTTGGAAAGATGAGGACAGTAAGTTTAAAGACAGCAGCAGAGGCGGAACGACAACGTATCGACGCAGTGTTTGAGAGAGAGCAGGAACGGAAAAACTCCAATGCTGGGACAGTCATTATGTCGAAATCGGCGACAGACCGTTTAAGCACTGAAAATTCAACAAGCGTCAAGAGGAAACCCTTGCTACCGCAGCTTCCGTCAGGAGCTGCTGCGTTTAGGGTATCTGCCGTCAAAAGGGAGGGGGGTGGACCAGCAAGCTCATCCAGTCTACGACGCTCTGAATTCGCAGCAGCAGAAGGGGGATCGGACTGGGGAACGAGATATAGTATGGGTAGCCTTGGGACCGAGGACGATGATACCACGCGATATACGGCAATTTCTCATGCACCTTACACTCTAGCTGCACCCCCAAGAGTTTCAAAGATCGATTTATTGGAAGATGGTTCGAGGGTCATGTTTCTCAATGAAATTGTGTATGATGACCCAGCGTTGGTAAAGTCGATAATGGGGAAGACGGATATTGCTTCAACAACCTCCAGATACTCGGGATCTAAAACAGGAGCAGTTAGGAGGAGTCCTTCGTCTGTTGCTGAGCGCCTTCCAGGTCTCTTACCGGCTAAGAGCTCGAATGATTCTGTCGTCTTCTCACCACCATTCATGAATGCGTCGCCGGTTATGGATAGACCTAGGAGCGTGAAGAATATTGCGGAGAGGGGGATTTTCCCTCCGAATAGGGACTCTGATCTGGCGGCACAAATGCAATACAACAAAAGACAGTCAAACATTCGGAGGGAATCGGAACTTCAACAAGTTGATTCAAAGCCATTACCCGAAGTTCCAACCCAAAGGATAGGTACAGAAAAAAAGCGGGCAAGAGAAATTATGTTCCCTATCCCTCCTCCTAGAGCCACTACCAGGAAAGGCGCCCCGCCGCCTATAACCATCACCATTCCGAACATTTTATCTCCAGAAATAATCCAAGAGATCACAGCTGCTAGTGAAGTTGAAATCACTCAGTCAATCCCCAGCCCCAAACCAGCAATTCCCGAAAAGTCAGAGAAGCGCTTGATGAGCCCGACCATCAATGATCAAAGAGCTGGTTTTGTTGCTTATGAGACCGCGAAAGCGTGGGCTGAAAGCGTATCTGCTGCCAGTGATAAGCCCATATATGCTGAAAGTATCATTGAACCCCTCCCTTCAATTGCATACGACATGTCAGACGACATAACCCCGAGAATAGCCGCAGCTATCTCGGACGGTAACCATAAGCGCAAGAGTCTGATCGCCTTGACAGTGTCCCCTCTCTTTCAAATAGAGGACGATGCGTTCACAGACATTGAAATCGACTCTGACTCAGAGGATGGAGGTGACCAAGACCCGGAAGCGGCTAATATGGAATCTGTATCTGATGAACAGACTCAAAGTGAAGCGGATGAGATGATCGCAAGCGGAGGAGAGGGCTATTCCACAGAAGACGAGTCATATGAAGATTTCTTCACTGATAGCGAAGAAGGTTGCTACCTCGATGATTCGATCTTAATCTCGGGAATGGAGGAAGGAAGTTATGATAAAATCACGGCCACTGAACAAAAGCTTGATGCTAAGGTTCAAGAAAACACCGAAGTTTTAACAAACGCCACTCCCATCCCCATCCATTTTCACCTTGGGGACAGTATCCCTACCTTCTCGGTGAGCAGGCGGAAATACGGGACCAAGAGGAAGCCGCCACCATCTCCGATAGGGTTCTTGGTACAGCAGAAATGTATCTCTCAACAGCAGTCGGTGGAGGCACGGCTAACAATTTTCGCTGGAATTCAACATACCGCTCCTCTTGAAGATCTTATGAATAGGCTTCCAGTAAACAAGAAGGGTGACTCCCGTGTGAGTTACGCATCCGACGGTAGAAACTCCCTGTTAGCTCGGCTGGAGATGGAAATGGGACAGCAGGAACAGGAATGGATGGGAATGCATAAGACACTGGAAAGAAACTCAATAGGATCAATCGAGGGAGCTACAGAGCAGAGGGCTCCCCGGTTATCCCGAGACATTTCAGAATGCCGCTCATCATTGCGGAAGGATAATGAGGGTATTAAGATTAACAGGCGATTGAGTACTGTTGACACCGAGTCTGTTCGCTCAGATGTTCAGCCGAGTGCGTGGCATGCTCAGATGAGTTACCTTGTTCAAGCACCGTTAATGAACCCTGGTGCGGTTCTGGCCAGACCGACCTCTATCCTCGAAAGTCAGAATACACCAATCTCGATAGTTTCAAACTCAGATACCGAGGCGTATGATTCCGGGGATGAGTCGCCATATGGTACAAATCACAGCGAGATCCACACGGAATCATGTTACGGAAATGATAATTTAAACTTTACCATAGAAGAAAATGGGGGACTCGAGCACTACGCAGAATATGAAGAGACATTCGGGGACGACAGTGAAATTCAGCTTCTTGAACCTACGGTGTATTGTCCAAGTACACGCTCTACCAGCATTATTTCTCATTCTAACTTTATATACTCCGTTACTTCGGAGTCATTCTCTCGAAGTGCAAGGTCACCCCCAATTTCATTTCTTTGGAACACCCGCCCCATCCAAGGAGGCCCCCCTCCCGTAGGTAGCCAGCTATGGTCAAACCCTGTGTTCCTGTCAAAGTCCCCATTAGCACTCCCTGTTGCGTTAGACCTTCGCCCAAAGCGCCGTATCTCAACAGCACCCATCACAAAAGCTACCACAAGTCTCTGGGTAAAGGCCTACGGCCCTCAAATTCAACCCAGTACAGGTTTGTGGAGAAGCCCGAGGGAACAAAAGCCAAAAAGTATCATCGCCCCCCCATCCGGGCATACTAGAAGCCGCTTACTCAAGCCTAAAAGAGTTACATTTGTGGGGGAAGTAGTGACAGGTACTAACTCATCTCAATCTCAATTAATATCCTCATCTAATCAAGTGTGTAGTCGAGACAACTGGTTTTTTTGGAAAACTTAAGAAGCTTTGGGGGGGTCATACAAAGTCCCATTCAGTTGAGAGTGCCGCTGCTCCAATATACTTGAGGGATGTAGACACGGCTATAGACTCTGTTATTGTGAGATATGCAAACGAGATGCTCCTGCCTCTTCCATCTCTTCCTCCAAAGACAGATATTATGGTGCACAAAGAGCGCGAGAATACGGCCTGCAACCACCTCTGGTTACATCAACCCAGTCCTCCAACTATTATTCAACCGTCGTTACTGTGGAATCAAACACATGAACAACAAGTCCAGAGTACCCAGTTATTCATCGAAAACATCCCTTCACTCCGTAGAAAGGCTCCTCAACAAACATTCTTGCCAAGCCTTACTTCGAACAGACTATGGGGATATGTTGAACAACCGACGATGCCAACACTTTGGTTAACTAGCACTGCTAGCACTAGGTATCTCTGGCCCTACGGAGAAAGAACTGCAGTTCGCAGTTACCTCTGGCCTTCTGCCCCGGTCGCCAAGAAAATTGAGGTTTCAAGGAGATCTCGATCACGAGCGATCACTCGCCTCACTCGCCTCACTCGCCTCCAGTCATCTTCGCTCTGGGTAGCTACTGACTCTTGCAAGAATGGCAGAAGCAGAGTTACCACACTTTGGGAGCCCGCTGGCTCTGGAGGGAACTTTGTAAGACCCCAGAAACAGGAGCTTATGCTTTGGATTAAGAGACAGCATGTTGCTCCCGTTGCTTCTGGGCACTTATGGCCCAATGCACCTGAACTCCCCATGTTACTATCATCTTTACCAGCTATCCGAGCTCGCATCGTCACAACTGAACTCCCTGTTCTCGAATCCAATCAACTATGGGCCTTTGCCAAAGAGGCGATCGGGCTGTGGTCACCCCCAGAAAGATCGACCGGGCTTTGGCCTCACGGAGGGCGTGAGAAAGTTGCCTCTTTCCTTTGGCCTTCCGCATCGACACTAGATTATATTCTTGCAAAAGCTGCCTCGAAATGTTCACGGCTTATGACAGCTGAACTTGAGAAGTTTGAGTCGGAGGGGTTATGGTCCTATAGTGATGTCCAACTTGAGCCTGTTGAGGCAAAGGGAATGTGGAAAGCAGCAACTGTTGCGGCCAAGCCAACTATTGTCGAGCAGAATACGGAAACGCTCACAAGTCTACTTTGGACTGCACCTGAAAAAGCTCCGTATGTAGCTATGCCTAGCTATCTTTGGCCATTAGCCCATCCCCTCCCCTCCCCGCTCCCCCTCCCACGCGTTTCGCATGCAACGAAGTCTCTTAACCCAACCAAAAGCACAGTTATATCACTCCCCGGAGGGCTTTGGGGCTCAGTACCAGCATTACTTCCACGCCTCTGGTCTGCTCCAGTGACTGGATCTGAGCTCTGGCCGCACGGAAGGCCTCAACATGCGCAAACAAGGGCACTGTGGCCGTCTGCACGCCCACTTGCGAGCACAGCGATCCAGAGTCTCCACAATGCCCGCATAATCATTACCGGCTTGCAAATAGAATCGTCGCGACTCTGGAGCAGAGAATCAGTAATAAAAGCAGAATTATGGGTCCCATCACCCAAGAAAACAGGATTATGGCCCAATGGACAGGTGGTTAAGAGCAAATCTGTTGGGTTATGGCCTTCTAACACTGAATTAACGCCCCCAGCAATTGTGTCGATTCGCCAGGTCAAACAACGCAGCCCCATCAATCTAGCAACTTTGGAATCTCGTGAGCTTTGGAGCAATTTTAATGCCAAGCAATCACTCTGGAAACAAGCAAATGGGCAAAGTGGTCTGTGGCCACAGGGCGCATACAATCTTGGAAGGCGGCAGCTTTGGAGCGCCGATAGTAATATGCAAACTGTCCCAAGAAGAAATCTCACATTGAAATTAGCAACTATCGATGGAAGAAAAAGAAATGAGAGAAAAGCAATAACGGCCATATTAGAATCGCGCGCGCTGTGGAGTCGACCGGTACATACCCGGCCAAAATCTGCTGGCCGGCTTTGGACAAAAAAGGTTGAATATATCGGCGAATTGCCCAGAACCAAAACTGCTGAGCTGCGGGAGAAAGACGATGTCGCTTCAGTATCACCCGGTTTATGGGCCAATCCATCTCCTGCTTCTTCTCCATCTCCTGCAAATCTAATGACGCCTGTTGCAGTACTTTGGACGGCATTCCCCCCCAAAGCACCCAGGATAGGATTCACAATTTGCCGGGAAACCATTGCAGTCGCAGCAGTAACAATAACTCAACGAAGGAAGTCGACTGGAGCTGCCAATTTGATGCCGCCCCTGCAAGGTAATCTCTGGGCCGCAGGGGCTCCGTCGCTTTTACCCGGAGGATCAACACCTCGCACCGGGATGAAGCAAGCTCCTCAGGATGGTCTGTGGAACTCGGCCGGAATACATGCCAAGCTGGAGAAAAAAGTTCCTTTATGGCATAGACACACTGTCATTGGCAAGGATCGAGGTGCGGTGAAGCAGCAAACATTGACAACAGACACCACCACTAGATCATTCGCCGCCGTGAAATCCGATCAACTAAGGTCCTTTATCTCTGCCGAAACAGAAGATGGTGTCAATCATGTCCATCATGATGGGCTGTGGCATCCAACCATCATGACAAAACAGGCAAAAGAGAGACTGCTCACTGCAGACACGATTCCTCGGGAAAGGACATTAGTTACTCCGAGGACTTGCGCACTCTGGCAAAAGAACAAAAGTGACAAACCCCTAGCACCGATATTTCCGGCATCAGTAATGATAATCCCTGTAGTTCCATCACGATCGAATAAGCGAGCAGCATCGAATATTCCTCCCCCGCTTTTCTTGGCACGTGTAGGTGGCCCAATGTGGACGGCTGATAAAACGAGTGAATCCCGTCCGCGTGGACTATGGCGACAAACGAAAAACGAGGGCACAGGGACGAAGAAGGGTCTTTGGCACCCCAACAACATTGATAAGTACAGCACCCTAACCGTAATCAACCAAGCTACCTTACCGGAGAAAAAATCGTATCTTTGGAGTTTTTCCGGGATAAAACCAAAACGACAGTCAATCTTTCAAAACCTGTCAGTTGAGTCTATTCGCAGGTCTACCTCTACAACCACCAGGAACCACAAATCTACCATAAATCCCATGGAGGGATCACTTTGGGTGAAATCACGCAATACTACTCCAGAAAAACCGAAGCTATGGCGCAAAGCAGAAATCCCACAGAGGCTATGGGCAGCCGATAATAATGTTAATAGTAGCACCACTAATATGACTATCACCGCCAGGGCGGTTCCTACTGTCGCAACTACGCATTTGTGGGGAAAGGATAATGTCACCACCACGCCTATTTTCGCCGACCTTTCTCTTGAGTCTTCTCGATCTCGCAGAGAGTTTACTCCCAAAGCGTTCTCGGCCCCGCCTGAAGGATTGTGGAAAATGGCACTAACCAGCGAACCGTTGGAGATGGTTTCTGAGGTGCCGAAGATTGGTCTATGGGGAACAGACGCTGCCCTAGTCGTTGTTAAGAATGTCCCTACTAAGACACTCTGGCAGAAGGACAACACAGAAACTCCACTTTTCGCTGACCTACCACTTGAATCTTTCCGCTCAAAGAAGGATCACTCTACAGCAACGCTTCCTGTATTCTCAGAGGGCATGTGGAAGAAAAAGGTCGCACTCCCGGAACGCCCTCAGTTGTGGAAACCAATCACCAAGGCAACAGGTTTATGGGATGCAAATGCAAAGACGAAAACGTTGGCCCAGATATCCTTGGAGAGGAAAGCAAAGGGAACGAAGAAGCCATTATGGTCAAAGGAGAGGGCTTCAAGGACCACTACAAAAGTTCCTCAACGATCACCACTCGCCATTGTTCGTATCTCCGATGACCTGACTCTACCCAAAGCCACTGGTGATCTTTGGAAGCCAACGTCTCCCATGCATCAGGCACCAGTGCTTTGGACAGCACCGAAACCTGTTATACAGTCCGTAAAGCCTGCAAAGCCAACCGCAATACTTCTCTGGGGTCAAGGGTCTGGGTCAAAGACAACAGCTGCAGTTGCAGAGCGAACAAAGGTCCCTTTCATCCCCTCTGATGCTCCACTTGCTCAAGTTTCTGGCTCGCTGTGGAAACCAAAGTCTGCAGATAAACCAATTGGTCTCTGGAAGCGTCCCATCAAAACGGTAGCGGTAACCACAGTCACTCCATCTGTACCTCTATGGACAGCAAGAACAGCATCCAGGACCACCAGTGCCGTGCCTCAACGTTTGCCTGTCCCCAAAAAGAAGGATACAAGGAGCATCATTCTTCCCCTGGCAACAGGCTCGCTCTGGCAACCACCTAAGCGCACTCCCGAGAAGGGTCTTTGGAAAGCTCCAGCCCCACCAACCCGCCGACCCCGTAGCGCAAGTCTTCTCTGGGCATCCCACTCAGCAGCACGCACAACTACTGCAACCCCGGTTCGGACTACAGTGCCAAAACGTCTCATTGAAGAGCCCCTCAAAACTGTCGGCGGTACCCTGTGGAAGGCCCCATCCAATGAAGCTAAGAAGGGTCTCTGGAAACGCACCATCCCAACAGTTGCGACATACCGCAAGACAAGCACAACTTCCCTATGGTCAAAAGAGTCCGCTTCTCGAACAACAACTGCAAAGCCAGAACGTGCTCCTTTCGTTCCAAAGGTTATCGACGAAAAGTCTCTTACACTCTCACCTGCCACTGGAGATCTTTGGATGCATCCCTCGTCGACAACATCACAAACAGTCAGTCTCTGGTCTCGTCCAGTCACCCCCTCCGGTGGTAGCGGCGTCTGGGATGCTCGAGGTCGTACGCCAACCTTGGCTGAAATTAAGCTTGCGCTTGCAACACGACGAGACAAGACAGAATTGTGGCAGCGCCGCAGCGTCTTGACTTCAAAGCCTGCTATAGTTGATATCAGCAAAGCTACTCCCTCTTCCAACGCGCCACAGAAGAAGGTCAAAATCGCCGAACCAGCCCCCATACCTCAGATGGATGGTAGTCTCTGGAGGCCCTGTGTGGACGGGAAGAATGAACAGGGTATCATGTGGATCACACGCTCTTCTCGTTCCTCTTCCCTGGAATCTGAGTTTATTTCCCCCGGCGTGAGCCGCGCTTCAACAATCAGCGACATGAGCGACGAGACCGAGTCCCCGCTGACGACAAGTAATGCGGATGCGTTTGAGCCGGAGGTCATGAGGATTCATAGCACAAAGGTTAGCGTCTCTTCTGCGGCTGGGGAAAACATGTGGAGGCCAATTGGAGCGGCGGAGGGAAAGGGAAAGGGGGTCTCGAGATCAGACCAGAAGGAGCAAGAGCTTCCTACGTGGGGAGCTTCGCACTCGCTTTGGAGCAAACCGTCTACTGATGAAGAAAAGGTAAGAAATCTTCCTTTGTAGCTTGATAAAAGCGGGATGGCTGACTGGATTATTAGGCGGCGTTATGGGAAAACCCAAATTCATATGCATGCTCCTCAGTCTCCGACGAAGACTTCGCATCGGCTGCCTCCGAGCTTAGTGAGGAATCCCACTATCATGATTTCGAAACAAGCTACGATCCCGACAGTTATTTAAACAACATGTGTCCCTCCTCTTCGTCGAACCCCCACGTATTCGTTGGTCAGTTCCGTCGTGATAATTATCTTCTTCGTAAGAGTTCCCTCATAGTTAGTCATACCTGCATACTTGAGAGCAGACTAACAATAATTTCCAAATAGATCAGCAATCAAACACCCAGCTCCCCGAAAACTCTCCATTTGCATCCAACCTCCGCATCAAGAGTCTCCGTCGAAAGCTAAGACCTACCAATGGCGCCTGCAGCACCGCTGAAAGGAAGCGCCGCAACACTGAAGGAGAGGAAGAGAGAGAGCGGCTCAAGGTCGATAGTATCCCAATGGAAAGGGCGGTTTCCATGGGAGAGGAACATCTATAGAAAAATTAATCTAATTTTTTTTTCTTACTAAAAATATCTACCAATGTATTTTTCTTGTTTTCTTTTTGTTAGTTAGCATGCGATCTACGGAACGGCGGGTTTTACGGAACGGGATGGTTGGCTTTTCAACGGCGCTGGGATTTCTTTTGTTCATTTGTTTAACTTCTTGTAATCTTTTTTTGTTTGTTTTTGGGGCTGGGTTAGTAACTATGAGTTTATGTATATGGACCGCTGCGGCGGATACCAGGGCATCGTCGCTCGTTACAGGCTTTCTTTTGTAGATTGTTTCTTTTACGACCTGTCCCAGGTGTTAAATCTCTGAGATAAATGTTTTTGCTCCAGTTATTACCATATCGCTCACCTCATTAGAGAGATTTAGCAGAGCCCGAGCCCTCCAGGCCAAGTTTTAATCAAACACGGCTAGTGTGGATACCAGGACTTGGCAAATCCTTTTCTAGGTGGTTAACCGCCTATAATATGCCTTCACTTTGAAAATACGCAATAGCAGTACTTATGATAAATTACTCATAAGCAAATTAATAGTTATGGAGTGCGCAAGCGATGGTTGAGGTTGATAGTGTTTCCACTGAGCTCGTTCTTTATTTTGTATGAGAACCGATGATTACCACTTACACTGATAAAATTGCCCACCTAACCTTTTCATTGAACTATTGATATCAATGCTCTTTGAATGTCACCACTCATCGTGTAAACATACCTGACTAAATGTGGTGGTTAAAATATCCAATTGACCAGCTTTAGGTATGCGCGCGCGCGGCGGGGGGTGTATCAAACAACCCAAATGACAAGAAATGATCAAATCACCAACAATCACTCAAGTCCACACTCACACACTGTCTAAAGAGCGATACTATTCATCCCCTTGACGACATCATCTACACTTACTTCTACCCCATTCGCCCTCCTTTTCCTATTCCTCCTCCTATTCTTTTTGGCGGTGCCCTCTCCCACCTGCCCTTCTTTCTCTCCATTCTCTGCCTGCTCCGGCAACGGCTTCTCGCGTCGCACATAGAGCGCCGTATGATTAAACGCCCTCCCACCACCAATATCCTCGCTCCCATCCACGCCCGTCAAAACCACCGCATCACACTCCCGCAGGCACTCCACAAACTCTGGATACGCCGCCGCTGCATTAATCTTCCTATCATCTCATCAGTACCCTCTCTCCCCACCACATTCCCCCCCCACACCAACAAGGGTAAAAAACTCACAAATCCATAAACGCCGCCACATCATTCGCCAGCACCACCCCCGGCCTTGCGCGCAACGCGCTCTGCAGAACATCATACTCCAAATGCGGCGCAAATAGCAGCGCCTCCGCGCCAATGCGTGCCTGTGCCTCTGGGTCCACGAGTATTGTGGCGCCGAGCTCCTCTGTTAGAAAACGTGTATCGGCGGTGCTGAATGCGGGGTCCTGGAGGTAAAGCTTTGCGGCCAGGAGCTTTGATAGTGCTAGTGCCAGAGACAGCTGCAGTAAACTACTGGTGTAGGTGGGTCCGTGGAGGCTTCCAAGGCCGAGGACGACGACGGATGTGATGGGTGGTGGGGATGTGCTGGTGAGGGCCGCGGTGAGTGTTTGGAGGAGGGGAGAGCAGTTTAGGTCGCTGGTGGCTGTGGCAAGGTTTTTGACGGCTGTGGGGTGCCAGGCGGTGTAGTCGGGGGTGGATGAGTTGGAGAGGGAGTTGTGCAGTTTTGTGAGCTCCGAGGGCTTCCGGAGGGGGGCGCGCCCTTTGCCTACGATGTTGGACCAGCCATCGGCGCTGGGGGCGATTCTGTTGTGGCGCCGGGACACTGTGGGTGTGTTAGTTTTTGAGGACTGGGTCTTGGGGTGGACATGTGTGACGTACTGGTGATTGGGCCCGAGTGACGCTTTCCGGGGCCTGGGGAATTTGAAGCTGGGGATATGGATTTTTCTGGAAGGGCCCTTGCTGGTTGGTTACCCGGCAACTTCTGGACTGTGCAGGGTCCATCCAGGGAGAAGAAGCTTAACTCGACCTCTCCTCATATGCCAGTGGTATGTAGCATGCATGCGGAAGATAAGCATCCATTTGCAGTGCTTGTGGCTCGTGGTGTCAATGATCGCTTAACAGGTTTTTTCTGCAATGTCACGAAAAGTCGAAAAGTCACGAAAAGTCCCCCCTTTTTTTAAATCTAATATTGTTTATAATAAACTTCTAAGGAAGCTAAGAATTTTCTTCTGGCTCTAGGAAGTTTATAAACCGTTGCACTTTATAAAAGCCACCCAAACTCCCCTAAACACCACGTTCCCCAAAAGATACACCGAGACCTAGCTTGTCTCAGGGCTTGAAGGGGGCTGATCTTCAGGCATCAAAAGATTGCCATATGTGCTTTGGAAAGCACTCATCCTATCACCCCCCACCAGTATAACCCTCTGCCAAGTAAACCATGCTGTGTCGTGCAACATGTCTCCACAATGTGATACAGACTTATAATTGTATACTTCCCCCATACGTATTTGCCCATTAGGCTTGATATTTATTCGATAAAAGTTCAGATCTTGCACGGTTTGCTTTTGGGCTGCGATACTAAATCCACTCTTCGCATAGTAATCTTCAAAAAGAGTAGAGAGTCTCATTTCTCCAGGCGCCGCGATGCTTAGTCTTTCCCATGCCCCGGAGATCAGAGGGGGATCAAAGGGATCGCCGAGCCAAAAGTCAAACATGGTCACAACACTGTTACTAGGCAACTCGACATAATTGGTCATCTGAGGCTGATTATACATGGGGGGATGTATTGTTGGGGGGAGATTTTCCTGTCTGGTGTTATTATTGCCAACTTCAGCTGCGGGTAGCATTTGCAATTGTGTGTTTGCTTGCTGTGGGATAAAGAACATCGGAGATGGTGGTGGTGGCGCTACTGGTGATGGTATCTGTGCCTGGGTAGCTACACGGGGTCCGATATACTGCCTATTTGTCATAGCTAACTGGGCCTGACGTGGGTCGTTCCACCCATGTGGAGCCTGTGGAGGATATGGAATCTGCGAAGTATGCTGAGGATTGGGGATCTGGGGGTATTGAGGATATTGAGGATACTGAGGATATTGAGGGGGTGGAGGCTGATGATACTGAGTATATGGGGAAAGCTGAGGAGGCGGGGGCTGATAATACTGAGGGTGTGGATTCTGTAGATGACGGGGGGGCTGGAAAGGCTGTGAAAGACCATGTTGGGTATGCTTCGGAGGGCCGCGAGGTTTGTTGCACATCGCCTCTAGTCCCACTTGTACCCTGGATGAAGGTTTAAATTCGACAGGCTCCTTGTGTATAACCAGTTTTGTCCCCTGGGGTTCCTTTTTCACCGGCGGTTTTGGTTGGAATCTAGCTTTGTTCGCATCAATCTGAGCCCGACATGTTCCAGAAACCTGTGCAAGCTCCTCTTCGATATCGTCCCAGTCATGAAACGCCCAAAACTCCTCACGATTTGTAACTACAGATTCATCTGTTTCCAAGTTCCCTATACCACCCGTGGGCCTCTCAACTGGTATAGGTTTTGTAGCTGGCGTTCTTTCTACCTCAGGAATCTCCGTGTTAAGGGCCTTTGCTTCTGGAATAGGAAGTTCTTCTTTGGTAGTCCCTATTTCTGAACTAGGAAGCTCTGCGTTGGTGGTGTCTGTTTCTGGAGTAGGAAGCTCTACCTTGGTGCTCTCTGCCTTTAGAGCTGGAGGCTCTACCTTGGTGGTCTCTGCCTTTAGAGCTGGAGGCTCTACTTCAGTGGCCTCTGTTCCTTCTGTCTCAGTCCCTGAAGACTCCGTTTCTGGAGCAGTTGCTTTCAAAGTCTCTTCTTCCAGAGCAGCTGTTTCATGAGTAACTGCTGCCGGAACAGCTGTCTCGATGTCCACTGGCTGTGGAACAACTACAGGTGGAATGGCTGCAGGTGGAGTGGCTACACGCGGAGTAGCTACACGTGGAGTAGCTCCACGTGGAGTAGCTCTACGTGGAGTAGCTCTACGTGGAGTAGCTATGTATATACGTGGTATGGCTACACGAGTAGTAGCTTCACGCAGAGTAGTTATAACTGGAGCATATACACCTGGAGCATATACACCTCGAGCATATACACCCGGAGCAGCTATACCTGGAGCAGCTACGCCTGGAGAAGCTACACCTGGGGTCGCTGTCACTGGAGTCACCGCCGCCATATTTGCTCCTGTCGCTGTCGCTGCTGGTACCGCTGCACGCCTCCTTCTCCTTGACGAGTCCTGCCTACTACCAAAGTACCTATAGGTAAAGTTGTTGTGAAATTGTCCCCGTATTGGCGCAGGGTCATTCCCCGGAGCATAGAACCCGCGGGGCCGGTGGTGCTGCCTGGGTGGCATGAGTCTGGTTTTGTGGGGGATATCGAGGTTAGGAAATAGATGGAGTGCACTTTATTAATTCCTGGAGAAGGTATATATGGTTTTTTTATTGGTACACGTTGTTAAAGTAGATGTGCAAAGATGTGTTCTGTTGGGCGTTGTGGAAATGTGGTTGTTTCCGTACTAATTTGTGTGACACAGCCTATCTCAAGTTGTTTGTTTAATTCATACTCACGCCTATTTCAAGGTTATTTGGTCGAGTCTTTAATAGAGTCTGGTACACAGGCTGCGATATGACAACCCAATGAAGTGACATGGTAAAGTTCTGGGAACGAGATTACGCTGTTTACCAGCTTGACAGTACATAAACCCTAACCCTAGAATGACCGAGTGATTTCTTATGATACAACCCTGCTAGCTCCGTCTGGTACACACACCTACTAATCCATTCCGTCAACGCAAAATCAGCTTTATCTCCAAGTGTCATTCCGGACGACGCATTCTAAAAATTTCTAGTTAGTTCAATAGCCCGAGAGTATTCGGTCGATTTCGATGATCTACGTGCATCAAACTCCGAAAATACATTCGACAGATACTTCAAAAACGATGGAACATACCTGCTTAAGACAGAAACACTTGGAAGCTCTTGTCAGCACCTACTATATAGTAGGCCGCCACTACCACGGCTATGACCAACTCCCCGCCGCGACCAGCGGCCTTCGATCGGAATGTATTCCACATTGATCCCAAAGTCCTGGCCCTGGTACGACTTAGTATTCAGTTTCGTCTCCCCCCAGAACATACACCAACTCTACTACGTGCACACGCCCCCCGCCCCACTAATCGAAACTCTCCCCAACGAAATTCTCCTCTTCATCACAAGATGGCTGTGCATGGAGGACATCGTCAACATCATCTGTGCCGCCCCCGGCATTGGCCCTGCCTACTCTCCCGCCCTCATAATATCCACTGAGACTGACCCCGACCTTCCAGAGACGTTCATTGCTACGAAGAATGGGCTCAGGTACTGGCACCAGGTCATACGCTACAAGGGAGGTGAGGTGCGCTGGTGGTCGCCAAAAACGCCGGTGGGGGTCGTGAGTTCGGAGACTTTGCAAGGGATTAGGACGCTGAAGAAGGCGTGCGGGATGAAGAATGTGGCCGTCATGAGGGTGCCGGGAGCGGTGAAGTGGGTGGTGCTCTCTGAAGCGATTTTTGCAATCTTGGATAACAAGGAGGTGGCGAGCTCGCGCCGTCCTCCCCCGAACAACGCGGGTGCTGGAAGGGGTGTAAATCCTTTGTTCCTGGGTAGTGATAGGTTGAGAGGTGATCCAGTGAAGCGTGAGTGTGGGCATGGGCGTGGGCGTGGGCGTGGGCGTGGGCGTGGGCGTGTGCGTGGGCCAGTACGGCGATGGTTGTCGTAGTCATCATGTACCCAGGGGTGCCGGAAAGTGATGCAACATTTGACCTAGCAACGCAGGAAGATACTCGGAATATCCCCTTTTAACACAACACAATGCCTGAACAGGATGACCATTCTATTCACATGCATGATACGTGATTCTCTAGAATAGAGTCTTTATTGTTTCAGGTCACTTATTCGGGTTTTTTTTAGCCTGCAAGGGACAAGAGACAGTAATAAAAGGAGAAGCATTAGCTATTCATATTAACTCTTACCATAACTATAATCTCAAGCTTCTAGATTACTGTAGATTCGTTCCACATTCTGTTAGCTAGTTTGATTGTTGACGAATATGGACTATTTAGTCGTTGCATCACCTTCCGGCACCCTGGGTACACGTAACTAAAAAAGCTATGGTCATGTATATGAGAAGGGTGAAGAAATCACAGCTGTGTATACTTTCCATCTAAATCTTTGAATGTTGCTTATCACTCGAAAGATATTTGCGAGGGAACCTACTAGAAATCTCATGAAACCATTCGCAAGAGTAGAAGTATCGAGACCACCTGTGTGCCTAGCAGTCTAGATGTGCACCTCAAGACACAGCTGTATATAACACGTAAAGAGACAATGGCTCCAAGCCGATGCTCGCAGTCGCCCCACACTACCAACTCCTCGACCGCCATCTCCCCTTCACCTTCATCATCGTCATCCACACCCCCACCAACTCACACCCCCACCAACTCACACCACCATTCATCAACTTATCATTTACCATCTGCCTCCCCACCAACCCTTTATAACTCTTTACCTCCTCTGATCTTTACCATGAAATTGTTCTAGAACGTTGCTGACAAAACTAGGCACCCAATGACGTCCCTACCCTACAACGGACATTATTTAAGTCCAAACTGAGTGTGCCAATGCTAAACGCTATGGGGCCGACGAAAGAAACATTGGCTAACAATTATAATTGATTGGGTTATTTCAACGCCCTCGCCATGTACCACTCGTTTTAGAAGAAAAGCTTTGCATAAGGCACAACTCAAAATGCCGGAGAAAACAAGGAGAAACAAGAAAAGAAGATTCTAACCGCCAGACTCATGCGCGGCACGCCGGAGGAGAGGGGCGCCTATCAAAACCTTACTAACCAAGCATGGCTTCTCTTGGTACTGATACGGCCCACGTTTTCTCCGACTGAATATTAAAATTGGAGATCCCGGACTTACCAAGGCTCTAAATATGCATAACCGGTCCGGCTTGAGACGATATCGGTAGATTTTTACCAGTCTTAGGAGGGATTGACACGATCATAGCTGACCCCCGAAAGAGAACTAGGGCCCGAGGTTACTACACATACACATAACACAAATAAAGCCTCAATTGAGTGCATATGACAAATCTGACGAGCGAAATCGGGATTACATATTGCTTGAGTGATACCGTGTGATTATCTCGGCCACCGATTATCACTCGCTTGTTTCAAAGAATACTGCTAAAAGTAAAGACCAGCTACTCCATGGTCTGTCAATGCTGAACTTTTTCGTGGGGGCCAAAAGCCACATAATTGGTAGCACTAGCCACTCTTTTGGCCCCCACGAAAAAGGGTCAGCATAAAGTCGCTGCCATATAGGTACTAGATTGGAAGTATTACAATGTTTAAATCCGGTTTGGGATCCATGCAAGTTAACCTTGCATCGAACCTTAAATTCACTTGATGGTTAACTACTCGAGAAACTTACCTTCATATAAACACACAGAACTTAAGTATTTTTTTATATTTTTTTCACATTATCTCAACCCGATTACAAAAAATGAGAACCCAGACGCCTTAAAATGAAACAGGAAATTGTCATAAAGAAAATGAAAACAGGAAAGTGAGCGGCCGTTATGCATTACGTGTTATTAAAAAAAAAAGGCGGGGAAAATCTTTTGTAAAGCCATTATCGAAACGATGAGAATAAAGTTTCTCGAATCCACTCAAACTGCCGCCGCATTTCTTTTTACAGCCAGGACCGCCATTCCTCCGGTCAACTGACCCTTATTCACAAAACCACCTTCCTTCGTACCCCCCGGACTCGACCGCGTAAAATTGCCGCTCCAGTCCCAGCTCTCTAAGGCCTCTTTCTGGATCCTCCACAACTCCGTCCCCATCTCAATCAGCTTCTCACCAAATTCTTTCAAAACAACCTCCACATCTAGGTCTTCATCGACATCGACAGCTTCGCCTAGTCCGGCCTCACCATGAAAGGTGGATCGGTACCAGCAATCCTTCAAATGTTCTACCCAGTGCGCCGCTAGTTCCGGCTTGATGTTGTTTGCGACCAGGTAGAAGCTTGAACGGTTTCTGTGCGCAGCCTTGGGCTTGAACAAGTGGATATCAGAGAATTTACTAAACCTGTACATCATCCCTACTGTATCCCAGTGATCTGCCCCATGAAGCAGAACAATCATTGACCCCCCGGGACGCACGTGGGTTAGTCCCAGGATCAGTTGGGATAATGTTAATCTCAGCGGCTCCCACTTTCTGAGCATTCCATGCTCATGGGATCTCAGCCTGTTTCCGTCGCAAATGACGAGCCCATAGCTCCATAGCTTTGGCAACGGCCTATTCTTTCTAAACTCGTCCCTATCAGGGGAGTCTTCGGGAATGCTCGCACCAGCTGGGAGGAATATGGTGTGCATGGTAATGTTCGTATATGTGATTGCCACATTACTTCTCCCCTGAGTTCGGAGCAGCATTTGATGTCCGCCCTGCGAAACAGGGAGGCTAGTTCCGTCAACTACACACCGGAAGTTCTGGCGGAGTGCGAAGTCGGCAAAGCCGCCGGGGGCAATACAGAGATCGAGCACTGATTGGCAATTTTCGGGGCTGAAGGCGTGGGTAGCATCGTTGATTTGAGCGGCGATCTTAATCATCATGTTGTAGAATCCCTTTTGCTTCTGCAAGTTTGCACTGTCGGCGGCAACCTGTCGATTCTTGAAGAATATATCTGCCTCTTCTGATTTCCAGCCCTGGATACCATGATTCGGTAAGTTATAGATCTGGTGTAATACAGCGTCAAATACGCACCTCTCCACGGAAAACTTGTAGTTCTCTGTATACATCTACATTTTCCTCGAGATATGCTTTTATAGCTGACCATTTAAACTGCGATGGGCGAGGGTGATGCTTTCTCGGCCATGGTCTCTCGGAATTACTAAAACTGGTTGGATCGCCAACTTTATCCTCAAGGACAGAAAATCGATTGGATGACATCTGTTCGAATTAGTATTATACAAGCCAAAAAAGCTCGAGAAGACCAGGTCTTACAATTAGCTCAAATTTAGCTAGCGCTTATGATTAGGTACTCGAAGTCTTGTGCAACAACAATTAACTAGAATCCAGTACCGGTATACCACAACCCAATAAGCCTCGCTTATCCGTAGAAAGATTCTGGATGGGAGCTCGCGGATAGTGGAGAAGAAAAAGACTATTCTCAACTGCACAATTCGACTTCAATATATACAAGCTTGAGGCCTCCCATTTTTCGACTGAGCAAGAAACCTCCAACATGAATCATAAGGCAAGCAACATAGCCTCGAACGATCACACGTGACATTGGCCGCCTTATTTTTTATAGTGGATGTGATTGGTCGCGATGATCCAACAACCAAATTTCTAGAGTCAGAGATGGAAGCCTCTAGAGTGATAGGCAATTAATTATACACATCGGACCGCTGCCAAAAAGAAAACATAGGATCTAGAACCTCAGGAATCAGTGAATAGACAGTTTCGAGGTGACGACGACAGCCACTATGGAGATGTCGATCCTGAAAGAGCGACCAGGCTATATCTTCCTCTAAGACGTTTCCTGAGAGCGCTAAGTTGAAACAAATTCCCTAATTGCCTCCTCGGTGCCTAACATCTAACGTCGCATTAAGTGTAGTTCAAAGTAAAGGCCACTCACATATCTCTTTTAAACTGATCCCAGGTTCCGCGATTGATTGGCTGGTAGTTAAACACATTTCACGAACTGAGATTGGACAGCCTCGATCCTCATAACAAGCATGTGCATGCACGCCTTTATCTTTGGCTTTCAGGTCGATGGCTATATCTGGTAACAGCTTTATCAGCTCCTACATTAGATTTATGGTAAAGACGGTAGTGGTTGTTAGATGGGCTCCACCTATGTTTATATAGACGAGTGGTACTTGATACCATGTATTTCTCGAGCCACGTATTATAAACAAGACACAGGTAGGAATAGTACAGCTCGTCTGTCACAAAATGACAGTAGCGTAGTTAGCCTCAGTGAGATCGGGCTACTATATGGAGCTTGGGCCACCACGGCGAAACGGTTGGTTGAGATATACTTCAAATAGAACCTTGTTCCACTTTGAGCTTAAATGGCGATCTCTCATTTCTAAGTTGCTATCGAACCGCCGCGCCGTGTAAGCCTTATCCAAGCCTTACGGGCCTTCTATCAGAATAGCAGGCTTAATTCCAGGAGGGTTATCCCCATGGCGATATATATAGGCAAGTTAGATATGAGGTAGCAACTGATCGTGACCATGCAGCACTTTAGATAAGAGCATCAGTAAGTCTTTACATTCCCCACCGGGCCTTAGCAGCAATGTGTAATTTTTTGAAAAGCCAACCAGGCTAGGTTATCTGATGATCGACAGGACTCCACCAAAAGTGAAGATATACACGCACAGCCCCACCCGCGCGCGCCCACGAGGCTGGATCCCAGGTTCCCTCGCATCCTACCAACACCGCATTATCTTGGGCTGGGGATCTGAGACCATGTGGGTTTTATGCTGGGTTTAGAATCGTTAGATACCGGAATATCCTAGGCCTGCACGTGCCCTGATGCGTGAGATAGGAAGCCAGGGCCCGAGCACTACATGAAAATCGCTCCTTACAAGTATCAATATCGTTCCTACTACTCTATGTACACCCAAAAGCCTAATCATTATATAACTACCCGTTATATACAGGGTCATAATGAGAGATCATAATTATAACTACATACGTACCAAGTCAGGGTTAGGGTTCACCTCGATTCACGTCCTACTGTGTACAGCCGCGTTCGAAAAGTCCTGGCACCACTACATTGAGTCCGTTAATGAATTGTAGCTACCAATAACTATATTTGCTCCCGCATATTCATAACGTTTAAAACATGATCACAGTGGAGATATTAAAAGCTCTCTCCAATTATGACCTTGAATATAAGAGAATTAGAAAGCAGAAAGACTCCTTTATGGTCTGGCCTAGGGGTGCCAAGTCTTTTCGAACACGGCTGTAGGTACAGCCACGTCCACAAAGTTTAAAAACGTCCGCGATTGTAATAAACAAAAATATTTTGGCCCTCTCCCTCGAAAGATTGTCATACAAGGTGTTGTGATATACAGCAGTATAAGAATATCTATCTATGAATTTCGCTTTATAGTCATTCTTATCCGGTTGTTGATATCGTGAATATTTAAACTCATGAGCTTCGAGTAGTGGGGGTGCCAAAACTTTGCGGACGCGGCTGATATAATGTTTGTATAACCTGCAACCACAACCACCACAACAATAGATACGGAAACCTATGAGCTAACAGTAAGGCCTCTAATACCGGGCTCATGTTGTTATTAATATGTAGAAGAAACCGTCAATTCATGGCTTGAATGCCATGCTCGAGACCTTCCTAGGTCTGGTATATAGCTTAGCTGCGTATACAGACTACAGTGCCCCCCCCCCCAAAAAAAAAGGGTACCTACACTTTAGCAATATATATATACGGCATTGCGTAAAAATTCCGAACCCAGTTGTAATTATAACCACCATACCGTAGAAACACCGCGACCTCGCGGTCTTGTATTCAGCCGGATAAGGTACTGAATCTAGCCGCATTTTTTTTTATGGTCCTGTAGGTAGGTACATGTAGCTGCAGGTATCTCTTCGAGATCGCCTGCCAATGCTGTCACTACACTACATATATAATACTAGAGAAATTAAAGTTTGCAAGGTAGGTCTGTTGTTTGATAAGAGAGGTATATCGAGGTAAAGCTACACCAGATCGATTTGCTTTTTTCTTGGGGGGCAGGTTTTTTTTTTTCTTTCTTTTTTTTACTGACAGACGTAGGGAAAGTGAAAGATATTTCTCTAGCGTGACAATGATTACTATAATACTGAAGAGGTGTCCGAGGGGCTTGTTTATTGGCCAGTGGTTCGTCTATCTCTAGCTAGAGACCGATATCGGAGTCGACTCAACTCAGTAACATATATAAGAAGCACTGACCAGATCTAAACCGCCCACCCACCCGCGGAGCTAGCCTTCGCATGGAAAAGAAAGGAAAAGGACAGAGCCTCAGGCAGGAGAACTTGGGGGAGCATCTAGAGATACTGATGTACCTACGTTGGGCTGGTAACTCGATCTTGAGGGTCTTCCGGGCCGGACTTGCATGAACTACTAGGACTTTGACCCCACGCTAGCCCGTGGTTATGTCTTGGCTCACAGCTACTCACTCGTTCCACGCAAGACAACGCCATACGTATTATATTTTTTTTTTTTTTTTTTTTTTTTTTTTGTTTAACTCATTATACGTATTATATTGCGTCTAATAGCGTATTTAAAAGAAACATATACATGTACTTTTAGTGGTGCTTCATAGAACTCTGGATCAGGCCTGAGTGAATATTAGCCGACCTATCCATTATCTCTTGAGTTACATGTAATATCGCAGATACTATTACATTAGTAGACGTAGTAAATACCTTATATCGCGATCGTGAGCCACGACGTCACTCACCCGCCGAAAGAGAGGGATCCGGCTCCCGGCGCCGATGAGTTCAATGATATCATAGTTTGCGGGCCGCAAGTGTGTCTATAAAGATAAATTTATATTTCTACTATAGCCAGGTGCGTACATACATAAGTCCGTTTCTCTCTCCCCTCATTATTCCACCCATCCCACAGCCATAACCACAGCCATAACAATAACCATAACCATAGCCATAACCACAGCCATAACCACATGTAGCCAACCGCAAGGAAAGATTTCATCACAACAAAAGAAAGCCCGCCTCATCATCGCAAGCAGCAGTGCATCTCAGAACTAGACATGGAGCAAAAGAAAAACGAAACAGCAAACAAAAAAAACCATGTACATCTAGCTCTTCTAAAACAGCCAAGACAAAAAGGTTCTATAAAACCATCCGCCGCCACGCCCAGTCTCCTTCTCCGCCTGGCTGGCCAAGAACGCCTCCTCCTCCCTGTCGATCCTGTCCTTGCCAGTGAACAAGTCTGCATCCTCCGGCGCGATTCCCGAGCCCCTGTACAGGAACTTGTACCCAAAGATCATAATCAGGTACAGCGGGATACCCAGGTAACCTGTTATAAACGACTTGTAATCCCATGCGCCATATTTCTTTCCAGGTACAAACACATCCCAGTTCTTAAACACCGCAATCACGATGCACATGAAAAGGGCGACATAAGATCCCGCCACCCCGAAAGGCGCTGTGTACGCCAGCTGGTCGTCCGTGACGTTCTGGGCACGGCGCGCGCGCACAAAGTATATGTGTGTGACAAGGATCGAAATCCACGTCAGGATGCCGAAGATGGTGACGAGGTTGACAAAGTACAGGAACACTGTTTTGCTGTCCTGCGCGACGTTCATGAATGCCAGCAAGGCGAAAACTACCGACGCAGCGAGGGCGTTGTAAGGGACACCGCGAGAGTCGGTTTTAGCCAGGAAGGCCGGGGCCTTTCCTTCCTTTGCGAGACCGTAGATGGTTCGTGAGGCGATGTAGAGGTCCGAGTTCGAGGCGGAGAAGACGAAGATGAGGATGCACGCGTTGAGGATTCCGGGGAGGTGCGGGATGCCGCTGAGCTGGATGGCGACGACGAAGGGACTCGCGGCTGCGCCGGTGGACTGCTGGGTAGCAAAGATGAGCCGTTCAGAGTTGTAGGGGACGAGCATGCCGAGGAGAAAGACGGAGAAGACGTAGAAAAAGACGATACGGTAGAATGTCAGCTTGATTGCGCGGGGGATAGTCTTTCGCGGGTTCTGGGCCTCGCCGACGGTCACACCGACGAGCTCAGTGCCGAGATAGGCGAAGGTTGCGCTGACGAAGGTGGACCAGAGACCGAGGAAGCGGCCAGTGTCGCCGGTGTCCACATAAGGCTTGAAGGCGCCAGGGTTCCTCCAGTAGCGGAAACCTTTGCGGTCGTGGTCGGGGCCGCCGCCGAGGACGAGGACGGCGGAGAGGATGATGAGAGTGACGATGGTCACAACTTTGATACCTGTGGGAGGGTCAGAGGGCACTCATGGATTATTCAGGGGGTGAGGGGGATTTCGCACTGGATAGCCAGAATTCAAACTCTCCGAAAAAGCGGATTCCAAAGTAGTTGATGCAGACGATAACAACCAGAAAGATAGCAATCCAGACTCCTGGATTGACCCTGTCTCGATCTACCCAATACTGTATCACCAGCGCCGCAGCCGTCAATTGGTTTGGCGTGACAATGATATATCTATTCACGCACCAGAGCAATTAGCACTTGATATCCCAGGAGGAAGTGATGATAAAAAGAAATTAAATCAACAAAAAAGCACATACTTAAACCAATACGTGTATCCCAACGCAAACCCTAGAGCCGGATCACAAAACCTCGCCGCATACCCAGTAAACCCCGAAGATAATGGCAGCCACGCCGCCATCTCGCCCAGCGCACACATTACCAAATATACCAGGAAGCCCACAATCGTATACGAGATCAATATAGACGCAGGTCCCGCACGGGCCAGCGCAGATCCACTATCACACACACACAATATCGAGTTAGCACCTTTCCATTCCATCCTACACATAACTACAAAGCTTAACGCCAGGCGCATTGACACTCACGTTCCAATAATTAGTCCTGTCCCGATAGCACCACCGATAGCAATCATGGTGATGTGTCTCGCCTTGAGCCCACGATGCAGCTCCATCTCGCCCTCGTTGGGCAACTCTGTGACTGGTTCATCGATCTTCTCGTTGCTGTTGGTGCCCCGCTGCTCCGATGAGGAGGAGGAGATGCTGGTGCCGTTTCCTCTGCGGTTCATGGTGGTGGTTGGCGAGGGAAAGGGCTGGATCGCTATGTCTGTTTAGTCTGGTCGCGTATATTTATAAGTATATATTATGTCTCTAGCGGAGAGTATGTAATGCCGTCATGCAGAGGTAATTATAATGATATGATGATGGACAGGAGAGGAAACCAACCAGGCAAGTGAAGAACGACAATCCCAAGTGAGCTACTCTAGAGAATGGAAAATACTCTTATGCGGGGGGAGGGGAGGTAAGATATAGCCAGTGGGGACGTGATACAAAGAAGAAAACGCAAAAGGCAGCTGCAGGGAGAGGTAGGTAGGTAGGCGGGTGCTGACAGGAAAACCAATTATTTTGTTTTTAATTTGCCTCACTTGTGAATCTCTGCTGAGGCGCTCTATGGCTCCTTCCCAAAGTGTGCATACAGTTCAGAATACCTACATGTGCCCACCACATGTACAGCTGCGCCCAGAAGATAACCATGAAGCTAAAGTATCAATTTACATACAAAATACTCCTCTGACCAGATTAGCTTCCTTCCAAGTACCCCAACTTCTCGAAAGCCTTGGGAAGTTGCCTCTCTCCCACTCTCTTCGCCAAAAGCAAAACAAAACGCATGTATCCCGGAGATCTACCTCGATTCAGTAATTCTTCTCCACAACCCTAATTTCAACAATCCAAATAAGCTCCCGACGAATAGCGAACCCCTCCTCCTCCCTCCTCCCGTGCAACCAATCCCACCGTCCCTCTCGTATTACAATTATTATTATTAGTGGCGTTTAGTGGTAGAGTAATAGAATAGATTTCAACACAGCACCTATCATCAACAGAGAGATGAAACCACCGGTCCCCAGTGTAACAAGTAACAAGACCCACCACGAATCAGCACCGTTGGCGCTGGCCATGGGGGTGTTGCGCCAACCGGAACGCCCCGCAGTTGCAGTGAGATCGGTGGAGAGGTGGGCACCCATTTGTCCGTGCGCCAGCCAGCCATCAAAGCCGTTGCCAACTCTTCTTCTTCTTTTTTCTTATCAGGGAGGGCCGGGATGTATCTGGGCTGACCGACGTAATATGATGCCAGCCAACGGCCAGATGAGCGAGAAACATAGGGATTAAAACATACGGTCATGATCATATCTCTTGGCCGACAGAGGGACTCTTCCATCTTCAAAACGCGTTTTACCCGGCTGGCCGGGCTCATGAAGCTCTTTCTCGTCCTTCTCTCTTGGCGGGCGGTAAACAAGATTCCTCAACATTCAACATCGGGAAGGTCCCGTTGCCACATTGCCCAGAGCTGACGAGCTCTCTTTGTCGCGTGTTCTGTGTACTATTCAGGATATGGAGTAGCTAGCTAGATGGATACATGTACCTGCATACTAGGGTGTAGCGAAAAGTGATCAGAATCTGATAAGAAAAAATACACGTATTCACCGCAGCATTTACTTATCAGATTCTGATCACTTACCCCCAACACCCGTACATACATGTACTCTAGACTTTTAGACTAGGCAGCCGTACTCTACCGCACCTGCCCATATCGCAGATACCTACAGTACATACTACCGCGGTCCCCCCTGCCCCTGCGCGCTGATGCTGCGGTACGCAATCCTTGGAGACGACAGCCCGCGCCCGCGCCCTCGAGCTCTAGATCTGGTGTACATACCCTACTTGAGCCCTAGCCCCCCCCGCTAACACAAAGACTCTACAATTTAGTAGAGAGATAGAGATAGGAACCGTATCGCGAGGAAATGTAGATGTTTGACCACTTACTAACATTAAGCCTATCGTGAACGAAACCCTCTACCCTCATAACCCGTCCCTACCACCCCACTTTAGGCGCGGCCATGATGCCTGCCACAAGATCCACCTCCCTATCGCAAGTACATGTACTTACATACCATCTTGACAGTTGGAAATACGATAAATCATCAGATGCATACCCGCTCGAAACCGCGCCTTCCAGAACGCCTTGGGAGAACGGGAATCGGTGCACGGGTTGTACAACATTAGGCGAAGAGATCCAGCCACGGAGAGATATGTACTACATGTAGGTACATACCTGGTATATCCATGTATGTACAATACAATACAATAGAGACAGGCACCCTGTGATACAGGCCTTGAGTCAAGTACTTGTGTGTATGTATCCAACCATATGCACTCACTCACTCTAGGAGGGGGGCATTGTTGTGCTCAATCGATAAGGATCTGCTTTGTGCGACCTGTGTATAGTGTATGTACGACGCCTGTACCACCCTGCTACCTGGTGGTACGAGTCTAAGCCACGGCGTACATGTAGAAGTACATACCCACTGACTTCAATGCACGCTCTCGGTACCCCCCCCCCCCCCCGTGTGTAAATACATTTACATGTACATACTTGTAAAAGTCGCGCAGTATAACATGTATATCAATTGGGAGATCTCGAGAGTCTATTTACGTTTGCAGCCTTGTTCGTTGTGCGAGTGACGCACTGTGAAGATATATAGGTAGGAGCAGCCTTGGTTGGAGCTAGCTAGGGACTGGTATAATATGTGATCTCTGAAGGGAGCCTTGGTGGGAGCTGATGGCATGGTAGGAGCCGGTATGGGCTTTCGAGGAAGCCTTGTTGAATGATAAGTATGCATTAGGCAACACCAACAACTATAGCATATACATATGTAGTCGTGAATCGATAAGGATTGTAACATGCCGCTAGTTACATGTAGTGAGCGCTTCTGGAAATATCCATTGACACATTTGATGTTATTCCACAACAGTCGAAAGACCCCACACATTATGATCCGGATTAACGTCGAATTGTAACGCCTTAGTAGCTAGTTGACACATCTTGAACACATATGTATGAGATAGATACCGAAATAGCAACCATATCTGATGCCATTTGGCGATAGTCAAAAGCCCTCCTTCACGTTGAGGCCGGTTTGATCGAAAATGCAATACGAGGCATATTAGAACAAACAGCCCACGCATCGATACGAGTTCAACCGCACTTCCATTCGACTATAAAAAACACACCATCCTGTCACGGTCAGGTGCCAGCAGATCACTCGGCCGGTTCTATGCAAGAGACTCTAGAAGTGCAATGCTCGAGTGCGGGTTCCAAAACAGCGAGATCCGACAGGTGGAGAGAAAGAAATTAGTTCGAGGGGGATTAGGGGGGTATGAGATTTCTTTTTCACGCGTCGAATGAATAAATTCTACATTAATACGTGTCACGACAGGAGCGGCCCACCAGAAAGAGAAAGGTACACCTTAAACTGCGCAACGTCACTCGATCCCCACATGTCCCTTCCACCCACTGGCACTGTTCACGAAAATAGCTCAAGTATCGTCGAATTCGAAGAAAAAACATCCACGTAGGGAGAGGGGGGAAACTACGAGATAGATGAGTATCATGCCCTCCCTCGACTATCCGCCAGGAAAGCGGTTCTAATCGCCGTGAATATGCTGGCTTAAGATTTATTGTGATATTTTTTTATAATACGTATAAGCAGACTGGTTCACTGGCCAGCTAGATAAACCTCCAAATTCATAATATACGCTTCACACCCCGTCTCAATACCACATATATACCATTCAAGAATATAAAAAAATCCCCCCCGCAAACGCAAGTCTCGGCATAACCACCAGCCGGTCCTCTTCCATAAACACGACGCAGTATCCAGATACTATTGTTCACGCCAGGCCGAATTCCAACACAGGAGGCCACATCCCCAAATATATCCAAAGCCTTATCGACCCAACTAGGCCGCGCACATATATAGTCCTGTCCGTACTTGCAAGTATGTACATGGTAGTCTCTTTCAACATATATATATACAAGGTGAGCATCGCCAACATATATACACAACAACAATTCGAAAGCTTGAAGCTATATGCGGTTTTCCATACACAGGCTTTTTTCTTTCATAACGTATAACGTAGGAAGATAGGTGTGAATACGATACAATATCAGTGACTACATACATGTAGTTTAATCAAATTCATCGCCAGAAATCGTGGTTTCAAATCCCAATGACAGCAGGGTCTGTGTAATAGCCGTTGCATCCCCAAGGATGGAAGTGGGTAGTCCTAGAGAAGATCGAACATGTATTTATAGCGCAACCCTAGGTATATGCCTCAAGATGATAGCAAAGTGCCAAGGCCCGAGTGATAAGTTGTGATTACAATTATGAGCACGAGCATTCATGGCAGCAAGTTTTCTCCGCATTTGACGCAATATTAATTCTTGATAGATGTATAGCATTATTTAATCCATTATAATAAAGAAGAAGTCCCACTTAAACTAGATAGTACATATTGTTACATGATAAAATTACACCGCCCAAACTCCCACTCATCATCATGCACTCACTGCCTACTCTTGATGATATCTGCCGCCTTCTCCGCCACAGCATACACCGTACTTTGAATGTGCGTTGCAGGTGTCATCGGAATAAGTGACGCATCTACAATACTCAGGTTCTTCATTCCATACACCTTCAACGTACTGTCCACCACACCTCCGTACTCCCTCCTCATCATCGAGCACGTCGAACTCGGGTGCGCAAAGGTCGGGGTCAGTGTCGCTCTAATCGCCTCCTTGATGGCATCATCCGTGTCGTTCGCTGGGTCCGGTGTGAGCGCCTTTGCACCTAGCGCCTGGAGAGCTGGAGTATCGTATAGCTTCCACACAAAGCGGATGAGCTGCACCATCATGTCCATATCCACCGGGTTGCTCATGACACCATAGTCAACGACTGGAGCAGCCCATGGGTCGGTAGAGTTGATGTTGATGCTACCACGCGAGAACGGCTTCTCGAGGCCGTTTCCACCGCCGGCGGAGCCGCCAAAGGCGATTTCTTGCACGGCGACACGGCCGCTGGAGATGTAGTTTGCGAGAAGCTCGGTTTGGCGCTTGTGGCCCTCGAGGATGGTAGAGTCGGTGCCAGCGGGATAGAAGTCGGCTGCGTTCTGAGAGAGTGCTGTTTGCATAAGACGGTTGGCGATCGACTGGGAGCTGAGCTGTGGGAGAGTGTTGAAAGCGACCGAGTTACCGCGGGAGATGGTATATGGGCCCTCACGCTTTGTGCGATATAAAGCTAGCTGCTCGGCGGCATATGTAGCGTTTGTGGTAAGGAGTGCAGGAGTGATTGGGTAGTCGTTTGAGACTAGGGTTAAGGTTAGAATCGATCTCTCCAGAAGGGTGATATGATAAAGGGTGCTTACATGATCCTGAGAAGTAGAGCACAGGATGGTCTTGGAAGTTGCTTCCTACACCGGGAAGATCAACCACCACCTTGATCCCTAAGCTCTCCAATAGCTTTTTCGGCCCAATTCCGGCCAACTGAAGAAGCTGTGGCGTATGTGCTGTTCCGGCTGCCAATACAACCTCATTCTTCGCAGAGACCTTAGTGGTAGTTTCACTCGCGCTTCCGGCAAACTCAACGCCTGTAACAGTGGTGCCGGACAAAACAAGTTTTGTCACCGTCTTTCCGGTGATAAGATGGTAATTTGACCTCGTTTTGGCCTCTTCATAATAGCGTCTTGCATAGGAACGTGTTTGATTGTCGTTGTCCAGTGAGTTGGTGACCCAGAATGCACCGATAGCATCACCGCTGGCACCGTCTTTGGGGATGGGAATACCAATCTGCTTGAAGGCTTTGAACCAGTCCTTGACAGCCTGGTACTGGAATTTTGGAAAACTAGACTTGATGACGCCCTGATATCCGTGGGCGCTCGTGTCGTAGGTGATGCCGAACTCTTCTGCCAACGCCTTATCCGGAGGAGAGAAGGTTTCACTCTGAAATAACAGTCAGTTTGAGCTCGCTGGAAATTATATAAAGATATATATATCGAACCTACCTTCTTGAAATAAGGAAATATCCCGCTCCAGCCCCAGCCAGGGTTACCAAGCGCCTCCCACAGGTCATAATCGCCCCTTGAACCTCGGTCAAAGAACATCCCGTTCACGACGGTCCCTCCACCAACGACATGTGCAGCCAAGAGACTGTATGTGCGGTTGTTGATATTTTTCTGGGGGATACAGGTCATGTTGTACATGTACTTCTTTCCTGTACCACCCGCCATTCCAGGAACTAGAATTCCATCCTCCTGGTCATCCAGATTGCCGGATTCAATCACCAACACGGTTTCTAATCATCAAGGTCGAAAGTCAGCAAAAAATACGAGAATCAAAGTTAAGGAGAAGAAAACTGACTGGATGAGTTCTCAGTAAGCCTGTCGGCGACAATCAGACCGCTAGTTCCACCGCCAACAATAACATAGTCGTAGGATGCTAGGAGCGAGGTATCTCGTCCCACAAGCTGCGCCTTTGCAATTGGAGATGCTAGGGCAACTGATGCCACAGATAGCGCAGAAATTAGGTAGGATGATAAACCAGGCATTGTGAATGAATGAATGTGAAAATGCGAAGAACGAGTGTGTGTGTATTCTGAGAGATACTTAGAATTGATGAGGGGAAAAAAATGAAGATCCAGAAGAGAGCTTATATACAAAGACCGTACTCGTACCCACGATACCATACCATACAGTATAGCTATTAGTGGGGTACGCCACGTTTCTTTTGGCGACCGGGTATCGCGGTTCCCTCGTGGCCAAAGAAGTGAGGGCTAATGAGGACATCTTCGGTTTGAAGCGAGCGTAGGTTTCACAGATACTCTGTGTGTTCTGAGGAAGCACGTATTAGTAGGCTATGCAAGGGATAATTATTAGATGCGCCTACTGCCGACTTAAGATGAAAGATTCTGCCTAGTCCTGGGAACGCTTATCTCTACTGGAATAAGACTCCCCAGAAATTACAACAGTGTCATGTTAAACAGTGAAGGATCAGAGGGGTCTGACTACCCATGCCGTGCGTGTATTCCCTTACCCCACTGGCTTTCCCGAGTTTCTTATTCTTGGGCTTTGCAAATATACAACCCATTGATTACACGAACTTTTTTATGGAAGAGGTTTATAAAGAGTCCTTCGTAGACTTTCACAATATATCCTCTTCGACACACTACTAGATGGTAAAAACCTCCACTGAAAGAAAAGAACGTTAACACGTTATTAGAGCGCCCGGCCCATGTGTATGTAGTCTGTGATCGTTATATTTACATGTAAATGTAGGTACATGTAGTTCTAATGGTCATTTCAAACCAGGACAGAGTCAGTGGCGTACATGTAGCCAGACTAGTAAGAAAAGAGCTAAGGGAGGAGGCTGACATCTGATTCTCAAATACATGTACAGATTGAAGGGAATGCTTTATCTTTACCTGTACATGTAGTTACGGGCTCGAGGGGCTAGGGGGCGGCTGACAAAGGGGGCTGGTACATTTATTTGATTTGACAAATTATATATGCATGGGAGTCACTGGATCCATGGTCTTCGAGAACCAGTATCCTAGATATGATTTGCGAACAAAACATCATAGGCTAAAGTGAGTAGCAAGTCACATCGAGGTTTGTGCACGAAATACCATACTTTACTACAAGGGTTTGCCACTAAAGCATCTCTATTTGAAGACTAGTATTAATATTCTGATACATAGCTAGGATCGACTCCACCTAAAAATTAGTATTAGTATTCTAATATGGACACAGCCGGGGTATGCCCAACTGGAAGGATATTCTGATACAAGTACTTCAGAGGGCATGATCAACGTCCTGATAGATTTTTCAAATAAATAAAAAAACCAAACTCACATACTTCTTGAGCCATTCTCGTTTTATCTGGTAATTTTATACCGATTGACGGCAGCAACCTATATATCTAGAACAATTCCTATCGTAAGCCCTTCTTTCTATCTTCATAGAGACTTTGCGCAAATGGAGCCAGCTCCATTTTCTGAAAACCTGATTGGTACCGATCACACCATCAACCAATCAGATAATCAAAATATAGAGCTGGCTCTATTTGCGTAAAGTCTCTAATAACGCTTAAGACCCTATAGAGAGACATTCTATCAGTCGTAACCCCGGCCTTCCCCCGTACGCTCGGCCGGCATATGCATCCGACACCTCATCCTAACGCCATTACCACCAGCACCAGTACCACCATCCAGCGGAATTCGGTAAAATCTAGTCCCGTCGGTAAAGAAAAGCAGCGCATTGTAACGGCACAACACGCCCGCCTATATGTAGTTGTGTATGAACCACTTATCAAGTTAGCCACCTGTTGTTCCCGCACCGGCCGGAGATTTCGTGGATCGTCCTGAAGAGGGAGTCGAGGTCGAGGGGGGTCTCGACCTTATATTAGGCCAAGTTTGCACACCGGTGATGTAGGTACCCTCCAATGTATGTAGAGTAGTACCTGCCTAGCTGCGCCCTGCGTGTGCTTAAAGGTTTTGTGCCTCCAGAGTCTCTCCTAGTAGAGGATCTCGATGAAGAAGGAAAGATGAAAGAGGATCAAACCCCTCCTACGGCCCGCTCTTCCTGTGAGAAGGTACAATAAGACTACCGCTAAATCTCGAGTTATTCGGGGGGTTGCCAAGGCAAAAAGCTGAGGATCTTCACCTTTAGGGGCAGAGATCTTCAATAAAACAGCCCTATTCTGCAGGATCTAAACTAAATGCAGTTTAGCAGCTGAGCTTGGCAACCCCCCGAATCGAGATTTAGCGGCATGTACTCTGGTCCGGTAGTGTCAAGTAATAAGTACCTACATGGTAATGTAACGCATAAACCTAGAGTAGGTACATGTAGGTACTCATTAAACGAGCCCTAACTACAGTTGCAACTCGCTATGTCGGATCTCA
Organism: Morchella sp. 2018-W38C; assembly: GCA_024713705.1. Lineage (NCBI taxonomy): Eukaryota > Fungi > Ascomycota > Pezizomycetes > Pezizales > Morchellaceae > Morchella > Morchella sp. 2018-W38C. Next base: position 1,088,435 of record JAMJEX010000022.1, on the reverse strand, counting down.
ATATGCCGGATCCCTTGCTGTCCCGTACGAAATCCTGGGGGATTTTGATTTTCTTCCTGCGAAATCAGTTTGCTATCCCGGATTTCTTGTGAATATTTGCTATCCCGTACGAGATCCTTAGGATCTTGGCAATCCGGCATATCGAGTTGCGACTGTAGGGTAGAGTGCCTGGAACCCAAAGAACTTTAGCTACGCTGCCCAATCCCTGATCCAAGTACTGCGCTGGTAGGGGCAATTAAAGTCTGTTGACACTGGGTCACAGTGGCCGTGGTTGAACAGACTTACCCCTACTAGCGTAGTATGTACTACATATTATATTACCGCCGTGGGGTTGAAGGCTGTCACTTTGGGTTGGCATACACAAGCATTAATGCCCAGTACAGTACCAACGCCTCCTTTTTGAACTCGGGGTTTGGGGGGCACTTGGTGGGGCGCCACACTTTATTTCGACGTCTCTATGGACCAATCGAATGCCACTAGTCGTGTCTCGTGCCCAGCCAGCCTTCTTCTGATTGGCCCATAAATGCTGTGCACCCTAAAATACGGAGAAGCTGCGTGAGGTTACGAGACGGATGCCACTCGATTATGACGAGGGTCGAGGGGGAAGAATAAAAGTAACTCAATCACGAGATTCACGACGGTGAGGCGAGTGCCTAATAATCTCGTATCCCTTACTCTAAGCAAATTTGGTGTGGCTTTATTAACAGATCCCGTTGTCTTTCTTATCAATTAATAGATCACTCATACAAATCTAATTCCTTAGTTATAGGGGGGCTATTATCGACAGCTTAAGGGATACGGACTTTGGAGGCTGGCTGAAGGGGAAAGGAAGCTTGCGCTTGTTTACATGTACCCACATGTACATGTATCTATGCTGCGTTTAGGGTAAGATTAGCCGGAATGGCGCTTGTAATACGTATAGTGCGGGTTGATATTGGTAAGAACTAGTGGTGACGCGTTTAAGTAATTGACCGCCCATATCTCATCGTATCATTCCAAGATACATGTATGTAATTGCTTACCAGCAAAAGAACCAGAAAGTGCAGTCGCTCAGGGCAAGCATAATTTGTATGGAGTGGCGCCGTTCTCTCATACAAATAATCCCTGTTTGCGTCACTTGCATCTTCTGGTTCTTTTGCTGGCAAGCGGGTTGAAATGCACGCACGCAATGCACTACAGTGAAGAAAAAAAGGGGATGTAATACATACCATACTGTATCAATACAAAATTGTGTAAAACTTACGAATTAAATCGGGAACCTAACTATCATACCGTCGTTTTGCGGTATTTTCCTAGGTGTGGTATATACTGGGTCCACCCGTTTTTTTGGGTACTGTAGCCAGTTGGACTCCATTTCTAGGGGAATCTTTTAAGAGACCATCAAGCAGTTCATAAGCCATATACACTTGCGGATATGTACTTGTAGCTAGAGTACATGTACCTATACTCACCGTACCTACGTACTTCTCAATTACGCAGCTTGGACTACGTCTATACGTAGTAGTACTAGCTAGTAGGTCGATACTCACAGGTTATATTTGTTTCCATCTGTTTGTTTGTGTTTTTTTGTGTTTCACTTTCAAATGTCTTTACATGTAGTTAGACCCTCTACCTTAGATATGTTCCAGCACAAGTGTTGTCACCTTTGCACTAACTGAAAGCACATATATGTGGTCTAATCAGACAGAGTGCCGCGGCCACCCAAGCCACGATTCATGAGGTGTCCCATTTTCCACTGCGGCCGTACAACATCAGCTGAGGAATCTATGGATCTCTCCTCGAGTGCAGTAACCGTGGTGTCTTTGAATCAGGATACACAGGCATTCTAGATGGAGAAACCACTGTCCCGGAACGATAGTAGGCGGCACAGGAACGGTAGGATCGGATTTTTCATCAATGGGGCCACAAATTCTCCGCCCCTTCAACTTCAGCTAAGATTCCTCCTGCCTGCGCATGCCCCGGAATAGAACGTTTTGTACATTTGATCCTTTAGATGCCTACCGCAAGGCAATTCCAGCGAATTGCACGCCTTGCATTTCCTACAGTATAATAAGCTTTTCCAGGGCACTGTTCTTGGGAAGCTATAGGTATTCTAGGTATGCTCTAGGTCTGACTAGCCACATGTGCCCATTGCTTGGGCACTTTGCCTCGCCTATGTATATACTCAAGCACTGAAACAGCCTCTAGGGAATTATTGGTTACCTATCATGATTAGATTTCCCCTACACCTCCTCGCTAATTTATGTGACGAGACGTACTAGCCAAGTCACGGACCGCTTCCAGCAGAGGAGGGGGATAACCCGAGCCATTGCACCCCCAGAATCTTCCCGGACAGCTGGGGTAAGTGACACGAGACATTGCATCGTGGACGGTGTGGATAAACCCGCACCTACGCATGAAAAACAGGATTCTTTGGCGCAATATGGGGCAATCGAATCATTTACGTACGCTTTAGCCATATGGCCGTAGGAACGGATACGAAATCGACGACACCCAGGTAACTACACTTATAAGTATGTATATACTACTGTCCCACTCTCCATATTCACGTGTATAATTATTCATTTCCCAGGACTATTATTTTGGTCACTGAAGTGTCGACTCGACTAACTAGGAACTACATGTAGGTACTATCTGCGGATCAATGTGGTGAGTTCCATGATCCAGGACTCCAGATGACCCGGCCCCGCGGCCGCGAGACATATATTTGTTTTTCCCTGCATTTGGCTCAAGAGCAGAGACATGCCCGTTTAACCTGCCTGGTCAAGTAAGTGAGATAAAAATTTCAGAGTAGGTAGTGGTCTGCGTAGCTATCATCTGAAACATCTGCCGACGCGAGATATGTACGTCCCAAACTGTCTCTAGCGAAGGTCGCGCAAGTCTCGAGCTCTCTACTCGCGTTTCCGGACGCAACTGCTATTGCATGCCATACAAAAGATAGCCTTGGCGGGGTATGCAATAGCAGTTGCGTCCGGAAACGCCAAAAAACTACGAGTACATGGAATCGACTTCTCTCATGAAGCCGTGAAGATTATTTCCACAATGGTATTTTTTCCAATGGAGATCGGTTTACGCCAGAATATCTCCGTATGCTTCGCAATTCACACGCGGTCGTGCACGAGCAGAATCATCAAAAAGTTGATCATATAAGGAAAAAGGGTGACTGTCTTGGATTACATACATGTAAATTACTCTAAGGTGGAGGTCTGAGGGTTGAATAGGATAGCAAATCTTACCTACATGTAGCTGGGATCGGAGCGCTAGATGTACTACATGTATGTATGTATGCTCAAGCAACGCATACTTTAAAGTACCTACAGCACCAGGGTACAGATAAAAACCAGGGCTAAAAACAACCATAGGTAATGTAGGGATATGGCTACCCAGGCAGACAATTCACCCAGAAGGTGGGGAGCCAAATCGATCAGAAGCTTCTTGTGTACTGCATTCGCTACTTTTCTGCGGAAGAGTCTATCGTTTCTTTGCTTTCATTTTCCCTTCTTGATTACCTGCACAGGCTGGCAGTGGTACAGTGTTGGTACTAATACATATTCGATACCGGTATACCAAGATTCAAGATCTAGAAATTCGATCACATATTCCTCAACTATCCCACTTTTCTTCACTTCTTCCATTTGTTCGCCCACCATAACCTTAATTCCTTCTTCACTAGGCCTCTGAGCCTTCCACTCGACTCTAGCCAGCCATGGCGACAACCCCTACCCCAAACTACATTGACCCGCCCTCGCGCGCAATGATGGTGGTGGGCACAAACACGAGCATGATATGTGTTGCTGGTTTTTTTGTGGGGTTGAGAGTTTTTACGAGGTACAGACTCACGAATTTGGGGAGTGATGATATTTTGATATGCGTGGCTTATGTATGTCTTTTCCAAGAAATATGGGTTGCACTGATAGTTACTGACATACAACTTGAACAGCTTCTCTCATTCAGCATGACGATGGCCATCATTTTCTGTATGTTCTCCCCATCTTCGTTATATTCACATCAATACAATACTAACAAGCCCCGTCTAGCGACTAAATATGGCAACGGTCGGCACACCTGGGATATACCCCCAGAATGGTACACAATGTCGTGGAAACTGGGATATACATTCACAGCCCTTTACAATCCAACCCTCATGATGACCAAGACATCTATCCTCGCATTTTATATCAACAAGCTGGGCAGCGAAAGAACCTTCCGCAAGGTGTGCTGGGTCACAATGGGATATGTTATTTGTAGCAGTACAAGTATCTTTTTCTCGAATATATTCCAGTGCACGCCAATACGAGGCGGATGGGACTATACGCTTCCAGGGCGGAAGTGCATCAACGTAAGATCCCATATGCATGTTAGAAATGAAGAAACCAAAGAGGTCAACATATCGTGAATCGAGAAGCTAACTTGAAGGTATGTCAATTAGACTACCCCTCTGTACTACTTCTCAGGCGTAAACAACCTCGTAACGGACATCGTCCTCCTATTCCTCCCTATGCCCGTGATTTGGAAGCTGCGTCTCCCTATGCGCCAGAAGCTCGGCCTCGTAATGGTCTTCTCAATGGGAGTCTTTGTCACCTGCGTTAGTATAGTCCGCATCCACATGGTCAACGTCGCGATGGTGAGCAAAGATCTCTCCTGGACCGGCGCCGTCTCAAGTACCTGGTCCGCCGTCGAACTCAATGTCGCTATTATTTGTGCATGCACACCCGCTTTCAAGCAGTTTCTCTCATGGGTTGCGCCGGGGATAATGGGCTCTAGTATGAAGCAAAGTGCGTATTATGGTAGCAGCGAGTTGAGATACCATACGAATGATGGCACTGGTGGAGTGGCAGCCGGGACTAGAAAGAGTCACTTGGGAGGGCTTGGGAGGACGACGGGCGCCGGGGCGACATGCACCATCACCGCCACGCATAACAATGATAGTGAGGAGTATATCATGCATGATCTGGCGGGAGAGCCGCACCAGGGGATGGGCATCAGCGTGAACAAGACTGTTGAAGTCGTGGTGCAAAGTGAGTCTGTGAAGGACGATTCGACGAGTTCCAAGGGAAGAAATGTTGCGAGAGTGGGGAGTTGGTAGGCTTCTCTCTATCGCTCTCGCACTATTTACCTATTTTGTATATTCATAAGTGCAGTTGATTTTTGTGGATGTGTTGACGTCTCTGCCTAAGACCAAACTTAAGTGCGGCGTTATTTTATTTTATTTTTGATGTTTTTTTTTTGACGGCGCAGGCGTGGGTCTACCCAGTCTAGTCGGGGAGCTACCTCTCTCTCGTTATTATTTCTTTCCTTTGTATTCTTTCTCTGTGTGTACACGATATCTTAGTTCCTAATCCCCAACGAGGCCAGAAATGTATATAACGATTACATGTATCAAACAAATAAACACCAAAACATAACTACATGTATGTATGTATGGTGCGCCCACGCTTAAAGGTGACGAAATCTCAAAAGCCTAAGGCTTCACAACGGAAAACGATATAAAAAAGTGGAAAAATAGAACTCTAGTCAAACCTTAGCAAGTTGAAATCGTAGATTTTTGTATGTAAAATGTGCCAAGACTGAGCAAAGTGAAACAGTATTATACCCATTTATACCCCAGAAAAGCAAACCTGATCTGTGGCAGTAATGCAGCAGAATAGCTAGAAACACACCCTCTTATTGGCCCATGAGGCCCCATTACAGCCACAATTGTTCCACTTCCGTATGTCACCTTTAAGAGTGTGCGCACCATATGTATGTCGGCTCCACTGAATTGACCAAAAGCCATGATGCCCAGCCAGCACCCAGCACCAACCCCCAGTGAGAAATAGCTCAAGCCTTCTTCTTCGTCTTCTTCTTCTTCTCCATCGGCATCTCGGACATGCTTCCGTAGCGGTGCCTCGGCAGCCATTATAAATAAATGTCAACATCAAACGGAAACCCCCACCTTGGCACGACATCCGCCACTTATGCACTACTTACATATACACTACTTACCTGCCAGGGTACGTACCCTTACCCTCCAGTCGGGCCATCCCGCAAAGTAGCTACATGTAGATTATAGGGGTGGGGTGGGGTGGGGTGGGGTGGGCCGGGGCGGAGAGATCGGGAGAGGGTGTCGTGGAGATGAACGTTTATTCGCCTGCCTGAAGCGGATGTGATGCAGTGCATGGGGCCTGTACGTATAGAGTAGGTATGAGGTATGTGTATGTAAGTACTCGAAACGCACGCAATTCCGGATCCTTGTAACCCATGTGCTCTATTGTACCTACAATGTAGATACGGTGCAATATAATATATATATGGGGGATGGGACGCCGAGGCGGTGGTGGCTTTTTTTGAAACTGGATGGGTAGGGCGGTGCCCCCCCCCCCCCCCCCGGGGCCGTTTGTCGCGGTGGCAATGTGGGGTGGGTGGGTGGGTGGGTGGGTGGGTTCCCCGGAGCGAGTGAGATCTTGTGATTTCTACCTTGTACTGGGGGGGGGGGGGGTGCATGTACACAGAAATATACGGTTTGTGAAAAGGGAGGAGAGGACAATTTGAAGGTAGAGTAGTGTTTTTTTTTTTGTAATATACCCTCGAGCATGCGTAGGCTAGCCCCCAGTTTCAGGTCCAGTGATAGTACATAGTAGTAAAAAGCACCGACCCTTACTCGGCCGATGCTGGTGTATTAATTCTGCGCGCCAGTGCAAGCCGTCTGTCTGTCTAGCTCGAGCCGGCCGGGCCGTGATTCGCAATGCTGGGCTCGATCGACTCGCTCGTCAAAGCTCGAGTTTTTTGGGGTCTGCCTGCTAGCTAGGCCCAGGGCATTAATTCAAGGCTTAATTGTTTATGACTTGCAGCGGGGGGATGGGATGATGGCTATTCCCACGGCGGACAACCGGTGGTGCTGATGTTGTTATTACCCTCTCCATTTCTTAGGACGAGCTGGCCAGCTCAATCCGAGCAAAAATACCAATTACGACCCGGGGCTTAAGACCCAGCCCCGAGCCGAAAGGTTCGGTTCAGCTTATCTTTATCTCGTAGGCTCTGACTTGGCGTTGATGGAATACCGCATTGATTCGGATAGACAGCCGGTCACACAAGACGTTGAAATTCCCGTATTTGGTTATTTGCCTTGAATCCGCCCCCCATAATTCCCCCCCCCCCCCCCCATAGATACCACATAGATACCAGCTTGAAAAGGCAACTTCAACGTCTTGTGTGACCGGTCGTTCGTTCGAATTAATGCGGTAGTCAAAATCGTTGCCGCAATCACGGGATGGGATGGCGGGCAGCCATAGGCCGTGCATCCTCGCAAGGCAGTTATCCCGTATAACTATTATAAGTCTGCCCCCCCCCCCCCCGCCCTTCCACCCCTCGTTCACAGCGTATGTATGTATGCTATCCCAGCAGCCGGGGCTTGTACGGCTTCATGACGATATGCATTGGCCGTCCGGACAGCGGGGAGAAGATATAACATATACATACACATGTATGTAGATGTATGCTCGGACATGTGCCGGGCTTGATTATTGCTTTGTGGTTCGGTCCGATATTAGAGAGCCGGACATTTATTTGTTGATTTATTCATAGCCGTGCGGTTGATTCTGCTGCTCCGGGTGCTCCGGCCAGGATACAGTTCGAGGAAATTATAATAGCTTATGCTAGTCTCTGCGCTGCCCGGTGAAACACCGCGTATGTCTCGGAGGAGTTAAACTCACACGCGGACGGACCTTCTAAGCGGTCCACAAAAGCTACCCGAGTCGATTCGATAAAGCTACATAGCGGAGGGTCAGTAGCAGACAGGTCTTTGACGGTTTGGGTATATATCCTCTGAACGCAAGCACTAGATACAGAAATGCCGGTTAGTTAGGAAGTACATGTAGCTCCTGTGCTGTTTTGTAGACGGAGTTCCCCCACGTGGCCAAATCTGGCGGTATGTATGCACCATGGCCAACGTGCCAGGACCACAAACAAACAAACAAACAAGACTAGCCTATCAATGCTGGCATGCCTAGTTGCTCTTAAACAGGTGAAATATATGCTGAGAGGTCAAAGAGAATCCAGAAAACCACGATTCAATTCAACCCCCATCATATATATCTTCCGGCGTTTCCCTTTTCTTCAACGAATAAAAGCTGTCCCAACTCCTCCCTTTTCCGCATTCTACACAAGCCCTGCAATTCAGCGCAATCTGCAGATGGGGGCGTCGTGTCTGTTAGTTGGTAGGCCATGGGATTCCGGAATTAAGGGTGTTGTGAACTAGCTATATAAGCAGCGATGAATTCGAGTGAGTTGATGGATGCATCCTAGCGCCACAGACTGAGACCCATCACACCCCATCACTCGCCCTCCCTTATCGCGATAACCCCACCCACCTACGCAACAGTTACCCTGCCATCCCCTTCCACCCTTCCACCCTTCCACCCTTCCACCCTTCCACCCGCCTCACACCTCCAATTCCAATCCCACGCCCCCCCCAATCCCACACATACACACACACACACCACACCACAAACACACACACACACACACAAAGCCGCCATGACAACCCCCTACTTCTGGAGCCAGCCGCTGCGCTACATGCGCTACGCCTCGCACACCAGCCCCGCGCTCTTCTGGTCCGTGATGCTTGGCGCCGCGGGCCCCGCCGTCTTTCTGGCTAGCATCCCGCTCAAGCGCGCGCTGGGCATTGCGGAGAGGGAGATGATACCGCAGACGTATCCTGGTATGTAGCTGTGCCCTTCCCCGCTGGGAGAGAGAGAGTGTGTGTGACGATTGAGGGGGAGGGGGCGGGGGCGGGGGCGGGGGAGAGGTGGTGTGGTGTGGTGCGCAGAGAGGAGGGCTAACAAGGGGGGCGTGGGTGTGTAGTTCCTAATCGCCCGAGAAAGATACCGGTGGGCTTTGATGATGAGTAGGGAGTAGGGTGGTAGGGTGGGAGGGAGGAGGGGTTGGACGCGGGTTGTGGGGGCTGTAATGGAGAGAGGGAGGGGGGAGGGGAGGGGATGTGTATATTGTCTAAGAACAAGAAGGGGGATATCTAGGAATGGAGATGGAGATGGAGATGGAAATGGAGAATAGATGATGGGCCCATGTATGGACAGATGGACAGGCCTGCCTCTACCTTACCACCCGCTGCGTAAGCGTATATACTGCTATGATGCCGCCGCAATTGCAACTGCTTGCTCCCTCAGATACCACCCGGTGCTGACCTCACATCTCCGAGTGCTTTGCTCTGCTCTGCTCTGCTCTGCTTATGTGTGCGTGTGGCATATAGCTAGCTACATACACGTAGCTAGCTCTGGATCCCGCGGGGTGAGCGGTCACTCACTCACTCACTCACTCACGTACCGTATCTCCATCAACCCAACCCAGCCAGCGGCCCGGACAACAGCCCAGTCAATGCATACCATACCACCAGTAGAAACCGCGACCTCGCATCCCACACACATATATATGTACTCGGACCAACTGCAGTAAAAAGACATCAATGGTATTTGCGTATACGTATACTCTACGTGCCCCACGTAACATAACATAACATAACATAGCGTAACATAGCATAACATGGCATGTACGTTCCGTCCGTCCGTCCGTCCTCGATAAGATAAGTAGATACACATACATACATACATACATACATACATACGACGCATGCCATCATATGGTCATCCCATCCCACATTCCCCGTCACCGGTCACAGCCAATAGCCCAGAAACCTAAAGCCAAAGTGTAGAAAATAGAAATACAGTCTCTCCCTCCCCCCACCGCCATCCATTGTAGCGAAAAAAATACAGATATGTAGGGTGTATAATATATATCCACAGCCAGCCAGCCAGACAAGACAACCAAAGCAACCAAAAGCAAACCAAACCAAAGCAGACCAAACCAAAAAGAATAAACGTAGAAAGAAAGAAAAAATAGAATGATACCACCGCGACCAGAAAGAAAAAAGAGAAAAGAATATAGAAAGGATATAAAATAAAATAAATAAAAAAAAGAGTAAAAGAAAAAAAGAAGTAATTATGAATACCCGAACGTTTTCTATCCTACGCGACTAACAAAAAAAAAAAGAACACAGTAGCAGCAGCAGAAGATATCCCCCCCCCCCCTCCCTACACAAAAAGCAACCCCCCCCCTACGTCGGCGGCAAGTGCACACACCCATCATCAATGCCCAACAGCGGCCCCACATACTCCACCAACCTATCATACGCGCGCCACACCCCCCCCGCCGCACCACCGCCCGCATACCCATACCCATAGTACTGATACTGGTACTGGTCGTTTCGGCAGCTGACATAGCACGCATCGTACCAGTGCGGCTCGCCCGCATACACGCCGCGCCGCCCGTGCTCCTCGGCCTCCCACCCGCGCTGGTGCACCTTGAGCCGCGCGTACATGTACACGTTGAACATGGTCAGGCTTGTGAGCGCGCAGATGAGCACAAAGCTGAGGATGCTCCATGCCGCGGCGGGCCGCGGGCCGGCGCGGAGAAGGTCGGCGGCGCGCCCGAGCGGGATGCGGCGGGCGTGGGGGCGCCGCGCGCGCAGACCGGTCATGGGGTCGAGGAGGTAGGTGGGTGTCTGGGGCTCGGCGGCGGCGGCGGCGGCGGCGGCGGCGGCGGGGGGTCCATCTCCAGTGGCAGCGGCAGCGGCAGGTCCGTCTCCGGCGGCAGCAGCAGCAGCGGGTCCGTCCCCAGCAGCAGCAGCAGGTCCGTCTCTGGGAGCGGCAGCAGCAGGGGCCTCGGGGGGCACGGCGGTGGTGGGGAATTCGTCGAGGCCAATCATGCCATTATTCTTCATGACAAGCATGATATTATCATTACTAGCCAGCGCCTGGTAGTCTGCCCAGTCCATCGAGCGCAGGATATGCCACAGCATGCGGCACGGCCACGCCAGCACCCCCAGCGGGTTATTATAGGGCACCAGGGTCTCGAGCCTGTCCTCGCGCGGCCACTCAGCCTGGCGCACCGCGCGCCGCGACGCGCGCTCCACGCGCCCGGCCAGCAGCCACACCGTCTTGAGCAGCACGTTCTCCGGCGGGCTGTGCTGGCTCTCGACGAAGCGCGCCACCTCGTGCGCCTCGTCGATGGACAGCCGCGCCTGCTCGCTGAGCTGCTGTAGCCGCACGCGCGTCTCGAGCGTGGTGCGGATGCGCTCAACGTACTCGCCGTCGGGCGCGGGGATGCGGAAGTTGCCAATGTAGGCGCCGTCGCCCATTGCTGCGGCGCGCTCGCGGCCGGCCTGCAGTGCGCGCCGCCGCGGGTCCTGCGCGCCGGGCTGCCCGTGTGCGCTGCGGCCCTCGGGCGCCGTGGCGTAGGCGCCAAAGTAGTACTGGCGGTAGGCTTCGTAGTTGCGGCCGGCGGCGCCGCGCGGGATGCGCCGGTCGACGGTCAGGTAGTTTCCGTAGTAGTACTGCATGTAGTCGTCGTAGGGCTCGTGCTGGCCGCGGTCGGCAGGCGGGAAGAGCAGCGGGTCTCGAGGCAGCGCGCCGGCAACTACGGGCATTCTGCCATCCGGGATTCCCATGCCGAAGTCGTGCGGGTGCGGCCACTGGGCCCGGGGAACGTCTCGGAACCCCCTGTGCCTGGTTCTGCGCGCGCGGGTTGTGGTCGAGGAGACGGAGCTCTCATCATCACCGCCATCACCTCCTCCGCCTCCGCCTCCGCCTCCTCCATCACCATCACCATCACCGCCGTCCAGGACTGGTGGGGCCTGCGGTGGGACCAGAGCAGGGACCAGAGCAGGGACCAGAGCAGGGCCTGGCGCTGGCGCTGGCGCTGGAGGCGGGGGCGGGGCCGGGGCCGGGGCCGGGGCTGGAACCCCAGCACCTCCTCCACCACCACCACCTCCTCCACCACCACCACCACCATCACCACCCCCGCCAGCAACACCCGGCCCACGCCCCGCCCACCCGCCCCTAAGATTGCCACTCGCAAGACTCGGCGCCGGATCCGTCTGCGACGCGCTATCCACGCTGCCCGACAGCTGCCCCTGCTCCTCCTCCGGCGTCGGCGTCCTTGATGACGGCAGCGGCGTTTCCTCCGGCGTTGTTGGTGGCGGCATCTCGACCGCCGCCTCCTCCTCCTTAGTCGCCTGTAGATATTCGCTCTCTTCCTCGTCGTCCTCTTCCCCTTCCTCTTCCTCCCCAACCACAACCTCATCCTCCGAGAACCGCAGCTCCCCCTCCCCACCACCATCACTCCCCCCGCCCAAGTCCACAGACTCCGACAGCCGCTCCTCCTCCTCCTCCTCCCCCTCCTCCTTCCCACCATCATCAAGGGCGGCAGTCAAATCGTCAATCAGCTGCTCGAGCGGATAGTCGCGCGCCATGTCGAGCACAAGCTCGCGGTACGAGTCCCTAGCCATCTCCTTGACGGCCGCAATCTGCTGCAGCCTCGTCTGCGGCGTCGGCGTCGGCGTCGGCAGCTTTCCTCGTTGTTGTTGCTGTTGCTGTTGTTGTAGTAGGTGCAGCGCTGCGTCCTCCTCCTCCTCCTCCTCGGAGACGACTATTCCTGCGGTTTCAGCGTCATCTTCTTCCTCTCCGCGACAGTGTGGCTGCGGCTGCTGCTGCGGCGGCGACGCCGGCAGCAGCAGCGGGGGCACATAGCCCTCCCAGTCCTTCTCGCGGAAGCCGTGCGGGTACTCACCGATCGTTGTGTCATAGCCCACGCTGCCCAGGCTGCCCAGACTGCCGCTGCCACCGGCGGCGGCGGCGGCGCCGTCGCTCACCGACGGCTCCGAGTTGTACGCCCACCGGTTCTCGTCGTCGCTGGGTCCGTCCAGCTTCACGCCGCCGAGCATCGCGCCCAGCGACGTGCGCGTCCTGCGGAACGTCCCCTTACTGTTACCCGCCGCGGTCACGCCGCCGCCGCCGCCGCCGCCCCCGGGCGCGGCGACAGCAAGATGCTCCATGTCAGCTCTACACGCCTCCAGCTCCACCACCAATCCCTCCACCCTCCCCACCGCCTCCTCCAGCTCCCCCCTCACCCCCGCAATCACTCCATCGCGCTGCTCCACCGCCTCCCTCAGCCCGCCAATCCTCCCCAAATACACCGCCGCCTCCTCGCGCCCGCGCTCCAGCGCGCGCAGCGAGTCCAGCGCGTCCTCCTCCACCCGCGCCAGATGCCTCTGCACCCTCGCCAGCTTCTCCCCCGCGCGCGCCCGCTCCCCGCGCTCCCGCTCCGCGGCGCGCACCGCATCCTCGCGCTCGCTGCTCGCGCGCGACATGTCCCGCTCGAGCGCCACATACAGCGCCTCGATGCGCGCGAGGTCGCGCACCAGCACGCCGTTGTGCTCGTATGCTGCGGCGGCGTCGCGTTCCGCGGCCTCGCAGCGGCGCAGAAGCTCGCCGAGCCGCCCTTCCTCGTAGTCGGCGCTGTCGACGGCGCCCTTCTCGAGGGCGGCGATGCGCGCAGTGAGTTCCGAGAGCGAGCGCGAGCGCGCCTCGGCCGCGGCCCAGGCGTAGCGAAAGTCCGTGAGGATGGTCATGACCTCGAGGGCGCTGAGGGCCTGCAGGTTTTCGATGGTGGTGGGCGTCTCGAGGGAGAGGGTGTTTGGGCGGAAGAGCGCAAGCTCCATGTCCACCTCGTGGGGGGCGAGGCCGGTGAGGCTGCGGCGGCGGCGGGAGCGGCTAGAGGAGGCGCTGCGGGAGGTGGGGCGCGAGGGGGAGGCGGGGGGGCGGTCGTCGCCGGGGGGGCGGAGGGGCGCCATTCGTGGGGGGCCCGGGAAGATGCTGCGGTCGGTGGGGCCGCCGCCGCGGCTGAGGGGGCGGGGGGAGCCCGAGCGCAGGGTTGGGTTGGAACCGGGGCGGTGGGGGCTGGAGAAGCGGCGGGGGGTGGTGGTGGTGATGCCGGGGAGGGGGGTGCGGCGGCGGTTGGGCGTAGAGGTGCCGAGCGGGGTGGAGAGCATGCCTGTTGTGTCGGCCTCGTTCCAGACAAAGCTGCGGTTGTTGGCGCGGGGGGACGCGGCGACGGGGCCTACGAGCGCCTGCCAGAGCGAGTTTCCGTCGTCGTCTTGGTAGAAGCGCGGCGAGAGCGGGGGCGAGCCGGCGCTGAACGGGGGGCCGTCGCGCGTAATCATGGTGGGGTCGCCGACGGCCTCGTAGACCTCCTCCTCCTCCTCCTCCTCCTCCTCCCCCTCCTCCACCTTGTTGTTGCTATTCGTGTTGCCGGCGCTGCGCATGAGCTCCATGAGCTCCAGGATGCCCTTGTCCTTGTTGATGTCGTCAAAGGCGCGGATGAACTCGTCCTCTGTGAGCAGGAGGTCGGGCGCCTTTTCGATTGTGTGGTGGATGGTGACCTCGGAGGCCTGCTGCAGGATGCCGTACTTGGGGCTGCCCGGGAGCGAGGCCTCGATCTCGCGGATCAGCGGGATAAAGTCGCGGATGGAGATCTGGGGGGGGGGTGTTAGCCACGCACTTGCACTTGTTGCTGTTTGGGGGGGAACATACACTCCCGGTGTCATTGGGGTCGAAGCGCTTAAAGATTACAGAAAACATGTCCATGGCGGTCCAATTGCTGTGTACCTCGCTGGAGGGTGTTTTTGCGGCCTTTTCCTTCTCCTTCTCCTCTCCCTCCTCCTCCTCGTCGTCGTCACTGGACGATTGTTTCTCTCTGGGCTTGTTGTCTTGCTGCTCCTGCTCCTGCTCCTGCTCCTGCTCCTGCTCACTGCTGCTGCTCGGCTCGTCCTGCTTGCGGCGGCCTTTCTTGCGCTTGCGCTCGCGGATGCGTGTCCGTGTCCTGCCGCGGTCCCGGTCGGGCGAGGTGCTGCTGCTGCTGCTGCTGCCTGGCGAGGGGGGGCGGATGTGGCCGTTGCTGGTGCTGGTTCTGGGGTAGAGGTTGGCGGTGGTGAGCGGGGTGAGGGCGAGTGCTGCGGTGCGGCGCGAGGGCGAGGGAGACGGTGAGTGGGAGTGTGAGGGGGAGCGGGAGAGGGGAGGAGGTATGAGGAGGGGTTTTGTTTGACCGAGGGAGCGCTGGGGGGGAGGGGGGGGAGGAGACATTGTGGCGGTGGTTGTGGTTCTTTGTTGGATGAAGGGTGGGCTTTGTTTGTGGGGTGGTGGTGGGAGGTGGAAGTAGAAGCTGTGGAGCTGTGGTTGCGGGTGTCGTGTGGGAGAGCGCGTGTAGATGTGTAGATGTGTGTGTGTGTGTAGATGTGTAGATGTGTGTGTAGTTGTAGTGTGTGTAGTTGTAGATGTGTGTGTAGTTGTAGATGTGTGGATTGTAGATTAGATGTCGATCGATGGTGGAGCAGAACAGAAGGCCCGGGATGGATGGTGCCAAAGAAGGCTATTCTGCCGTTCTCGCGACGTCTGCGCGGACAAGAGCCATAATCAGCACACACACACACACACAGACAAAGCCCATTCATCCATCACCCTCCAAACAAAAGACAAGAGACAAGAGACAAGAAGAAGGGGAATGTGGGAGGGAGGGGACAAACAATCGCAGTGTTTCTCTCTCTCTCTCCTCCTCGTTTCTTTGACCTCGAGCTATGGCAGCTCCACCACCACCACCTCCTCCTTCGACGACGACGTCTCTTGTCCTCCAGTCTCCCCCAGCCAGCCAGTCGCACGCAGTTCCTTGTTCCCTCCCCACTCACTGTCAATGGCAACAACGATGCTGATTCTTCGTCTTCCGGTTCCTGGTAGTGCTGGCCGGGCGCGCGCACATTGTCGGTCGGGGGGGGGTTGGGTGGATAATATGATGGATCGAGGGAAGGGACGAACGGGGAACGGGGGATCAGCTGGCTGGTTGGGACGACGTGTTTGCGTTGTGTGCTGGGGCTCTGCGGGTGGAACCTGGGGGCGGATCTTATCTTATCGCGGGATCGGGATCGGGGGATCGGGGGGATCGAGGTGCAGTCGGTCGGTCGGTCGGGGGGGTCTCGGACTCTCGGCTACATACATACAGGAGGGCTGGGGATACACTGTGGGCACATACATGTGGGTACTTGGATGGATCTCTCCTTCTTGCGGGGAGGACACACAGCTCATGATCACGAACTGGGATTCTTGTGTGTGCATGCACAGACTATCCATGGCGGTGGTGGAGGATTCCCGTGAGAACTCGGTGGATACAAGATGCCCATCACCAGGAGAGCTTCTACAGACTGCCATCTACACCTCACTCACTGTACACAGTCTTCCATCCACTCACCCTCTCGGGCAAGAGCAAGAGTCTCTCTCTGTCCCTGGCTGAGAGGTCCACCGGGGTGTGTGCACATACACACATACACACACACATACACACACACATGTAGGTCCTCCTGCACCCAGCCATCCGTGCCCCCGTCTGTCCGTCACTAAGAATATCCCCTCCCTCGGCACGGCCAGCCCGGATCCAAAGTACCCACGCAGCCAGTACCCACCATCCCTGTCCCGCCCTCTGCCGCCCGTTTACTGCCTGACTAAGCGTTGCGTTCAGCCCTCCTTCATGTACTCCCGGGGAATGCTGGAGTTGTAGCCATCCAACATCATCATCATCCACCGCAACCTCTCACCACCACACATTCATACACATACACACACATACACATACACATACACACACACATACGATACGTATCCATTACTCTGAGTGTTTGGTGTGTGTGTGTGCATTCGTTCGTTAACTCATCGGCATCCATCTCATCCGTACATCCATCCTTGACCAGCAGGGCAGAGCAGAGCAGAGAAGAGAGAGAAGAGCAGAGACGAGAACAGACGAGAACAGACGAGAACAGACGAGACGAGACGAGCAGAGGAGCTACATACACCTCACAGCTCACAGGCAGCTTCTCAACCCCCCAGTCCCACTCCTTGCAGTGGTTCGGTCCTGCGTTTTTCTCTCCCAGCGAGCAACTGCTGCACTGCACAGCTATACATACCGACATATACCCACAACTACGTACACATACAGACACCCCCGCTCCGGAGCATCGTTGATCCAATCCGGGCGGGCCTCCCTATCACTGCTGCTGCTGCTGCTGCTCCAAAGGATCGATCCAGGGCCGGTGCTTGCTTGCTAGCTAGCTTGGGCAGAGGCATCCCTCTCTAGAGCTACCCATACTACGAGTGCTCTAACCAACCCAGCCCAGCCCAGCCGGGGGGAAACAAAAACCTATACCTACACACCCACCCTCCCACACATACCCCCACCCCAACCCACAATGCTCACCTCCCTCCTCGCCAAAGCCACCTCCCTCCTCAGCGAGCCCCCCACGCCCCCACCCTCCTCCTCCCGCCCCACAAAGACCGTCCTCTTCCGCAACCACTTCCGCCTGCCCGACACGCAGTCCCCGCTGCAGGAGATCACCTGCGAGCTCACGCTGCCCTCGGGCGAGCACTACACGGGCAAGCTCCACCTCTCGGAGGCCTTCCTCTGCTTCTCCCCCAACGCGCCCACCGCCGCCGCCGCCGCCGCCGCAACCGCCGGCGTCGGCTTCACCCTCCCGCTGTGCGCCGTGCGCCGCGTCGAGCGCCTCCACAGCCGCAGCTACATGTTTGCCCTCGCAATCACAACGTGGCATGGCGTCGGCGCCGGCGCTGGCGGGAAGGAGGAGCGCATCACCCTGCAGTTTGTGGGCATGCGGAATGCGTGTGAGGCGTTTTGTGACCGTCTGAAGCGCGGCCTGCGCGCGCAGATGGCCGAGGTGCGGAATCTGCGGACGCTGGTCGAGAGCTGCTATAGTGAGTTTTTGCTGGGGGACGGCAGCAGGGGCGTGGGCGGTGGGGGGGAGGATGACGGGGGGGGCGGCGGCGGCGGCGGCGGCGGGAAGAGGAGGGAGAGGGTGGTGCCGGATGCGGGGCTGGGGCTGCTGTTCAAGTATCCGGGGGATGCGAGGAAGCTGAGGGATAAGAGCAAGATGAGGCTGTGGGCGGAGTATCTTCGAGGTGTGTATATATATATATATTGGGCTGGCGGTGGTGTATGCCGGGGGAGGAGGGCGGGGGGGAGATTGTGGCTGACTTGGCTTGACGGCGGTGTTTTATAGAGAATGGTAGGAATGTCACGCTGGTGAGACAGCCGACGTTTCACAAGCTGATACGTGTGGGGCTTCCGAATGTGTGTATATATTGCCCTCCCCCCCTCTCCTTCTGCAGATTAAAGCGGCGTTCGCTAACGGCCTTTTCTCTCTTTTTCATTTACAGCGGCTACGGGGTGAGATGTGGGAGCTGTCGTCGGGCTCCATCTATCTACGCCTGTTTTCCCCCACGCTGTACACCGACATCCTCGCCGAGTACGAGGGCCGGCATTCCCACAGCATCGAGGAGATCGAGAAGGACCTCAACCGCTCTCTCCCAGAGTACCGCGGCTTCCAGAACGACGAGGGCATCGGCAGACTGCGGCGAGTGCTCGGGGCCTACAGCTGGCGGGATGAGGAAGTGGGCTACTGCCAGGCGATGAACATTGTCACGGCAGCGTTGTTGATGTAGGGCTCCCCCCCCCCCCACACCCAGTGCAATGATCGGTTTTGCAGGAAAGTTTATGGGCGGCTAACACACACCACCCCCGGTAAACAGCTACATGTCGGAGGCACAGGCGTTCTTCCTGCTCTCGACGCTTTGCGACAGACTGGTGCCGGGCTACTACAGCAAGACCATGTACGGCACGCTCCTGGACCAGCGCGTGTTTGAGTCGCTGGTCGAGAAGACCATGCCAATCCTGTGGGAGCACCTCGTGAAATCCGACGTGCAGCTGTCTGTCGTGTCGCTGCCGTGGTTCCTCTCGCTCTACATCAACTCCATGCCGCTCGTGTTTGCCTTCCGCGTGCTCGACGTCTTCTTCCTCGAGGGCCCCAAGGTGCTCTTCCAGATTGGGCTCGCCATCCTGCGCATCAACGGCGAGGAGCTCCTCGACGCCACCGACGACGGCGCCTTCATCTCAATCCTCAAGGGCTACTTTGGCCGCCTCGACGAGAGCGCCCACCCACGCAGCGACAACGAGAAGCTGCGCGCCGTCACCCGCTTCCAGGAGCTCATGGTCGTGGCCTTCAAGGAGTTTGCCGGCATCACGCAGAGCACAATCATGGAGCAGCGCGCCCGCCACAAGGACGCCGTCCTCTCGTCCATCGAGTCCTTTGCAAAGCGCACGCAGCTGCGCAACCTCGGCCCCGAGTCGAAGCGCCTCACGCCGCCGGAGCTCAGCGCCGCCTACGACCGCTACTACGGCGTGCTGTATGAGCGCCAGGCGCGCCTGCAGAACATTGCCGAGGAGCTCGAGAAGCTTGCGGCGCGCAAGAACTCGGCGGCGGGGCTGACGGGTGCGGGGGGGAATAACGGCGCGGCGGGGAATGGCGGCGAGCGCGGCCGTGTGGGGCTGGGGCCGACGCCGGGGGAGACGGGGATGGACTATGACTGCTTCCGCGAGTTTATGACGGGCATTGCGCCGTGGGCCATTGCAACGCCGCATAGCAGTGCCACGTCGCCGGCGGCGGTTGCGGCGGCAGCGGCGCAGGAGCAGCCGGTCGGGGGAGGGGGGGGCTTCTTTGGGTATGGGATCACGACGAGCGCGGCGGCGGCGGCGGCGGCCGCAAAGAGGAACCTGCTGAACCCGTGGGGGGCGGGCAGCCCGGAGCCGGCGGACCACGACTTTCTGAAGCGGCTGTTTCGGCGGTGGGACACGGGCATGCGCGGGCAGCTGACGCTGGCGAACGTGGTGACGGGGCTGGCTAGCGTGGTGGGCGGCAAGAAGGACATTATGGGCATGATCAACTACTGGTTCGAGCTGTACGATGATGACGGCGACGGCCGCGTCGACCGCGAGGGCATCCTCAGGATCACAGAGGCCCTGCTGTTTGTCACCCGTCGCGGCTATGGGCGCGCCGGCGACGAGTTTGGCGGAGGCGGGGGTGAGGCGGACGGCGAGTTTGACGAGGGACGGGTCCTCAGCGCCGTCAGTGGCTTCACGCGCATGTGCTTTGAGTACGCCGACCCCGACCGGCCGGCGCAGCGCGACCGCGACTCCTCTGCCGCCTCCTCCGCCTCCTCCTCCTCCTCCTCAAAGCCCCGCTCCGCCTTCAACCAGAACGCTGCTGCTGCCAAGGACGAAGCAGGAGCAGAGGACAAGGAGGAGGACCTCCTCGACCTCGCCGCCGACTGCGCCGACTACATGGACCGCCCGCCGCCCACGCCCAGCGAAAAGGCAAACCTCGCCCTTGACCCCAGCAACCCGCTGCACATCACGCTGCCAACCTTCCGCATGGTTGTGCTCGCCGACGAGGTGCTCGAGCGCTTCTTTGAGCGCGGCTTTGCAGAGACGTTTACGCTCCTTGCCACGGACGGCAGCGCGCCCGTGCTGCACCCGACGCCCGCGGGGCCGAACCAGCGGCCTGGCATCGCCGTGCTCAACGCCTCTTCCTCCGCCTCTGCCAACAACCACGGCGGCAACAGCAACAGCGGGACCACGGTGCTCGGCGGGCGCATGCCGGCGCCGCCGGCGATCGTGGCGGGCACGGCAAAGGGGCTGCGCGGCGTGCTGGATAACATGGTGAACGATAGCATACACCGCGTGACGACGGAGCTGAAGAAGAGGATGGAGGATATGGATGCGCGGGCGGTGGGCGGCGTGCAGGAGGAGGAGGAGGAGGAGGGGGGCGGGGCGGGCGCGGATGCGGATGCGAAGAGTATTATGGAGACGGATAGGGATCTGTTGAAGGGCGCGGAGGCGGAGACGATTGGTGAGAAGGAGGAGGAGGATCAGCGGGGGGGAGGGAGGCGGGAGGGCAGGGACGCTGGTGGTTGGGAAGAGGGGGGCTGGGGTTGGGGTTGGGGTTGGGGATGCCGGCGCAGGTGGAGGGGGGGAGGAGGAGTGTCAGTGAGGGGAGGACTGTGGAGTTTGAGAGTTAGTTGGTTGGTGGGGGGGGGGGGAGTGGGCAGTGTATATTTAGGTTTCTTTTAAGTGTTTTTTTTCTCCTTTTATTGGTGGATTTTTTTTTCTCTTTTTCTTTTTCCTTTTCTCCTTTCTCCTTTTTTTTTTTTTTAAACTCTCGACTGTCTCGTTCTTTTTTTTCTTTCTTTCTCCCCAACAATGGACTGGTGTGCTTCTCCCTCTGGCTGGCTGTCTGTCCTGCATGCAACCATGTGCGTCGGGGTTGCTGCTTGCGGGTGCTGTGGGTAGTGTAGTAATGTGAATGCGAATGTGAATGTGAATGTGATCCAACAGGACCGAACTGAACCGCATGAGACGTAGATGTAGATGTAGATGTAGATGTGGCAATCATGGGGGTATGTTGGGTCGTTGGGTTGTTGGGTTGTTGGGTTGTGGGGGCGGGGGGTAGGATGGGAGGGTATGAATGGTATGGTAGGGTATACAAGGTAGGTGGGTAGGTAAGGTAGGTAGGTAGGGTAGGGTAGGAACTACACTCGAAAGTAAAAGCACGGCAGAAGGACTAGCAGGAGAACTAAAGGCGGCGAGAACTAGTACTCGGTTTCTCACGGGGGTCAGCGCGGTGCATGCAGTATAGTAGTGTATTTTTTTTTAAATCTAAATCTAGATAGAATATATAGAAAATAGAATATACATGTAGTGTAGTCAGGTATCTCTCTCTGTCTGTCATGCCATTCACGTGCACGGGAGGTTTAATTTCGACACTTTGGTGGTTAGGTATGTACATGTAGATATCTAGATCTACGTATATATATATATACGTATGCGTAGCTAGCTCCCTCCGATTCCTGTGGTCTGCAATGGGCAGCTAGCTGTCAATACTCTACCTAGATAAAGAACGGGGGTGCTTTGTATAAGGGCGAGACGACATGGCATGTTTTCAAATCGTCATGTAAATGGAAATCCCCTCCCCAAGCACTGCCGTCATAGGTAATATATATATATATATATACAGGTGGTTTCCGGCCTTCGGACGGTACTACACGTATATCAATCAGTCCAATATACAGGCAAGCCGCCTTGCGGCTTATTTCTCTGTTTGCCTCTCAGGCCGCTGCGCGGCCCTCGACCCCTCCTGGCAGGCAAAGTTCACCACTATATCCGCTCTGGTCGATCTATATGTGCCTTTTCTGATATCCCCCATATATCAGTCAGAAATACCTCCAGTTCAAGCTGCAAGTACATCCTTAATAGCCACAAAGCCTCTAAAATCCAACTATTAATCGAATTCCAGAACCAGCACAATGCCCTATGTTATATCCAACACAACATGTTTCAAGTGAAACAAAATCTCCCAATGAGCCAATCAGAGGACTATAAAAGCACATTGCATATGCAGGTTATAATTATATACTTATTAGATATATCAGTCCTCTGTATATACGTCCAAGCTAGCTATAGATCAATATAACAATACCAACGGCAGCTCTACTCTCCCGGAATTGCAACCCCACGCGAGCAGGGAGCGCAGAGGGGGCGGCCCGACTACAGCTGCGTGCGCGCGTGGATCACATACCGAATGTCTGTCTATATATATATATATATTTAATTTCACACCGGCATTAGTATATATAAACCCGACGTGTGACGCCCACCTGAGCCGTCCCGGATCCCCCGCGCGCGGGCCATTGATTGAACAGGCTAGCTTTAGCTTTTTTTTTATCTTTTTATCGGCGCGCGGTTCCTCGAACTGACCATATGCAGCCGGAGCTAGCTATCTAGCAAGCTATAGGTCGGTCGCTCCTCACTATGTACTACATGTATATATATATGCATGCAGTCGACAGGTCAATCTTGAAATATACGCCGGGAGCGCATGAATTGGGGGTTATGGGACGATCGACATGTACGTGTGTTGCAATATCTTGTATTATATATAGCTAATAGAAGGGCACAAAGAGAGATGGAGATAGAGGCGGTGGTGGTAGCTGGCAGCTAGCTAGCTAGGGAGCGGAGGTCGATGGCTGTACGTATAGTAGTAGTACACTCGATCATGTGAGCCTGGCCGGCTCCTTTCTGATCACGAAAGGTTTCAATTTGATGGTTAGCTGCCTCCGATTTGTGTGTCCTGGCGGGTACTTGCAGCTGTCAATAGACAAAGAACGGGGCGCTTTAAGGGAGACGGCATGCATGCATGGCCGGATGTTTTCAAATGTTGATTTAAATGGCAAGCTCTAAGCTTAAGCACTGCTGTCATGATATATAATAGCCCTCTGCCCAAGATCAATACCGACCCTACTCTTCCGGAATTATAACCTCACACGAGCAAGGAGGGTCCAGCCTGCCCCCCCGACTGCGTGCGTGAATTACATGCCAATGTCCATTCACACCATTAGTATACATCGAACCCAACGCCTACCTGAGCCATTCCGAACCACTGAACAGGGCCGGATCTTTATAGCTTAGTTATCGGCGGTTCCTCGAACTGATGATCAATTTTCATATGCGGCCGCTCCTCACTCGTAACTCTACCACGGTAGAAAAAATGCATCAGTGAAAATGCATCAAGTCCATACAGCGCCCCAAACCGGATGGATAATGCAGTCGATAAATGCACCACAGTCTGTCTCATTTCGCCAAGAGAGTTTAATGTATGTATCAGGGAAATAAAAAATAAAAAACAGTTGCGGGCTTGATTGACCTGTACTATACTATTATGCTTGTCAAGTCTACACACACACCCTACCCCAGCACCACCTAAGCTACATGTATTGGTTGATATACTAGAAATGAGAACTATACCAATAGATCAAGAAGTTGAGGAACTATCAGTAAAGTACATGTAAGTAATCAATAAAGTCGTCAGCTAGACGACATTACAGAAGCCTCGACACGCCTATGCATCAACCGGTGCCTTTAAGCACCATTGTAGTATGGGCAATGTATCTGGTGATGCATTTTTTTGCGCTGGTAGAGTAATTTATATAATTACACTAAAGCCCTCCCCGCGCTCACTATCTACCACTGACTCAGCTGGTAATGGCCGACAGTACTTCAACGGGATCGACCGCTTTTTGTTTTTATTTGCCCCCTTTCTCTCGTTTTTTGGTCTTCGAATTCGTTTACGTAGGTACTATACCCACCCCCTCGCAGCCGTGCTGACCCTGTGATCGATATCGATGGAAGGTGTCCAATCGTCAAATTAAATTGCCACCTCCTGTCCTCAACGCATATATGTGGCTTGCTGTATCTACACATACCAGGCTAGTGACGAGCTATCCCCCGGGGGGTGGAGGAGGGGNGGAGGGGGAGGGGGGTAATGATATGTCTGGGCACCCATTTATCTTAACGCGGGTATCCGGGAAGGCATAGAGTACTCTATATGCATACATGCACATAATAACTACATATGTACGTGTACATTGTATTGCACCTCTAGATCTAGATCTGAATCTAAATCTACAGTACTCTATTAGGCCCTTTGCGCAAAAGACTCCAGCTCCGAATTCCGGTAACCTGATTGGCGCCGATCATCCTATCAACTAATCATACAAGTAGAATTTAGGGCCAGCTCTATCTGCGCAAAGGGTCTATTATATGTAGTCAGCTCCCGCAATTACTATGTATATACATATGTACATCCGTGATGATGTATGCATGCATGCATACACGAACATACATGTAGAGCATACCTAGTACAGCGATGGGAAAATTATTGTACAAGTACGGCAAGTGTCCTATTGGCCGGGCCAGCCACCTAAATCCTGTTTTTAGACCCCTGTCCCTACAATAATTTTCCCCATCGCTGTAGAGCACCATGAGAGATCCCACTGCACAAGACCTGCCAAGAGATTATGTATGTAGGGTACTCGCGATAACGGATTAGGTTAGCGTGTCCCCCCCCCCCCGGTGTTGCCGAAGCCGAGTGAGACGCTGTGATTGCCCCCATACATCAAGTACATCCATCATACAGGCACACGCAGATCGCTTCCCGGCTGAGTGTACGATGGAGCGGGGTATGACCGTCTCAGCGGACGGTTGCACAGGCGTCCTTTCTACAGCGCGTATGGGGGGGGCGGGGGGCGCTTCCAAGACAAATATGGCCGGATCAAGGAATTCCAACGTCAATGTATGGGGCGTGTGTGTGATATCAATGATTGAGATTCAGGCATTCTCCGTTCCTAGGCTAGCTAGCTGGGGCGTGACCTACCTACATGTATTGTTACCTACAGGTACTCATGTATGTATGTACCTTCTCGATGCAGCTGTGGTGGGGGGTGGCATGGTAAATTACTAAGCGCGTAGAGGTACATGTAGCTAGCTGACATACCGAGTTTACTCCATGGAATCTCACTCGGTGTCTAATCAGGTTAGCTTTAATTTAACGGTAAAGGACAAGACTACATACAATGCCACCCCACAAATGCAAGTTGTCAACACCTACTTCAATACTGTAGCTGGCTACAAGGACTTCAAATCTCCATTTGTGAATCAAAAAAAAAAAAAAAAATCAGATTCTAGTTACCTTTAACCGCGCCTTTTCAAATCATTTGAAGGTCTTTTGAGGGCTGTTACAATTGGGGACCCGGAGGAAGGAACCAAGTTGACCACATCAGGCCACCAAAACTACTCACAGGATTTACGAATTAAGCCCTCTAGGCATATAATCAGTATACATACATAGTCGTATATGCATGCCCCCATTCAAACATTTCTAATTTTTTAGACTGTCCTTCGTGGCATTGTAGTCCTTTACTGTTAATCTCATACCTTCTGCCGTTGCAAAAAAAAAAAAAAAAGATTCGATCGAAACATACCCGTATGTATGACGCATATACGGACTTGAAAGACTGTCCATAAACCGTGTCATACCGAGACGCACCGGATCACTCTCCTATTGATACAATGTACTTGTCCAGCCCCCTCCCCCCCGCGCACGACTAAAATATATATATATATATATCGCTGACCATTGATTGGACAACTCGCGCTCTTTAATTGTCGATAAAAAAACAACCCGTACCCGTAGGTGGGTGGGCGGAGTAAAAATCAAGACCCGTTACTTTCCGTTCTTTCCCTCTTCTTTCCTCTCCTTTCCTACCCTACCCCAGCTTCCCTCCCGGCCGCTTCCTCCCGGCCTAGCTATAGCTATAGCTACATGTACATGTAGCTTAGCCAATCATACTAGCTAGCTAGCTACATACCTACCTACCCGCCCTGGAATATATATACACATGTAGGTACACTTCCCCCCCCCCCCCCGCCCCGCGCTCTAGGCAGCACCTAAGCTTAGACAATGTAGAGTACACAACCCGAGATGAGATGTGTGCACGCATGCTCCTGCTAACCTCCACTCCACTCCACTCCCCGCCCCAGGCCAGGCCAGGCCAGGCCAATATCTACACACCGCGCCCATGCCCTATAGCCAAGAGCCATGCCGATCACTGAGCGCACACACACACACACACGATATATACCTCCTACACATCTTGTCAACAGCCACACACATGGGGGGGGGGGGGCTCATGCACGCCCAGCTACCCATCCACACCTGCATCCCCATCCGGCCAATCACCGCCGCTCGAATCCTGCTGCGGCCAAAAATGCACATCTTGCTAGGCAACAACCTGGCCCCCAGTAGGTAGTATGTAGTAGTACTCCTCGCATGTATGTATAAAGAACTGGTACTCACAATCCTCAACCACAATCCTCATCCTCAACCACAACCACCACAACCTGCAGTTACCACAACCGCAGCCGCAGCCTCCCTCCCCTCTCTCCCTACCTCCCTCTCTCCCTCCCTCCCTCCTCCCTCCCTCCCTCACCTCCCTCCCTCACCTCCCCCCCCCCGCACCCAGCACTCAGGCAAAAAACACACAAAGCGAGTCAGCTAGCTAGCACCCCCTAATTATAAGCTCACCCCAACACAACTGACTGACGGACCATGACGTAATCCAAGCTGCTAGCTAGCAGCACATGCACACCCCCCCCCCCCCAGTCAGTCAGTCAGCCAGTCACAGCCCATCACTCGCCACACAACCTAACGCCGTCGATACCAGCACCCGCACCGCACCGCACCACACCGCACCGCACCGCACCGCACGGACTACACCGCACCGCACAGACTACACTACACTAGCTACAGCTAGCACATACACCGCATGTACATACATCCTTCCCATTTCTCTGGCATCGCGTAACCACATGTGCCACCCGGGCCAGCCAGCCAGCCAGCTAGCTAGCTACATATAGTTAGCTACATGTACGTACGACCA
The DNA here is from genome assembly GCA_024713705.1 of Morchella sp. 2018-W38C. Lineage (NCBI taxonomy): Eukaryota > Fungi > Ascomycota > Pezizomycetes > Pezizales > Morchellaceae > Morchella > Morchella sp. 2018-W38C. The sequence continues at coordinate 1,061,382 of JAMJEX010000022.1, read as the reverse complement.
GACGCTTTTACTCGGGTAGTAACCCTAACCCCTCACTCACTCCACCTTCTGCGACCCGTTTTCCAGGCGTCTCCGCAGGCAGGCAGGCTGTATGTATGCTCTGGCGAACAAAGGGATGCTGCTAGCTATGCTATAGGGCCCCCAGATTGCCAATGATCATCGATATATATATCTACATACACACCCACCCACCACCTAGCTAGCCAGCTCTCGAGCTCTCCACCCCACCCCACCCACCCAACCATATTCTCTACCCTGAAGCCCCCCATCCCCCTGCCCCCGCCCCCCACCCCTCCCCAGTACTACCGCAAAGAAGGAAGAAAGAAGAAGAATAAAGAAACCTCCAGGGTATCATCAATCCCGCCGACCGAAAAGAAACAGGAAAAAAAAAAAAAACCCAACCAGAAACCGAACAAGAAAAAAAAAAAAAAAAAAAAGAAACCAGAAACCAAACAAGAAGGGGGGAGGAGGGAGGGGGGGGCGGAGGGTGAAGAGAAAAACGGTTTATAATATATCAGTAAAAAAAAACAAAAAAAGAACATAGATGATAAAAAAAAGAAGCGACTGATAGATACTTATAGATAGATCGACGAGTGATGATTGCCAAACCAAAAAGAAGAAAAGAGAAAAAAAAAGGAAAAAAAAAACACAAAAAGTAAATCGAAACAATAAAACTCCGTTTTTTTTAACCCGCCCCCCACCCCCCTTCCCTTCCTTATCCCTATCCCTATCCCCCCACCGCCCCCCCACCCGCGCGCGTGGTTCCTGCAAATGAAACTTTTTTTTCTCTTTAGCTATTTCCGCCGCCTCCCCGCCCCCAAAAAGATGCCATGCCATGCCATGCCAATGCCAAATGCCAATGATCAATATATGAATGAAACGAAACGGATGCTCCCAACCCAAACTTTTCCCTAATTTTTGTGTTTTCCTCTCCACCAATCTCCCCCCTATGAGCGTTTTTTCCTGCCCTGCCCCCCGCCGTCAGACCAGACCAGACCAGACCAGACCAGGCCAGACATACAGAAATGAAATTTTTTGGGAACGAGCGTGAAAGGAGAAAGAAGGAAAGAAGAAAAGAGGAAAGGAAATAAAAAAAGAAAAAAGACAACAATATGTAGAGAAATATATATGGCGATCTGCAGAACAAAACAAGGCTGTTCCAGTGGGGATATAGTAGAGAAAAAAACACGTGAGGGCAGGACAGGAAAAACGAAGGGAAGGGGGATTGTATGTGGCAGCAGCAGGTGTGGCAGGGCTAGACTAGACTCGACTAGGCTCGCCTCGACTCAACTCAATCTTAGTTGGGAAACGCACAGAAAAATCAAAAACGATAGATACTCCCAACACACGGCTATGGTAAAATGCACCAACAATCACAACGGCCTCAGCAACAAACCAGGTCCAAGCCGAATAAAAGAAGAGGAGGGGGGGAAACGCCGCAAACAAAAAGAAAAAATAAATTTAAAAAAAAAGCGCCGTCACAAACACCTAGAACACCACTCCGAACAAAGTCCCTTTCGTCACCGTACCCTATCATACCGTACCGTACCCTATCATACCATACGCTACCCTACCCTATAGTCGGCCAGCTATCCTCCTCATCATCCTCCTCCGGCGCACTCTGCCCCTGCTGGGTCCCGATGCGGCCCCGCCCACGCCCGCCCTGCCCACCGCCGGCGGCGCCCTTCCGCCGCTCCACAATCATCTTGCTCAGCCCATCCAAGCTCTTCCCGCCACGGACCTCCTCGACCTCCTCCACCGCACGCCACGCCTCCATCCCTGTGCTGATACGCTTCTGGATCTCCTCAATGATGACCTTGCGCCTGCTGTAGAACTTGCGCTCCGCCTGCGATGTGCGCCACTTGGGTCCATAGCGGGCCTCGAGGCTCTCGACAGACGGCTCGGTGCCCAGCCCCTGCTTCCACTCCTGCCACAGCCCCGCGACGGTCGACAGCGAGCGCGACATCTTGTAAATCGGGATCTGTGTCGCGGGGGGCGCGGGGGCCGAGAACGACAGCCCCGCGGAGATGGAGGTGAGAGGCGACGACGACTGCGTTGAGGGTGTTGACGAGTTGTGGAGCGGCGGGGAGTAGGGTGTTGGTGGGTTCTGCGCCGGCGGTAGCGGCTGTGATGTGAATGTTGGGGAAGGGATTATGCCGTTGGCGTTGCCGCCGCCGCCGCCGTTGTTGTTGTTGTTGTTACTGTTGTTATTGCCGCCACCGGAGCCACCGCCGTTGACGCCGTTGACGTTGCCGTTGGTGTTGGAGGCGCTGATGCCGGGGTTGAGGTTGCTGGCGGTGATTGTGAGCGGGGGAGGCACGGGGGATGGGTGGTGTGATTGCTGCTGCTGCTGCTGTTGTTGCTGCTGCTGCTGTTGTTGCTGCTGCTGCTGTAGCTGCAGCTGCGGGGGTGCCGGGACGTGGGTCTGTTGCGGCGCTTGCACTACCGGTTGAGGCACGACCACGGTCTGTTGCTGTGGGTGGGGGGGGAGATGGTCGTCGAAGGCGACCGAGAGATGAACGCCATCCTTGAGAAAGTGCTTGATCAGCGGCTTGATTATGGTGTCGCCGCGGTGCGTCTTCAGCTTCGGCGTCGAGTGTGGAGGCTTTGCGAACAGTTCCCGGAGAACGGTTACGAGCGTCTGTGTGGCGCACGTGTTAGATTGACGTTTCTTTCTGGGCGGGGGGCGGGGAAACAATAAGCATAGCTTTTGAATCTTCAACAATACGGCAGTATGAATGAGACATAGCGGTCAGGACAGGACAGGAGAAGAAGAAGAAGAAGAAGAAGGGTCTACAAACATCCCAATTCGACACTGCCGCGAGGGGCAGCGCAAATGTCTCACTGGACCCCTGCTCCTGGACGCGCAGAAACGGCACACTCGAACTCGACGCCGCACTCACAGGCGATGTGACCGCCGGTGGGGCCGCCGGAGGGGGTGGTGGTGGCGGCGGTGGGGGGGGCTGCACAATGATCGGCTGGGGCGGCGGGTCCGTCTTTGGCTGTTGGTGGTGACGCTGGTGGATCTGCTGCTGTTGCTGCGGGTGCGCGACATTGACGGTCTGTGGCGGGAACTTTGTTACCGACATGTTCGAGGCGTTGGTCCGCTGTCGCTTGATCGGGCGCTCATGGTCCTGGGGCTCCGATGCGTGTGCGGCGGGAGACGATGAGTTGCTGGACGGATTTGAGGGCGCGGCAGCAGCAGCGAGGTAGGGCATTACGGGGGATGGGGAGGGGTTTATGGGATGATTGGGTTGTTTTGTGGAGGAACGCTGCTGTTGCTGATGGTGTACAGCGTGATGTTGCTGTTGTTGCTGCTGCTGCTGCTGCTGCTGCTGCTGCTGCTGTTGGTGCTGTTGGTGCTGGAGCAGCAGCTGATGGGGGTGAAGATGATGGGGGTTATGGGAAGAAGAGGCCATGATGAGTGTATGCGGATGGGGGAGGGGGAGGGGTTCGGTGGTGGTAGGAGAATGTAGGAGAGGATTCCTATCTGCTACCTATATTGCAGGACCTTAGTATCGACGGGGGGGGGGGGGAGCAGTATCGTCGTTCACGGTCACTGCACTGCTGCCTGCCTGCCTGCCTGCCTGCCTGCGTGCCTGCCTGCCTACCTGCTTGCTTGCCTGTAGGTCTGTCCTGTCTGCCCGTGGCCGATCAGACGAGCAAAGGATAAGGAAAGAGAGGAGGGGATGTGAGGGGGATGTGAGGGGAAAGGACACAGGTACTCTGTGTGGGAGGTCCGTGCTTGCAGGTGAGTGGACCCCCAAGCAGATTAGTGAATGGACGAATATACGAGTAGTATCGTTGCAATTATTGAGGTGGTGGTGGTGGTGGAGGTGGAGGTGGAGGTGGAGGTGGTGGTGGTGGTGGTGGTGGTGGTGGTGGTGGTGGTGTTCGTGAGGTAGTCGTGGTCGTGGTCGTGGTCGTGGTCGTGGTCGTGGCCGTTGCCGTTGCCGTTGTCGTTGTCGTCGTTGGGAGGGAGCAACGGATTGTCTACTAACTAAAAAATAAAAGAAAAATGACGAGGCGGCGGGAAAAAAGGGCTGTGTGAAAAGAGAGTGGGTGGTGGGCAGTGATTGCGGACGCTGTGTTGGGTGGTGTCGTGTAAAAAAAGGTGTCCAGGCTCCTTCTTCCTCCCCGCGACAGCTACTACTACTACTAGGTAAGGGAAAAAAGGTAGGTTGAATGGATCGATGGATGGATGTGTGGGTGTATGGATGTATGTATGGATGTATGGATGTATGTATGTATGGATGTATGGATGGGATGTATGTATGGATGGATGGGATGTATGGATATATGGATGGTAGGGAAGCAACGTTGTTCGGGTTCAGAGATGTGGGATTCGGCGCAACTGATCAGATCTAAGGACAGACAGACACGCAGAAGCAGAGCGGGGCACAAAGACAGACAGACAGAGAGACAGACAGACAGACAGACAGACAGACAGACAGACAGGCAGAGGCAGGTAAGCAAGCAGGTAGGCAGGCAGGCACGCAGGCAGCGACACCTAGACCCGGAAGAAAGAAAGAAAGAAAGAAAGAAAACAGGCCAAAAAAAGGTAGTATCGATCGGTGTTGTTGAGAAACTTGAACTGTAGCGAGAGCGGAGTAGTCGACTCGTTGGAAAGGCGACTACCTAATTCTCTTCCTCTTCTTCTTCTTCGACTACCTAATTCTCTTCCTCTTCCTCTTCTTCTTCTTCTTCTTCTTCTTCTTCTACCTATGAAACGACCTACTTTTACCAAGCAAGTGCTTCTTCTTCTTCTTCTTCTTCTTCTTCTTCTTCTTTCTCTTCTTTCTCTTCTTCTGCTGCTTGCGAGAGGAGGGCAAGTAATAATAAATAATAATACCAATAATAATAAAGAGTACAATACAGTACAGCAGGGTGTTGTTGTTGGTTGTGGAGTGTGCTCAAGCGAAACAGAGTAGTAGGAGTGAGTGGAGGGAGCGGCGGATATGTGTGAGTGAGAGCGAGAATCGTGCGAGTGACTTTTTCCTTGACTCTGACTGGACTCACTTGACGGACTCCGCTTTTTCCCATGGATCTAATCGACGATTCGAACTTTCGAATTCCCCCTCCCTTCCGGTCCTTGGCGAACAAGAAGCAGCAGAAGTGAGCCGCCCACATACATACTTGCAGGGTTATGTAAGAACCCTCCCACTTCCATGCTGCAGTCACTTGACCCTGCTTTTCCCTTTGCGGATTGGACTTGTCTCGCTCTCTCTCTCTCTCTTTCTCGAAAAAGAAACTATTTTTTTCTCTTCTTCTTCTTCTTCTTCTTCTTCTTCTCCTTCTTCTCCGACTCGCTCAACTGGAACAAGGAAACGAAATGAACGTGACCCCTACTGTACCTACTGTAGGCATACAAACCTTTTTAATTTCCTTCCAAGCGGGGGGAGGGAACCGAAAGAAAAAAAAAAGGTTTCTGTCAAGAACAAAAAGGTTTCACACAGAACCTACGAATGACCCCACAGGGCAGTCACACCCGTCGCGCCAAGAATATAATCGTCGTCGACTCGTCGTCGTCGTCGTTCACTCGGACCCTACCCTACCGGACAGCGCAACCTCCCGGGTCCTTGCATTCACCCCTCTTCCTTGACCCAAAGCTTGATATCTCCCCTCTAGTGGCGAATTGGCGTATTACAATACCCGGCCACTGCCATCCCTACGAGTGAAAGTCGGAGTCTTACATAGCAACTGAACGTCGAGTGATCACTTATGAGCCTGTCGGCGGCGGCGGGCAGCGGGCAGTGGCCCCAAATTGAGGACGCAAGATTTCTCTTCCATTTAAAAATTTTGGAAAGAAAAAAAAAAAAATTTCTGCTTCCTCCCGACGTCAGTCTGATGTCACCCGCCCATTCAGCCGCTTGCTTCCTGGATCTACAGACCTGCAGCGAGTAGCAGAAAGATATCTATATGTACCACGCAACCGTGAAAAAAGGTTCCTTCTATCTGCCCATGCCGTTGTAATTAATGGTAGACAGCAAGCAAGACTTCCATGATCCATCATTTCCCGGTATCGAATAATAAACACCACACTCCTCGATGAGAACGAAAAATCTTCCGAGCACTCTGCATGCATACATACCATGCAGCCTTTCTAACATAAGCAGATATCAGTAATTTACCCTCCTCTCGTCACAAAAAGGTTCTTCAGAATCACAGAGCTGCACTTTTATGGGGGCACATTCATCGTACTTCACCAAGAAAACCCCCATACGATACCCGCCCACCGGAGACGGGAGAGGCTTGATAGAGTATGCTGGGAGAACCACAGGTACAGTCACTCACGGGGTGAAGGCGGATCCTGACTGATGGCGGTCAGGGATTTGACACCAATAGCAGAGTTAAGTTTGGGACGCCAAGGATAAATTACCACCAGACAGGATCCGCCGTCACTAGGTGAGCGACTGTATGTAATCTACTAAATCAACCCTCCAGCCAGTAGCAATACCGCTCATGATTTCGCTTTCGAGTTGATGATGCCCTTACTGCACCGCCGCGAGCCCCATAACTAAAACAAACAAACAATTAAATGATGATAAAAAAATAAGCAGGTCACGTGGATCACTCACGTGCGAGAGATTTAAATTGGGAGCGTTCTCAGGGACTCGGCTCGAATGGACCTATGTAGTAAAATTAAAGACGGCAGGCCAGCTAATTTCACCCTCAAGAGATAGACTTCAGGCGCGGAGCTGACCTAGCACCTAATAGCGCGCGAATAGGTAAATGTCTAAACATGTAAGATGCAATGTCGTGCAAGTTTCCATGAATCTCAACGTACATGTCCTCTGTGTGTTCTTACTCGCCAACGCGTGGTCGCGTGAGATGGGTCTCCGGATATGTGAATAACGATGCACCCAGCGTATTTGAGGATCAACCTGCAAGTGCTGTTCATTAGGCAAACAATTTCGTTTCGAGAATTTGTTTCTAGAATCAAAGATTAATCACATCGCGAAGCTTTATCTTGGAAGCGTTCGCACTCATGCCAGCCGCCCAGTATTGAGATAACCAATCGCTTGCAGCATAAGAATAGAGTTGAGTTGCAGCCATTGGATCTAGCATAACATATCGTTCTAGGGCCCACGCTGTGTTGTGTTGAGTTCGCACATGCACATGTGCGAAATACGTTATTCAGATACATGTGCATATATATATCGCGGCATGACCGTAGCTAGTTTCATTTCATAGAATGATCTATGGGGATCGTAGATATTGTTAATAGACTACCGCAAGAGAATGGGGCTGATGGGACTATCACATACTGATTGAGCACCGCGCTCAGAACATCACCATATTAAAGACTTTGCGCAAATGGAGCTGGCTCTATATTCTCGTTATCTGATTGGCAGCTGGTGAGATCGGCACCAATGATGTTACCTGAAAATGAAGCTGGCTCCATTTCCGCAAAGTCTCTATTGTCAAGTTGCCATACCATGTGCACTTTGTGGGGTCTATTATCAAGTCCAGGAATGTTCCTTCTTTTCCTTTCAATGTTAATAATATAGCTGTCGTTGACTAGCTATAGTCGAACCCACCAATACACCGGCTTCTGCGCACAGTACCTGCTTGAGGATGGAAAAGAAAAGATAGGATGAAGATGAAGAGGATAATCGTTGTGATGGCGATGATGGTGGTGGAAACGTGCATATTTGATGGGCATCGATCCATATATGTGTACTCGCCAGGAGATAATTCGCACAATGACGATTTTATGTGCATTTCCATAGCTGGTTCGCCTATTCTGCCTTCAGAGATATTTTTATAAAATTAGGCGATAAACTTAAGTACTGTGCGCGTGCGCAATAGAGCGTTGTAATAAATAGTAATGTCCAGCCGTGGTAAATCTCGCTTTATGAGGATCTTTGATCCCCGCTTTTCTTTTTATCTATTCCTCGATAGCCCATGCCTCGCGAACGTTAGAAGAGCTTCTAAATGCACGTTACCTGGGAATCCCTCGTTGGGCTGCGGCTATTCTGTGTCATTTCATTAATGGTAAAAAATGACGTTAATACCAGCACCATTCCAACCTCCCACCCTGTGAATCATTGCCGGACTCTCCAGCCCCGAAAGAGTATCCTCACTTCTTCCACCTAGTCGCATAGGGAGAACTATGGATGTATATGCCGGGATATCACCAGAAGTGTAGCGCTGATCGGAGTGCACTAACTAACACACAAATAATAGGTTAACAGCAGTATAATATATCCTTAGACTGCCCAAATTATCAGCCTATCTTCTTTCCCCGCTATAGTATGAATGACTGCTTTTTCACAGTTACTTCCTATGTAAGGCATTAGGGAAATGTGAATATATACCTTCGAGCCTTGATAACCTTCAAGCCGGAATAGGAATGTCCAGGCTGGTTGCTCATGACCTCAATGAAACCTTCCGAGCTTCCATATTTTGCCTTTAGTTTCCATCGGATTTGTGTAGTAGGATGCCATGGGGATTGTTTAGATTTTTAATCCATGCGTATGCATACATGTATGTAGTATCATGGTAATTCCCACAATATTCGTACGCGTGGGACATATGAGTAGACTTTCCTTCTCCTTCCCCCTCTCTTCTCCCTCTTGCTTATTATGGCCAGGCCACCCGGGAGTGACCAATGTAACCTTCGTATATCATTGGACTCCAAAGGGTGAAATCTGTGTAACAACCATCACCGCAGTGCGATATCTGGATGTATACTGTCAACGTGATGATGTATGTAGTTTGTTGTATTTTCACAAGATATTCTATGTGAACGCAAGGCTAGTGTGAAAGACATCCTTTAGAGGCCCGAGTCAGCTAGAGGCTTCGCAATGCAAATGGTTCTTATGGAGACAAAGTAAGGTTTTGGCCAGATCTGCAGAACATAACGGCGTTTAATTCTAATCACTAAATTGAGATATTTATATCAATTAAGTAGTAGGGTGGCTCGCATACAGATCTCTAGAGTAGATGTAAAATATGCCAGGATCGGTCCGTAACAATTGAAACGCGAGCCTGGGGGATTTGGTAATAGGCGTGAGCAAGTGTTGAAATTTGAACTTGTTGTTCATGTTGATAGAAGAAGTACGTACGCATGTAGTTAACAATGCTCTTCACCAGAACATGGTTTAAAGTCAAGCTCAGATGTTGACGTTGCGTAAGGGAGTTTCCTAGATTTGCGACCACGTCCCACTAGAGACTTCCCCGTCCAGGGCTGCCGATAAAATTTCCAACTGCTGCTAGTTGTTTCGGATAAGTTTTGGTTCTCAATTAGGTATTGTAGGGTTACAAAAATAACCGATCACTGGCAAGCTCGTGAGACTCATAGCAACCAAAACTGTCCAGCGAAGAAACCTTACATAGAGACATTCGAGGTCAGAAGGATAAGTCAATCCTTTCCAACCATCTAACTCCGTCCAGGACACTTAAATCATTCAGTTGCTATCCCGGTTGTTGAGTTATTCTGATATGAAGTGGACCTCGATGCTGCCAATGTTAGAGTAGGTGATCGGTTATTTTTGTAACCCTACAATACATTTACATGTAGTAGCGCACTCCTAGTGCTGCATTCATACGAATAAGCACGCGTAACGAGTTGCTCCGGGGTAGAATCAAAAAGAACCCTCAGCTATGGTGCAAGTAGGAATAGAGGTGACTTTGTCAACCCTGTATATATACACCACTTCAGTCAATTCTTTCATTGATTCTGGGAAGCAAACAGTGAAGAGCCTCACCTCTAACTCGAATTTATGGCTGTAAGGGCTACAATACTGAACTGGTGTGAACAGGGATTACAAGGTCGCCCCCCAAGGCCTCTCGCACCATACTTGTTATCCTTATTTGTTATTACTAGAAAATGCAGTATCAACCCGTGGCTCCGTTTCACCACAGTGCCCAGGGCTATTAATGAGCTAAACAAAAAAAAAAAAAAAACAGTGCCCAGGGCCTGCGGGCCGGTACCATCGAGTGAGAAGCTGTGATTGAATCAAACCTCGACATATTACATCACATTAACCTCAAGAACACTACTATCCTATATATATATACTCATAATATAACTCGGTAGTTGCAGCCCTACTATCTCTGTCTGGAATCCAGCGGACCATCATATGTTTCCATTGGGGTAAAGACTTGTGCACTTGTGCATACATGTATCGAGAAAACCGAGTGACATGGTATGATCAACTCGACATCACCCTTGTCGACTGATGACATCAATCCATAATCAATATGTAATCAGCCTGTTCAGCGGCTTCAGTGTCTTCAGCCAGAGGGTTTCCACATGACAAGCATTCATTTCCCGGCTAGCGAAATGTGGTCTATTTCCAGGTGAGGCTCTCAAAAGCTTGGCCCTGGCTTTAGGCTGCCGCGCGCGTGGTAGGTCGGAACTCGGCTCATCACATGTAACCTCAGGCTTTCGCAACTGGCGCACGGGAGCGTAGGTTTTGTAATTTACACCTTTGAAGCGTCTCAACCTGATATGGAGAAGAAACGCATACTGAGTCGTTAGGAGTCGCTAATATATGCATTCTTGCCGTTGCATTTCATGGTTCAACGATGCCTAAGGACTACATGTACTCACTGGATCCATGCCAAGCAGTAGCACTTTCACTGGGATTGACACAATATATGAACTATAAGAGCTGAATGCATGTGGTCATCGTTCGGCTGGTGAGAAGAAGTTCAAAGAAGTGTTTAATGTTACGTTCAACACCGGCACTGGGATGCCTAATCGCTCGAGGTGCTGAAAAACGAGGGAAATGGAACAATCTGGTTCCGCGCGAAAAGACTAAAATTGTCATCTCAAGGTTTCACTACGTGACTACGTACCGCCAAAATTTGAAAAAAATTGGCTATCTCCGTCCAGGGATTATCTCTAAAACAATTGGCTGCAAGATATCGATCAGCCTCAGAAGTATCCGTTTGTAGCAAGTTTGATCTTTCGAGTTTTGGCTATATTTTTAACTGGGCTGAACCGATGTCAATCCTACGGAGACCCCGTGGTTTGGCAATCTTGGAGTACACGTGAGGATTATCTGATTCAGAGATTAAAAAAGTGCAGTACTATAATAATAACGCTGGTCATATCCCTAGGGTCGGTTTATATACGTACATATACGTCACTTTTAAATTTTTTGCAAGAGGCCTATTACATGTATACTCATGATACCATAGTTCGATGTCTCCGGAGTGCAAACACTTGCATGTCAAAAAATACTACAGATTGGAGAGAAAGGAAACTGCAATTACTTGGCAGGGAGTCAGAACCCTTGACAGATACATGTACTTGTATCGCTTAAATAGACCTTTAGCGTTAAACTTGCTGGAAAATCTTCTGTTGCCTCAATTCGGGTTGAGACCACGGAAGATTTTCCAGAAAGTATGTGCGCGCGCAGTATATAAATTGTGATGACTATCAGACTCTTCAATTTTGAGATGCGGGGTAAGGCGGAATCAAAGTGAGCCATTTGTATTTGCTTCACTTTCCTTGTGTAGTCATTTCCGGGCCACTCAGTTCCTCGCTATCCTTCCTATACACCCTTGACCCTGAAGATCCTGTCCGTTGGTGCTGTAATGTCAAAGCTTCTGTCATTGCTAACCATAACAGATTAGGTATTCTTTGCTTGAGTTCTTGGAGATAATCAATCGTGAATGGTCGTGATCCGAAGAATGGTCGTGATCTGAAGAGTTTAAGAGCATGGGCTTCATGCGTTCATTCACCAGCCAACCAGTTACTCTAGCTCTGTACCTACTACATCCTACCCGTGCTAACCGTGCTGAACCGTGCTGAGATTAAAATTAAAGTACGAGCATCAGCTACATGTACTCGACTTATGAAAAATGCCTTGTTTGCACCAAGCTCATGTAAGGCGTGGTCAAGGGGGGGGGGGGGGGGGGTTCTGCCTAGCTCCAATCGCGAATGGATAATTGGCAGATCCATCGTGGCTTAGCAGGGCATAAGCCCCATAGGCCCAGAAATCAAGAACCAAAAAACAATTGTACATCAGAAATGCATTATTTCTCTATCGTGCATTGCTAATGAGAATCTTCTTGGGTAGAACGTCTTTTATGCAATTTTCATGAGGGGTGAGATTATTCTCGCTTGTAGTAGCTTCCTGTTGATCTGCCAATTCGCTCCCTGCCTGCACCAACAAACCAACCTCTCGTCGACCGACTGACAGAATTATAGCGGCACAAACAAACAAAAAGTTCTCTTCCTTTTTAGCACCCCAAAATTTGGGGGCTCAAGTGATTTATTTCTAACATATTCTTCCAAGTATAGATCATTTTAAACAAGATGCCGCGTCCCTTTAAGTGGGCCGAATACTTCAATAAAGACGCCGCACTCCAGAATCGCTCCAACAAATATCAAGTGTCATGTTTACGCTGTCATAAAAAGATCCCAAAGGGCCGTTCAGAAGAGCGGACTCGTCATCTCGTCGATGAATGTACAGGGCTCACTCCGGAGGAACGTGAGCAAATAATTCGTGTAGAGGCGAAAGAAGCCGAAGCCGCCGCAGCGGGAACTCCGAAACCAAGGGCTGGGAAAACCTCCAAAGGCGGGGGAGGAGGAGGGGGAGGAGGGGGAGGAGGAGGAACAGGGCTTGGGGAGACCGAGATTGAGGAACTCCTTAGGCTCGCGAGATTGCATTCAGTAGAAGGTGGGAGCCAAGAGGGATGGCAAGGCGTCACGGAAGAGTATAACAACTGGGCTGAAAGTAACGGCTTTAAAACCCGCGCAAGTGACGCGTTACAGAAACAATGGTATGCAAAATATATCATAGATAACCAAAAGAGAAACTGCGACTGATGTAGCACAGGGATTCACGCGTCGCCAATAATAGTAATAGTAACAACCGCCTCCAAGCTGGGCCAGCAAACTTCTCATGGGACGTTACAGAGGCCAGGGTCATCCCTTGGGAGATCGGTGGGCTCGGCGCCTTTGACGAGGACGAAGGCGGCGATACCACCACTGACCACGACGCCCTCGCAACAGACCTCGGTGGAGATGGTGGAGGTCCATCATCAGGATATAATATTCCCCCCCCTCCCCCGCGCTTTGACCCTGAACTATCTGCACTTCGCGATACCACCCCACCGGCAAATCTGTCGCCGCCGCAATCCACAAACTCTAGCCAAAGGCGGCAGTATCGCCAAACAGAATATTCATCACGCGCTCCTCCTCCGCCACCCCCGCCCCAACCCGCGGCTAAGGAGCCAATGATGACTATCACTGACCCGCGATCTTCATCATCACTGATCGAGCTACTACAATACGAGAACACGCAGAAGGAGAAACGGATAGAGAGGCTAGAGGCGCGGGAGGATAAACTACAAGAGAAGATTGATAGGCTGGAGAGCAGAAACAGGAAATTAGAGGAGCAAAATAGGAAGCTTGAAAGCCAAAACCAGGTACTGAAGATGCGGTTCATGATTGCTGAGGGCAGCGGTGCTACGGGTGCGAAGAGAAAGAGGGGGGGTTCTGATTTCCTAATGACAGATCTTCAGGACGTTGTGGAGAGTCAAGTGTAGACGTAGATGTCGATGGTGCATGGAGACGACGTAGTACTAGCGTGTAAAAGATTTAGAGACTTGAACCTGAACGATGACACTGAGGCTTCAGCATAATTTATTATTGGAAATGTCGGTTGTGGTCCAATTTTCTTTTTGTCATATTATTTTGTTCACTTTCCATTCACAGTACTTCCCTTCAATAATTTTAAGAGTTATAAATTTCTTATTAATGTCGTATTACTAGATATCGTAAACATAAGCGAGGAAATTTAAGGGCTGCAATTAATTATTGGCAATACATAAACAATTGTCATATGTAGTTAGGCAGATACATACATGTTTTGCCACTAGTACTGTCTATGGCTATAATGCAAGAAGCCGATGCACATTATTGCACATCATATACATATAGCTAACGAGTAAAAAGCAATGATGTGCACTGCTGAGGAGATCTATCAGATACAAACAAGCATGTTCTATGTGCGATTCCGAATGCAATGATCGCATAGGATGTACATGTATATATAACTGGTTCTATTCAACTCGTAGAAGCGAGATTAATCAGCCTTGCACTAGTACATCGATCTTAATACATGTTCCATGTAGTTAGATAAACGTTGAAGGGGGGCGAAATTTTCCTTATCTAGATCCGGAGATCCATATACATGCATGTAACTTTAGGTTTAATTATGGAGTTTTTTTTGATGCTTCTTAGCCGCATCACCGCCGATATCATCATTATGGTTGGCTTAATAGCCGGTATATATAAAATAAAGGCACCTGAGTAGGATATCTATCTTTCATCACCGGGCACGGACGTAGAAAGAGTCAATGGCCGCTGCTGCAAGGTGTCTTCTCTGTAGTCACGAGATATGCCTTTTCATTTCTGCAGCCGTGCGACGCATGGGTGTTTTGATTTTGTGGCGAGTATTGCATATTGACTCATGAGCTTAAGAAAGGTTAATTCATACGGTTGGTATTCGTAGAAGCTTTATAGAACATTTTATGGGAGATAGGCCGGATGGCTGTACATACAATATGTTGCCGACAAGCAGTCCGATTGCGCAGTTGGGTTCAAGCACGCCCGATCGAACCACTGGGTCCTCCAGCCAGACGGACGTTATCACTAGTCAGGTAGCCTCTCAACCATTGAATACATATTTATACTATACTCAACTCATGCTCGTAAGGGAAGTATTAGCATTTATCTGGTTCACCATCTACGATTGAAGCATCCGTGGAATATAATACGACGCTAAGATCGATGCCTAGCTTGTAGGCCGGGGGGTTGTGAGGATTCTACGGCCATGTACCAGGTATTCCTTGAGAACTCTTTCTCCGGAAAGCTGACTGCAGCTAGTTGCTTTCCCACGCCATTGGGCCAATTGCAGAGAGGACCAGATAACCCGCAATGAGGAGTTAAACTTTCCCCAGTTTGCATGATCTTAAGTATAGAATTCTGCAGATATGTACATGTAATCAAGCCAATGGTCGTAGAGTTTCTTGGCGCCATTTCTTAGTGATTTAGGTATATACATGTAGCTATAGAGACGTCATGAACCGAGCTCTGTGTGGATTAAATAAGGTACATACGCTATGGTTATATACGCGTGTAGATCTACATGCGTGGCTAAGCTTATAAGTTTACCGCGGGAAAGATGTTTCTGCAATTGTGCAGAATGATAGCGGATAATCAAGTGCTCATTGTACTGTTCGTCTTCTTTCATCTTTATTTCCCGAAAACACGCACAGCACATGTCTAGTGCTTCTCGCTCAAAGAGACCCCAGCTTGGCGAAAGAGAAGTTAACTCCAGGGCCTCTCCGCTCAGCTGGCCCTACGATGGTACCCCTATACATGAATCAGCCCGAAGTTACATATGTATACTGAGTGTTGCCATGGGGGCTGGGCCCTTCGAGGTATGAGCCACATCGATATCGACCTGAGGAGATTGCAATTGGTTGACAGATTAACCCTAGACCTAAATGCGCACAACACACCACGCGCAGACCCTAGTCTCTTGCTCTTCAACGCATTTCCGTCCAAAACATCTAGCTATTCGCAACATCGACTTAACCTTCTGGTCTCTATCTCCCCTGAAGCTCTACCTTACTGTTCCAAATTCTCCCATCCCCCATTATTCCAGGGCCAATAGTTCGACCAAGGACAGTATTGGCTTGCAGAGCTTAGTAGATATGGCTGGTGAATGCGCACACAAACCTTTTTTTTTCCCTTTCCTGAATGGAAAGCTAGGGCTTTAACTTTTAATGACAATTTTACGTTCTTCCCGAACCTTAGGAGGTATTGATTGTGCGCTACATCCTCAGTTCTACCATGCTAGTCAATATTGCTTTAGTATTCCGTCCTTAGGAAAGTCCTTACTTCCATTTACGTTTTCACCAAAGCTTCCACCAACCGGCATACGTCCATGGCTTTATCGACAGTAATGAAGAAGTTTATGTAGCACAATGTGTATCTTGAGCGAGTGTTCGTAGCCCGTAGCAAGTGGCTATAGTGTGATGATAGCTCTACAGATCTTTCTATATCTACCTCAGCGTCCCCTCGGTGAACTATCCATCTCCAACTCGCCATCAGCGTCTCCAGCAAGCACCAATTCTCCAAATCACTACTCTCGTGGGAATATCTCTTCTGTTAAAGCACAGAAAGTCAAACATGGTAAGAAATACATCCTGTGAATAAAACTAAAGATTCAAGGTCCTTTCTGACACTCAATTCCTCTAGCACGCATCTAGAACCAACGTCATCCGGGCTCCCATTTCAATGAGCTATACATCTCCAGGCAATGGCCACTCAGACCTTAACCATAACGCTCCACCTCAAAGTCGCCCTCAAAATGGACAGAGGTTCGACTCTGGCAGCGCTATGTCCCGCAGCCAGCGTGAGCAGACTGTAGAGTCTCAACACAGTAAATATACAGACTCTACAATCGATCAAGAACGTGTGGAAGTCGCTAGAAGCAGCAGAAACAGTACTAGTACCCCTTCGTCTTCTGCCCATGAGGCAACACAGGCAGCAGCAGCAGGCGACGAAGATATGTTCTGGGTTTGTTGTGGTGGAGATACTACAACGGTTTGCCCATATGACGGTACCTACTTGATCGCTCTATACGAGGACTGTTCAGAATGCCGGCACCTCAGGTGTCAGGACTGCAAGACTTTTACTATGCCTGCGCAACCTGGAGACGTAGCGCCTTGAGAATCACACCGGTACACCTTCTTTACAAAAACTAGTGCACATATACAGCACTGGAGAATACCTGCACATAAATTGGAGTGCTTTGGGGTAAGGATATAAGGGTTGAATTGTTTTGTCGGGTGGGTATTTTACAATTGGATTGGGTTTTTGATGGATATTAGAGCTTAGGTAGGGTAAGCTTATTCAACTACATGTAGCTGCCGGCGCATATGTATTTGGGTAATGATCGATTTGTATTTCCATTTTCTTTTCACACATGCATAGTAGTTTGGGAGCGAGTGTTTTAGAATTCTTTTTTTTTTTCATAGAGACGGGGGCAGGTTGAGTTTATGTTTTGTGGCGCGGTCACGGGGATCAGGGTTTTTCTTTTTAGAAACATATATATAATATATATATTTGCGCCGGGATATATATATATCTATTTGACGGTTTAGAGCCTATATTAGTCTAATCTATGGGAGAGCACATGTTTGCAAATAATGATATATCGATTGATTGGGAAAAAGGGAAACAATACATACTCCTGTACAGGTGCACGTATGGAATAAACTGGACATTATTTAACTGATTGCTTAAACATTTTAATCATTCTACGTATACGTATATACGCTGGATAGATATATAGATGTAGTATTAATATGCCTTGATAGGGCGGCTATGCTATTTTCAAAGCAGGAAACGTAGGTTTAAACGAACGTTACGGACATGTGATCTTTTTACATATGACAAAAGGTCGGTAATATAATCCCTAAAACATACGTACATGTAGTTAAAGATGCTGTCCTACAACTACATGCAGAATTTACTAGTTTACAACACAATTATGGATGAGTCTCCAGTAGATACTGTGGATCTAACTGTAAACATTGACAACAGTCAAGTAATTATTTAGAATCAAACTGAATTCGTGAGGGCACGGTACCCCACTACCCTTGTGGTCGATCGTGGATCGAGGCTCTGTACTTTGAGCCAGCTGATGTCGAGCATCCAATTGTATGCGATACATACGGGGTTTCAACGTCTTACTCACCTGATCTGAGAACAGAAGGTTATAAACTGATATGGATTAGCTATTATACGATACCCCAGTTAGATCTATATTATACGTTTAACTTATAGCACCAGAAACCAAGCCGGAGCCCGGGCAGCTCTTCTTGGGCCACGAGTACACATAGTCTCTCCTTGCTTTTCCAAACCGCTATGACCCTCCTCACTTCAAGGCCCTCCTCACTTCACGAGTTCAATCATCGGCCAGATAGCGACGATACTTGGTGGATATATGATATGTATAACGTGGATATACGCTTAGAACCAAACGGAGTCTTGCCGTGGAGTACTCAGCATGTACATAACCGCATTGACCCATGGAATTATGTGGCGCTTCATGATATCCATGTACCAATGCCGACGGGGAGACGTCTCTTGTAGCATCGGAAGGCCCTCTGAAACGTGCCCCCCTCAGCACATTGTCATCGACAAAGATAAAGCAAAATTTATATCGCTCAAAAGCTTTAGAACACTTAGACGGATATTCACACTACTCGCAAGGCTGAATGACAGAGCCGGTCTGTTTGGGTAAACATTAAAAGGCACGTAATTAACGGTATGGTACTTATCGTACCATATCGTCCCTAGCCCTTCTCAAGGTGACTTCCAGTAACGGCCTATGAGGATAAAAGCTTCGAATGAGTTTCACGGGCCTGAATATCGCTCCTGCCATCTGTTTATCCACTTGCTAGTGCTCTGTTAGTCGATCTCTAAGAGTCATTGATAGATTCGAAGGCTTAGATACCATTTCTATGATTCGGAATGAGGCGATACGGTTACCCAGGGCGACTATGTAATTTATCGTGCCATTTGCCCAAACAAATCTTGTTGTAGTATCTCGCGAGCATATATGTTGTTGTGACTTTTATGTTAGCTAGTCCAGTCTTGATCACGAGTTTTAAAATCCCACGTTGCTCATTGCATGGCGTTATGTCAGCCAGGATTGGATCATGAGTGAGGCTACAGTTCTTTTTCAAAACAAAGGTTAGCTATAGCATCAACCCCATACCCAACCATATCTCATTTCCTTAAACCTGCCCTCATCTATTGCGTGTTCTAGTCTTCTTATAGCTTTCTTCAGTCGGAAATAACATCGAACCTTGAAGTCCTTTCAACCCAGCGCTAGGGCACCTATCTCGAGGCTATGCCAGTCATAATATCCGCATAAGACTCTTCTCGGGGCTGGAATATAGTGAGCCTTGGAATAATGTATGAGGCCCAGATTGGTATGTCAATGCTATGCAATCACAATGATAGGGCCATGATCTATATATTATTAACGCTCTATGCCAAAAGGTTACTATATACGGTACGTCTGGATAGCTATAGTCGACAACTCACAACACCGAAAAATCCTTTGTGGATGGATGGATTTGATTAGCACTCGTTGCGTGCTTTAAATAAAAGTCTTTTCTGATACACCTAGTACTCTAGTTAAGGCTTAGACCGTTTCGCTGGATCTCGTATGCGTAATTCACCCGCGCCATATTATACCCTAGATCCGTTAGGGGACGTGGGTGATAAGCGGTGATGTCTACATCAAGGGTTTATATAACCCTTTCTCCGCCTTCATTCCTGGATATTCTCGTGTTCCGTTCATTGGTAGTGCCAACACTACTGAATTAAGGGTGTAAAAGTGCTTGCCTCTGAGATACGGACTTGGTAACTTCTAGATGTTCGTCTGGAGTTCTGCCACCACAGGCCAAATCAGAACCACCCTCACTCGTGTGTCTGGGTACAGAAGTTCTTCCGGACCTGTGGCGATTTACCCCCCCCCCCCCCCAATAGATTACCGCGAAGACTGGAAATGGCAGCCCGGGCTCGATGATTTGGGGGTGGCTTGGAGCAGTTTAGTCAGCAACTACAAGTAGTATGACAAGTTAATAAAGGGGCCGGATATATGAGTGGGCGAGGTAATCCAGGAGGCAACCATTTCCAATTATTCAGTACTACCTCTGTAAACCTACATCCAAATCTGGCAGTTTTTCTGGTTTGAATCGGTGCGGTTAACTTCGTAAGCTAGGTTAACATACATCTCTATAGATCTAGCTGGCTGTGCATATATGTGACAAGCACAGAACTTTGAGAGACTTTAAATTTGTTCCCGCTCCTTTTCCTTTGTCAACGACGCCTGGGAAGTAAGTATGAGTCTCGATCTCCGTATAGATAATTCGTTTATCTTCTCATGATGTAATATATGGTCTCTTTGATAACCCGAGAAGATAAACTAACAAAACCTCACTAGGCCATCGGGCTTTTTGGTCTATTATAATAATATCTACCATTATACAATTAGCCTTTGACAACAAGAAGGATATATAGGCTCTTACTAAATTGATCCCTTGAAACAAATCCCTAGTACATATAGTATCAATAAATTTTGTTCTAACGAAGTGTCCAAGGCTTGAGTGTCAGGTTGTCGCCTCGTATAATCATGTCAGAGTAGCAAAGATAATTACTGCAGGTATCTAAAATATGAATATGGCCTACCAAAATTCTTCTTGGAAGTACTAGTAGCTTGATTCCTTGTCCAGTACTTGGTGTTCAAAAGTACACCAGTGCAGCCTTGACATATGATCTCGTAAGCTAGAAGAGTTGCTGCGGCCTCACACTTGTGAGATCGACGTCGATGTAAGAAGGGGGGGGGAGCCGGAGGGAGGGAGGGGGGGGGGTGTATAGTAATAAGTTCGCCTCATATAGTTACTGGTCCCAAGCCTTATGCGTATTTTGCTCAATGACGCTCTAGATAATTGTTCGTAAGATTGTGCGTAGGAATGATCATGACTAAACGTCATCCCAAAAAGCGGGCGTTGAAACATTTTAAGGCTATCAGATATCACATGATTTTCAACGCCGAAGTCAAGCAATGCCCAAGTATATATAGGAGGTGGAACGTCCTTGACAGTAATTGATACTCACTCTCAATCATACCATATTGTCTAAGTTAAGAAGCTACTACTCAACTAGTCAACTGGATATCGTTTTCATCCACCATTACTCAAGTCCCCTCAAACCTCAAACCCCAAACCTCAAGCCCCAAGCCTCAGACCACGATCAAAAAACATTCAAGGGTTACTACTCAGCTTTTTCCCATAAAGAATACCCCAATCCAACTCCTTCAAAAAGAAAAAACAAAAACCCCATCTACCCAGATCTCGAAGATGTGCCAGAATCACCTTTTTTCAAGATCAAAGTTCGCACCTGTGCACGTGGCCGAACAATTTCATGACGGAACCCAATCTCACAATTCTTCTACCATGAGCTCTTCGATGTTGCTACCTATCCACTGGAGTTTTGCGCAGGGGATAATCTCAATTCCCGGCTGGACAATGTGGTATTGCCATGAGTGCACCACTGATGAGGGCGCGGGTCCATACCTTATAGCCCACACGGTTTCTTGCCTCGTATGCGGCCATCGCCCTTGTCCTGATTGTATAAAAGAGTAGAGTTGTGGTGCTATCAGGTCTGGTTGGGGGGGTTTCGGTGAACTTTTTAAAATGGGCTGTGACGCTAGAGATAAATGTTTGTTTTCATTAAATTACTTGGGTCATGTTATCTGTGTTTTTCTTTCTCTTATTAGTTAGTTAATTAAGACGGCTCTCAAAGAAATTTACTTACATTTCCCCTTTGTATTTAACTCATATGTACGGTACCAGAAGCTAAAATCATCGTATCATTGGATTAATGATCTTCATACTTACACAGAGTGCCTTGAATTAAACCATTGTCGCGTTTATTTTTGCTGAAAGTGACAATGGTAGTACTGCATGCCATATCCTGTGCGCGAGTCGTGTCAGCCAATCATGCGTTCGATATCGATCAAGTTGATATAATCAGTAATCTTCTTACATGGATGTCCACTATAGACCAGGAGAGGAAAGATAATGCCGTTCCGTAGCACAAGAATAATTCGGGTTTTTGTTCAGCCAGGGACCATTAGTTATGTTCTCTAAAACTCATAACAATTATGCATTTGATTGCAATTGGTGATATGATAATTGCGCGCACGCCGTGCGCACTATCTGAGTGCATGTATTAAATGCACTAGATTGGCTAGTCCTCGAAATCCTAATAGATTGCCTATATTGGTTAGTTCTTTATTGGAGGATGGCTGGGCGTACCTAGCTAGGCGTAATAACAAAAAAGGGGAAAAGGAAATAGGACACTCGCAAAATTTAACGTGACGACTGTTTTTTGACAACATATATATATAAGGCTAACCATTACTCCAGTCAGAGTAGATGCCTCTGCATGAACTCACAGGCTGCTAAATCCTTATAATCGATATAGCTATATATCGAAAGTAAATCTTCGCACGGCTTACTGAAATTCAAGGCCAGTCCAGGCACTAAGCCTCAGGCTGCAACGAGCGCAATCAACTATCAAACCTGTTACGACAGGAATTTGCGTCTCTTTAATCCTACCAAGTGCTTCGGCCCCGGCCACCTTCTGTGTAATATAGGTGAGATTGGACCCCCAGCTGACGTTTTTGCGCGGGGCCGGCTTCAAGAAGCCATATATGTGTATGCCGCCTTCATTATTGCATGTCGAGATTGGTGTAGGTACATCCGTGATAGAGCGGCGCATTTGATATATAAGACTGTATGCTCGTTTACATGGCGGGGGCCGTTTAGAATAAACGTGCTTTTGATGTACAATGTGTACATAACTGCTAGAGAATTGTTTGTATATAATAGATATAGCAATTACTTAAAAAAATTCGTTATTAGATTTTCCTTGGGATATCACACTCACCTAGTCTAGACTCACTCATCCGTGTACATCGATCTTCCTTTCATTGTAGATAAGTTAATCCTGTATTCCTCCAAATCACTACCTATCTTTCTAACTATAACCCATTTCCTTTACAGTACGTACTGGGTCCTCGTCATATACTAATACTATAGAGCAGTTAAATACAATTATCATCATACATATAACTGATCATGTGGTTTAATACCTTTTGCTGCTAACTATCGATTATCGAATGATTATGAGGTTGAGGTATTATGGCCCCTGCGATAAAATAGACGATTTCTTGATAGATGTCGTCTTCATTATTTGCGAAGTTCTGGCTTTTGTGTTTTTGGATGCGTAGCACCAAGCCAGATATATAGAATAGTACTCTATTAACTAATTATTAGAGCGTTATGGCAACTTTTGAGTCTAGGTGTTTAATTCTTGGCGGCTGGCGTTTGGTGTGGATAACCCGCGCCAAGAGCTCAAAACCCGGAGATGTGGGTGTGACCATTGCAAATCGCTCGAATAGAGCGGTTAGGTATGTGTTCGAGGAAGACCATTTAATTAGAACGAGCAGAAATTACAATTATAGGATCATGTAACTCTGCCCCCCCTCCCGACTCCGGGATATTGATACCGCCAGCTGTCCTACTTGCCACGCCTAGCTGGCTATAGCTCATATATACTGAGCTTTAAAATTTAGCCTTGAAATGTTTAACTGAAATTGGATTCTGGAAAAATTTGAAGGTAAAGGAATACCAACGAGTAACGAATTCAGCCCTAAGACATCTGAGTGTTCTGGAGATCTTTTCCTATTGAAAGATATCTAGACGTCGGGCTTGTGCGATGACGGAACCCTTCCGAGTGGTAGTCGTAATTGCACGCCAAAACTAGTGCAGCCTTACGACAATCCCGCCGTCGAGAAACGGCGTGTTGCGATCACCAGTACCATGGTATGAAGGCGCTTTGGCATCTCACTGAGCTAGACATAAGCCCGGCCTAGAGATAGGTGTTTTAGAGATAAGAGTTTAATCTGACATTTGAAGTCCTCAGGCCCTGTTCGCACATCAAATATTCGACCAAAGATTGGTTCTGTTGTTCTTGTTAGTTGATCGTGGACTTATGAGTCCTGATCAAGAACTTCAGCTCGAGAGAACTGGATAGTTTCTTTCTCCCGTGCGCAACAGGTAGTGCAACAGTTTGTTGCCTTAATGTCAGAGAGAAACCTGATACTCATAATACTGTATGTGTACTGAGAGTTCTTATGCTGGACTGCATAGCTAGTTATAGTTATTAGCCTCCGGGAAAAAAAAACCCCCAATATATATATTCAATCGCAAAGGACTTGGGAAAACACATCAACAGACCTTTCACCGAGATTACTCCTGATATATACCCAGAACCATTTTAGGCTATCACTCGCCGACTAGGGCATCGAAAACACTCCGTACCGTATTACATTAGTTTCAGTATCAATAATTTCGAAGATTCAAGATACCTTCGGGCTTCTCATTCATTAATCTCTACCAAGGATTTTGGGCTGCGACCCCAACCACCCGCGGTACCACTATTACCCTCCACCCCCGGCCCGTTTGCGAATATGTCTCTCAATGAGAATTGTCACGGCCCCCATAAAAATATAAATCTTCCCTTTTCTTCTTCCGCCGGAGGAGTCAATGCTTGCTCACCCTTTGCTTCACCAACGAGTACACCTGCCGACGGTACCCCTTACCAACAAGCGCCACCACGAACCCATCTACCTCAAGAATATGTCTGGTATTGCCATAAATGCATATCCAATGGTTGCTATAGTATTGCAATGCTTATTTCCGTTCAAGTTACGTGCTACGAATGTGACCATGAACGTTGCGATTCCTGTACTGTCGAAAGATGCAGTGCCAATCAAGCCGACGTCGCAACCTAGCTGACGTTTGATAAAACCTTCTTCTCAAGTCCATATGGCCAGGGAGCGTGGTCTCAGTTACTTGGTTCGATTGCATTTTGATCTCCGATGTTGGCTGGCTTTTATGGACGGCGTTCCTTATATATCAGTATCCCTGTCGCAGCTTGAAATTGGGAATTGGTGCTTTTTAGTGTTGCCTAATTATAAACACTTGCGGGCTGCGATATCGTTTTGGGTTTCTTTTCATTCTGTTTGTGGGCTGTTTGATTAACTTTATTTCTTTGGCTGTGATGGCGTTCAGTCTCTGCCCGGCCCACATATAATGTTATCCCGGTCAGAAATAGAGGACGATAGCATTCATCTAATCCATAGTTTCATAGATAATAAACTTGCTATGTCAGAATATTGAACATGGGATCGTGAGTACTCGAGTGTCTAGAATCTGAGCCAATTACTTACATAATTGTGTGTACGTACCTGTAGCTAGCGCTGATAGCTGGTGGTAATATCACAAGCTGGCCTTGGCTTAAACTGGCGAGGGAATGAAACCTCGGACAGATGTTCTAAAGCCAGAACAACAATAACTCGCTCTGATAACGGCTGTGGTGTACGTGTGTCTAGTCTAGTTTAGCTCTCGTTAATTTAGCTCCGATCGATACTTGGTGAATCGAAGTCTATGTACTGCATGCGCGCAGGTACATACAGTCCCTACCCAGATGTCTTCGTGATTCCGGAGGCTCGGCGGCAACCTCAAAACCCCACGAATTTACTCACGAATGATATGAGATCAATGCCTGATAGAGTTGCTGCAGTAATTGCAGCGGGCGGGTGGCAAACTAAATATTATGATATATGTTTTAACTAATTCATTGAGTACCTATTGATTGTTGATCGTTGAATGCCGAGCGTCGACGAGCGTTCGTTGCCATTGCGCGCCGTACCACCCGAATCACGAGGACATCTGGGTAGGGACTGTATATATGTCTAGCATTAATTCGCATCATTCAATAGACCCAGGTATCAAGTCTTATAATTATGCCTTTCATCGATATATATCGATATATATCTACAGTGCTTGAACTGTATGAGTCAGTCTTCAAATACCAAAGTGACTTTATTCGAAACACATTAACTAATACTTCCCCTGCGCTAACTAGGCCACATACATATCAGGTCTAGAATAATTGGCTATGGCGGGCATCATCCGATAGCTTTTGTAGATACATACGTGTTTTAAATCCCCGATGTAACTACATGTAAGTACTAATTAGATACATACATGTATGTAATTATGCGTGTTCAACCTTGGTACTGGGTGCGATCGATTCTTTGGCCATAATCTCGTACCATGACATCACAGATTTTGAGGTACACTACATACCTACATGTAATGTATATACCATCCTCTGAGCAATGGACCGGACCTGCGTGCATAAATACCGGTAGAGTACAGTGATAACGTACATGTAGGTACTTATATGTAGGTACGTTCGCATATAAGTATGTACATGTATGTACATATACATGTATACATCCAGCTGTTGGGCTTTAAACTACATGTACATGTAGCTATAGGCCGAGGTGAATAGGCCCAGCTAGGACCAGGATTGCATGCCCGAAAGCTTAAGTCTATATTAAAATGTTTTAGAAGCTGTTTCTCGTAAGTCATGTGATCTCCATTAAACGAGCATTTCTCAAGCGAGGATTTCGGCGTCTGTCTGTCTAGTTTGTATTAATGTTTATAATTAATCAGCTATAGGCCTCTAATCAATCCCTCCTTCACCAACAATGCACACATAAATAAATACAGACCAACCGATCAGCTGACCTCCCAAGTACCTGGCCAGCAATGGGAACAGTGTAGGTCTAACGTATACACTGCCAGGTACGTACCGGCGCGAGAACGGATGGATGCGCCCTGAAGTGGAATTATATAAATTAAATATAGAGATAATACTTCCTAAGCTATATAGACTTCATATTGATCTATGGCGTATACGTATCAATGATCAGCATATATAAATTGGGTGTGTGTATAAAGTACAGCATGCATTATTGATGCATGTGTGGGGCTATACGTTACATGCATACATGCATTTCGTTGCAAGGCCTTGCATGTACGCAAGACATGTAGCTATAGTAAAGATTCATATCTGCGACGAGGGAAGAAGTGTGGATATAATTATATATTAAGCCATGTCATAGATAGTGAATAAGATTAGGTTTTTACGCTATAGGCCTTGCCTGCATGCAGTAATTGTACCTAGAATCAATTGATATGAATTAAAAAAAAAGAGAATAAGATGTATGTTTAGGCTTGTCTTATAAATGATATATGCTATATAGTTATAATTATGGGTTACTCTGACGCAGAATGATGATTGTTTGACCGCGAGGCAACACTGAAGCACTCTGATCATTTCAAACTTGAAGAGAGATTCCGAGATACTACATGATATGAACCATTGGTAAAGAACACCTTATTGAAAAAGTACAACATAAGCTTGATTATGAATAAAACAAGCAACCTAGGTGAGACGCCGATAATAGAGACTTTGCGCAAATGGAGCCAGCTCCATTTTCTGACAACCTGATTGGTGCCGATCACACCATTAACCAATCAGATAATCAAAATATAGAGCTGGCTCCATTTGCGCAAAGTCTCTATTAGAAGTGTTACAGTTCGGTATATACGTATTAACATAGCTCCACAAGATTCAAGTAAATACCTGAATAGTGGCTTAGGTACTAGAATCCTACACTCAAATAAGCTTGCCGTATCTGTATATAAGAGCTATGTGATAGGAAAACATAGGTATATGAAACACCACTTTATTAACCGTTAGTATAAGGGTAACTGCACTCCGGGAGTTGGATCCCCCAATCATGCCTCATTTAGTACCGGGGAGGGTGTTTCTCCGGGATTTGTAAGCTTTAGTATAGTGCTTTAACCTGATATCTATAAGGTCGCTAGTGGTGTGTAGCATTCCTCCGAGTAAATATCAATGGTTAGGCTTAGAGTAGAACACTAATATTCGATATCCCTTATCAAATCTTTTGGTATTGATTTCTTGTAAAAAAGCATACATACATTTAGATAATGGCCTGAACAATAATATTAGTACGTTCGCTGGGACCCTAATTACTTATTTCAAGACTATGATTACATGTATGGATATAACCATATTCAAAGATGTAGCAAGATCCTTGGTTATCGAATTCACATGAAACACTATAAGTCCATCTAGATACACTGCCTTATATCTGATCACATGTGTAATACCCCCTGGCGAGGTGTCGGAATGTTATTGGACGTGAATGAACCAGGCTGCACAAAAGTCTCAGCCTCGCACCTAGGACAGTAGATGCCATCCTATGCGCTGTTGCAGCCTTCCATCTGAATGACGTTTTAGCCTCGTAACGCCATAGCCAAAAGGTGCTCCTTGCTGTCTTTTGTGTTTCCTTTTCCGGCAGTTTAATCATTTCCGAAAACGCTTCGGCCGCGATGTCCATGGATATGGAGAGATCGAAGAGCGATGAATGTTCTAAACGAGACCAAAATACTTCCCCGTTACTTCTAGGATGGGCTCCGTGCACATGTGGTTCCACTCCCTACTCGTTAGGGCGGGTGCCTGCGCCATATAGATGCATGCAGCACGGAGAAATTCTTCTGGGTTGAACGGAGACAAGCCGTATTATTGCATAGTACTTTGTTCTCGTGGGTCCAATTCGTTACATCTGTACATGTGCCTTTAGGTGAGTGTGTGACAGAAACGTAGAATTAAATTTCATGACTGCTTGCGCTGTACGTTGTGCCTGTACAAACGGGGGCTAGGATGTTTATAATGACGTATGCATACCTTAACCACTGTTTGTCTAGTTCGATTTCTAGGTAGAGCTCCATGCTATTTTTCAGGCTAGGCCGAATGTTGGCCGTCTCTTCATTCCTATAGAAGTTTATATCGAAAGGTACGTGTAGACAGCCTAGGCTCCGGCTGGAACCACTCAATCCTGATCGTAAGGATATAGTGACATGACCCCGACGTTTCGAAATATATCCCGTTATAACCTGGTTTGCCCTGAACGAGTTCTGACTATGTACAAGTACTAAAGTAGATATGAGTCGGTTTTAACAGTGGAAACTCAGACTTAGAGGCTTGGATAGCTTTGAAATCAGTATAGAAAAGATACACTCACCAACATTACATTTCGTCTTCTAATATCCTAGAAGGTATATCAGCAAGTGATATGGGGACGTGTGTGCGTACATGTCCGGGTCGGGAATTAGCCGCTTCATCAATCAAAATACCTATCAAATAGGCATTGTAGTATAGTTTGGTGCTGGTTCATCCACTACCACCAAGAGAGAGCTCCTAAGAATGCTCAAAACATCTAGGGATTAAAACTCTCACATCTTGCCATCGCTTATGACCTCTTCTGTAGCTCCAAGATCCCTTGTCCTATTGCCGACCCACCTCTCTTCTCCATGAGTCTAGGGGGACTTGGTACGTTTTTTCCCTTTGCATACTAAAATGCAAAACCACCCTGATCGACATGGCTCGTCGTCACCTAATAGCATCAAAGCTAGAGGTCGCATTGAATAACATGAATATAGCGTGTCTCGGTATCCGTTTTTCCCGAGGGTGAGCCCTAGATATCCATGGTGAAGGGCTGTAAGTACGTCCACCTCTATTGTTAATAAAACGGTATATACTACATGTAGTCTAGTCAGCTAATCGGCCCAATACCCTCTTGATCTATATGAGCTATAAATCCATGGGTAGAATTATGAAACCACTATCCTGAGATATGTGATGACTAAATAACATAACTTCCATATTCGAATTTGTCTCCAGAGCTAGATAATAGACTCTTGCATGTCAACAACATTGCGACCTCTATTGTTTCCGCACGCTGCGGTTAGTGATTAATGTGTTGCCTTCGAATCTCAAGCCTTTGACTACCCAGGTAACGTGTGACCCCTTCCTTTAACAGTGCCGAATTTCTTCTGTAAATGCTGCGATAAGTAATACAGCATCTTTGAACTCCACCTCACTAGTCCTAAGCCGAGACCAAGTCATCACACGTCCATCTGATTCTGAAATGTCACAGCATTGATGACTCCCACCACCACCAGTACGTACTGCAGTGCCCATGCAGAATTTTTCAGAATCAAAAATCTTGTCGCAAGTGATATGTACCTTTCTCGTAATTCCCATCTGCACTCCTATCTCGTGTGATGGTCGACATCCCATCATGCGTATGTACCGGTACTCAAACGGAACACTCAAGAGGGGTAGAGTAAAGCTGCAAAATCATAGTGGTGTAGTTTAAATGGTGTGGAGAGGTATAGTAGTGGGATAGATTAGAGTCGAAGGAACAGAGAAGAGAAAACAGAGCTCGTATCTCATCTGCACCGTACCGTGCATTGACCAGCACGACGCATCCGACTCTCACCTGAGAGGAATTAAACGCCCAACCGAAAATTCAAAAAAAAAGTTCAAATCAAAAGTGATCCTCATGGCACTCATCACACTAAAGTACCTCCTTTCTCTCCCCATATTCCTCCTCAAGATTAGTACCCCTCCAGCAGAAAGTTGGCTTTCACTAACATATGACGTATCCCCCGCATATCGGATTTCACGAATATCGCCCTGTGGATGCTTTTCTTCACAAACCGGTTCTACCACAAGATCCCACGAGTTCGATTAAATCGGTGGATGTATGAAATGTTCATCTGCCGCAAAGATCTACAGGTTACGCTGAATGCGCTGTTCTGTTTCTAACCGCTTCGCTTTTGGAAATGGAGCAGGAAGGGTAAAGACGCTCAGGCACGGACCGAAAGAACGGACAGAGGGGATATCCTGGACTATCGGTCATGAGTTCCTACTACCAACTCTAAGGATTTGACTCAGATAAATGGACCCCGTGGTCCCTTAAGCGTTGCATTCCAAATAAATCCGCCGCCTGGGAACTAGCTTCATGATGATTCTCTAGCTTCCAAAACAATAGACACAAGAAGCAGGTTCTAATTTTCTATATAACTATGATATCAGTGAGAGAGAGGTCGAAATGATTCGCCTGCCAGCTTTAAGATTTAAGAAGAGTAGAGCTATATTAACGACATGATACCGAGATCTACTGTTTCTCTAGCGATAAACATCATACACTGTCACTACTGTCAAACGGGATCCAAGAATGCAAACAAGGCTGGGTAAGAACGTCAGCAAACATCTGCTACGTGTCAAGAAATGACAATAAGCTTTTGGGTAGAGATGCTCCTTGTATGGCTAGTGGATTTACAGGGGTGCGTGGGAGCGGTATATATTTCGTCACAGTGAAATTCCTGGCGGGAAGACTTGGCGGTAAAGTAAAGTAGAAACTCAAATGAATTAAGACCATGAGAAGGGAATTCGTGAAAACAGAAAAAAATAACTAGAGCTTCGGGGCTCTGATACATCTAGCAGCTGCTCTAGTCGAGTCTAGAGTATTCTGTCAATTTCGTTTTGGGTTAGGTTCATCCAGGGATCAAGGGGTCCCGGGAGGGGAAAGAAAACAGTATGTATTATGCTGTGACGACATAAATGATGAAGAACCAAGGCGGTAGACGCGTTCTTATTGGAGTACTTGACAGCGCGCTAGTCCTCTTCCAAGGAAATGAACAAAACAAATAAACCACAAACCCATGCAAAATTGCATCAGTTCTACTGCGTCCTACCCCACCACCCACCACCACCTAAGAAAAGACTTATTATTATTTCTCTTCATGCAGGTTTCAGCTATCAAGGAAATAATCCGCCGACATCATCATCATCATGCCTCCAAGAAATTCAAAGAGAAAAAAACATCACAGCCGGGAAACGGAACAGACATATAAGTGCCCTGCCCTTTGATGTTGATGGGATTTTACCTTTATCATCCATCGCACGTTAACGCTTCTGTTTACTTTGTCTCTTTTGAGAATTTCAATAATTCTCCTCTCCGCTGCCAACACCTGCTGCTCTACCGCACTAATAGAACTCCTCTCGATGTGAGTGAACACTTATCCGCCTGGATGAACTTGGGTTTCAACTGCCTATTAGATTCCACTTATCCCACTTATTATTCATACTACCTTATTATTCCCATCACATTACCCACATACCCACACACACACACACACACTTACATACATACATAATCCGCACCTATCTATTCCCTGCCTACTTCTACATGCTTTAAATCCGCCCTGCTACTTATACCCCACTGTCCACCGCCCACTCATAAACCCACAACCCCTCAACAGTCTATTTCCAAACCCCCAAGGAACCCCACCTTCCATAAAGAAAGTTTTGAAACTAATCAACAAGACCAGAACATCTCTTGCTCCACTGCGTGATATATATCATTCGTCAGCACAGTAATACACTCGCAGTACCGACAAGACCATAAAACCCCTATCTCTTCCACTTGTATTTTCGAATAAACACAGAACTTGACAAACGGCAACAATGGCAAGGTACACTTCACCCCTCACTTCTCCTCTTACCTCTTCCACATATGGTTCTCCCCAACCCCTTTATTACAACGATCGAGAAAGAGACCGAGTCCGCGAGAAGAAATACAATAGTAGCGGAGGCTATGACAGTCAGTTACAAAGACACTCACCATTTGATAATAGTTTAACTTCGATCGCACCTGGATACGGATATGCAACCCCCCACTCCAGCTCAGGAGCTATGATTCGTGGTGGAGGTCAATCAGTCATTGAGGAGCCAGTGGTGGAGCATGAACACCACCATGTGCACCATCACATTGACCATGGTAGGCCTTTTGTTGTTCCTCGAGTCCTAGATTGCTGGGCTAACAGGCTGGAAAACTATCAGGCAATGTGAATGTGGCCGCCCAGATAGCAGTGCGCCCCCGAGCTGTCCAACGTGAATACTCCTATGACGACCTATATGATCGTGACCGTCGTTATGGATCTGGCACCTCTCTTGGTTCCCTTAGTCATGTTAGACATGAACAACACCGTCACGGACACGGCCACCATGGGCACCGATCTAATGGATCCCGGAGCAGTGTCGGCTCGCGTTTTGCCCGCAGTGACATTGACCTCAACCTCGACTCATCCTTCCGAACAAGCCGCAGAGGAAGTGTCTACGATGAACGTGAATCTGAATACGCCATTATCGATGTGCCGGCCGGAACCAGAAGAGTAACCGTAGACATGGCGAGGGAAAGGGAACAGGAGCCCCCCAGCTGGAGACGTGATAATGGAGTAAGACGTTCAAGGGGGCTCGGAAACGAGCTGTGGACTGAGATCACGAAGGATTTGGTGACGAGGGAAGCAATCGAGGATTGCGGGTACCAGTATGAGGAGACAGAGTTCTTCTATTACATATTCGAGTACCTTCACCGTGATCAGATTGCGGAACTGACAGATCTCACTACTGATATCAGGCGACGTAAGTTACCCACTACAGGGAGCAAGAAGCCGATTTTCATATTTCATCGTCCTAAGAATGACATGGCTGATTCGACGTATGTACGTACAGAGAGGGTTAGGGATATCGAATATGAATCGATCTCCGCGGCCGGCCGGGAACGCGAGAGGAGGACTCTCGACTGGGATCGCGAGGACAACCGCACTGAAATTATTATCGAGAGTGGTGGCAGGAGCAATGCGGGTGGGTCCGGGCGCCGCCGCCGGTACTACTATTAATCGACTCATTGCTTTAATAGAGGATGGAAGGTACTGTAATGATGTGATGACTACTTAGACTTTTTCGGAGTTGAATCCGAGGGTTTTTCTTTCTTTCCATTTTTTTTATTACCAATATCATGAGGTTGAATTTTTATGTTGAGCGATATATTTTCTAGTGATGGAAAATTTTCGGTGGGCTGTGAGGTGCATTATCAGCATGTTTTCATATGTTTCTTCTTGACTGCTATTATTACGAGTTTTTTTTTTTTTTTTCCTGTATCTTTTTCTTTCTTTGAAAGCGTATGTGTGACTAATATCAAACAAACCACTGTATTAAACTAAATTCCGAATATTTGAACTCATTCATTCATGTACCTACATACAAAGAAAGATTGGGCGTTAGGAGGGAGATAACTGCGTCTATTAAGTTCGATATATGACTGACCGAGCAAATTGTTTATTTACATCAGGACTAGGAGGAGGGGTTGAAGGGGGTGACAGCGAGTTTGATTCAAAACATGAGCATTACTCCGTTGTCTTTCGTGGATCAGGTGTGTGAGCCGACATGAGTTTACAGTCCTAGACTGACTCGTAGAGGTGGGTTCAGTCGCAGGTGATGGTGGTGGTGGTGCACTGCGTGAGCTGTCCCTATCGATAAGCAAACCCTGTTCGTATCGGGACGCATACCAACGTCATGATCGGCACGGACCTAGCTTGTCGGTTCTTGCATTGATGAAGGATCCCTGGAGCCAAGACGTTAGGGGTGCATCGCTATCATTGACTTCTAACTACCAATACCAGTATCCGCCAACACCCCGTGAATGACAGTACAGTCGTCTTGGGGGCAACGACGAAACTGGTTGAACGACGAACAGGGGTCTTTATCAGTCAAGCCAGTGGCGCTCAGGCTGGTATGCAACCACTTGTTTGGCTGAAATCTGTGTTTTCGTCGTTGTCCCAGGTTCGTCGTTGCCCCAAAGTTGACTGTACTAGTATTTGTGTAACTGCACATGTGTGACCAGCAACGTGTTGAGCTAGCACCTAACATTTGCGTCATGATACAAACAAACACCAAGGCTCACACATCGCCATCTTCACCACGACAGTACATGCACCTGTAAAATCCGGGTATCCTCAAATCTACACACAGTTCTGTACCCACCATCATGCCTATCTCGCTGTACCTTACCACCTACAACTGCGCCCGTCTCTCTCATCCTCCCTCTTCGCTTTCCCCTCACCTCCTCTCCGCACTAAGTCCCCTCTCCTCCGAGCCTCCATCCCTAGTAATCATCTCTCTCCAAGAGATTGCCCCTATCGCTGCCTCATTTCTCGGAGGATCACAGTTGACATCCTACTATGCAACATTTACTACAGCTGTCCGCGCTGCCACCAGGTCAACGTTCAATGAGGACTATGCCCTTATTGCGTATAACAACATCGGCCTAACAGCCATAATGGTATTCGCACGTAAACCCACTCTCATAAAGTCAGTAACCTATGCAGCCGTCGGCCTCGGTTTCTTATCTATGGGTAATAAAGGCGCCGTTGGTGTTCGCCTAATCCATAGTCTCCCATCGGACCCCAGTAATACCGTGACACTCACGTTCGTCTCCGCTCATCTAGCGCCCCATGAGCACAACATCAGCGCGCGGAATGCGAATTGGGAATCCCTCGTTAAGAACCTGGTTTTTGCCGACCCGGCCGGCGACGAGCAGAGTATCTATTTCCCATCATCTCACCTCTTTGTCTCCGGTGACCTCAACTACCGTACCTCCCCATCCTCACCTGGAGAGTTTGACTATCTCGTGTACCCGCAGCCCCAGAATAAGATCAATGACAACACGCACTATCTACAGTTGTTCAAGGAGGATCAGTTGAGCACCGAGCGAGCGGCTGGGAGGGCTTTCCAGGGACTGGAAGAGGAGAAGATCACTTTCCCGCCTACATACAAGTACGAAATTTCGAGGCAAGAAAACGAAGGAGAGTACTGGGAATGGAGTAAGAACCGCTGGCCTAGTTGGACGGACCGGATCTTATATCTGCCAGCCGACGGGGTGGTAGTGCGGAATTATACGTCTATTCCGCAAATTCTGGGGTCAGATCATCAAGTTGTCGTTATGCATGCAGAGATTCCTGAAGCACCAGTTGAGGTGGACCTGGTGGCTCCATGGGGCATTCAGGAGGGGTGGAGGGGCAGAAGGGCTACAGCTAGGAAATTGGAAGTGTTTGTGGGAGCTCTAGCGTGGCTATTGGGGGGGACTGGACGGGGTGTGTTGTTTGCCTTGTTGGTGGGTGGAGCTGGCGGATGGTGGGCAGTGAGGGCGTGGTCCCAAGGATATGGGAGGTTGGAGTAGGCACATGTAATAGACTTGTATAGATTTGGCTACTAATGATACGAGAAGCCATTTCGTATTCCTAATCTACATCATGCAGTCGGGTTGGCATTAACGTCTCGCATTTGACATGATCAAATAGTCACGGCACTGACAGAGCCAATGATTTCTCGGTAGGTTTCTACCCGTATGTACCTCGGGAAACCAAGAACTGGAGTAAGGGGCTCTGGGAAATACTGTACTTTAATAGCTCGAAGGAAACGTTTATAAAAGGAGGAGTATGAAGTTATATGTAGTAATGCCCACGCTCTAAGGGGATGTGTTCAGCAACAACATATTCTTGTGTATGTAAAGTAGATGGTCTGGTAATGGGTTAGGGTTAATATTGATACCAGGCGACTATATGGTAAGGAAGCCAAGACAGAGGCTTAAGCACTCGTGAAACGCCCTATTATAACATGTAGTTAGCGGACTTTGGGTGTATTTGATTGGCACTAATATGGAAGGACTAAGTAAGGACTTCGTAGAGTAATAGTAAGATATCCTCGAAATCTCGAAAATCCCCTATCTATGCGGTGGCGCTGTTCCCTAGTCTACTCGCTAGACTGGTAAATCGTGCATGAGAACCATATTTTGGTGGTATGCAGACCCAGTCCAGTTCGGAAACGCGAGTACTCACCCCACTGTACATACTCACGCGTTCAGTCGGAATTTTGTGTGGGATTTGGTTGCAACGACATCTGACAATTTAATGAACGCGCGAGTATTGGAACTAGAATAAAGATTTTCCCCTCCTCCCCCCCCCCTCCCAAGAGACCCGGGACATAAATTCCGGGCATCTCTACCAGTGGGAATTACATATAACTCTCCTATTCCCGATAGAGAAGTTTGATCACCAAATTCAGCTTTCCTTAAATGTTCCACAGCTATCCAGCCACAGTTAATGGAACTTCGGGAACTCTACCTATCAGTCGCATGCATATGGCGATGCGCCTCTGTATGTACTGGTACATGCTGTAATTCTTTCATGCGCTTGGCAAAATCTTAGGAATAACGAATCGAACTAGACTAGAATGCTGGGCTTTGGATTGGTGAAATGCTTGTTTGAGCCTCAATCCGAAAGACCCAAACTTTTGATCGTCTTGACCGGCCAATGGGTAAGTGGTTTCACAGAAATCTGATTGAGAGATGTTACACGATACGTATCTCTTTAATTTATTTATGGGGGTGTGGATTTGCTTATCTCCCGGTTCTATATTATGAGATATACCAGTCGCATGTAGGTACAGCCGCTCATTAAAAGTGTTCGTAATTCACATCAAAGTTGATCAGTGCATGATGTGGCTTACCAGATTTTACGGTCAGATTGAAGAACTAAAATGTATCTATATAATTGTATCCAGCGAGTGACAGAGAATAATTAAAAATACCATGAATGTCTAATATTGACTTTGACCACCATTGACTGTTGCTGTGTTGAGGTTTTGAACATTTCAATGGGCACTTTAATTTGATTCCTGGCTTGAGCCGGACATGTCACATTAAATCTGAATCACGAACACTTTTGATGAGTGGCTGTATATATATATGTATTATACGACATGGTGATTGGCTTCCAAATATCAAACAGACCATGCACCGTGAGAGTTTACACATGTGATGTTGATTTCGATAAGGTTGGTAGATTAGTACCACCCAAACCGATATTGAATTCTTCATCCCCAGCTTAATTAGTTTATCAGGAATATCGAATTGAACTGGAAAGTTGTATTCTCACTGGCCAAGGCAGATGAAAGTTCGATTTGGGTCGGTGTAATTGAGCCTCATTTCAATACGCGTTTGACCAATTGAAAAGGCGAGAATATATTTTCAGCCCAGATGCGTTCGTTATTCTTTTGCGCAATATATGACTAGTAAATTAAGTCGGCGATGGCAATGGCGTGCTAACCCGACAAGTTGTAAATCCATCTGTATATTGGGCAAGCCGGGTAGAGCACAAATTTTCTTCCCATTATATACCTATAGGTACGTAAATAGTAGTCTGGGCCAAAGAAAATTGGTAAAACGTGCACGTTCCACGTGAGAGTTAATAGCCCACGTTTAATCAAACCACATCTTACTGGCTTGTGATTAAACAGCACGTCGCCAGTGGAGAATCTGTTAGGGTTAGGGTTTGTTACTAGATTATGACAGATAACTTAGGCTTCATGATTGCTTCCCCGAACGTCGAGCTACCAATTCAACTGGTTAAAATTCGCGAGAAAATCAAATGCGTGAAACGATTGCTGCCTTAATGCATGTGCACTTTTCGTGAGTGACTGACGAATTGGATTGATCCCTCGGAAAATAAAATGGACGCATATACATAACCTTGTCTTGGGATTCGGGATGATCTGCTGTGCCCATTGTTTCCGAGTTAATTGTCAGTTCTGTGGCATGTGATGTGAGTGTGTATGGTACATGGTTGGTCTGCATAAGCCATTGGGGTTAAGGATCGAGGTTGTGGGGGGAAATGCGGGGAAGGTCTTGGATGAGTCCTTTTGTCTTGAATAAAGGTTTAGGTCGAGCTGGCCGCGAACTCGTAGTTTTTTGGCGTTTCCGGACGCAACTGCTATTGAATACACAGAAAAACCCCGCGAAGGCTATCTTTTGTATGGCATGCAATAGTAGTTGCGTCCGGAAACGCTAGAAAACTACAAGTACATGTAGTATTTACAGTAGGTACTGTTTCTTGCGGGATGTTGATATTACCGCTTAACTTTTCTACTAGCGCCACGGCTGCTTCCGATTCGCGCGCGGTGATCATGTTAATTACAAGGATATCAGATTCATCATATCAGAGCGCCATTCAGAAAGACGTCACGAGAACGGGACAAACTTACTCTAAGTTTAACCACCAGGCAGCTTACCAACTACATGTACCTATCAATACCTTTGCAGTTATAAAGTAGGATCAATACTTAGTAATTCATAGATTAAATTTCATGATAGTACTAGCTAGCTCATGATTGGCCTTGGTGGGCCATGGGGTTCTCCCAGGACGAGAGCTGT
This sequence comes from Morchella sp. 2018-W38C, assembly GCA_024713705.1. NCBI lineage: Eukaryota > Fungi > Ascomycota > Pezizomycetes > Pezizales > Morchellaceae > Morchella > Morchella sp. 2018-W38C. The sequence goes on along the minus strand of JAMJEX010000022.1, from coordinate 1,022,911 downwards.
GTATACGTCAGGCGCAAGTGATTACTATAGACCTTGTCCATTTGTCGTCATATTCGTCTGATCGTGGCTTGTGGGGAGTCTTACATACGTCCCTTCGATATTCTCAGCCTTGTTTTTAGTTCAAGACAGCTAGATAAATTCCCCCCCGTTCCATCCTGCCATTCTCTCTCTCTCTCTGGCTTCCTAGATTAATATATTAAAAAGCTATATTCCATACGTTCTCTCAAGTCTACCAGCTAGACTATACTAGAGACAACCTCACTCTGCTCCTATATCAATTTCCTATCCTTTCTGCTAATTTTACATATAAATATTTCAGTTTGTCTTATATTTTCTCATTTTGCAACAGCAACATGACTAGTAACTACGGCTTCTACGAATCTCGTGGCGAATATGCATATGGTCGAGATAATCACAGATACGGAAACCCTGGAAATCTGGCGGATGATCAGGAAAGAAACAGAAACGGAGGGCATCCATATTCCGGGCCACCGCCAGCTAACTCCTCCGACAATTATCCTTTTTTCCTAGCAGGGGATGGAATTGCTCGTGAAGTAATACAGACGGATATCCCTCGATACCTTGGGAATAATGCAGTATGCAAGCCAGGAAATAATCAAGTATGTCGTGAATCCTTCTTCCGGGAATTTATACCTTCATCGGTAGCTAATCAGTCGTGCAAATCAAGGGGCAATCTGGGTTCTGGTATAAAGGCTATCGACCGTTGACTGATGTATTCAACCTTTGCATTTGACGATCAGACCTTGATAAATACAGAAGCACGCTTGCTAATAATTCTCCAGGCTCAGATCCAGTCTTTAAGGGACGATTCTGTAAAGTACACGAAAGAAAAGCAACAACATTCTACTCAATATGGACGTGATGGCCCAGGTATGGAAATAGTTCATTCTGTGTTCTTAATTAGGTAAATTGCATGCTAATATATTAACCTTTGAGATATAGATTACCTAGATTCGTTTACGTTTGACGATAGCCGCCGAAACAATCCAGATGGCTATAATCCACTTGGTACAACCTCTCTGAGACCTATAGCTACTGAAGGACAATTTCATCCCGTCTCCATACCAGCATCTTTACAGGCGCTAGAGCCACAAAGAGACCCACGCTATCGCTATGTGGCTGATGGAAGACCATGGTACGACAATTTGGAAAGAAAATACGTTAAGCCTTTCCGGGATCCTGGTACCATCTCTCCGGAACCTATCCCTCCAGTGCACATTCCACCGATGGCCCCTCCACCAATGGTTCCTCCACCAATGGCCCAAAGCAATTATGGAAATCCAAACTATGCAGAAGCTGGCAATGCTCTGCCATCAGGGAATTCGGGTCGCCCTCCCACCCCGCGTGATAGTTCTGGCGCACCTTTACCTGGCCGTTTCGTACGACAAAACGATGGCAGATGGTATTATGAATTCCACCAGGACATACCAAGGACACCGGCACACTGATAAAGTTTTCCGATACTTATTGTTTTGTTTTGTTTCTACTTTTCTTCCCTGGAACCCGGGTTAATTTCTGCCGGACTTTATTCCATGGTTTCCATAGTTTCCCGTTACAGATTGTTTCCATGGACATGATCCGTCCGTTGGAGACTATAGTACTAGGACCCACTCCTGTCTCCTGTTAATTGCTCTGAGTCCCTAGCACCGGCACCTCTATTTTACCAATTGGCCACACATGCCCAGGGTAAATACCAGAGTTCCATTCTCTGTTTAATTCAGGTTTCCGAGTCTGAAGATACATTTCACGTTGTCCACACCATTACGAGGCGCTTGCGGGTACGAAAATGCAGGAGAAACATTTCCACATAAACAATCACCAGATCTAGCCTACAGGATTACATTAGTTACCAGGGGATTTGAACTTTTAGGTGTCTCTACTTTGTATTGACATTTTTCTTTGCACCCAAGGGTGATTTATGAGTTAAGGACCTTGACTACACCAGGAATGTAAAGGGTGTCCAACCTAAATAATGACCATTTCTTTTTCGAGGCTTCCGGCTTTTCAAAGTTTCTGTCTTCTCTATGTTGCAACAATCTCAACTCAATATTTACATATTTTTGGACCCTTCCTCAACCCCCACGATATACAACAAAGGACAGTGCTCTCTTATTTTTTGATCATTCACTTGGAGCTGCCATATACTGAATTCCTGGAGGATTATGATGGTATTGTAGTAAAACGTATACGTAGTATGGGCTATTTGTAACGCTTGTTTCAATGCCTGGTGAAGCTTCTTATGACAATATGGTCCTTACTCTAGTTTTCTTTCTTTGTTCCCTTAGTTACTGTCGTTGTTAGCATCATCTGTTTCCTGCAAGTGATTTGTTCATGCCAAGTTTATGGTTACACTCAAGTTATTTATATTAGTTACCAACACGAAGATCATTTCTACATATACGTATACGGTCAAGCCGGATTTCTAAGGATTCCTTACAAGTACCGGCGCATAATTCTTCTGCCCCTCTGGCCCTATGTAAAACGTCCACACATAATAGGCAACTACCTATTCCCGTTTTCCAAACAACCAGGAGGCATCATTTCATATTGGAGGTCCAGAGAGATGAAGGGAGCCCATCTGTGCGAACGGAATCCTGTTTGATATGGGTACATTCTGCGCTACCCGTAAAGTGGCCCCATCTGTGTTTCCACGAGATGTGGCTTAGAGACTTACTACTTATCTTATAAGATTGTAGACAGGTTTCGAGATGAAAGATAAACTACAGTAGTTGGTTTCTCATGTGTTCTGTGGTACGCCCTCGTAGTACATAAGCTCTCTATTAGTTGGAGCATAAGTTCAGTATGCAGCTGGTTTCACCATGAATTAGGACACAAGTTCCGCAGGCTTAGCTATAGGCGTGCCCGCTATCACCACAACCCCGATATATGCGTCTCTTACTATGATCGTCCCGCTGACCACAAGCAAATTAGAGCCTCCAGGTGCAACAGCCTCATTCGCCGTGTACTTATGTAGACGTACGTACACCCTAGATCTAGCTCTGGATTCAGGCCGCAAACACTTACTCAGTCGGGTAATATGTACTCATACTGTAAGCGTATAACTGAACGTACGTCGTGGGGAGAAAAGGCTGTGGGGAAATTAAGGGAAAGTAAATTCTGCACATGCTGTGCTATTGAGTTGGTGCAAATTGTGTACCCGTGCCAATCGCTGCGCATTACATGCGCAGCTAATGATTGGTTGCAGGGGATCGAGTGTTATGTACACTTTTTTGACATAGAAGGTAGATACATGTAGATGCCTACATGGTATCTACCTGAGCTAGTCGTTGGTGCTAGATCACCGCGTCAGTTTCAAATTAAGGTGGGCGGCGTCCCCGGTTGGCGTCCCTGGTTGGCGTCCCTTATACCAGCACTGACTGTCACACAGTGATGTGCTGAGTCGGCCGCATTCCCGCTGAGGCGTGCTGCCTGACAGCCAGGCTGAGCGGGAAGCTGGGGGTAGTGCGGTATGCCGACTGTGAGTCGATTGCGGGTTAGGGCGTACTAGAGAGCATAAAGCCCGTGCGCACGGCCCCGGACCCCAGAGATTGAGTCAGTTTTGGAACCATATGCGCGGGCGATGACTCGGGACGCTGGGTACCTAGGGCGGAGCGGGGACGCCGAGGGCTGTGCTCTCTTAGTTTTTGTTTAAGGCTTGAAGGGAAAAAATGGATCGTGATAGTTCCGGGAGGCGGGGAAAACTCGAGTGATTCTGTATGATTATAATTTGGGTGTTTGGGTGTGGGCGCGCAGTACTTTGGGGTACTGCTAGTTTGGTGGATTTTGGGTAGAGCTCTAATTGATGCGCAATTGCGCAATTGAGCTTAGAGAATGGCATATATATATTTACTACCATCACGAATAATACCTCACGGTGTTCATAAGGTCTCTAAACTACATCTCGGTGACTCTCAAGCTACTAAATTACAATATCACAGCTCTCGACAGACAAATACTGAGAATTACCATACCATAAATTAATTAACAACAAGACTAGTGTCGTCATAAACTCCATGTCGCATACGAGTAATGAAGTAATAAATCACTATAAAACACAAACTCTCACTCGTTCTACAACTCCAGCTAAACCCCAACCAACAGCCTCCAACTCCGAGCGCAGACAAGGAAAGAGTTTAATTAATTCAAAAGGGTAAGAAGCTTATTATAAAACAGTTAAAGGCCTCATATGTGCTGGATTTAGTTTTTATGCGTCATGAGGTATCAATCTTATTTACGCACGGATCACAAAGCTCACCCGGCCGGACCCCAACACGATTTCTTCCGCTCCGGAATCATAGGCTTTACTACTGGAGAATAATGGTCTTTATCCCTTCGATAGCTGGAATTACAGCATGGCAGTAACTGCCGTAGTGTTGGTTTCAGGTGGCTGGAATCATAGGAATCGGCCCGATCATCCATGGCCACTGGAGGAAATACGATGGTCTATATATAATGGGGTAGGAGATTAACTCATTTACCCAATTAATAAGTATGTAACCAACTGAACGAACCACCACCGCCAAACCAGACCAACAAAAATAGAGGAACAAAGACACTGGTTGGACATATATCATTGATGCGGAAGATGTGAGGCCGGAGGACAAAGAAGAGATAGCAATGTACAATGGAAAATACTTGATTGGAGGGGTCAGAGGGAGGGACAAGACACAAATTGTAATAGAGAACGTTTGTTTTTCTATTTTAGTTAGGTAGTGGCGGCGGATGAGTGCCAGCTTGCTAAATGCCCTTTATTAGGTGTAGCCAGGAGTTAGCAGGGTAGTTCTAGAGTTTTGGTATTACTATAGACTACGGTCTACAAGCAATTAATGCGTTAAACAAAAAAGAAAAATCCAACAAAAATATATGTGTGTTTAACCCGAGTGATATTCCATGATGGTCCAGCGAATTGTCTTCCAAATGGACTATTTTGGTCGTCTAACTCTAAATATTTGAATCGTGCCTCCTACACAATATGATACATTATTCGAAGGTCAATGGGGAGAGTCGGAAATGATAACAAGGGACACATGTGCCCGCATAGTGTCCTTGCGTGAGAAGACATATAGCCAACTCCACGCGCGCAGTCATGATCAGCTACGAGTGTGGCCACTGTGGCTCAGGGCATGTAACCAACAAACCTAAGGATAGCAACACACTTCTTAATTACATGTAACTATAAATATATGTAGGTATAAGTGATACACGAAGGACCATTCGCGCTCCTTCTGTCACTCAACCACTTAGGTCTGTTGCGCTCGCTATACAGAAACCTAGACTGCTATTAGCACATATATAGCGAGTAGGTTGCGACACGTTTACGAAAAATGAACTGGACCAGAGCATATTTGGAATTCTCACTATTGCTCCTGGATGGTATGGGTCCGTCACATGCGCAGCGAAAGCTTGAGATAACCGTCTACACCACTTACCAGGACATCCCCCTAGCTCACCCAAACAGTTGAAAGAAAGGATCAACATGATGCCATCACCGACTTCTACGCCTCTTCTCGACTAATCACCATGGACTATTCAAGTGAAGGGGCGCCGTAGTAAAGTAAGCAGTTTAGATGTTTAGGATGGCTCCCGTGAGGGTAACGCCTCTATAAAGTATCATTCTTCAATCCCATACTCATATCTTTGGGGTTCAGCGCTGATACTCTCTTCACATATGGGTAATGCCTCTATAAGGGTCTAAATTACTGCCACCAGCGTACCAGTATAGCGAGCTTTCAATGCACTTGCATGTCCCTCAGCCCCTCAGCAAGAACACTCGGTGCATTCTGACCACCCAACTCTTCATCGCCCCGAGCACAGGTTCTTTTCTGGTGGTCTATCCTCTTGTCACAAAAGACTATATCACCGCTGCGCTAGCTCTGACAAGACGGGTTGTATACAAATTTCAATGAATTCAATCAATCAAGGCTGACACGACTCACTGGCTTTCCACAAACATCAACGAGTGACCTCCCATGATCCGCGGCAGCGGCACCAACGCCAGAGATCCGCGACGGCGCCGATAACCTTTTTTTCTCCCGTGTAGATCATCGATTTATATATATCCGAAGGGGGATCGGCGATGTTTCATGTTCACCATCAGGGCTAGGGTTTGGAATCTCAGGGATTCTGTTCAAGATTCGGGAGAGAGAGCCTATTCCAGAAGGCGCAAAAGAACATCAGATGGAGCTCTTGCAATTGGGTTGGCTATATAACACTAGGCGCTCTCTATCTTATCGTCCCGCACCCATCAGGATTGTGATTGGGTCGACGGTAGTGGGAGGGCAGAGTAGCTAGAGAGCAGGTATATTATGCACAAAAGACGGACTGACTGACACCGAGGATCGCAGAGAATGGGGCGGCAGATCAGGCTCTCAGTGGCAAAACAAGGGACGAAATATTTACCCCGAGACCGCTGAATTTCTATTTCCGACTCCGGTAAAGGTTCATCTCGACTTACCCAATGAATGGGGCTCAAGCCAGCTACCTAGCTATCTAACCAGTAAGGCGGAATTCCTAAATCGCTCTTCCGGGTTTTTTGTTTTGTTTAAAAGCCGATCCATGTTGTCGGATGTTTGGTGTTGGGAAGCAGGAGGGACGGAATAAGCAAATTGAAGTGGGGTAGCATGGCGGGGTTGCTGGTTGGAGGAGGCGCGATGGACAGGACGAACGGGGAAACAAACATACATCAAGCTTTAGCTAGCAGCTAACCTACCTACTCTAGTTTGGTGGTTGAGGAATACTTGGATAGGCACGGTGATAGAGACAGACTAATTATCACTACATACTTTCTCTCCTGCTACATACATACCCAGAAACAATATCTCATACACATCGATTCCCTTTAAATAATTCATTACACCCATCTCTCTAGGAATCGATTTTCCCAATCGCCTCAGGAACCAATATCCCCTCTCTCCTTCTCCAATCGCCACATTCGCCATCATGTTTCGCCGTCCCACCACCAGCGCCCTCTTACGGCTACGATTATGTCCTCTCCGCAGCAGCGCTCTACTACCCAAGGCATCTCCAGCCCGTATTGCAGTAGTACCATTCTCCATCTCCGCGCCCCGATGCAACGAATCAAAGCCCGGTCAGTTTGCACGTACAGACCCATCAATCACGGTCGAGTATCCGGAGGAGAAGGATATGCCTTCTAGTGCGCCGGTCCGCAGGGTGAAGAGGACACTGGGCAGCTTCTCGCTGGAGGGTAAAGTCGCCGTGGTGACTGGGGGCGCGAGAGGGTGAGTCTTGCTAGTTTCTTTTCTTTAATTCACCTCCTTAATTAATCTCCGACTTTTATTTCCTCTTTTTTTTTTGCTTTTGTCTTTGCTGGTGCCAGTTATCTGGGCGTGGTATTTCGCATATTGGGGGTCAATGGGAGTAAGGAGATTGAGAGCAACTGGCTGGCTAGGTATCTACCTAGCTGGATTTGGTCTCCGCGTGCGATTGCAGTTTATCGCATCGGATGAAGATGTCGTTGCATGCAGAGGGAGAAGAAAAGGAACCTTATCTATCTATCAAAAAAGTCCATTACTACTACATCTCTCTCTATATATTTTCTTTTCTTTATATTGGGCCCGCGAGTGATTTTTATTGACTACACATAGTCTCGGATATGTAATGACCCAGGCCCTCGTCGAGTCGGGTGCTGATGCTGCGATTGTAGACTTGAATGGTATGTTATTACTCTGTCGGGTCGGGATGGTTAGGGATGGGTCAATTAGCAAGGGAGACTGATATATTGCCGCCGGCGATATGGTGGTGGTGATAATGCAGGCGAGGAGGCTATCAAAGCTGCCTCGATGCTGCTTAAGCACTTTAGAGATACCAATCCTGATGCAGACCGGTAAGTGAAGTTTTTCCCGCCCTACCATCTCGAGCGCCGCGCGCAATCCAGCACTTTTCTTCTGCAAAGGCAAAAAGGAATCAAATATCGCTAACACCACCATCATGCAGAGTACCCACAATAACCGCGCACTCAGCCGATGTCTCCTCGCCAAACTCGGTCAAGGCCGTGATGGAGGAGGTGCTCTCCCAACACAACAACCACATCGACGTCCTCGTCACCTCCGCCGGTTTCACAGAGAACTTTAAGGCAGAGGATTATCCCCATGATCGCATGCAAAAACTCTGGGGCGTCAACGTAGACGGAACATATCTGTGCGCCGTCGAGGTTGCGAAACACCTCATTGCCAGCAAGAAGCCGGGCTCAATGGTGTTTATCGGCAGTATGAGCGGGAGCATCGTCAACATTCCCCAACCACAGGTCCACTCCCCGGGGAAGATCATCGTGCTTCGTGCATAGTGGATAAAGTGCTGAAATGAAACTACTCTAGGCACCGTACAACGCGGCCAAGGCAGCCGTACGCCATCTCGCGTCCTCGATGGCAGTAGAATGGTCGACACACGGCATCCGTGTGAATTGCATTTCGCCGGGCTATATGCTCACGGCGCTGACAAAGAAGATCCTCGATGATAACCCAGATCTGAAGGCGAAGTGGACATCGCTGATTCCGCAGGGGCGCATGGGGAATCCGGAGGATTTGATGGGCGCGGTAGTGTTTTTGGCATCGGATGCGAGTCTGTATGTCACTGGGGCGGATCTGAGGGTTGATGGAGGGTATACCGTTACTTAGAAGGCATCTGCAAGAAAGTAAATTGGAGGTTTCTCTGTTTTTCTTTGGCTTTTGTTTGTGGATGGGTTATTGTAGTAGTTCGTGGGAAGAATTCATATTTTATAATATGACGTCATATGGAGCTCTTTTGTGCGATGTGTCTGTCGTGTCGTGCGGTTGAGATAGGATTCCACTCAACTCTCCTCAAATCACATCTCTGTTCACGGTACCGGACCAAAAAAAAATTTACCCCATCCCCATGGAGCATTTCATCCCTTCCGTTCACGTAGTCTGCAATTAATATCCACGAAACGGAACGGCGACCCCGACAACACATACGGGCCGGGTGGTACAGTACGTACGAGTACTGTACGTCGGCGGGTGTGTGGGTGGTGCTTCCGGCTGCGGCCGGGCACGCACGCCCGATGCTTGGTTTATATTGATCCCGCATATGTCAACTTGTTTATATTGAAACCCGCATTTGTTTATATTACGATGAGCATGTAGATCTTGGTAGATCTGCGCAAATCTGTGGTAGGAACATTTGGAGGAGCCGGCTATTACTTGCTTACCAGCAAAAGAACCAGGGATTATTAGTATGAGAGAACGGCGCCACTCCAATACAAACTATGCTTGCCCTGAGCGACTGCATTTTCTGCTAGTAAGCAAGTACATGTAAATATGCAGATTGGGTTTTGAGATGATTGTTGTGCGAAGATGTGGTTTGGGGTAGCTATAGGTGGATATGTAAATATTGAGCACGTGAGCAGGGGCGTGTGTAGGCGCGGATGGTCCTGAGAGTATTGTTTATCCATTTGTTTATTTACAGGTACCGTAAGGCCGGATGCCAACACTTGATGTTTCACCTCACAGCCCCCGCCCGCCCAGACGAGCTTGGCTTAGTGTTCTGTGGGGAAGATACATTGTGGGGAAGTGAGTGTTTGGGTCTGCGGTTTGCGCGCGAAATGCTGTGCGCGCATGCAGGGTTCTAGGTTCGTTTCATTAAAGATTCTGTTGGTGGTTGTGGTTCGTAAAGCTGAAACTACTCTAAGCTAGGAAAACAACCAGGGTGGAGGGGCGGAGATGATCAACGTCAATACCGACATACATAGCCTACATGTATGCAGCTACATACAACAGCAACGACAACGACGAAGCTATGTAGAAGGAAGGTTATTTCACATGGAAGTTTTGAGATTCCTAATGTCCAAGTCATCCAGTTGAGCCCGCGTGATTCGTGTTTTTAGTCTTCCCGGCGGGTATTGTATAGGAATGTTATCCATCAATTCATTTCATTTCGTTGATCCGACCCACATGATCCACCTTCATCGCACTGGACTTCTCGGGTGAGTGTTGAGGACAATACCTACTACTTGTATGTACCAATGAAATGACCGGCTTTATGCGGCGGCGATAACGACAACGACGAAGACGACGAGGGAGAGGTCTCCAGGAGGGGGAGGGATGGACTAACCCTATCTCATCTCATCCGGGCTCTTATGATAGCCATCCATCCATATCCATCCACAGCGGCCGATACAGACCCACGTATCCCGGGTGTCGAAGCAAACAAAGGCCCTACCACTCCCATCCCCACCAGTGGAACCATGCCTCTGTACAACCAGCACTGCCATTCTCACCGCCAGCCCGATAATTCCACAAACCGGAGGTTTTAGTCAGGTTATAATGATCACCCCCACGCCCGAAGATTATGATGCAATCCCGCACGCGAGCTATCACTTATCTGCCACATCCCCATCCCCATCCCGCATCGTCTCACCTCACCTCACCTCACCAAAGGATAAACAATAGCCGCCACTAAGTCGGTAGATACTTACGGCGGCGCAAGAAATGATCTGACGGCCCGAAGAAGCAGGCGATCCATAGATCCAGAAGGTGTTATTGTCCTGTGTGCGAGGCCTCCTGGGAGCAGATGGAAAGGGTGCTGTTGCCGAGAAAAATGATTAGTATTGTTTTTATATGGAAAGGACGAAGCGACGTACCGGGTGTTGAGGGTAAGTGATCAGAATCTGATAAGTAAATACTGCGGTGAATATGTGTATCTCTCTTATCAGATTCTGATCACTTTTCGCTACACTAGTACAGAAGGTGTGTCTACTGTCTATATAGTACTACAATACAGTATGTCTCAGATGTCAGACTTTTGAGCGTTCTGATTGGTCATAGCAGGGATCGGACAGGGGTGGGAGACAGGGGTAGGAAGGTAGGGTAACAGGAGAAAAAAAATCCGGTTTTATAAAGCAGGGTAATAAAGCAGGGTAACTGATAGTGACTGCTGTAAATATTTTTATATAATAGCCAGGTAATTCATTTTTGATAACCACTGGCATCACTACATCCACGTTACAATTGTTCGCAATAATGTCTACAGCCAGATGCGCCAGTTGTAAACATTATAAAGCTCTTGCGGAATTCGATATCAATCGCAATGGGCTCCAATTTCGTACCTGTAGGGTTTGTTTGGTATGTGTCCGCTTAAGCATTTGTAAGAGTCTTTCTAATAGTTTGCAGAGACGATTAGCAGAAATGAGACGACAACGCACAGCTTTACGAGCAGAACAAACGGCAGAAAATTTACAGGTATTTAATATGCAATTTGAAGCTTTGTGTTTCATAGGGTTTACAGGTGACTTTTTTTGCTTTATAGACATCACGCTCAGAAATTGTAGACAAAGACAGAATCTGCATTTCCTCAAGATTTTCCAGTTCCCGTTTACAATGGAAGCAATTAGATTTGGGCTTGATGAATATAGTTTGCGATCAATGTAGAGCTTTACATTGGATCGATGAACGGGTTGCAGCGAGTTCGAAGGCTAAGCCCCGCTTTGAAATCTGTTGCAAAAAGGGGGATGTTCAACTGCCATCTTTGCGAGCACCGCCCAACTATCTACAATATCTTCTTCAATCCACGGATACTGTTGCGAGAAATTTCCGCAGTAGTATTCGTGAATACAACTCAGCACTCACATTTACATCTCTAAAATATACTGCTGATCAACGACCTGCAGCGCAAGGTGGTGGCGTCCATTGTTTTCAGATACATGGAGAGCTTTACCACATGCAAGGACCTTTGCAACCAGGGGAAAATGCGTCACCAAGCTTTGCGCAACTATATTTCTACGACTAACTACGGTGGCGTAAGGCGTAAGATCCTAAATTTTAAACTCGAGGTACTGCAGCGTCTACGTGAGTTGCATGAGTGAATCCTTACATAAGCAATCTACAAGACTGAACGATTGATGGATGCAGAGCGTTCTGGCCTGCAAGAATATTGTTAAATCCGCAAATTGATAATGGAATCAGGCTGACAAGCGAATAACCTCGCCAACCAAAGAATGAGATTGCTGTTATCATACGATGAGTATGGACAAGGGATTTCGGATATTGTACTTCAGAAACCGTGATAACAATGGCAATGAATCCTTCAACCTAATTAATCCCAATAACGCCGCTTACATGCCCTTGCACTATGTATTGCTCTTTCCACGTGGTGACGCTGGTTGGTTGGGGTTTGAGGTTGCGAAATGATTTACAAGCTCGCAAAAATTTACGTCAGTCCAACGACCTTTTTATAGGTATAGAATATAGTGCAAACAGTATGCAGAATGAAGAATTGACATAGATAACAGATATCGTTTGCATACCCGCCAATCTGAGACTTCAACTTCTTTTATTCTCAACGCTTATTTCAACAATATTTGGTTGACGTGGGTCTGCGATCAAAATAAGCTAATTGGATTCGGTAAACCAATCACAATTGCGTGCAGACCTTTACAATGGTCTTGCAGATGCTATGCTGCAGCAAGACTTTAATGCGGAGGAGACCGGACGGCGTGTAATACTTCCCAGCAGTTATACCGGCGGTGATCGATACATGCAACAGTTATACCAGGATTCGATGGCTATTGTTCGGCATTTCGGACGCCCAACTCTGTTCATCACATTTACAAAGAACCGAAATGGCAGGAGATTGTTGCAGAGTTGCTTCCAAGAAAACAAATTGTCGATAAGCCCGACCTCACTGCAAGAGTATTCCATATGAAGAAACAACAGCCTTGCGGAAATCAAGATAAAAACATTTTCGGTCGTTATCTGGCCAGATGACAATTGAGCACTAAAAAGCGCATCACACACATGCATCTCCTGCTATTCTTGCACCCCGACGACGGCTTTTTACAGCAGATCGCATTGATGAAATAGTACATGAGTTGCCGGATCCTATCGCAGACCCTAATGGGGAGTTATGCGCAATTATAACCACCTGCACAGACATTGGCCCTCGGCGGCGAACGCCAAACGCATCTACGCATTTACAATATCCGATTCAGGCTTCCGAAAGCGCAAGAAAGAGGTTTCCAAAGGCATTCCAAGATGAGACATTGATGCAGAAGACGGATATCCCTTTACCGCAGACGAATGATTGACGCGACACATACAATACCATTATCATGGCGCCCGCAGTACTGAAAACTTTCAGATTTGATAATCGCCGGCCAGACCTTATAATCCGTGACCTTCTGCCAGATAAAAGACATATCAACGTTGGCGTGCGCCTATTCACGCAATCAAGATATACATAAGATATATACAGCGCCGCTGATCGCGACCACTTGCAAGTTTTAAGAATGAAACCGATGGCGCCGTTATTTGCAAGCGCCGCTACATTGGGCCAACAGAAGTTCTGTTCGGAGGATTTTCGAATTTGAACGCATGAGGAAGCCTCATTGCCACGATCTACAAGATACGCCGAACAGGCAACAGATACGATATGGATGCAAACCGCGACGCAGATTCGCAAAGAATGGAATCCGAAAGTCGATTAATCGACAAGGCATTCTTTCAATATAACGCGGAGAACGCTGATGGTCACCCATACCTATATCAAGAGCTTCCCAACTCATTTTACCTACAACAAACCCAATCGCAAATGGTCACGGAGAAAGAGGGCTAATTGGGCGAACGATTATCAAGAACCCCATGACGCGAGAAATACTATTTACTTACCTGCTCACGGCGGGCTGCATCATTCGATCATTTATGCGGATCGTTAGGAAAGCATTGCAACCTACTTTCACGCTGTACGCGCGTTTGACTACCTGGAGGATGATCGCGAATTAAGAATTGTTTACAGAGGCCATGCTATTCGAATCGGAAATTACACAAGACATTATTTGCAACGCCTCTACTGTTTGGAGATCTCACAGATGCAAGAGTTTTGGCAGAGCAGAACCAACATTTATGGCGATGATATACCTCGTGATCCTTGGGAGAACCAAGCGCTTTGTCGCCCCAGCTGATTTGCAGTGACCCGAATCTCGACATGACTTTATTTGATCTCGCAGATATTTGCAGATTCAGGCAAAACTCTTACAGACTTCGACGGCTTTCCATATATTCACATGCGAACCGCATCACGGCAATGAGATGATTGCATCGAACTCCGTATCATCAACAAACCGAACAGGAGCCGCGCGATGAGAGAGTTGCAAAAGTTCAACGATTTAACAATTGCAATGCTACAATACGACAGAAGTGTTGAGAACCCCAAGAACAGCACAGTTTTTCTTGTAAGGCCCAAATTAACGGGAAAAACGCCTTTATAAGCACCATTTGCAACCATTTTCGTCTGAAGAAAAATTGTTCTTACAGATCTTCCCAGATTAAAGACAGCATTACTACCCGCCAAGCAGAACGCCGATTCAAGGCTCAAGATACCCATTGTTATTAATGAATCATCGACGCTTTTATTTTCGCAATACTCATAGCTACCCATACAGTTAAAGAAGTCTTATTATATGGATGAGGTACCAATGCAACATAAATATTGTTTTGAGGCTGTCAGAATAGGCTCTCAACGATATTTGTGGTGCTGGGGAGGATGCATTATTTGGCAATATACCAATAGCGCTGGAGACTTTGCACAGATTCTTCCAATCAGAAGACGGGTAGAATCACACAAGAACAGCTGCAGACGCTTGCAATCTGGCCATTCCTTTTAAGAATAGCATTTTTCGCTGAAAAACAAATACGCGAAGAAAGGAGAGAGAATATGAATTTGCCAATTGGCTCTTGCAATTATCATACAATCCACAATGGAATTGGCCGAACACGCTATCGAATTCATCTCCATTTGCACAACGGTACCAGATCTCATGCGAAGATATATTCCTCGCAGCTGATATTTCAGATCACCACACCAATTACACTAAGATTCAAAGCGTAATCCTCAGAACGCGGAATGATTTAGTCGCGAGTTCAACGACATCGTTTCTCAATACAAATAAGACGCTTTAAAACATATTATTCTATCGATAGCAGCAGACTTCAACAATTCAGAAGAAGCCAAACGAACTCCCGCAGAAAGATTGCAGTTCGAATCCCACAGATTGCCACCTTCTCACTTATGATTTAAGACGGCTACCAGCTTATATCACAAGAACCTATATCCAAAGCAAGGGCCAGAATGAACGAGAACGACAGTAATTCAGATGGAAAGACGTTGCATTGAGGCGCTTAATATTAGGAGGCGATAACGACAAGTCAAGATTATTCCTCGATCTGCCTTTCTACAACTGAAGGAATTGCCTTTTTATCTTAACTCGAAAACAATTTCAGAAGATTGCCAGAATGACTGTAGAATAGCGACAACAAGAATCACTGACATCAGAGGATTGATTACAAGACGCCACCGCTTACGCACGACAATTATACGTCAGATTGCTCAAGAATGATGTAAATAAGCCATGAATCTTGCAAACGGAGGAGAGGGAGAGAAACAGAGAATATACAGATCCTAGCAGATTGTTGAGGGATGACAACAGACATTACGTACGCCCTTTTTACTGCTTCATATACTTTAATTACAAGTACATTAGATACTTTCAGACTCTTGCAAGAACAAATCAAAGTCAGAATTATATACGACTCATTATACATTTAACTCGCAATAACGAAATACCAATTGTAAACAAAGAAGGCCATAAAACACGCATTTTATTTTGTTATAACTATTGCAAAACGCTATAACTAATAGCGAGCCTGATTACATTTAGTCTTCCATGCCTTTCCATGATATCCTCAATTGCATCACCACCCTCCACCGCCATCAAAAGTTCTCCGCCATTTTTCTTAAGAGAAGACGCTTTCAGAACTCTCCTACGCCTGTCTGCAACCTCCGCAGACCGCAGAGAAGAGCTTCAGAATGGCTGCAGAACGCTCGCAGCGCTGATTGGCTGCAGTGTTTGTCATCAGAAACCAATCAGAAGACATCAGAAGAATTGTAGACATTTACTGCGACGGAAATCGCAATATTTGCTTATTATCAGGCAATTGCAAGAACTACCTGCAAACACGCCTTCCATAAATGACACATTCAACAAAAGCGCTTTTTACCGTCAAGATAACAAATACAACTCGCTCGCAGCTCACCGCTATATCCCAAGATATCTCAACATTAACTGGCCACCATATTGAGACTCTGTCTTCCTTAACTAAAACAGTCCCTAATCCAATCCATACACCACCCATTACTAACATTACATTTACCACGAATTGTCTCACGACATCACTGAATTTTGCTTTAAGATTATGGTCTGGGCGTATTGAAGGCTTTAAGACGGCAAGGCTGAATCGGAAGGCTTGGCAGCGGAATTCGGAATTTGGCAAGTATCGAAGGCTCAAGTAGCTATTTTAAGACATTCTAATCATTCGGGCTGAATCAGAAAGTTTTACAGCCGGCATGAACCTCGAGCAGTTTTAAGACTATGAAAGTTTCGGCGGTTTTAGAATCCTCATTCTTAAACCTGGTGCTTGAGTCTTGGCGAAGCGACAGGTTTGAAACGGCAGGTTTGCTCTGGATGATTATGGAAAGTTTCAAGACTTTTAGAACTCTTACGGTCGCGAAACCTTAAATGCCTGCGAGGCTTATGGAACCGACAGGTGTTCTGAATCGGAAGGTTTGGCAGCCTGCTCGATTTCGACAGTTTTGAGTGGCCAAGGCTATGTTTCAGGGGCTTTGGCCTTAAGAGATACGAAGAGACATTATTCGTCAATGATGATGAACTGGATATGATGATGGATGAACCTGATAAGTGATTTACTCATTTATTTATACATAATTGGAAAGAAGAAGAATCGCCCAACCCCAACTTGAAGTTGCAGCAGTAACCCGCCCAACCCCAACTTGAAGTTGCAGCAGTAACCCGCCCCAACAGCAGTAACCCGCCCAGGTTTCCAGAACCCTCCTTCGCGGTCGCGAAGTGGCCACTGCTAGTTGATATGTACTACTACATGTAACTACATGTATGTGTTAACTCCGTGAGCCGCTTGGTAGTACCCTGCTTAGGACTCTAGGGCTAGGGTTGTGCTTATTATCAGATTTCTGCGTTAGCGATCATTTCAACCGCTGGTTCAGCGAAGAACCACCGTCCTGATATGATATGGGAAAAAGAAACTCACCTCTCATCTACTAGAGCTCAGCCTGTAGACTCCTGCTTCGGATGTCCTTAAAGGATAGGTGGGGTATGCAAATACCCATTTTTTTTTTGCGGGGAGGGACTTGGCCATGTAGTCAGAGCGAGAAAAAATTTAAAGAGACCAAAGCACATGAACTGTTTGTAGTGAACTGCTGTCGTTACGACACATTCATATGCAAAAGCATGTTTGACGTTTAAGTATCCTCAGGTGAGGTGACAAACAGATGCATCCCAACGCTAAATTCCACCGATCCCATGCATGACACCTTGCAGTGTTCCCCTTGGTTATGGTCTTGAGGCTTGAGAAGGCTTGAGGGCTTGCATAAACGTCCTACTGAAGGAATTACATACCGGAATTGTCGTTTTTGACAAACTTGTTTTTGGGTTTTTTATCTTTGATCGGAAACTAGCGGAGAGAAAGAGCGGGCCAGGAAACATTTGACAAACAGTTTAAGTCGGTGGCGGATGATGATCGGTTTACAGCGAAGTCTCTTACGTCTTCGTAAAAACTACTGTTCATGAGGTATGCAGTTAAGGTAGTCTGGTAGTTTGGTACCAAACCGCATTTCCGCAAAGCACATCGATCCACAAAACTCTGCAGGAGTCGCCTTGCTGGGATTCGAGAGTCGCATTGTCGCAGAGCAGAGCCTCTTCCCCGCACATATTTCTTTTGCGGCAATCCGCATAAGTATCGACGATCACTTGCTTGTCCCCTGTCAATCAGGAGCTCGTGACCGACGCGACACCTAAATACCATTCCGCAGTACAGCGGTGGGTAATAAGTCATCGGACGGAATGCCGCGTTTGCAGGCAAAATTGTGCTAGGTCATCCGATTACTTATTACCCACCGCTGTACCATAAAACAGCATACAGTACCGTATATACTACTGCAATCTTTTGCCAAGTCTTTTTAGTACTAGGGTGTAGCGAAAAGTGATCAGAATCTGATAAGAGAAATACATGTATTCACCGCAGCATTTACTTATCAGATTCTGATCACTTACCCTCAACACCCGGTACTCTATCGCACTAGAATTCATGAGCTACATGCCTTTAATGGTATGTAGTGTACATGTAGTTGTTACTTATGCCATGTCAAATTTAGTAGGTACACCACGTGGTTCACCGCCTCAAACCACAGACGCTGAGAAACCCCGACGGCCCCTTGTTAGAGAGTCAGGGCGCATAAATAAGCCGCTGCCGAGTAAAAACGGCTTCGTGGTGGCCCACTGGTGGGATCCGAGACGTAACCAGAAGGAAAAAAACGCACTTTAAGGCGTTTCAACGTCTCAATGACATAACTCTAAAATCTGCGTTCCATGCTCCATGAAGATGAGCTCAGGACTTTTGAAATTTTGTGGTCACTTGGTTCGATAATCTTGGTTCATTCTTGGCAGGGCTCATTAGCCCAATCTGTCACCATAGTTAAAGTAGAGTTCTCCCATTTTCGAGGACGCCAGGGGGGAGGTGCAAGTCTAGAGCTAGGTGTCAGGAGGAGCTAGATGTTTCAACACTCAATTGGCCAAACCCCCTCTCTCCAGATTCACCATTCTTATGCCTGTATGCCCGTATGCCTGTATGCCTGTATGCCTGTATGCCTGTATGCCTGTATGTATGTATGTATGTATGTATGTATGTATGTATGTATGTACGTGTGTGTACATACAGCTCTCGAAGCCCAAAAAGTCACAAGACCTCTCTGAGAGCTTCTCGATCCTCTCGAAAACAACGCGATAGCCGAGATCGACTGTTCGTCGCACAGTGACATTTCAGGTACTCTGCTCGAGAAGGCCACTGTCTCTAGTCCTGTGGACCTTGTCAGAGTAAGAAATGATACACAACGAGACAACGTGTACATGTATGTAAAATACGTACTCAACCTACCCCGGATTAAAGTCTCCCCTGACCCCTTCAGCTGTCATGCTGCACCGTGTGGCGGATATATAACCGGGCTCCGGCTTTTCCTTTCTTGCCAGGATGAATTCAATTTCATGTGCCAGGATCTGTATGCACATATCAGAAAAAACTGCACTTCTTTCTCTCTTCGAGATGCCTCGTTGAGATGAAACAAAAGGCAGATATAAAACTACCTGACTAACTGCTCCACAACCTCGGGGGATACGTGTTCGGCGGAAATATTACCCCATATTAATCATCGTACCATGTACTTGAGAGTGGAGGGTAGAGGGGCTTGCCTTGAGACGGAGTGATTTACCCCGGTAATCGATTCACACTGAAAGCACTGAAAGCGGGGAAAGAGGGCCGTGGACGAGTCTCTCTTAAGAAATGCAATGTCTTTTCTTATCATAATATCAATCGTGATAATAGGGTCCCTTAGATCGAGGGCATGTAGGGGGCGTCGATGTGTTGAGAGGAAATACCTGATCAACATTTGACGGTAATTAATATAATACTATCATCTTGAACAGCGTGGTCTTGTCAGCGTTCTGGATCTTTGGAGATAAAAGTATGTAGAGTAACACGTCTGCATGCAATGAGATCTCGAAGTCTTGGTCTTTACTTGAACGCACAGCACTCCAATCCCGGTAATCTGGGTCCATGGGAGCAGGGGTGATGGAGGGGATAAATAAATAATGTTGCATACTTGGCTATCCATGCCATTCTATTCGGTACCGATATCCATCCCCAAGCTTGCGAGTCGGAGCACAAGTTTGTATGTACGTACTCTGCAGTGCCGAAAGCCTAACTCCCGTGGCCCGGGAACACGACCAATAACATGTCCACATGAGAAACTTAACTCACATCTAGATTTTGCATATTTGAAACCGACGTCGTCTAGGATAGGGAAGACGTTTAATTACAGTCGCTAACCTAGTGACGGCGGATCCTGTCTGATGGTTGTGTTTGCAGTGATTTACACTTGGCGTCTCTGCTATTGGCCTTAAATCCCTAACCGCCATCAGACAGGATCCGCCTTCACCCTGTGAGTGACTGTAGTAGCTAACGACTCTTTCCGGAATTCCCTAGAATGGGGTGCGCACAATCCCATCTGAAGAAAGTGATGATCAGACGCAAACAAATATGAAGATTCTTAGGTAGCCGGTTTTGTTCACAATTGAACCACAAGCATGTATGTAAGGTGCTACAAGACTTCTAACTTCCACTTCCAGCATCAACTTTCGTTAAAATTATGGCGAACCCCGAGACGAGATAGAAAAAGGAAGAAAGGTGGCTATCTAGCTCAAAATTAAAACCAAGAGATGTATACGCATTCCCACGGCCTTCCACATTCTATTCAGTTTCAGAGAAGCCAGGCAGGGTGAAAAAGTATGTTTTCTAGATGTACTCGTAGCTTGATAGCGTTTCCGAACACGGCCAATACTGCATACCATACAAAAAAGCGCCAAATCCACCTTTTTGTATGTCATGCAATGTTGGTCGTGTTCGGAAACGCTATGAAGCTACGAGTAGAGTAGTTATCTCGACCATAAAAATAGAAAGACGTGGGACACTGATAATGCAAATGCAGCCTCCGTAGAGTACTATCACAGGTCTAAACATGTGGGTTTTAGAACCGAATAAAATTGTGAGCTGCACTGGATTAAGGATATCTTTCTCTACGTGGTTATCATGATCTGTATTATATTACAGTAGAATGAGCAGAAAGTTCAGAGTATGTACATATGTCGTGCTGCTAAGAAAGCCTTGCTGGCTTGTTTGCTTATAAGCGGCTGTGCCACAAGTGCATGGCGCAGCTAGAAAGATGTGAACTTCAAACATGTGCCTGTACTCTGCGAGACCGCGGGCATCTTGCTTTGGCTTCTCTGATTCCACCGAGTTGATGACAGAGTACGTACATTCATTAATTCAGTAATCTTCATGGAGTACCCTACTTGTACTGTCCTATGAAGAGCATGTACTCCGCCTAGAGTAGAATAGGTGCCTGCTCTACTCATCACAGACAATTTTCTGACCCGAGACCGTGGAGCTGTCGTCGACCAGGTTTCTACCCCACGCCCGTTCTTTCCCCTAAAACTAAAACATCCACGGCTGCATCTATCTGGTCTCCCGTCATGGCGCAGTGATCTGTCTGCCAGTAAAAATGGTCGAAGCCACGGACGAGGCGTTTTAAAGATTGAAATGAGTTAGGAGTCAGAAAAGGCGACTGAACGGACGTGGCAGATACATGAATCGAACAGGTATGTACTGATCTGATCCAGTGTGAGGTCTGTTCGCTTCGCATCTCAACCACACATGGAATTGGATTGTTCATGACTCCTGCAGCAGCAGCCGTTATGGTGGATGGATGATATAACATTACTGCTGCTGGAAAGTTGCATGATGACGGATAGCTGAAAAAGAAGCTACCATCCTGTTCCCCTACTCTCGGCTTTCCTGAGAAAAAGATATTCTGCTGGAAGCCCTCCTTACTCTAGTAACCTCGCCATCAATTGCTACGACCTGATCAGATCGGTCCAGCCCTACAGTTTGGACTGTAACCCTGGTCTCACGCCTCTATTATCTACCCTCTGGCTCCAGAAAAGACATATAAAAAGCACGCCATTACCCCGGATATTCGCTTCCCCGCCAATCATTCCGACTCCATCTGTACACCATAGGTAACAACAACCTGTGTTGTCATTTGGGGACAACTTCAGAAACAGCCAATAATCCTCGAATAGTTTGCCTCGTGGGTCCTCTATTTCACTGCAAAGTTGAAAGTAACTCACTCACGTGGGTTTATAGCTTCATCAGCTCATTTACCCTTTATACAACAACCCGCCAGGGTGCTTTTATTCTTTCTTCTTCCTTTTCCCCATCTTAGTAGTCAGCTTCTATCTGTTTAGTAGGTAGCCAGTGGGGTTTGATACAGTAGGGCGTGCCGAGCGGCAGCTGCCAGCATCAGAGAAAGCAAAAAATAAAACGGAATACAGACAGGCGATAAACAATACCGAGGATCGAATTTTGTTTGTTTTTTGTTTTTCTAAAGAGAGAAGAGAAAAAAGAAGGAAAGAAAAGGGAAGAAAAAATCCAGCTGAGACTCTCCAACTGGCCGCGGAACGACCAAGAGAAAGCAAAGAAGATAATTATTACTTAACCAGAGGGGCTAGAAGCTCTTCCAAAAGCGGGCATCGAGAGAAAAGGAGTCAACGTGAGGCGCAATATTTTGCATGCGAGGGAGTTTCGAAAAGTGTATGAGTTGTTGTGGAAGGAGTTACTAGTATCACACCTATCTGCTTGGTAAGTGAATTCAACTCGGGGATTTATTCGAGTTATGCCCGTCCCTGCCCCACCCCCACAGCCCCTGTACGAAAACGATTTATCTTCTTGATGATAATCCCTTCAATAAATCTGCTTCTATTCTCATTCTGAGTGGTGGTTGTGATGGTGTTGAGGAAAGTACGGAGGAGATTGCGGATTTCAGCCCTTTAGCCCTACCTACCTAGTCTTCTTTTTGCCATGCGAGGTTGTTTGATCGTTCAGTGGATGTGCGGCGGATGACCTGCTGACCACACAAGATCCCAGACTAGAAGTACATACACAACGCAGCTGCTAAGGTACCGCAACTCCCCCAAAGTAGTTAACTTTAGTGTGGTGCTTTGCACACTTCGCCGTTTCAGCCGTTTATATTATTATTTGGGGAATCTCGCATTTTTATTTGTTAGTGTTCGTCCCTTTTCCCCATATTTTTTTGGCCTTCCCAGATTTCCGTTTTCGCCTCTTTATCACCTTCGATCCACCGTGCACCCTTTGTGTGCGACATTCTTTCACTCTCTCTCCACGAAGTCACCTGGGTTCAAAGAGTTGGGGTCACCCTTGCTTGCGTTCTACTATTATCTAAAGCCAGTCAGTGGTGATACTTCTATTTGCCCCAGATTCTGAGATCGCCGTTTTCCTTAGATTGTCACTTGTCAATAAATAAATTCGAATTCTACCTCTTCCCCCACCCACTTACATAAAACAGCGGCAAGAAATACTTGAAGCACTATTTTTCTATGATTTCGTTTCATTTCTAACCTCCGGGAAGCAAAGTAGGCCTCGGTTGTTTTCTTTTCCCCGCAAAAAAAAATAACCATTTGAAAACGGCGGCGCCTCCTCTCTGTTCCTTTTTTTTTCCTTTTTTTCCCTCCCTTTCCTTTGCTTTCGTTTTTTTCGAAACTAGTGGGATCGTATCCTCCCGCAGCAAAGAGCTAGGTGAAACGGAAAACGTCGAAATAGGGAATCGTAACCCCAAGGACAACCTAGTAATACTACTACCCTTGGGACCACTCAAAGAGCTCATCCGGTACGTGGGAAGTAAACAAAGGCTTTTCCTAAACATACGTTCGACTAGGGTGGACAAGTTTACCTACAAATCAATTCACAGCGTCTGCAGCTTAAGCCGGACGTACAAATATCGAACTCATCCCAGCAGAGCAATAGTAGGGGAAAATAAGAAAGCCGGGTTTTCGAGCAGAGCTGGGGTTGGAAGGTGTGAAAAGAACTACATACCTAGTCGGCGACCGACTTGCACCTGCCCTGCTACTAGTGTTGGAAATTTCTCAACAAATCTCAACAGTCTTGTCGTCTAGAGCCACGATTCCGGGAAATATATATCAAAGGTGCACAGAAGACACACGGAATCTTCCCTCCCCCCGATACCCGCCCCGACTCACCGGAAGAATACATATATTTCGGATCACTACCCGGACAACACGTGAAAGAAGGAGAGATAGGGAAAGAAGAATTCAAAATCACGCTGGCATCTGGAACTGATCTCCAACTGTAAATATTTGACAGGTCCAAAAATTTCTTTTTATAATGTAGGTTTCGAGTTTCATAATACCTTTATATATTCAGCTCTTTTCCCCTTGCCCTTTATATGTCGCTTGTATATAAATTTGTCCCTGCTATCAGAGCTCGTCACTAGTATTACTGTCGTGTTCCCGTCACCCCTATGTTTTGGATTTCTGATCTAATATTGCGTGGTTTGTGCAGAAATCATCCTTCCCACGTAGCTTTTCGACGCACGCCGCACACCGCACAGACTATACCTACCATTCTCACCCATAAAACGCGCGTGAGGACTAGACAAGCAAGTGGAAATTGCCATCTCGAGCTTCCCTACCATAGAAAAACCCTGCGTTTCTATCGCAACTGGTGAGTAAATAAATGACTTATGTTCTACTATTTGAAACTATCTTTGACCCCCATCCTGTGAGGCCCTTCTTTTAACAACCAATGTTTGATCCTACGAATGTTCACTTCATCCCATCTTCCCTCAACCCACAACGATGCTTTTCTTTTCTTTCCTTCGTGAATGCCTTTTCTGAGCACGCACTTTTCTTCTGATACGTATATATCTTCCAGCACGCTAAAACTATATCAGTAATATAAGCTCAGGTTATCAAATAGCGCGTATCCACGGGCAGTCGCCCCTACAAACGTAAGCGTACAAACGAACCACGGCCACACCACCGCCACCCGCAATTCGGGCGTAACAAATTAAAACCGGGGGAGACTCACTACAACGTTTTTGTCTCTGTGTCGTGTGTTTTTGCAAGACATAACTAGACAAGGAACCGGCCAGGAACGCCAGCTCACGGGCTTTTTAGGAAGCAACCCACAGCTGAAATAAGGGCAACAAATCACATCAAGGATCAACTACCGGCTAGTTAGGTACCGCACTAGCGTACAATAATTGTCGGGTGTAAATATTCTAGAACTCTGCTATATCTGCTCTAGTGGGCGGCCGCAGTCAGTTTTCGACCCAAGCCTAGAGCCCGGCGGTCTTTCAGATTTTCACCCTTTTTCTCTATCATTACTGTCACTCTGCCAGTCTACCTACCTCCTCGTCCCTGGACTTGGCCCAAAAGGTTGCACGTTTTTCACCACATCGATAACAATTCAGGTATTACGAGGAATTGGATCAGGTCATTTCAGTTCTGTTGTGTTCCCTTTTCCCAAACCTTTTATTACGAAACCCGCGACTAGATCTCGGCTGTAGATCAGATTCAAAATGAAGCCAATCGGCGGGATCATCACGAGCAAAAAGTCTATCCCAGACAACTTTCGACAGGTAGAAACATTTACGACGGAATATTTGAGTAAACTATGGAAGAGTGCGTCTAATCTATCCCCTTATGTTTCTTTTACTACTACTACCCCCCCCCCCCCCTTTTTTTTTTACCCATGAGAAGTTTCTACCCTCCTCAGAAATGTATAGAGAGCATTTCTGTCCCCAAAACTCTCTGCCTTTTTTCAATATCAACATTTCTTACGAGCAGCAATAATCAGACACCAACAACGGGAAGGGGCAAATTTTAAAATCTCAAAAATCTCAAACTTCAAAGTGGACATCCGTTGAAATCTTATTTAAATAACAGATTTTTAAACAATAATAAAAATAAAAAATGCGCACTGCTAATAATTGCTCCCCTTTGGGAATTTAGTCTACACTATCAATCGTGACGTCCTCGATAAAGGTCGCCGTCTAGAGAATCTTTTCTGGCGGATATGGGGCAGCGAACGAATGAATCGGAACTTCTCCGGGCAGAAGGTTTCCCAAATATTTACAATGATCTTCGAAAGCGAGTCCGGATTTGAACTTAGAAGACCGCCTCCTCGGCCCATCCGCGCAGCTCTTCCGCCACCCTCATCCCCATCATTTGTGGCTGAGATAGACACCCTCAATAGCCCCCGCCCAAGCCTAGAGATAGAATGCCCCCCGACCCCACCGCCTAGCCCAGTACCCCCTGTTACGTCAGTTGTAGGATTCCAGTTAGGTACAAGCTACTTATCGAAGCTTCCCTCACAAACAGCCATCACCGCATCGTTACGGAAGAAGTTCCCAGACGCCCCTCCTTCGCCACCAGTACCTCCTCGGTCTCCGGTGATTGTATCAACGCCAATACCACCTATAGAAGAAGTTGAAGACACAATATCTCCACAGCTCCCGCCGCCGCTACCTTCAAAATCAAACTTGT
Source organism: Morchella sp. 2018-W38C (assembly GCA_024713705.1). Lineage (NCBI taxonomy): Eukaryota > Fungi > Ascomycota > Pezizomycetes > Pezizales > Morchellaceae > Morchella > Morchella sp. 2018-W38C. The sequence continues at coordinate 996,855 of JAMJEX010000022.1, read as the reverse complement.
CAGTAACCATTGTTGCAAACGTTAAAATCAGCCCCGGTGGTGCTGCTTCATATACCACAGTTGCATCCGCTTCAGATTCTTCAGAAGGTCCTAAACCCAGCAAAGTTCGAAAAGCTAAATCTGATCGCCCACCGCCTCGTGGGCGTCGGAAAATCGTCGCAACAAAGGCGACGACTACCAAAGCGGCAACAGGGCGGACGACAGTAGCGTCCAAGAAGAACATGTTGCGGCCGGCATTGCCAAAACGGAAGAGTAGTAGTTCGTCGAATACGGCGGTCAACACGGCGGTCTCGAGCCCTAGCAATACGTTAACGGCCGATGTTGCGCGGTCATTGCCGTCGTCGAGTCAACAGAGACATGAAAGGAAACGGAATTCTTCGACTGAGGAGGATGACGAAGAATCGAGGAGGAAGGGCGATGCTGTAGGGAGTGGATGGGTTGTAGACCCAGATTTTAGGACGAAGTATCTGGAGCAGAAAAACAAGGAGAAGCTGGGGACTTTAACGAAAGCTGTTTCGGCAATTGCAGTGAGTGAAGCTGTGACGAAGAGTTCAAGGGGGGTAAAAGGAAAGAATGTTCGAGTGGTTGATGAAATTGTACCATTGAAGGGACTATCGGAGGATATGGGGGATATTCAGGTGGCACCTATTGTCAGCGTGCGTGATGTGGAAGCCGATGATCAGACGTCAAATCTACCAAGACGGAAATCCGAATTAACACTGCTATTCGAGGGAGCGAAGAAGGCCGGAGAAAAGAACGGAAGGGAGCGCGGCACCAAGAAGGTGCAGGTAATAATTGAAGGAGAGATGCGGCGGTAATCGTGCAGGAAAGGCCGCTTGGGTACTGTCCGTATTTTATGTCAGTCGGGGGAGGCATGCAAAGAGATCGAAACATTGCGGGAGGATTCGAATTTGAAGCGGAGGTACAAAGGTTATTATTTGCATTTCCCTTGTTGGGCAACGGGGATGTTCCCTGCTGTCTGGCCGGGGGCCCGGCGCCGCGTCTGTCTTCTTTCTTTCTCTTGGTAAAAAAAGAGTTTGGTTTTATAACGGAAAAGTCTGCTTTCGTTGTTTTTTTGTTTTTTTTTCCTTCTCGTTTCGTCTCTTTCATGTGTGTGCGTTAGTTAGTTTCGACCGGCCCTGGATGGGTCCTTACCATTTAATTCAGGATGAAATATATGTTTTTTTTCTCTTTTCCCTTTACTCTTCCTTCCATACATACCGTTCCTTTATAAACCTTTGTGTACTTGAGGGTGGGTGGGGGACGCAAATCAAGAGCCTGCCCGCCGAGACAGAATTTACAGCGGGTGTTGGGATGGTTCCTCCTCCCCTGCCGACCCCCCTCTTACACTCCATACAAGTACCTATTTCTTCTCGTCCTCATCATTGTCGTCATTGCCATCATTGGCCCCTGGCCTGGCTACGTGTTTTCGAGATCGACTTGCCTTTCTTTTTTTACTTTTTCCTCCTCAACTGTTTTTCTTTTTCTTTTTTTTCTTTTTACTTTTTGCGCTCGTCCTGGTCGAGCTTCTAGGGACAGCTAGATAGATAGCTCTAGCTACCTGATAGCCAGTTACCGGCGGTAGCTGACACTGGCACTGTTTGGTAGTGGTTGTGGTCGGTGTGAACTGGATCAGATTGTGCGTACATAGTTGGTTTTTGTAGATTTCATATAATAGACTCCTGGTTTAACTTTCCGAGTCGTCGTCCCTGTCGTACAATCGCCCTAAAAAAATGCTCATGCTGATCATTGACTATCTGGCCTACTATAGTCTACAGTGCGGCCCAGGGTGCCTAGAGTCTAAGTAAAGCAACAACCATCTATCCCTACCGGCAAAGTATCTACCAAGTATCGATGGGACAGCCCTAGCTAGTACCAAGATCCGACTCTTGTGAACCCTGCACCGATCAAGGACAAGGCACACAAACAGCCTCACCCAAGATGATCATCGCGGCCATAGCCTGGAACGGGTTGTCTTGGTTCCCGGGGTTCTAAGTGACGTTGGCGGGTCTAGAGTAGTCAGCTACGGCTTAAGCTTGGTTGGCATCTCGTTTCCTTGGTGTTGTGTTGTGTTGCGGGCCCTGGAGGTGGAGTACTGATACCATGCAGGGCCGGCCACGGCGGGGAGAGGCATTTGGTAGATCTAGAATGGTAGGTGGTTAGGTAGAGTAAGGTGTGTCACGGGTCACTAGGAGGTCATTGGACTGACTGGCTCGTTAGTTGGCTGGTACCAGTCAATGACCGGCTGGCGAGTTTACTGTTTGGTTGGCTTGTGAGAGTGAAGGGGGAGGGCAGAGGGGGGAGTCACCTGTCGTGTCGTGAACACCGAGTGGAGATGCGGAAACATGTGCACAAATAATGAGAAACAAAATGACAGATAATAATTTTCCTTCACTTCCGTTTCTTTGGCTCTGGAAGCACAGGCTGAAACTTTAAACCATACGATGCATATACAAAAACTCGAACAAATAAAATGGACCCCACCCGGCCAGGCCCCTCGTGGATAGCCAGATACGTAGTTGGCTACTCATACCTCATACCTACTCAGCCTACTAAACTCACGATACCTATCGCTATAAAATCGACCCGGAAGGAGCCATATATCCTATCCAGTGTCTCAGTCTCAGTCTAGCTACCATAGTCACGAGTCGGGGGAGCAAAGGATAGATAACGTCCAGACCGGAGATATCAGAAATTCGAAACCAAGCTCAAGGCCAGATAGCTGTAGGATGCCGCCAGATATAGTTTACAGTTACGGTTATAATTTAATCATGGTTACATACGCTTGGCTCGATGTCACGTTGCACTGCTGCTGCTGTTGCTGCTGTTGCTGCTGCTGCTGCTGCTCGGTCTTCTGTGGTACTCTACAAGCTATGGTTCCGGGTGTACTTAGTAGGTAGAACTACTATAGCAAACACCAATCCAGAGCACTCGTAGAGTAGATTACTAAACAAGTCCCACCACTCTGCCTCGTCCTCATCCTGCTATACTTCCCCCCCTCCCCTTCTAAATGCCAATTATTAAACGCACCCCCCGCGATCGGTCCTCCTCCCCAAGATCTAGCATTCAACGCAGCTGTGACCCACCAACAAAAAATGGCGCCAGCGAGTAAGAGTTCGAGGAGATCTTCTTGCGCGGGGACACGCTGGGCGAGATCCAGGGTGGTGTAGAGGTCGACGGGGGGGGTTTATGCTAAATGACGGTGACGGAGGGGAGAGTGCAGGGATCATGTGTGGGGACGTGGTGACGTGGTGACGTAGTGGGTAGTTATACTAGTGGAGTGCCGTTGGGAGGGATTCAAATCGGTCAGTGCGGCCTTGCGGGTTTGAGCGAGAGGGGGAGGGAGGGGGGGGGTTTAAGGGATGAAGTGGAAGGAGAAGCAGGTAGGGGAAGGAGGGGGAAGGAGCTAGGAGTGTAGATATGTAGGTACGCCGCTATAACTCTATTTTACCTATCTATACACATTCTCTATATGTCATATATCTATCTCGAACTCTCCGGCTCTACTCCAGAGCAGCAGAGCAAACGGAGAAAAAAAAAGGGTCCCATTTCCGCATAACAGCCCAGCCCGCCAAATCAAAAGCTTGTCCTGGCGTTGATCTGATGGCCGCACACACATGTATGTAAAGTAGAGCCCACCGGCATCGTACCGGTAAACCCCCCTGAACTCCTTGTCCTCCTTTGACGTAACAGAGCGGTAGACGTCATGTAGAGTACTGACGAGGGTGGTAGGGAAGAGAGAGAGGGGACGTGCTGTGCTTGGCCTGTGGAAAGGGAAGTGATCAAAGGGCCAATCAGCGGGAGCCTCGTCTCGTCTATCTATCTTACAGTAGCTTGGCCAGCTACTAAACTAGACTAAACTTACTCTTTTACTACCAGCCTGTTGGGCTGGCCATGATCGACGGGGAAGTCGTCAGGGAAACGTAACGTAAGGAGGTCATTTTTTTTTTGTCAGTGGCTGTTTTTTTTTTTTTTTTTTTACTTATTTTCCCCGGACTGGAGGGTTGACAGGTGGGAATCATATTTTGCTTTTTTTTTTGAACCTTTTTACGCGGTTTTTTTTTACTTTTTTTTTCTATCTATGTTCTATTGTTGGTTGGGGAGAGTGAGGGCTGAGATAGAGGCAAGAGAGGTGGAGGGAGAGAATGCAAAGTATGGTACGGTAGAGGAGCAGAGTATGGTACACAACGGCTGGTTCCCTCCCATATAGACATCTGGATGGGCCATTGATGGATCATGAATGGGATATGTAGCAATCATCCATCCATCCATCATCCATGCATCCATTCCATGAGCCAGTCTCCATGTGGCCCGTTTGTCGCCCGCGATTCTCCACTGGAGTCGTTAGAGACGTATGTAAGTCAGACTCATTCATGCCCTACATGTACAATGTATGTAGAGTCTGTACCAGTACCTATATGGAATCTGTAGCTCCAGAGCGTGAGCACACGACACGACACGACGGACGGACGGACACGACGGACACGACGGACACGACACGACTCGGTACCTACCCCTCTCCTCTTCTCTCCTGCTAGACGAGACGTGGCCCGCACACCTGCCCGCCCCAACAGGGTCGTCTCCCGGGCAGATCTATGGAGCAGTCAGGGCCAGTAGTGTAGGCAGTGTACCGCTAGTGAGTGGCGAGAGCAAGTAACGTGATATCGCGTTGGTGACGCGATGGAGCGGATGGAATGGGTGAAACATGACATCCGCGGAGCGAGTGAGCGGCTGTGCGTGAGAGGTCGAGAACGAGAGTGAGAGATGTACAGGGAGGAGATCGCGTGGTGGAGTGGAGTGGTGGTGGTGGTGGTGGGGCCAAATGAGGAGCGAGCGAGGGAGGAACGAAACAGTGCCGAGTATGGGACAATGGAGATCCGGAGTAGAGTGGTGGAGGGGATCCGGGAGAGTACTTTGGTAGGAGAAGTATGGGGTAGGGGAGTATACTATGGGGAGATAGTATACAGATGGGGAAGCTCATACATACTACCAGCTCACTGAGAAACAAAATTAATCTCACCTCCGAGCTCGGTCAGTCAGTCGGTCCAGCCCCGGCCTGTCGAGTGAGTGAGCGAGTGAGTACCAATTTAAACATCCACCCCACCCCCCCCTCCATCCCTACACTCCTGGGGGGGGCCAGACCCCGTCACCCGCCCTCCATAAGTTTGTTTATTACTGTGCCCCCAGCACTACGCTCCGCAAAGTATCACCGCACAGCACAGGCCAGACCACGGCCCAGACCCCCCCTACAAACTCCAAACTACCAAAACGATCCACCCCCCACATACCCTACCATGCCGGGCCCCCGAAACATACAAAACCACGGACCAAGCGCCACGAAACACGCGCGCGCCGGAAAGCAAAAAGGAAAGGGAAGGCAGAAGCTTGGACCATCATGATCATGGTGCAAAAGGAATTATTATCGAATATCGAATTTGCGAGATTCGTGAGTACGTGGGTGCCACGAGGAGGAGAGGCAGGGAGAAACAGAAATCGATCGTGAAGAGGCAGCGCAGGGAAGGGTTACGTCGTACGTGGTGCGTGCGCGGAGATTGGATGGTGGTTGTGCGGGCTGCGTGCGAGGAGAGTGGGAGAGGGTGAATTCGATTGCGGGGATCCAGAGAAAGAGAGGGGGGGGAATGCGAATTGGGAGCGAGTGCGATTCGATGCTGAATCGGCGCCGAAGGGTTGGGGAGCTCGTGTACTACTGTATGTAGGTTGTGTAGGTACATGTATGTAGGTACATAATGTAGGTTTTTGAGAATATTGTAATTTGTAGAAAGTCGATTGTAAATCCGATGTCATGATGTAGGGAATCGCAGCGCAGGGTCGCCGTGTTTCCGTAATTCCGATTATTTATTTCTCACTGTCACTATCACAAGCTGCTAGCTGACTGCGGGTGCAAGTATGGATCACGCGAGCGAGCAGGTGCCATTTGGGCAAAAAGAGTCATATGGGAATTTGAAATCCGATTTCTGTTTCTGTTTCTGTTTCTGTTTCTACCCTCACTTTGTCGTATCACAATTGTTACAATCACGAGAGGGAAAAATATGAGGGCCCCAAAAAAGTTTCTGGTCAAAATAAATTTTTGTTTTTTTGGACATATCATTTGAAAATTCCGCTCCATGATGCTAAGTAGTAAAAAAAAAAAAAAAAAGGGTCTTCTAGATATATGTAGCTAGCTTTGTTCTCCCCGGTACAGTGAAGTAGTAACTAGCGCGCTGGTAAAAAAAAAAACTGCAAAAAAAAATCAAAGCCGTAAAAAAAAAAAAAAAAAAAAAAAATGGAGACCCATAAAACACCATGGTAATAAAAAAAAAAGAGATATTACTATCCCCTCCCAAACCCGCCCAACCCGTCACCCTCCGTCATCCGACATGAACAGATACAAAACAGACTGCTAAAAACACAAAAAGGGAGAAGAAGAAAATGCTTTCCCAGGGTAGTATGCACACACAACATACAGATACATGACATTAGCCAGCCGAGCTAGCTAGAAGACAGACAGACAGAAGCAGTGGAGACGAAGCGGAGCCGGGAGCTAGGGAAGGAGGGAGGAAGGGTAGAACAGAGAGAGCGAAGGTATGACGTGAGAGACCGGAGGAGAGAGAGAGAGAGCAGAGAGGGGGGAGGTAGGGAAATAAGCCACGAGACGAGAGACAAGACGAAAAAGCGTTGAGTCCGCCCGCCGCCCCCACCCCACTCTCCCGAATCAGACCAGCGAGTCCCAGCGGTAAGCATGCGACGACGACAGCAGCTTGTTGAGATACGAGGGCACGATAGTGTGCGAAGCGAACCCCATGATGCTGTCTGCCTGTGCTGGTGCTGCTGCGCTGCTGCGCTGCCGGAGCCGAGTTGTTGACGACATAGCACAACCCCCCCGTCTCTTTCTTTCTCTCTCGAACTCTTTCCCCCTCTCGAGATCATCTCGATGCATGGTGTTCCCCTTCCTCTCACCTCCCACTCCGAACCCCCCGAATAGCCACCATAACCGCAACCCCCCCCCCCCCCCGCTCTGCGCTCGCCTCTCCCCTCCCGAGTGGGCCAGACCAAACCGCAACACGGCCAATCACTAGTACGGCCCCCCGCCGATAGCTCAACCGAACCAGCCAATGACCGCGGCCCCCGTAACACCAAGCCCGCACTTATAATTGCAAAAAAAAAGGAACGCGGACGGAGAGGGACAACGAGTGGATGGGTAGTAAAAACCAATTTTTTTGCTTTCCAAAAATGTCTTTTCTTTCTTTCTTCTGTCTGTCTGTCTTGTGCCCATCCCAAAAAATAAAATAAAAAAGTAAAAATAAAAGATACACAGGCTTTTGAGCCTGGTTAAGGAAATCAAAAAAAAAAAACCCAAATATTTGCCCCCCAAAAAAAACTCCCGTTCAAACGCCGTCGCTCCAGTGAAATTTTTTACCAGAAAGGAAAAAAATAAAAATCAGAAAAAGGAACCATGACGTAACGTGATCAAAAAAATAGTTAACACCCCACCAAAAAAGGAATAGGAAAAGATGCCCCAAATACGAAATCCGTAAAAAACAAATAAATGGAGGAAACAAAAGCAATAAGATCAACAAATACTGGAGAGAGTATATGAAAAAAAAGGAAATAGTAATAGGAAAAATTGATCCAAACTAAAAGTATAACCCAAAAAATAGTTTCGTCGATTGAGGAGGGAGGATTGTTGTAGTGGTAATAGTAGAGGAAGAGGAACGAATCGAAAAAAAGATTATTTGGTTGGAAATCGGAGTCTTTTATCGCTGCTCGTATTCGTTCGAGAATGAGGCTAATGAGGGGAGATCTATTGAAGGTCTTCGGTATGGGCTCGGGGCAGTGAAGATCGAGGTCTTTCGGAGTCCGAGTTGCTGCAAAGGTTGTTAGTAAATCTTGCTTTCACGTGAAGGTTCTCTCTTGGTAGTCTCTTACCCTGCAGCTGTCGCAACGTGTGTTGATCTGGTTTACTCTTCCGCGGCATCCTCTGGGCTGGTTTACGCAAGAGAACATTTTGAAGTTGTTTGTGGATTGGGAGCGTTGAAAGCTTTAGGTAGTAGTGGTAGTAGTAGTAGTCTTTGTAGAAGTGTAGTAGCTGCTGTAGTACTATACTATCGATTGATGAAGCTTCTTCGAAGTGGTATTTGTATTGTACTTAGTACTGAATTGTGTGAAGATAAAGTTCTTTATTGATGTTCTTCTTGTGATTGATTGAGAGTCTGTTCGAGGAGGGGACTGTGTTCTTATAAGGCGAGATTCAATTGAAGGGTCCAAGAATACTGTGCGGATCGTGATCTGATGGAAGGGTTCATGTTCTTGGACGGGGGGAATCAGGGCGTAATATATCGCTGGAGGGGTGGCTGTATGGATTAACACATTGACTGGTTGTGGCAGAGGGGCAAGTAGTGGTGAGCGTACGTCTCACACAGGTACGTATCAAAAAGCAGGTAGAATATGGTCGCAGGGCGAACTGGCCTGACCGGGGAGGGGGGGGGGGTGTGGTGGGTAGTGGCCGGCATGGATGATGGGTAGGCAGGTAGGGGACCATGTAGGGATTGGGTCATAATGTCTATTTGCAAGGCCAGACCCGGGGGTATGTACCAGAGTCATCAACTTTTTTTGTTTTATTTTTTTCCCACTTTCCCATTTGCCTGCTTGCTGTTATTACCACAGAAAGGTCCAAAAGGGGGTTGGTGTGGATTTCCGGGGGTGCAACTTGATGCAGGCGATCTTAAGTTTCAGCCCTCTCCGCCAGTAGCGCAATTGCAGATGCTTGGGTTGTGTCTCTGTCTGTTCTTTGCCTTCTTCCTGCTATCTAGGGAGTGGGGCCGGGGGTTGGCAGCCTGGAAAAACCTCTGGACCTCGCGCTCCCTTTTCTCATTGTTGGGGTCCTGGCCAGACCAGTTCGAGTCTTGTTGTTGTTGTTTCCATCTGGGCCCCAGGCCTTTTCTTCGGGGAGAAGAGTTAGACTTCTCTTGGAATCCAAGAGTGGTAAGGTCGAGCAGGGCCTTTGGAGACCCTGGCACTGTTGAACTGGAAGACATGCAGCGCTTTTCTTGTTTAACTTGGCCTGCTATTTTTACTCGTGTGACCCGGGTCGGGACTTGAGGAGGCAGGCGGTGATCCGGGTCAGCATGCAAGTATGTGCACACTCGCTCACTCGACTCTACATCCGCCGCCATGAAGAGCGAAGGTATTACCTCAAACACCGGTGCTAGAGGAACGTCGCAAGGCTGAGGAGACGATGCGATAGTCGGAAGTCTAAGCCTGGCCAGCGCAGAAAAGATGCAATTTCTGTTAGATACTGTGTTTACTGTTTTGAGAACGCAGGCACTGCCGAGGTTCGTGGGCTGGTGGGGGGCCGGAAGAGTAGAGGGGCGGCTACGGATCGATAATGTTGTTTTGGCTCGTCGCATTGATATGTTATGCACAAAAAGGGTAAACTGGAACAAATACTGTACGGTCGAGCCTGGGGAAATAGAACTGAACTGAACTGGGCTCTCACGGTTCAAACATACATCATAGGAAACGAAATATGATAATGACCTCCCTCCCTCCCTCCCTCCCGTCCAAGAGACCGCCGGACCTATGGGCCCGGCATATCGGTATTGGATGGTGGTGGTTAATGTTTGGTGGTTTATGCATTATGTATGGTTTATGTAGGGGAGGGTTAACAAAAATGCGATATGCAAAAATCGATTCTCGTTTTTATGATTCTGTCATTTTGGAGTTTATCCCGGATGTGACGCGGCGAGGGCTTGGTTGGATGCTCTACTCTAGCTTGGTTATGAGGTGAGGTGAGGTGAGTTGCATGCAGACACCTGTGATCTCCGTGATGTTGCGCCCCGCATTCTTTTTTCTTATTTTTTATTTTTTTGCTTTGCGACGGAACTTCATTACTCTGCTGCTAGTACATATTTCGACAGACCCATGTAGGTAGAAATAAGTGTTGCTAGTAAGAGATTCAATATTGGAAGTCATGTCATGGCCTAATATACAAGCAAGAAACAGTAGCATTGACCCGACCCAGCTCGAGGGCGGGAAACAGCAGTTTCCAGAGTAAGTATGTGCTGCCAGAAGTTATCTATTTGCTGCAGGCAGGCTTGCGCAAACCTTACTCTCCTCATCATCCACCAAAGATTGCACATCACCGTCGCCTCCTCCTAACCTTGCACCATGGGGATTCGGAATTGACAAAGGCCCCGTCATGGGGTTTCCGGAATTCGCGATTATGCTGTAGTTGGGGAGGTTGATGCGGCGCCGGCGCCGCGCGCGCGGCTGCGGACATACAGTACATACTCTGTCTCTGTCTTATTCTACTCTTACCCTTACTCTACCGGACGTGGGAGGAATTGAGAGGGAAAAAATATTTCATATCGCTCTAATTATGGAGGGATATTATGTGCAGCTTGCTATAAGCTAGTAGCTAGCCATTTGGCAAGACATTGCAAAATACTTACTCAGGCCTAGAGAATCAAGTTAATCCGGCCACCGCGCGCGTATCATAGTTGTTCCCCCGAGTATAGTGAGAGTCTGGACACCGGACGGAGGGCGCGTTGAAAACAAATCCTGGTCCGCCAACGGTCCAGACAGTAACGATCATCCCAATTCCAACGGCTGGGGCTAGAAGAGGTGGCTAGCTGGGGGAAACAACAGCCCACCACACAGCAACAACCGCACTCTGATAAACATGGGCTGGCTACAAAGCTAAAGGGGAAGGATCGTAGCATATGCATGCAGTGCAGGGTCCAGAGCAGAGCAAAGAGTACCTAGAGCGCCGCCGTCGCCGCTATCGTGAAAAGAAAAAAGGAAGGAAGAAGAAAAGAAGAGAGAAAAACCTTTCGTTGCGCAATTGCTCTGCTGGCCGAGCGAACACTCACTCGTTCACTCACTGCATATCAGTTAGCTCTGTTCTGCTAAACTTGACTCTAGATCACACGCCCCAATCCCCAACAATTGCAATCGCGACATGGCTGCTGTTGCTGCCTCCTTCTGCTACCGCTGGCTGTTGCTACTGCTGTTGTTGGCGCCGGCCTGCCCTAATTCTAGTTCTCTATGCTTTCCCACGATGGTCCCTCCGTCCCATCCATCCATTCATCCCTCAATGGGGGATGTCGAAACGACTGCGACGGCTACATACAGAACATGTAGCGTGACTTGATTGACCTAGCACAGTACCTCCTCGCTCCCATGTATGAGAGTAGAGTAATTCGCACACACACAATACACAGGGGAGCCTCATGATGGGGAGATGCAGGGTAGCGTACTCACACTATACATCCCCGGCTATGTACGGAATGTCTGTGGAAGCTTCCACGGGGGAGTCTGTGCAGCACCTGCTGCTGGTGCCGTTGTTATTCCTGGACCCCTTCCTTCGATGCGATGCTGCACGAGGCTACTAATACTCTAGAGACACTCTGGGGAGAGAACGGGGGAAGGAGCTAGGGGGGGGGTTGGCATGTAAGCATCACAACCCGGTGTATTTGGAATGTCAGCCTCGTCTCTGGTCCCTGAGTAAGTAGGTGGAAGGAGCGAGTAACATTACCCAGGTGGGTATGGTGGTCTAGAGCTACGTACCTTCTACACCTACTCTACTCTATAGTATTATCCACATTGCAGATATTGTACTCTATCTACTATTAATTGTGCTGGGTACATCTTGACTGGTAGTACTACATTTAGTACTAGTGGTTGTGCGTCTACTAACTGTCACTCGGAGCTGGCTAATGGTGATTGTTAATTATTCGAATACGAACAACGCCCTATCAGATACCCCGCCCCGGAAAGTACGTAACGAGGTAGCCTAGTTAGCTAATATTAATAAAACAATTGAAGTATTCTGTGCTGCTGCTGCTGCTCACTTGCGCTCTATTGCGTGTTCTGTGCAGCAGAGCACGTACGTACCGTACCGGTAGACTACTGCGCCAGTGCTGTATGTAGGTAATATATTTCATACGGGACTGTTCTGATCCGCTCAAAACTCAAACTCTACGAGTCAACTCAGCTAAATACTAATCACGATGGCGTTTTCTCGCGGATACAGCGACTAGAATTTACACTGGCTATGCTGATGGTAGGGCATGGGAAACATACGAGAGCCTAGGGGGGGACCCGAATTCCTTATCCGTCGTGTCGTTATCGAGAGTAGCATGCATACATACATGTATGCAAGGTCCACTAGTACTGACACTGACTGAAAGTCTGACAAGACTCCGCCCCAGCCTCACGAGCACGCAGGCTGATGTTCCGGGTACGCGGAACATCAGGAGGTGAATACGGGGTGTCAAATCGGAGGCTATTTGAAAATAGATGTTTGGAGCATCTACATATATCTACTTTACTTAGAGTAGGAGGTCCTGAGGCTCGAGGGTTCAGTTGGAATGTCATGTAGGTACGGATTTAACTAGAAATATCAGATCAATCATGTAGCGGATCGCTAAGCGACGAGATGGCGGGCAGTAACTAGCGGCAAACTTTATTTTAGGAGGCGCTAGTGGTTGATTTGCGTGAGTGAGTGAGCGGGTGCGTGAGTGAGTGAGCGGGTGCGTGAGCGAGGGCTAGCGGGGACCCAATACTCTACAAGCGCTAGATGTAGTTGTGGTGGAGTACCTAAAACACGTACAGACGAGCAGAGACAGTATAGGTACGCGCCGCGTCAGGCGAACCAAAAGAGCGTTGAGGACTCGGCTTCTGCGGTATGTAGGTACATGGCATACCGATACTCACCTCTAACGGTAAGGGTCATCGGGTGTCTGTTACTCTATGTCTGTCTGTCTGTCTGTCTCTGTCTGTCTGTCTGTCTGTCTGTCTGTGTCTATCAGTTTGTCAGCTGCATACTGTACTACCTAGTCAGTCAGTGAGTGAATAACTCAGCAGCTCAGTTCTCGGCGTCCAAGTTGCTCCGCAAGTCCGCCCAAAAGCAAAAAAAAAGGAAAGAATAAGGAAAAAGAAAATTACGAACATCAGAAAAAGTAATTCAAAAGACCACATAGCAGGTCTCCTCGAGGTCTACGCTGGGATGGAAATTGGAAACTGGAGATTGGCAACACCAGAACCAGACCTGTTTTCTAAGGGTGGGAAACAAAAAACTCACCACCACACGCTCGCTCTGGAATTATCGTGAGGCCCACGCTACAGAAAGATCAACGCTAAACTTCAATTCCTGCCCCACCTGCTATGTACTACGTAAAACCTCTCCGTACTTATCGTCGTCTATCGCATTCATCGTGTAGCTAGCTGCGGGCCCTCCCGGATATAGTTTCCTCCTCTACACTACTCTATGTAATATTCCTACTTAGCCAGATCTACACACGTACATTAGGCCTGGTTACTCCCTCCCCTCGCGGAATTGATTTCAATTGAATAAATATCTCCTCCATCGTGGGTTGTGCTCGTCTTTGTCGTCGTCGCTTATCAGCACCGCACGCAGGCCTCCCCCTAAACGGCCGGTTGCGTTGCAGAGTATAAGTATAATATATCAATGTCGACCAGAGAATGGTCAGCTGTCGGCGCAATACGTACATTGCATACCATACATGATGATGATTGAGTGAGTGAAAGAGTCGTGAGCCATTGGATTGTGGCACGTGCATGGTGCGACTAAGAGAGGAAGATGTGCAGCGTAGGGTAGGATAAGTATCGTGAAATAGCTATATAGAGTTCTCTAACCTCGCGGAGCAAATATTGCATCCTTGACTCTCTCGATGTAGGTACATGTAGATTTCCACATCCAATGCAATTGATGCGGGTACCTTTTTTGCTTTCCTTGGATCATTCCCCACATGCCTGCCTGCGCATCCCATCCCCCCTTCTTCGCACAAAACGTGAAACAACCCTACTCCTTCACACAGCCAACACAACAGCACTCCGTTCACCCCCTAAAAAGAAAAGAAGAAAGAAAGAAAAAAACCGAGAGCCTCACAGTTATTGTTTCTCCACCCACCACTATAGTACTAGTGTCCACCACCACAACCACCACAACCAACGACCCTTGTAAGTATGTAGACTACACAGAGGCATTTACAGTACCAATGCCCAGCTGGCTGACTGGTGTTTGCTGGCTGGCCAGCTATCTAGCCGTCGATCTGAGATTCTAGATCTCCTTTCCCGGGATCGCTCGCTCTAGATATCGATACACACACAACCGCACAACCACCAACAACGTTCCAGATATGTACACATGTGCCTATACTGCACACAAAAGTTACTTTGCGGAAGATCCAGAGCCAGCCGGCGTCCCCTGTCCCAGCTCCAGGCCCAAGTGGAATTTGATCTTAGACAATATCCAATTTCATCTACAAGGCTACCCGTTGGGAACGAAATATGCGATCGGCGAAGTCTTAAGGATACGTTCACCCCCCGATATATTCAACCCTAACCCTATGTAATCGCAGCCTTATAAACAACATGCTCGTATATTTCTCAATTGAGGGAGGGTAAAGAAACGTGTACAAACGGGGATGGGAACATGTATATATCAGGTTGAGCGGTATATAGAGAGAGGTGAAGATCACTTTTATTTCCTCTTAATCTCCACTCATCCAATAGCATCTCCAACAAATATAATGTGCGTTTTTGACCTTCATCCACCTCATCAACTGGTACTGTTACCTTAACGGCTCTCCTAGCATGAGATATGGGATAATATTAGCTGATTCTTGACGAAAATAGTGGAATTGAGGCACGGTGCCTAGCGTTTCTTCGGTTTCCTTGGGAGCAACCAATAAGCAGAGGCTACAAAATTGGGGCCTGGTTTGACTTTAATCTTAAGGTAGCAAGCAGGGCCTGGTTTAGCTATACGTCGAGATCTTCTTACACTTGTCGCACCCTTATATTTCGGAATAGGTTTCAGCTTCGCCGGCATAGGGAGTAGACAATAACGTCGAGACCCTACTATCTTTGCGCCCCATCCATATTTCTTGGAAAACCTCTCCTGCTTATATTGAACCAATAACCATGTGCCACAAAACTGGGACTTGGTTTGGCTGTATGTCAAGATACTCGATTATCTTACACGAAGACCGTTGCGATATGCGGCTGCGGGGAGTGTTTTCTCATTGGCCCGGTACTTCATACCTGTGGAGAGTTTGATACTGGATTGTCCAATTGGTTTTCTGGCGATCTTCTTTTTATATAGTGGTCTATATAATAGGTATTACTGTATATGTATTGGAAAGAGCTTCATTCCTTGTCGCTAAGTCGATTCTAGAGTTATATATTGTATGTTATTGGTAACAGATGGCTAATTACTAGTAGCTACGAATACTGCAAACCGAGGCCTACATCAAGGCGGTAAGCTTGAAGCATTTCCCCGACATCTATATTGTATATACAACTTCAATATGAGCTTTGCATCTCAAACTATGAAAACAATAATGTGAGCTAAGCCACGTGACAGTTTAGTTGCATGGTTAATCACTTTCTGGATCTGGTCCTACTGACTCGTCGATTATGCGGCTCCATCCTCTTCCTCCTGCCAACGAACATGCTCATCAGCTGGAGACATGGTACGCCGCCCAATCGCTTGCATGCACCACCCGAAAAGGACAAATCATCAATGTGCGTGATTACCCCAGATTTTCATGCGTGCATAGAGTAAAGTTGTCCTGTCAGGCTCGGCATTATTGACTTATTAGAGACTTTGTGTAAGTTGAGCCAGCTCTTGATCATATGATTGGCTAATGGTGTGATTGGCACCAATCAGGTTGTCACAAAATATCGCTGGCTCTATTTGCGTAAAGTCTCTATTGTTTATGGCGGACTGGGCGGACTGGGCGGACTGGGCGGACTGGTGGCTTTGGACGCAAAATCCTCAAAATCCCGTACCCGGAGATTTATGATTGGCCAAACTCTCTACCCGCCAGTACAGTATGAGTAGTGCACTTTATGTATGTAGGTACCTGCCCGGAATACCTCTTCCCCTCTAGGTATTCCTGATGTCGAGCTCCTCCTGAGGTACTTGATTCTTTTTTGTCAGCTACATTGACTACGTAAACAATGCGCTAGTTTTCCACCATTTCTCTTGAGAAGCTCAGTTATGAATATGCTGGTTCTATTCTGGATTGCAGATTGTGCCATGTCTAGTAGGTACCGAAGATATTATGGCATATTGATGAGTAATGGCCCGTAGACTCTAGGGTAGAGAGTATGAGTCTGTGTATGTACCGCGCCCGACATACGGCAGTCGGTGGTGGATTCAGGCCCAACCTTGAAGGACAATTTCAGGGCAGGCAGGGTCTAGGTAGGACAAACAGGAGGGTGCTCGGGTCCCAAACGAGGGTCCAGAGTAGATTCACAGCAGTCCTCTTTGATATCTTTACTCCATTTCAGCACGGGACCCTTGACCGGGAGTTGCAGAGTAAAATGAAATGCAGCCAAACCCATTTATCGAGACTGTGGGGTAGTTTGCCATCTGGGACCCTGGGCGGAGAACGAATAAAATCAAGATGGGGAGGGGGGGGGGGGGAGTAATATCCGTTTCGCATAATTTAAACTTCTGCAGGTCGATAAATTGGTTTTCGGGGTGCTAAATTTGGTGTTTAGTTTTTTTCCCAACCAGTGGCGGTGGCGGTGGTTTGTGGGGCTAGAGGATTATGGAGTATGGGACGGACCGAGCTTCGCTTCATCGCTTGTTTTGTCACTGTCACTGGGACCCAGGAGGCATACCGCATACGGCGTCGACGACGTCCCCCGCATTACTGCTCACTAGTGACCTCAAAGTGTTTCTCGAAATATACAACTACGTATTTAATCAACGTCAAACATATGCTGTGGAATGAAGTAATCAGCTCAAGGCAAGCAGGTTGCTACTCTGGGGGGTGGATTTCTTGGTTCTGGGCAGGAAGGGTTAGGGATGTGGTGTTGTTGTTATTGTTGATGAAACCGCTGATGGGAAAGAGGGAAACTTTATGGACGTCATAATCGGTAAACGTGCATTGACGATATCTGTGAGTGAGAGGGAAATATCTCTCATGGATCCCAAAGGCAGACTAGTTTAGTATTGGCCATGAGCTAACTACACGTAACTAACTGGGTTTAATTCTTCCTACTATTAGGAGCACCATCCCTGTAGTTATCGTAGTGTAGTAATAGTTAAATACTGGCCGAGAGAGAGTGGTTAACTATATGTATCTTCGGATGAACACACACCGAAAAAACCTGATTTTTGCAATCCATAATGGTGGTCCCGGGGGAACGGCGACGGGGGGTTAATTAGCTCTATTCTGTCAATCAAAACGTATCTAGGTACTACTCGTAATTTCACAGCGTTTGTGAACACGACCACTATTGCATGCCATATAAAAAAGGTTGTCTTGGAGGTTTTTTGTGTGTATGCAATAGAGGTCATGTTCACAAATGCTATGAAATTACGAGTACAAGTGTAACCCTAATCAACCTGTAACCTGTTAGAAAAATGTAACCCAAATCTACAGCAGCCAACAAAAATAGCTTTTTTTTTTTGGCGTGTGTCTGTCTGTTTTTTCCAGGTTTATTTAGCTTTTCCTTCCATCGGGCTGTCATTCCTTACTTGTAGTACTTGCTTGTGAGCTGTAAAATCAGAATGCTGACGATGCTTCCTACGTGAATGTGCATTTTGGGTTGTGTAGATCCTTCCTATTCTCTCTACTCTATCCGTTTTCTTCTGATCGCTTGCTTTCCTTGCCTGTCCCTCGTGGCATCCCGAGAAGAAAAAAAAAATAATGAACGAACCAGAAAACAATAAAAAATGACGAAAAAGAAAAGGATTGTGAAACATGGCTTTGTGTAATGTCTGATCGCACACGACACAGATATTGCCTCACTGATTTCGCGGCGCGCGGATCTGGATCTGGGCCGCCTTGTGCGCAGAGGGGAGATGAGCTATCAGCTATGAAATGGAGGGAGATAAAAAGAAAGAAACAAACCAAAAACAGAAACAGAATGTGGAGACCGACGGTTGGGCTCGCCGGTACTTGTTCTGTTTGGTCTGGCGGTGCACTGCTTCTGTGCGAGCTAGCTTATAGCTAGCTGGAAGGTCTGGGGGGATTTAGAGTACGGAGAGCTATGTGGTGAGTGGGTGGTAGCTAGTAGAGGACATCTAGCTGTGACCCATCTACAATATCGCGATATCACTCGATGCCTCGATCGTCTCAACGCCGAATCACCAACTATCATCCACCCTCTCTCTCTAGCTCTCTCTTCCCTGGCCATCCATCCATCTACCACCACTATACTAACTACCCTACCCACACTCATCCCCATCACTCCCATCCCCCGTTTCCCCCCACTCGCCATCTCCCCCATCGCATCACCCCAAAAATCGAAATTGAAACAAAACCCGCTAAATACCCCCCCCCCCCCCCCCCCCCCCCCCCTCTCGCCGGTCCGATCCCCATCGACACAGCAGTACCAGGCCCGAGACCCTCCCAGCCAGTCGGAAGTGCAATCCGGTCGGCCCTCCCGCACAGCGCAGCGCAGATAAAGTTGCATGCCCATCCGGTCATCGTAATTAAACACTCTCCAATTTTTTCTTTTCTTTTCGTTCTATTCTGTTCTGTTCCCACCCGACCCAACGCTGGCAAGCCAAGAGGAGGGGAGGGGGGGTAGTTTCAAACACATATCGGGACACTGCTATATCGCCCGATGTGCGCGTGAGGTACCCGTATGTCTCCCTCGCATATGGGGGACATGGGGGGGGAGAGGGGACATGGAGAAGGAGGATGCCGTATCGGGGCGGAAACAAGCGAGATCGGATCTTCGCATTGTTAATCTCTTGAAATTTTCTTTTCTCCTTATCTACCTCCGCTTTTCGGGCTCCTTGCTCGAAGATAATGTACCGCAGAGTACTCTCCCCTAGCTAGCTAGCTACATGGAGTGCAGCACAAAGATAACATACATACCCAGCTAGCTAGCTCTACGAAACAGGCCAGCTCAACCTCTCAACCCAGGAAGGAAGAAAAAAAAAATGGCGAACAATCTCGACGATATCCGAGCGAGCAACGTCCGATCCAGAGGCATCTGTCCGATTCCACCGCATGCTCGCCGGCGTCAAACGGTCTGTCTACGCATGGCCATGTAACTATCCATAAACTTCCCCAGTCCATGTCGTACAGGTTTTATTTTTTTGGCGTCTCGATTTTCGCAAAGCAGTGTCAGAGTGAAGTGAGTTTGGTGGGGATCTAAGCCAACTAGAGTCTCCCATCTAGGTAGTGAGGTCGGCCCGGTCGGTCGGAGTGGGTATGTTGCGTAGGGCAGATTGATTGAACTGTCGGTCCAACTACTAAAGATAGCAGAAGGACAGTTTTCGGATTACTGAGCCCCCACGTATCACGAACCTGCCCTGCCCTGCCCTGCCCTGCCCTCCTCCTGCGCACGTACAGCAGCAGAAGCAGAGAGAGACGTATAGTACCTACATACGGCGAGCGCGGCTACATCGAAATAGATATGGCTAACATGGCAATCACAAATTTTCCAGTCTCACGTCAACCAGCTGCACTACTGCTTGAGTTCGAGTCAATCAGTATAGTAGTGTACATATTTCAGATTGATTACCTACATACGCATGTACCTAAAGTACCTACAAACTCGCTCGCTCGCTCACAATCACACAATCACACAAGCACCGCAACTCACGGGTAAGGCAGGTAGAATTGGGGTGGTGGTGGTGGTGAGGTTGATGATGCTGTCTGCACTGGGAGAATTAACGTGCATGCACACACCTCCCCTCCATCGACGTCCTAGATCGTAGTTATTTATGGTTTTTGCCGGGGGTGGTTAATGAAAGCTTCGATCTCTTGGGGGTGGGAAACAGATCTCCGGGACTGATGAAATAAACAACACGAAACACATTTTGCTGTTGTTTCCCTTGCTATCTTATTTGTAACCCTACCCTGCCCTTACCCGCACGCCGGGTATGTATGATGTATGTATGTTTGACGGGAATCTAGAAGGATTGTTTCTTTTTTGAGGGGGAGGCTCACCCGCCCCGACGCAAGGGTTACGGGAGGGACGGTCTGGCACGTGGAAGAGCTGTTGATTATTGTAGCTTGTAGTTTGGTACATACGTGCGCGCGGGGGCGCAGCTGGGAAACAAGAAGATACATGACTAGAAACACCCTTGCCAAAATTTCGACAATCAGTTAGATAAAGGATCTAGACATGCGTCTTAGAAAGCACGCACCTGAAGTCCGAGCTCCTGCTCGGCAATCATGGAAATAATTACTGATACTGGCGGTCCCATCTGAGAGAGAGGTTTACTAGCCCGGACGGATCTTCTCCTCTAGTCCCTACCATGGCCCATCAATTATTAATCTGCCTTCTATTTGACTCAGTTCCTCCATGGGAAAAAAGCAAACGCCATCCCCGGCCCCAGTTGGTCCAGTGTCTATCAGTAAGCGTTTCAAATCAATCAATCGATCTCATCCTTACCCGTGGGTGAACCAATTATGTCGGCCACCCTGCCTTTCACAGACTGTTTCGGGAGGTGTTGCCCGTTTGTAAGACTCATGGACAGACATATGCATGGATTATCACTCGCTTTCGGTGGTGCTCGGGCTTGTCGTGACATCCGCCCCGCCCCGCCGTGCCGGTAAGTTCAACCGGGGTTTAGATGCGAGGCCTGCATAATGAATCTTTGGCCAGCTCCTCACCCGTGAGGTCAAAGGAGGTGAGAGAAGGGCAAAGTAGTGCGTTCGCCGTTATGCGGACGTGCGTATGTCTGTCGTCTGTTGGACTCTCGCGGTTCAGCTAGCCAGCTCAGCCCAGCGGGTGGCAAACAACTTTAGAATTTGTGATGGCCTGAAACCAAATGTGATTTCCTTCCGGATGTGGAGTAAGTATGAATGGTTTACTTTACCCCAGACTCCCGAGTTTAGGAATCATGATAGAGGAAGAAAATAAAATCTGTTTGAATATCCAGATGCTCATGATGTTGCTGCTTATCCCACGATCCTCAGCTGCCAGACATAAACCCACTACTATAATCAGTTTTTAAAGGGTAAAAGGTAAGGGGAAGAAGATCAACATCAGCTCTGAACTGTCACTTTCATTCCCATCGATCGCTCAAGGAGATCACGCTGCGCTGGTTCGATCGGGTATATCCACACCACCACACATACCGTAAAAACTCGATATGTGAGCCTGGGCTCATCTATCGAGTCCGAGCTCTCTGATTGGTTGCTTTATGTTTCTCCACTGTTATTCACCCTGTATTTTTGATTCTAAGCCCGGGCTCACCTATCGTGTTTTTACGGTACTGCGGTACGGTAGAAACACCGGTGGCGTGCATATGTTGCGGTAAAATACCCGACCGACCTTTCAACTCTCACCCCGCCGCCTCCGATTATAATTCAATGACTGGGGCTAGCTCACCTCTCCCCAGATATTTGGAATACCCATGAGCGGGGAGAGAGTCTTGGTGGGCGTGGTTTTTTTTGGGGGGGGGCAAAAGACGAGTGAGTGGCTGTGACGTGAGTCAAGGGTGGGGTGGCAGGTATTGGTACATGCATGTACATATTTACAATGAGGGTCAATGTGTGCAGACCGGTAAGTTCATCCGATGATTCGTTGATGTTGGTAATGTTCGAGATGAGAGTCAATATGATATATTTCTCGGCGCCCCGGCCTCCTCCCCCAGCAATACATTTTGTGGTGACCTTTCTCCGACTAATCTCCGGTTCGTCCTAGTACCTGCAGAATCACCACAGAAGCCCGCGATCGGAAGTGTTTGTAAAGTATTAACAACGATTTCCCGGGATATGTGAGTATTGGAGCGATGGGGGGAACACAAACTTTATCTGAATTGGGGGTTGATTTCCACCAGTTTGACATTGGCACACGTACTGACCTCTTCGGGTCTTATTTTATTCTCCGAGAAGAAGAAAGAGAAGCGTCAATGCGGAGGGCTTCTCGCACGCACGCACGTGCATACGTATGTAACTCTGTCGCTAGGATAGCCGCCCTTAAACCAGCAGAACTGAACTGAACTCAACTCAACTCAACCGACACAACCAACTGTGTCGCTTTGACCGCGGGCTGGGAAACGTGGTCCAGCTGGAAGCCATTGAGTTGCCCCAAGCGTAAAGTTTTCTTCTGGACGACGAGGTTTAAGCTTCGCCGTGCCAAGAGGTGACTGGTTGGCTGTGGTGGGTTTTGACCTGGCTGCTGGTAGATGTTTAGAATACTACTACTTTACTTACCGTTCCTAGTTTATCTTTGAATGGGCGTCACCTTTAATTCTTTCTTCCAGGATGTCACTCATAATGACAAGGAAGTAAGACTGTTAATGGCCCTCAATGCGTCCGGCCTAAATGTTTGACTGGCCATGAGATATAGGACAAAAGGTCACGCCATTTACCCTTGATATGAGGAGCTGGGGGTGGGGATTCTCAACTGCAAGTGGGGGACCTGCCTCAATTAGTAGCTGTCATGATATAGCTACGAGTAGTTAGAAAAAAGGGGGTTTACTTGCAACTGGAAACATGTTGCACGCTGAGTCGAACGGGAAAAGTAGAGAAAGCAGTGAGACAGAAACTGATAATATCGCACGGTGCCGAATAGAAGAATTGGTGGTTATGGCGCTCCCGGTAATGGCGATGATGTCCTGTCTCCTCATAATACGTACATATTCGTACTAGTATATTAATCCCCTTCCTAGCATCTGTCTGCGGCTAGGCTTAATTCTACGATTCTCTAAATTTTGCGATAACGGCATATTCCAAATAAGCCAAGAGACAATAGGGATATCATATGGCACCATTAATCTACTTGAAAAGGGAATGGAGCCCATAAGACATGTACAAATTAATCTTTATATTATGATGATACGGTAACCCGAACGATATTCCATGACATACAACAATCTCAGGTGGTACCTCGCTCCACCATCCCATAATAAAATTCTAGCGATTTGATTAGTACACACTAAACCTCTGAATTTACCTCATCATGAAGCTCAAAGCTATCAGCAAATAACTCAAGGTCCGGCTGACATTCACAAAGTATCACTCGGTAAAACAGTGGTACATTGTCATTTTCTTCTTTTCTTCATTAATTGCATGCAGACCATAGTCTATGGCAATTGGTACGTTTTCATTGGAATAAAACTGATTGATTGGTAATCCATTGCTGTAAATAGGAAAATCCTCAGAGTTTTTCAATTGATGCCGATGCCCAAAGCTAATACAAGCCACGTGTATATGTATCTCATAGGAGCTGGGGAAGGCCGGGCACCATTCCTCTTGACACCTTTACTGTTCGACACCGTAACCTTACTGCGTGCCTAGAACGTCACATATCCAAAATGTCTCTTCAATGTACATTTTTATGCCAGCTCTAGACACGTGACTCTGGGGATCGCCACGGTTCTCCTTACTGCAGTCGTAGTGTTTAGTTATAGTACAAAGTCTATTTTCTGTTTATTCTTATTTCTGTCTTACGAAGGGTCGTAGTTTTGGGTGGCAGAGGCGTTACAGCAATCGAGTACCTGGGTTCCGGGCGCTAGCACACTCCTATATTGCCGCCCAGAAAGATTTCCAGTTTAAAGTGTGGGGCCTAGGCATAGGTGCTGAGTATCACGGATAATAATGCTACACACTTGTTTATAAGCATACCTAATCGTGGCGGTTAGTAACACGTCCATATATGACTAATAAAAACGTGAGTGATAACGCCTGTATAGACTAGTTCTTCATGTATCATAAAATCTCAACGAAGGGACATCTTTGAACCACTCTGTAGCCTTTTTTTATTCTCACATGATGTGCGCGTCTATGGTCATAGAATTATCTGAGAGATGTACACGGTTTTATCAGTCTCTTCAGCCCCATAGGCCTATTACAAATTCGGAAAGGTTATTGGTATATGACGGCATAACATTCGTGGTTGAATATTGACGGGAGTGAAAGTTAAGGGAAGGAAAACATTGACATAATCCCACAAATAGCTTTAGGAAAAAAATAATACCTGCACAATTAAGAGATAGAAAAAGCCGTGATCAAAAGAACATCCAAAGACCCTAAGCCCACGTCAAGGAATTGTTGGCTAGTATCTGTTCAGAACTGGGTGGGCATATTTTTTGGCAGTTCAGGTAACTTGCGAGACTTGTAAAACTCTGCAAGTTCCAGGAGCCGTATGCCATTAAAGGGCGATGCAGTGGACGATGTAAAGAAGCTGTTATTGGCCGTTTGTATCGGAACATCTGCGGGGTGAAAGATATCCGAGGTAGGAAATCTTGGAAATTTTTGAGTTTTCTCATGAAAGGTGTTTGGGTTGATGGCTGCTGCTGTAACAATACCATACGGCACAAGCGCCTGCTGAACACCCTGGGATTCTGGGAGTTTTGGGTGCAATAAAGTTTCATCCAGGGCATTATTTGCAATACCAGCTATATTGTCTTCACCGCCGGTATGTTCATGCGTATATTCTTTTGGTACTAGAATCTGTTGAATTTCGCTACAGGGCTGTGGCTGCAATGGGATAGAGTTTGAGTCGGCGTTCTCAGTGCTGGCCGTAGCAGCGTTCATATCCACTAGCTGATCACGGACACCTGCGTGATTCGGGTAGATAAAACGGGCGGTGGCTGCTATCCTAAATTTCCCCAGAGGAATTACAGAGTGCTATTGCAGGATAAAATTGTTCAGCATGATGTAAGAACGAGGGGTAGAGAACTTAAACGATTTAACGCACCTCCCAGTATTTCTGAATTCCGGGACCACTCATCACCATCACATCTCCATGATTTAAGCACAAGTCAAGCTTGACTCTAGTATCTTTTGGGACCCGGGCTGAAGATTTCCGTTGAAGATCAGGTAAGTCCTCGTTCTCCTCATCTTCGTCTTCGTCATCCATATTTGAATTATCATGCTGTTGTAAGGCAGGAGGTTTAGTCGTCCAAAGATGGCTATCCTTGACATGTTTTTTCTTCAATCGAAATCTCATACGAGCTGGCGCGCCTAGGGAGACAGAGGCGACAGTTTCCCCAAGGCCAGCCTCACCATCATCATGATACTAAATTTTTATGCAGTGTGAGGGGGTGTTGCTGTAGGCTTGAAAGGTCTAAGGATGAAACTCACGTCCATCTTCTGGCCTTCGAAGTAACCAACACTAAGAATTTCATTGAATTCTGCATTGGCATGAGCGAGCCTTGCACGTTCAGTGACAAGACTTAGCGCTTGAGATACGACTGGCGGAGACTTGTCGAACGGGCTGCTGTCAACTTTTGCAATGAACTTATATGGAGCACCCTAGGGTATCATCAGTATTAGATAACCAACGGTAAATAGTATTAAGACCTACACAATTGAACGAAAATTGTTGAGTTAATAATGTTCCCCTGGCTAAATATTTAAGTGTCAGTATAGATTCCGTTTTCCACAGGTGTAGTGATTGACCCAACTTACATTTATGATTCTGTAAGGGAAAACGCTTAAATGGCATTTCAATGGACTGGTAATGTTCCAATAGCCAGTCAGCGCCCTTGGGGCGCGCATTCGTGTACTTATTTGCTAAAATATGTGTCACGGTACCACAATCTCCAAACATATACTGCATCACTGTCATACCATCCATAATGAACCGTTTGTACGCAACATCTTCATGACAAGTGTTTGTAGGTACGGCAGGCCCTGTAAAGATTGAACGATGCGGATTTGCTAAACTAGCAGCGGTAAAAATTGTGCGGGGTGGATTAACAGTGTAGCCACATGATAAGCATTTCCAACCAGCCCATAATTCCCTACAGTTTAGACGACCGCATTTATGGCACCACATACCTTTCCAGTAGATACGTGAGACATCTTCTCCGTTATAGAAAATATCACGATTTTCATCGAGAGTTGGCGCTAACTCGCTAGGAGGTATTGAACATTCCAGGGGCCATGGAGTTCGGCACGATAAGAAATTGTGAGTGTACTCGAGCTCTACAGGTGCATCCTTACCATTAAGCTATTTAAATACAATCAGTATCCATAAATTTCTAGGATGAAGTACGTGGAGTACGTACCTGCCAGAATTGGGAACATTCCTGATCGAGGCACATCCATCCCTCTTTGTAGATATGCGGGCTCTCGGTCTTACAAGTGCGACAAGTGCCCATCACCACTTCCTCAGGATGTTCACTTTCAACTGATGTCTCTCCAGCCCACCAGCCATCCTCTGTTGTATCAAGCTTTTCGAAACGAAATTTCCATCTGGTTAATCCAGTCGCCGGATCCTTTTCAGCCCATCCAACAGTGACTTTGAACCAAGCCATGACACAATATGTATGTGGAATTTTCGAAGGCGAAATTGCGCAGTTTTTGCCTAAACATTAAAAAATGAATACAAGTTCGAGTTACGGGTATCAGAGAGTAACTAACCCATTATTAGGACTAATGGCGACTTGTCTGCGATATTCCTAAGAAGGTATTTAATTGTCTTGTCATCTTTTGTCTGGTTTGCAAGGAGCCTGCGATGCCCATCCTCATCATTGCCAGACTTACCACCGCTGTGGTTTTAGTGTTAACAACCGAGTACGATAGATAATATAAGGGAAGAATCTACGAACGTATGGGTGATAACAACTTTGCCATCAACAAAGTCTCTTGGTGAAGGGAAACCATCAAGGAGGGATCCTAGAACAAGGCCATCATGTCCATAACAACCACCTTGATAACTGCGAAAGTATGTCAAGCTCTCGCAAAGCTCTTGGCGAGACTATAAAATAGAATGCACTGATTAGCAGTGTATTCAAGGTCTAGTACGAGTTTGGGTGAAGAAATAAAAATAAAAAAGAAAGGAACAATCTTACCTCGCACCAGATTTCCGGTCTTCTGATACCAGAAGGCTTATCTGCCTGGGGGTCGTGTAGAATCATTGACATTTCCTGGCTGGAATGCTCAACATGGGGCCTATTCATCACCTCCCTTTTAACTCGGGTCTTTTTTACTTTTGGTGCTATTGGATTCTGGGTTTCGTTCGAAAGCTGGGGGGCGTGATTTGGTGGCTTCCATGCTTTCCTTACTCGTTTCCTCTCAGGCGTAGGTGAGAACTGGTGAAATTCGTCCTTGAGTTTATCGATTTTTGCTGAAATGAGTCCTTCATCTCGGGTGCATTCTACACCCCCCTTGCTACACCTATCACAAGGCGTTCTTCTGTCACAGAATTGCCGTACTTTCAAGCATCTAAGAATATGATGTTTAGAAAAAGTAACCATAAAAATATTAAGAGAAGAAAATCTCACTTGTGACAAATCTTGGGCACCATCCATTTGCCGTTGACCACCGTAAAAACACCATTCCCAAAGCGCTCGGCATTGCTAATAACAGTAGTTGGTGGTATGTCAACCTGTTCTCCATAATGTTGAACACTTTTGGCGCTAGAGCTTAATCTTCGTCTTTTTGGGGCTAATATTCCTGAGCTATGGTCTAGGTATGTGGTGACTTTGGCTGCTGTTTCGCCACCGGCATCGGGTTCAATGTGGAGTCTATTCGTGATGTCTACTCTATTGTCAGTCTTTTCGTTCTGAAATCCAGCAAGTGCATTAAGACCACGCTCACCTGCTAGTGGTCGGGCCCTAGAAGAACTCGTAGTACTGTTTTCAGATCCATTGTCGATAAGATTATTGTCTGGAACAGTAAAATCGGAGGCTGGGTTCCGAGGTCTATAGGAGGCCGGCTTCCGAGGTCTATAGGGGCTCGAGACGGCCGGTTCTTTACGGGGCCGTAGCCTCCCCGCAGTTATTGTAGTATTGGCTAAAATCCCGTTTTTTCTGATAATCGTTGGGACAATAGGCTTAGGATCCCGCGGTCTATCAGCCCCTTCAGACAGAGCTCTGGATTGACGAATTAAGTCTTTATCGGAGTTGGAGAGATAACCAGCCCGGAACGAGAACTGTTGAATATGGTACCCAGGGGGCAAAGACGTCTGACGTTTGACTGGTTCGTTTGATAGCCCTTCCTCTTGTATTTTTGATTCTAGAGTTTCCTCGTCTTCCACCTCGACCCAAGCCCACCAGGGCGGTCTCTTCCCCCCACGCTTTTTTCGTGGAGCAGGGCTTTCGAGTGATAGTGTGTGACCCGGCTGCTGGACAGGGTCATGTGTCTCCACTTTCCTTTTCATCGCACGCCTTTTGCTTGGAGATGAATATAATGTTGTAGAGAGCTTGTAACCATTATTTTGAATATGTTCATAATCTTGTTTGATTGTAGCTGGTGAAACCACCGATTGTGTATTGACACCACTACCAGTATTAACACTGAGCCTACGTTTTTTCCTAGAGGTTTCTGTGTTGTCTCTGGTATAGGAGTTGAGTGATGTCTTTTTTTCACTGTTGGATTTACTTGATGACCGAAGCTGCCATGACCCGGTGGTACTAGAAGCGCTATCTTCGGTAGCAGCAATTGCTCTAGCAACCCGAAATGCTTCAACCGTATCTACGTCAGCACAAACGTCAACCCCTCGGACTCGAGGCTTCTGATAGATTTTTTGTGGGGGAACAGTGTTTTTGGGAGGTAAGTTGGCTGCGTGAATGGCATTCCCCATATTTTCAAGAACATCATCTCTATTATCAGCAATTTCAGACTTGATTTCTGAAGGTGGCGGTAGAGCCTCTGAGACCGAGTCTAAGTCAAAGTCTGATAATGAAGAGAGTGTACTAATCGACGAAGCCGAATAGGTAGGTGAGGCAGGAACTTCATCTTCAAGAAAAGCGCGAGCAGGATTGCCAAGAGCATCCTCTAAACATGATTCCGACTGAGCAGCCGAAAGTGTTATACTATCTTGCATCTCATCCTCTGGGGGACCTAATTTGATGGAAATAAGTTAGCTAATTCATCAATGCTGGGTTTGATGATGTAGATCAATCAAATCCTCAGATGAAAGAGGGGACCAATAGAAAATTCTATCAGGATATATCCAAGAATTAAAAGAATAAGTGGATGAATCGCGGGCCCCGGTATAATAATACATGAGAGGATAAAAAAAAATTGATAAAATCGATCGTGCCCGGATTCGAAAGATGTTTCGCCATACATACCTCTAACGGACTCCATCATGATGGGATTGACTTAGGTAAGCGCAGCGATGTGTATGTTGAATTCAAATGAGTTTAGGATACTCAGACCAGGATAGTTATATAGTTATATCTGTCAAGAAATAGATGGACAAGAATTTGGTGAAGAGTTACAATGAAGGAGGTGGATGTGACGAGAGAAATGATGTAAAAGCGAGGGGAAGGGGGGGGGGAGGAGAGAGGATGGGAGGTGTAGGATGGGAGGTGTAGGATGGGAGGTGTAGAGGATGGGAGGTGTAGGATGGGAGGTGTAGGATGGGAGGTGTAGGAGGAGGAGTGGGAAAAGGAAAGGCGAGGGGAAGGAGAGAGAAAAACGAAGGCTGCGCGAGGGACCTAGTCCAGTAAGTAAATCAGAAGGGCAGGAGAAAGAGCAGGGAAAGGTTTAGGTTTAGTTTTAGCTAGTGCCGGGGTCAAATTAATAGTAGCAGCAGTACTGATATGATCATAAGTGTCTGTCGGACTGCGGATTCTTGGTACACCTCGAGCTCGAGCTCTAAAGTAAGCTAACTGTTTACTTAACGGATGGCTATAAGTGGGAAGATTAGATGGCTGCGCGGACTGGTTTTGGGGGATTATAAAAATTGATGGACTCGTCCTTCAAGCTCCTTTGATCCGATATATTGACGATATATTGACGAAATCTGTTGGTAGATTTATTAGTACTGTATATCGAATCTGTCACCTGGCTACGTAACACACACCTACCATAGCCCTGTCACATATAACCAATTTTCGTAGTTCAGGGGCATATTCAACAGGAAGCGCGATTCGTGAAAGTTTTATCTTGAAAGATTGATCAATATTATAAAGGGCACAGTCGTGGAACTTAAGGATCGTGTTGGTGACATGCAGGCATCAGTAATGATGTGGGACTCGGAGGCGTAATGTAGTCCACCGTATTATAGGTTGTGCATCTTGTTATAGGTTACACAATGCCTGCTCGTCCAGCACCAAGCCGTAAAATAATATTATTGTATTGTGCTTGATAGTACGTACTACATCGACTACATACATGTATATAATGGCTTTCCGTCCGTAAGAATTCTCTGTGTCTAACCGTCAGCAGTTGGGACTAGGAGTCAACTGTCCCGAATACATACATGTATATTGTATATTGTATATTGATATTGTTTGGACATAAGCGGAAGTACATACATGTATATACATGTACTCTTTATAAGCATGTGTTCAAGCGTTCGTGTTCAGGACAGCCCAGCCCGATTTACCATGCGTCACCCATCTCGCTTGCTTATCAGAATATAGGTGAACTGCAGATCACTCTAGTAGGCATGGGTCCGAGCCGCTTATGGGCCATTTATATGCTTAGTGAACCTTATTTCTACGTGTAAATACATGTAGGTACATACGCGTAAAAGATGGGACATAGAACACGACTCACTACATCATAACATATACATGCCTGTTTTTCCTTTTAGTCTCGTTGAGTCACACATCAGGTGCCCCGTAGCCGCGTGGGTACGCATCAGATCCACAGACCGTAACAGTGTTCATCTAGTATCGCCATCATATGCAGTTACAGAACCTGACTGGAGCCTCAGATTGACGAAAATAAACAACTAGTACAGTCCTAAAAATTGTGTGTATAGTGGTAAGCTAAAGCTGAGGTTGTAAAAGACAGTGGTGAACTCAAGGTAAGTGTTAATGAGATTACATGTATCTCTCCCCATTTATTCCTTTTTCCCTTCGCCGGAATCCCCCTCACCCCCTACCCCCTGCTCAGGATACATAGGCCTGCCTCCGTACAGCTGTGGCGCCCTTCCACTCCCTTCTACCTCTTTGCTTGACCCAATCGGCGCATTACCACGGAACCGTTTCCTCATATCGACCATTCCTCTCCTACACATCACGACAAAGATCAGTACCCAATCCGAATTCTGTAACGACTATACCGGCAATAGTGAAATGTTGCTATTGGATAGAGGGGACGCTTGGGCAGCTCAAACGCACTTGCACTGGCCATAGCTTCTCTTTAACTGCTGGCATTGGGTTGGTAACGTCTCTGACAGTGGTGGGCGAATGCAATCACTGGGTTTATTGCGCTGAACCATAACGCAATCGGAGTTCTGGAGACATTCTGCTAGCGCTGCTCCTGTTGATGGCAGAATTCGTGAGTATATTTTTCGAATCACTACATATTATGTTTAAGTACCGAGAAGGGACCTTACGGATGTCTTTGCATGAGGACGGCATTTCGGTGAACTTTTCGTAACCAAATCAAAGTGTTGCGTTCGTAGAAGACGAAAAGTGGGATGACGGCGCCAAGAACTGGACTAGACGGTTGGACTAGGATAGAAGGGATTATTTGGCGCCTGATCGGACAACCACAGATATCATTGCATACAGATTGGTTTATCCTAACAACACCAATAATACATGTACCCAATGCTCATAATCTATGAATACCTAATGAATATGCTCAGAGATACACGTATACATGGTATGTGTGACTATTTTCTTGGCGTAGTATTGGAAAGTTGGATTACACCATAGATTACCCTAAAATTCAAAAGCCGATAATCGATCAATAACCCGGTTTATTGTGGTAACCAATACTGTAGTCGCAATATCATTCGACGACTTGGGAGTACGGATAGGTTTCAACATCAATTTCAACTTACGAATTTCGATCTGTTCAATTTTCTAATAAAAGTGATAAGATCTTAAGAAGTCTCTACATTCACATTGCCATAATTCACAAGTTAAGCTAAGTTTTTTAAAACTAGAATACGGTCTTATCCAAGATACGTATGATCAGTCTTGCATGTATTCTTCGACATATATTATTGTATCGGCCGTGTATGGATATTTAGAATACACGTAGTGACGTTTAGACCCAGTCAGGGCCTTGAATACGCGCATGCTGTATGTGTTTTATTTCTGATACCCAAGGGAAAGACAATAGCCATCATGCTTATCCCTTAAATTGTTATAGCTGCCAACTTTGCCGAGTGTTGAATCTCGATTCTGTGGCTTGCGTGCGAGGACCTGATGTTACCATGTCTCATGTACTTGGCAGCATCTAACAACATACTCTACTCTACCAGGTGCACGTGTGCTCCATCTCTGCTGCACTTAATATATGCACAGCGATCACTCCTGAGACATGTTACAAGAAGATGAGGTGTATCAAATAACTACATGCAGTACTTGTATTGATTATGAGAAGTGGAAAATCCTCGCTCTTCTCAGACTGATATACAATGTAAGCCACCTATCAGAATGACAACTACATGTAGTCTCTTCTATATGATATTAATGGCAGGTATTGATTAGCTACATGTAGGGTTAGGGTATGTACATACACATGTTGTAATGTCATACCAGAAAAATTAAAATACAGCGTATTTACTAACCGTCAATTCTGACCAGACCATTGAAACTTCGCTACTCTTTAAAGTGGCATCTACAAGTGTCAATTTTGGGTGGGTCGCTTGCCAGGCTGCGAAATACCTCTAAAGGATACTAAATTCCCTTGTGGCTTGCGCATTTCATATCCCTATGAAGTGGAAGTGTCAATTTTGCGTCAATTTTACGTCAATTTCGAAGTGTCAATTTTAAAAAAATGCCACTTAGTAAATACGCTCTAATGCCGGAAAGATTAGTGAAATTGCAGCGGGATTCGTCAATACGGTATTCCAAATCTATCGGCGGTTAATATAAGTACGGTATCAGCACCGTTTATAACCGTTTATACTAAATAGTACAACTAAAATACATATCGTTTTCTGGAGAGTTGAATGATTGGCTAGGGTTGGGGTTATGTTAGCAAAGACTCATGAGTGAAGGCGCCTGTCTGCGGCCAGGAATAGCAGTTAAGTTTGGGACGCCAAGATCTGCCGTCATAAGGTGAACGACTGTACTAGTACGAACGAAGATGTATGTCCTGTTAACGTTGCCAGTTTGCGTATTTTATTGCCGGATGAAGTCAATCCCTTAACACCCCTTTTGGCCAACCTGGAATGCACCCATCCTTGCATGCAGCTCAACGGCTGATGACAAGTGCGAGCTTTTGAATCAACGCCTCACGATATATCACGCAAATCTGGAGTTCCAAGTTTTTGCAAACAGGATTCAGCGCAATTATCATCAGCTTGGGATCCCACTCTTATTAACCGCAATCCAAGATAGACACGCGTGGAACTACGCACAGAATCTTTAGGTCGAACAGCTATTTATCCGCATCCTCGACAGTCTGCACGATCTGCTTTATTGGTGTTTAAGTAAGGTCAAGAGAACTTAAACACGCGAGCTAAAACATACCGGTAATCTATATTAGGTGAGTTCTCAAGTAGATGTTAATGTTCAAGTCGACCCCTTTCCGATCAAAGCTAATCGGGGGTTATCCTAGTGTCGCAGCTTCTTCGAACCCTTCTTTTCTACCTCCTATATCTAAGCTGCTATACCCGTTCTTTTCAAGGTTATTAAGCTTAAGAGAAGAGAATAATGCCTATGCCGATTTTCGGCCGGCTCCATTTGTAACTATTCCCGTCTTTGTGTGGTTATCTGAAAGCTTTACTTCCCCGACGACCTGCTTGTGCGAGTCGCACACTCAATGCCCTTGAATTTTAGAGTTGTGTAATACTAATGTCCTCTTTATGAAATCTTAGGCTGGAGTACGTCGCTCTAGTCTTTTCTTTTCTATTCCTCATATTTGAGAAAGTAATACGAGTCATTACCTTAGCCCTCCGTGAGAAACCTTCAAACCCGAGCTTCAATTGCCCACGTTTACAGTTGACACTGACTCAAACGATATCACCAGCATCGCCTCTAATAAACTTCTTTTATGCGAAATCACGATCCCTATTTAATTCATTCTCATCAACCCGATACACAACCGTCTCTCGTACAAAAGTGGAAAAAGATATAGTCGCTCGGGTTCGAGAGGCAGATGGGTTCATAGAATTATGCGAGATTTGGGATCAAGGCAATTGGAGGATAGAAGAACACATCGTTCAAACAGGAGATGGTTATTTGTTGGGCTTGCATAGACTCGTAAAAAAATCAACAGCAGAAGAGCGGAATAGAAACCGCGGGAAGGAGGGAAACGGGGGAAAGAAGGTCGTTTATTTGCATCATGGTAAGTCGGATCGTCTCTGGGGCCTAGCAAGAGACATACTGATTGTTTTGGGGGAAATAAATAGGGTTATTGATGAATAGTGAGGTATGGGTGGCTTCTTTGGAGAAGGAAAGGTGTCTGCCGTTTGTGCTTGCTGAAAAGGGTTTTGATGTTTGGGTAAATTCCAGCTGCCTGGATCGATCCAACTTGAAAAGTATTGTGCCTAACCTTAGTATTCATAGTGTGGAAATAACCGAGGCAACAAATATTCAAAGAAATCCATTCATCACCCTTCTACCTCAACCAAATTTTGGAATTTCAGCATGGATGAGTTTGCGTTTCATGATATTCCTGACTCCATAAATTATATTCTCGAGACTACAAAACAAAAAAGCCTAAGTTACGTCGGGTTCTCGCAGGGAACAGCACAGGCATTTGCAACACTAAGTATCCACCCAGCATTGAACAAAAAAGTGGATGTGTTTATTGCGCTAGCTCCTGCTATGAGTCCCGCAGGCTTGCATAACCCTATCGTGGATGCATTGATGAAGACAAGCCCCAATATAATGTTCCTTTTCTTTGGCCGCAAAAGCATTCTCCCCTCTACGACATTCTGGCAAAGCATTCTCTGTGAGCCGCCGCCCATGCTTCCAACGTATACATAAGCTAACAAACCCCCCACAGATCCCCCGATCTTTGTCCGAGTGATTGATTTTTTCCTGATATTCCTATTCAATTGGCGTGGAAATAACATCTCTCTTGATCAAAAGATTGCGGCATACTCTAAACTATATTCTTACGCATCGGTTAAAACTGTGGTACACTGGTTCCAGATCATACGTAACCAGTCTTTCCAAATGTACGACGATGATATCCAGTCTCCTGTAATGGCGTTTTCAGGAAAGAATTTCTATAAGGTTGCAAAATTTCCTACCAGAAACATCACCACGCCTATCGTCCTTGTTTATGGAGGAAGTGATAGTTTGGTTGATATCAAGGTTATGCTAAATGAGCTCCCCGGGCACACTGTTGCAAAAGAAATTGAGCACTATGAGCATCTTGACTTTCTTTGGGCGCGGGATGTGGACAAGCTCGTATTCCCACACGTTCTGGAGGCCCTCGAACTGTATTCTTCAAACGGGAGAGGGAAAGAAGCCAATGGATCGGCAAGCCTAAGGGGTAGGTGCCTTACTGCCCACCACAAGACCTACAGCTTACCCTCTTATTCTGAAGATGAGCATACGGATACCAAGAACAACATTCTCCATTTCGATTCAAACCTGTCTCGCCCCAGCTCATCAGGCTCCGCAACTTTGAAAATCGCAGACCACTCAATGCAACATGAGATAGATGGGCTTTATTCATCAACTAGAATCCCCCGTGGAGACAAAAAAAGATCTAATAGTGTGTCAAGTACATTTTCCACTTCGTCTTTAGGAGAAGCAGGTATGTCACCGACAAGTAGTCGAGGTCTTATTGGTCCAGGGGGTATTGTATTGGGTATCGGAAAACCGACAGCGGGTGTTTCAACGGGATTGCCGACAAATGAAAGTGGGAATAGGAGAGGAGATATGAGTGGAGGGGTTTAGAAACGCGAATTGATGAAGCCGCCTAGTTGAGATGTTAATATCGGGGGCTCGCGTGATTCTCGTACCTAAAGTATCAAAGAGTGTATCAATGGAGTATTAATATATTCATGGGCTTTTTTCTTTCCTTTCTTTTCTTTCTGGCTGGCGTAGCCATGTTTTCTTCTATATTTTCTATTTGTACTGGCCGGTGTAATTATGGGAATCCTTTGATGCCAGCATTTTTGATTTTATTTAAAGACACTATATTATATATCATTGCTTTCGTAACCGAATAGAATAAGATTAGCGACCAGAGGAGTTATTGCGCTTGAATTTTGCTATTCTGCAAATACATGTATGTGACATGGGCTCCTCCCTGACAAATATATGCCGCAACTTGTTCTGCCTGTCAGTATGCGTGGGTCTGACCGGTAGTAACAGAATGTTTAATGTTTTAAATTAAGACATTATTTTGAGAAATCTACACATCTCTGGATAGATGGCCGAGTGGTTATGGCGCTAGCTTCAGGTGCTAGTGGGGCAACCCGCGTGAGTTCGATCCTCACTCTATTCATGATTCTTTTTTGTGTTTCCCTGTAGTTGAATCTTCCCCTCGAAGTGCAATTAACTATTGACTATCCGATCGGCCTAGTCAGAAATTGATTTTCTGGGCCTGCAGGAGGAGTGGAGTGATTATACGACAGGAACTTTGCCTAATGCCGTAGAGAAGACATGAAGCAAAAGATTGTCTTGATAATAATTCCTGTAGTATAGATCATTGCACCTGGTCTCCCTTGGGCTATCCGCCTCGATATAATCAGCTAGATTAAAGGTAAATTTACAGAGCGTGTGGGCTGGAAAAATAGACTTGCGTTGCTCTCATATCATCGCTATTTATGAGAACCGCTCTTCTGGTCTATCTGGGGGTGTCAATCGGCCTACTCTCTTTATTACCGCCCTGCTTATAATTATATCGCTATCGCGATCGAGATATCTGTTACAATAACGTCAAATTCGTGGATACGTAGATAGTGTTTCCTTTATAGTATTTATGGTGTTCGCCGAATGCACTGGCCCATTCACTCCGGGTAGAGTTCGTAATCTTCAATAAAGTTGTAATATACACTTACATGCAGCTATTAGATTTCAGTCTTCATATAGTGCGCATATATAGAGACCCTATATACCAGAAAGTAATGTAGAACATACGTGCATAGAGTTGCACTTCCAACTCAAGTCTAGTAGCGAAGTCCTACCTTGCAATTGGACGACGCAGCGAGTGATCTGGCGTGATGTGCAGCAAAAACCAACTGTTTCGAGAAGTTTAATGAAGCCGCGGAGGAGGTGTAGCGATAGGTAATAAGTGATGGGGCTCCCTGAAATAAAGTTATACCTGCAAACTCTGTGTTGGTGGCGTCCTGCCTAACCGTCATCCTGTGTCTCAGGCCTTTCTATCACTTAGGGCGTAGCTTAGAGAGACTTTCTCGCATGTCATCAAGTCTCTGAAGCCAGTCAATCAGCACTATTATTTTGTATGCGTCAAAGGGATTCTCTCTCCAACGGCTATTCTAACCAGGTATCTTAAAAACTCGATAGGTGAGCCTGGGCTCATCTATCGAATACGAGCTTTCTGGTTGGTTGCTTTACGTTTCTCCACTGTTGTTCTTGCCTTAGGCCCGGGCCTACCTATCGAGTTGTTACGGTAGCAACAAAGGTTACACCACGACTGGGTGAGGCAGGGTTCTGCTTCGCCGGTTCTGAATTCTGCCACATGACGAACAGCGCCAAATACACATACCGGCCCAAGACTACACAGAGGCAGATCTAGGTACTAAATTTATAAGTCGAAAGGTTATAAAAAGTTAATTGACCCTAGCGAGTAGTTATAAGTACATCGAGAGGAAGAAGGTACGCGGGGTGGTGTTTGACTTGGACTAAGTTGGTTTGCATCAATTCTCTATGGCGCATCGTATGGTACTGTGCTAGCTGTAGAGGGCACTGCGGAGGACACATCAAAACGCATCGTGGAGCTATGGTTCTGCATACGCACACTCATTTAAAGAAGGACACTCTCTCCTAAAAATAACATCGATAACCCCACTTAGCGAATAATTCAGTTATATCCATACATGTAGTTAATGTCCGTCAGGCCAGCTGGGGTTGCCGAGTGATAATATGTGATTGCAATCTTGCAACCGAGAATCTCTCGCTTTCTGGGTAACGGGCAGCTATTGCTGGGCACACAGGTCTATTTAATTGACTACATCCAAAAGGGTGAGAACCTTCAGTGATTCGGGCTTCACCGTGATCGGTACGGGAGAAGAACAGGCCTTCAAATGCACTTCACTAGCCTGGAAAAGTTGGACAACAGAGGGGTGATTGTTCCCTGGGTTCAGTCAAAGTTTCTGGAACACCGGCCGACAAAAAGAACAGTATTCAATTTAAGGGAATAATAAAGTCAAGGTATAAAAAGTCCCTGGCACCTCTGAAGCTCTTATCATACCACTGATATGAAATACCTAGAAAACCCCAAACCCCAATCGGAACCCAATAAGAGGAAATCAACAAGAAATGGACCTAATAGAAAAGGACCGTGATTAAACATATAGTAGACCAATAGAAAATAAACTTTATTCCTTCTCGACAACCTCAATCCCCTCCTCGAAATAGACAGGAAGTGCCTCCTTTTCATCATGCTGCTCATCGACGTAAGCTTTCAACATCCCCCTACCCTCTTCGTTTTGCTCATCCTCAATCTTTCCGCTATTTTTGCAAGCTTTGGCGAATTTCCAAAGCTTCATGATACTCTGTCCAACAATTACACCCATGATAGACACACTTACACCGGCCATGATACCGATGATAATAGGCATCAAGACATGACCAATAAGTGCAGACCAGAAGTGGCCGCCTTGGCGGTGTCCATGGTGGTGATGGTGCGGTCCATGACGGCCCGGGCCACCCCTGTGAGGACCATCATGGGGAAGATTAGGTGGGGCCTCTCCACCGTTCTTTCCATTGTGGCAACCACCCTTCTTCGAATCCTTTCCGTGCGTAATACCGAGGCTTTCAAGCCTATGCTTCATATCAGATATAACGCAGTCGATACCTTGGCATGAGACCTCCTCATCATGTATATCCGCATGGTGGCCAGGTCCAAGGACGATGGGGCTGATATAGCTGCTAACAATCTCTAGCGCACCGGTCTTGATGTCCTCAGATACCAGGACTTCCATATCAGGGATATAGTCGTTGTGGACACCGTCAACGGCGGTGATACGGAGCTTGACTCGGATATCTTTCTTGTCGGGCACCTCTGCATTTATAGTTCCGGTAACGAGAAGATCATAGCCAAGCTTGAGAGGACGGAAGGGGTGCGAAATGGTGAATACATCTTCGGCAGAGGCAGATGCGGGCACCTGAAGGGCTGAGAGCCCGAATAGTGGGGTGAAAGGGACTATACGCTTGTTGTTGATTACGAGAGAGTTTGGACTGTCGGCAGGAATTGTGATGTCAAATAACTAATCATTAAAGTCAGTAGTCGAGCTAGGATTAATGTGAGACTTAGGTGGTCTTACAAGCTCGCTTTCAAGGCCTTTGGTGAACGGAACACCTTCCTCGTCTGACACATCTTTATGCCATGTGCATCCGATACATGGTAAAGCGACAGCTATGTGGGTTCCTTTGACGATGGCACTCTTGGGAGTGTCGCTTAAGACGGCAACCTCTGCCTCATTTGGGTTGAGGAGTGGGGAGAGCTCGAGATCGAGTGGCGGAGGAAGAAGGAATGCAGCGCTCAATGCTGGAAGACCTATGAGCGCGGCAAGAGGGATAGTAGAAACACGCATATTTGACTGATTGGTTCTTAAAGTCGATGGCAGTAAATAAAAAAGTGGTTGACTTTTTGGATTATGTTTGTAGGTTATCTGTTAGCAAGCCCAGCTCGAAGAATAGAATGAGAGAAACAGGAAAAAGAGAAAGGTGGGCGGCGATAACAGCATATTATATCCCAGCGATAGAGGGAGCTGACTGAAACGGGCGCAGCTGTGAGAAAGACTACGCAACCACCAATTACAACGCGCTAACCAACCTACGTAACCGTCCGGCGGAAGGGTGAATTGCCGGGGTACCGTGGTGCGGTTCTGGAAACGATCCGAACCCATATACAGGGTATTTTACGGCACTCCGTAGTGCAAACAGCTCCCAGGCTATGGATTTCTTTTATTGGACTCCACCCTATCCGCGCGGCATAAACACGCGTCGTTACTCCAATCTCTATCCAAACCTCCTGTCCTACGGTGCAGCAGTCTGAGGCCTGAGACAGAGTCTTACCGCTCTTCTCCTCTCTTTCAGTAGAGCAGTAGTGTGTATCTTCTGCTTAGGGGGATGTTTAGTAGCAGGCATCACAAGCTGTAACAACTATCATTACTACATGTACCGTTTGTGATCATCATGACAGTGGTAATATGGCCTAAAAAGGGTATCATTCAACCGCTAACAAGTAGAATAAAAATAAAAATACCCCATTATACCAACGCAGATAAATGAGAATAAAAGAGAGAGAAGATCGCTCGCTGAGTGGGTATTTTCTGCGACGACAGGCTTAAGGCAAGAAAAATAAAATTAGTCTGTCAAAAACCAAAATTCGACAAAACAAAACAAAAAATGATAGTAATAATAAAAACAAGAAAAGAGATGCAACTCGTGAAAGAAGAAAAACCATGCAGCCGTCAGTTTATATCCAGCCCCGTCTGTACCGCCATATCATCCCACAGACATAAAACATTCATACACTCCATGCCATGAAAACCCTTTACTTGGTTAAATTCAACGCTCCCCTACCAATATGCACCAAAAGCAATTGAACCCCATTTACAAAAAATTAACTGAATGCCGCTTGGACCCTCTCCTATCGCTATCGTCATCGCCCATCTGACTTAGGGCGGCCATGGTATTACTGCGACTATTGGCGTTCCTATCCAATCTCATCCCTTTCCAGCCCTCGAGCTCCCGCTCAAGTCTAAGGCTCTTTTCTCGCTCCTCGCGTGCTTCACGTTCTGCCCGGCGAGCAATCAATTGGTGCTCTGAATGTGCTGCCTCTAACTCTTCAATCGTCTTGAGGAGGCGCTCAAGCTTTTCTTTACCCTTTGTGACCTCCTCCTCGAGCTGTATGGCGGCCTTGTCTCGTCTCTCAATTTGAGTTTGGAGGTCTCGGACGGTACGGTCAACATTACGAACAGAGCGCTCGCTCTTATTTCGTTCTTTCTCTTGTTCATCAAGCAACTTCTCAAGCTGATATGCCCCAAAATCGTAAGTTAGAAAGTTACACTAAAAATAAAATTGAAAGGATAACGTACCTCTTGAACGCGCCCGTGCAAAAACCGGACATCATGAGATGTGGTCGAATAGCTTTTGGTTTCCAGGTCTACCAATTTCAACTGCAGGTCCTTCACCTGCTTTTCCAAGGATGCCCTCTCCTTGTGCAAGCTGACATTGGTTTCCCTCTCCGCCGCGATATCGCGCTGTGTCTCGACTGCCAAGGCCTCTGCTCTCCGCATCTTCTCAACCGCTGCCGCCGCGACATCTTCTTGCTGCTGTAGAGCTCCTTTGAGATCAAGCAACTCCCTATCCATACCGGCTGCGTTGCGCATCGATGGACTCTCTCCGTTGGCGAGATCTTCAAGCCTTTGGTTAGCTTGAGCTAGTCTCTGTTCGATACTACGTTTCTCCTTTTGGAGCGCCTCTCGTTCTGAATTCACTTCATCAACGTTGGTGCGGAGGCTCCGGACCTGGGCGAGTAATGAGACCACACGACCTTGAGCTTCATTATGCGCAGCAACAGCGTCATCATGGGATTGCGAAAGATCCTGAAGCTTGATTTCAAGGCGAGACTTCTCTTTGGCCCATGTAGAGCTATTGAGAACTTCGTCATCCCACTTGGCACGTAGATCTTCAACCTCCTCGCGAAGACGTCTATTCTCCCCCCTAACTTGGAGGATGTTCTCACGCTCAATCTCCAATTCGCCATTAAGAGTGGAAAGTTCGGTTTGGTATTTCTTTCTTGTCTGTTCCATCGAACTCTCCTTGTCTTCGAGATCAATTTCACGCCTACTGCGGTAGTCATCGAGCTCGTTCTGCAGCCTCTTCTTGGCTTGAAGGGCGGCAGACAAATCTGCAGAAAGATCCTCAACCTAAAAAAGTAATTTAGAAACCCACATTCTTGGGATACGGTGCTAACATTGGTGGGACTAATTACCTTTTCTTCAAAGTGCTGGTTTTGTCTTTGTAGGTCCTCTATCAGTGACTCCATCTGCTTCCTTTCGGCCAACACCGTTGCCGCATTCTCTTCCGTTTCCTTTGCTTGACTTTTTGCGGCCGCCTCAGCTCTTGATGCCCTAAGCACCAAGATTTCTGCTTGCTCGAGCTTGTTGAAGTACTCATTGCTGCGCAGCTTGTAAAGATTCAAGCTTGCTCCAAGGTCCGCAACCTTGGAGGATTCGGCATCCAGGCGAATTTGCAGGTCCGCAAATTCATTTAATAGCTGGGCTCGACTAACCTTATCTTGCTGCTGCATTGCGAGTGCTTCATCCAGCTCCGTCTGGGTCTCTCTGAGATCTGTCTCTATTGCAGCCTTGGCGGCCTTGACCTTTTCAAACTGATCCTTTGCTCGCCCAAGGTCCGAAACAGTTTCGTTGTATACCATTACTAGATTGCGTCGGGATTGCTCCTGCTGGCTGATGAA
The DNA here is from genome assembly GCA_024713705.1 of Morchella sp. 2018-W38C. Taxonomy (NCBI): domain Eukaryota; kingdom Fungi; phylum Ascomycota; class Pezizomycetes; order Pezizales; family Morchellaceae; genus Morchella; species Morchella sp. 2018-W38C. Next base: position 954,451 of record JAMJEX010000022.1, on the reverse strand, counting down.
GTCATACAACTCTTCATGGCTCTTAGCTTGGATATCCTTTAGGCTAAGTTCAATTGAGTTCATTGAAGCCTCAAGCGCAGAATTCTTTTGATCTGATTCATCAAGCAAGTCGTGCAGGCGGTTGTTCTCACGCTCCAGCTTTAATGCTCGCTTAGCCGATGGACTCGCTTCTAGCTCACCCTCCTTCGCATTTACTCGATCAATTTGGGCTTGAAGATGCTTGTTTTGCATTTCCGCAATCTGCAGCTGGTTTTGAACTTCTTCAAGCTCGGAGGCCAGGTCCATCCTTCTTTGGAAGCTAATAGTATCCATAGTCTTATCTGTCTTTTCAGAATCGAATTGATCCTGTCCAAAGAGGTTCCGTCTGGTAGGTGTCGTCTGGTTGGAATACTGTTTGGCATTGAGTGCTCTGCTAAACGGCCGAGAAGATCCGTTTGAGGGGGCGTTATTCTGATCCATCTCGTCGAGTAGGGCCCTCTTAGATGACGTATGCATATTATCTATCTCTGCCACTTCGTCTTGGTGCCGTTTCCTGAGCTCTTCAAGGTCCTTCTCAGCACGTATACGTCTCTCATTTGAAAGCCTTAGGGCCTGGTTTGCCTCATCTAGTTTTGTGGCCAAGTTGAAAGACTGGACGATACTCTTCCTGCCAGATTCCCAGTTTTTAGGTTGTATGCCTTCAGGGTCGAAAACCTTCTGGAGAACAAGTAGTTGTTGGCGACAATCCTCAAGCTCGGAGTTGGCAGTCGCGAGAGCACTTTGTATGTGCTTGGTATTTACTTGTGCCTGGGCCTTGACTTGTCTTTCCATCTCCAGGGTTCTATTTGCCTCTGCAAGCTGCAACTGAAGGCTAGATGTTGTCTTCTCGGCATTCCGGGTCGTTTTGTGTTCGCGTGCAACTTCATGATTCAAATCTTCCAAATTCAGAGATAGCTTCTCCTTCTGCTTTTCGAGAGCACGCATCTGGATTTGCGCGTCTTCGAATTGCTTTCGATATTTTCTCGCCTCTTCGTCAGCCTTTGTCCTGTCAGCAGTCAAGGCAACAATCTTGTCTCGATACTGTTCGCTTGCTCTAGCGTTTGCCTTGCTAATTTCGAGGTTCTTTTGCTGTATCTTATTTTGCAAGGCGCGGTTATCATTTTCTGACGCCATAAGACGATTCTTCACTGCGTTGGTTTCCGAATCCATCCGCTTTCGTGACTGCTCGTAGGACTGGCGAGCTCCATCTTGCTCACTGACAACTCGGGTAAGTCTAGCAACTTCTGAAGCTAATCGTGCGCGTTCCGATTCTGCGATAGAAAGTGCCTCCTCTTTTGCCTTCAGATCCTTGTCTAACCTGGCCTCCTTCTCTTTGGCTTGTCTTGCCAAACTTTTCTCAATCTCTGATTCCGCTTGTAATCTCGCGTTGTCAGATTCAGCAAGTCTGTCGCGGAGGGTCTTCAGGTCTGCTTGAAAGTTCCGTTTTTCTTTCTCGGACTGAGACCGAGCTTCAAGGGCACGACGAAGAGTATCTTGCTGCGCATAAAGCTCTTTCTCAATCGTAAATTTTGCCGTAGTAATAGCGTCATGATCACGTTTTAAGTTGGCGAACTTATGTTCGCTTAGTAGGGCAATGTCGGCTCGAGATTGCCTCTCCTTATCTAGCTCGGCTTGGATTGCCGCCAGCTCCTCTTGTAATTCTTTGATTTGCTCGTCGAGAAGCCTACGGCCCTGCCCCGTCTTAGCATCTTCAGTGATTTTTGCATCAAGCAGTCTTCGGGCGTCTGCTGCCTCTTTCTCGAGTCTTGCACATTGATGCTTCAGTGTCTCAACTTCCGAATGGGCACTGCGGAGACGTGCTAGAATATCGTCGTGCTTCGAGTTGAGATGACGTTTTTCATCATCAAAAGCAGTACGCTCAAGTTCTAGCTTCTTGAGATCCGCATGCAGTAGGGATAGCTCGCTCTCCTTTCGACGAATAAGATCCTCGTATCCGTTCGAAGTAGTTGATAAGTCACTCAGCTGGTCTCGAAGTGTCCTGTTCTCGTCGACAAGTTCTCGTATCTGCTTTTGACTAGTTTCAAGACTAAAGTTCTACTTGGGGTTAGTTGTGATTTAGTTTATTAGCGCATGGACAGGGACATACCGTCTGGGCAAGCTTTTCATCCAGATCGTGATCCGACTTCTTGAGAGCTTCTTCATACTCCTGTAACTTGCGCTCTTTCAAGTTGAGATGACTCCTCAATACATGAATTTCTTGTTCGAGCTTATCTTCAGCATCTCCCCTCTCGGCTCTTGCTGCCTCCGCTGCCTCGAGCTCGCGATCCAAAAACTCGATTTTTGCAGCCAGTTCTCGCTTTTCATCCTCCAGGCGAGCAACCAAATCACCAGCTTGCTCCAACTCTTTTCTCCATAGCTCTGCTTGCTCGTCTGTCTTCTTCTTCGCGCTCATTAACTCGTCTATCTGGTCCTCTAATAGGTCTTGGTCTTCAAGAGCACCCGCAAGCTTTTCGCTCAATTCAGCTTCCCTTTGTCTCATCCTCTCAAAAATTTCTTCTTTGTCAAGTGCGAGGGCTCTTTCACTTTCCAAGGTTTTTTGGACACGTTGAAGCTCTGTATCAGTTTTCCTCCTTTCTTCTTCAAGTTTCTGCCGATTTTCCGCCTCCGCTTGCATCAGGGCTTCCATTTTCTGTATCATTTCGTCTCTTTTCTTAACCTCATTCGAAGAATGAGATGCGCCCAAAAGCGGTTTCATCTTCATAAAGAGCTTCCACCAAGGGCTCTCACAAAGATCTAAATATACTTGGAGATTCCTTTGGATTATCATTGTAGCCTCAGCACGGTAAAGCCGTTTCCTTGCGATCCTGCGTTGAAGATAGCCCCTTGCTATACTCTGAAAACGTGTGATAATCTCTCTAACTAAGGTGTCGCGCTTTTCTTCAAGCTCGGCCAAGACACCGGCTCGGAAGAAGACCTTTGTTAAACCCACGCGGTAAAGTTGGGTATCAAGGTCTAGCTGCTGAAGCATAAGTTGACACGCCCTTTGACCTTCAAGGTAACCTTTTGGTATTTTGGGGGTGAGAACTTCGTACCGTTGCCTGAATTCGGCAAATGGTAATCTGTTCGGGAACCCAGTCCTCGCAATTCGAATACCTTCCAACACACCATTACACCGAAGCTGATCTAGTACCAATGGTGCGTTTAGTTTCTTGGGCCGCTTTTGGTGATTAGGGATGATACATCTGACAAAGTGGGGATGTGTGGAGTTAAGCTGAGCCATGAGACTTGTTAATTGTTCCTTGTGTCTTTGTGCTACCGTTCTGAAAAGTCCTTTCTTCACCCTGCTCTTAGCAACGGTTCCGTTCTCGTTTGCATCTTCAGCATAATCAGCAAACAATGAGGCTATATATCTGTCGTGGGAAGCAGCAAGAAGTTTTGTAATGTTGTCGTTCAAAGGATCTTTGTTTTTATCTAGCCAGCCCTCTGTCGAGTACTCAACCTCGGCAGCATAGTGGGTAAGCATGAATCCTTGCTTGAGAAGGGAACGTTTGTATTTTGGCGTCTTTTTATCCCAGAGAAAATGAAGCTTTTCGGTAAACGATTTGTCGCTTGCTTTTGGCATGACACAATCTTCGTCGAGACAAGAGAAAATACCAATAGGCTAAAGGCTCAATATCAGTACTTGTATGTGAAAAGTACAACATGCGGAGAAACCTACATTAGGTAATTCGATGAGGTCGATAGTCGGCTGAAGATCGTGCCCGAAATCGATAAATTTCCATTCAATTTTTTCCCTTTCATACTCTTCCTGCTCTAGCACAAACATGTGGTGATTGAAAAACTGCTGTAATTTTTCGTTTGTATAATTGATGCAAAGTTGTTCAAAGCTATTAACCTATATGCAAAAGATAATTATCAGCGTTAACGCCCTGTCCAAGAATAGTGTCTCGATTACCTCAAAAATCTCGAACCCAGCAATATCCAAAACTCCAATAAACCCATCTCCTTCGCCGCGAGTATCAAGTTTACTATTGACCATTTCGACCAACTTCCCAAACCCTCTTTCGTATAAGGCTTTTGCTAAGGCATCTAGACTCTGTTTAACTTGTTCCGCTGTTCTTGACTGATTGACCCATTCTCTACCAGCTTTAACGCGGGGTCTAAGTAATCCTTTTACGAATCCGTCTACTGGTATACCCAAAACATGAGACACCCTTTCGGCTTGACCACGGTCTGGTAATCGTGCGTCTTCGCCGCCTCTGCGTTCCGGAACGACTTCAATGTTACCGATGTGTAAGACGGCGGCGATGACACGAAGAATGGATACTTGCTCCTCAGTACCAAAGCCCATAACATGGAACGCCTCCATTAAAGACCGGAACTCTTCAAGATCGTTCACGCCTGCGATAGTATCATTACTGTTTTTGATATAGTTCCACGCTTTGACATTCTCGTCGTCGAGGAGATACATTTCTTTCATCTGGCTGCTGGCACCCCTCAATAGCTGATAAAAGACATGATAATTTCTTTCATCTCCACCCTGGTTGACAACTCGACTTTTCTCCAAGAGGTACCAATCGATGAAAGCGCCGGCTATCTGACCAGAACGGGTGAATTCGATACGTATAAATTTCCCAAAACGAGATGAATTATTATTGCGAACAGTCTGGGCGTTGCCAAAAGCCTCAAGGATAGGATTTGCCCGTAAGATTTGAAGCTCTAGAGTACCGAGTTGCTTCGACGAAGAGCTTTCACTGGCAACGGCAGCTAGATATTGAATAACCTTCTTTGTATTCTCAGTTTTACCAGCTCCGGATTCACCACTATATGAGAAGTTAGCAGCATGTTTGACCTGGATGGGATTCGCGAAGCGAAAATACGCACGTGACTAAAATACTCTGGTTCTCCTTCTCCTCCAGCATATTCCGGAAGGCGACGTCCGTAATTGCAAAAATATGAGGTTTTGTTTCCTCTCTTGAGCGGTTTTTATACAGGGAAATATAGTCATTGTTGTATATTGGTAACGCGCAGTAAGGGTTTACTGTTACCAAAAACAAGCCTGAATAGGTCTATAGAAATAATGATCGTCAATTAACAAGATTTCATACACAGATATACTAAGGGCTTACATAGATTAGATCCGCTTGGTAGCGCAAATGAAGATTGTGAACTACAGAAGCTTCGTTAAGATGTGTGAGCTCGGCCATGTCATCAGCTTTATCAAACTTAGCCGGATTCACTTTATCGACATTATCAGAATGTACATTTCGTTCCTATAGGCTTCAAAATTAGTAACTGCTAAGACACAATTTAGGCTTGAGACTAGATCCGAGTCATAGTTCAACTTGTAAGGTCTCTGTCCGTCCTAGCGCAAGGGAGTACATACCGTTCCATCATCACATCGCACAGTAAGCATTCCATCTTCATCAAGAACAACTTCTCCCTTAACAAATGCCCTCTCAGGATCCCTAACCCATACCCATCGTCTTCCAGAGAAGTCACTATTCTCTCCCGCTATTCCTCCCGCTAAGCTGGAAGTACTGTTTCGCCTATCATCCGCAGACTTGATAAAGCCTGGAGCAAATGTTCCTGGTGAAGCTTTCGAAACTGAGCTGTTACTTCTACTCTGCCAGCCGCCCACAACCAGTGCAGAGCTAGGTCGAGAAGGTGCGGGTGTGGAAGTGGGCGCAGCTGTCGGCGTGGAAGTCAATGCCGCTGTCAGAGCAGATACTGATTGCCGGTGACCTCTAATGCCTGGCGTTGGCGAGGTAACAACATCCGGCGGAGGTGGAGGTGGAGGAAATATCACATTAGACGGTGATGAGGATGTCTTCTTGTGTATTCCTGAAACAGGGCGACGCTGTTGCCATGATAATCGAGGCACATTATTTGAAGATCCTGAGGGTGATGAATACCCCGTTGGATTGAAGCCGGACATGATGGCCCGGGGCGAGTGAGCTAAAACAATTCGCGAGGAATATAATTGAGGATAGGCAAGAAGGATGAGAGGAATGATTGTGAGAGTTATTGGTAGCAGTACAGGTAACTTAGACAAGGTGACCGTGTCCACAGAGACAGGTAAGGATAGCGGAGGGGCAGCGCACTGAACTAAGGAACCGTCTTTAGGAAGTCATGTCCCCTGCAGGAGCAATCAGAGCCTCACAGTTGGCATACGATCAAAACACAACAATATTCCAATTTGGTGCTAGCGTAGTCCTCGTTAAGCGGTAGCAGTCTACGGTACTGCTGTTACACAACGCTTCCCCGCTTTGGGATTTAATTAGTCTTTACCTTAGAGCAGAACTTATATAATCACTGGCTTCGAAGGCGACCAGTCTTTCCTCTCTTCAACGTCAAACTATCATTCATCCGATCAACAGAGAGTGTGTGCAAAAGGTGGAAGGAGGCGGGGGAAGAGGAACTCAAAGCCTGGAAGGAGAAAGGTCGAAAAGAGGAGACTTCAGCTGTTAAAACGCAGGGACTATGTATTTCGCCAGTAACACCAATAACCTATCTTAAAGCAGATATAAAATCGGGTCACAAGTGCCCGCATGGTATTCACTTATATCATTGTCAGCCGCAGCATACATTTGTCTCTTTCTGCTAGTTCTGTTCTACCTGTGTTCCCTTGCCCTAGTGACTGAAACAACACGGGCCACATCTCTCGCCGCTATCCTAGTCATCAACCACTTCCTTCCTTCACCGTTCTCCCTCTTGTCGTCACATTCACTTCCAGGCGCCTCATCTTCTCTAACATTCTAAATATTATCAATAGCTTTGTTTCCGCATCTCGTCCGCGATGACGAACTACCCCCCGACTCCAGCGTTTGGTGGCTTTCCACTTCCTGCTCCGAGGGGTCCACCTAGCCTAAATCACGACCTGCGGAAATTAAGCATCAACAGTGCTGGCAGTAATAATACTACATTGCCTTCACAGGCGATTCAATCGCCAATGTATATGCCTAAGTTTACCAATATTAACAGCGCGTCTCGACAGCTACCCTCTAATATCACATCCACCGCTTCCAACTCTACTCAGAAGATAATGCACGCGCCCCCATCGGGACTAAGTAAACAAAATAACCGGAGCGACGACAGCTTACTTGAAGATAGAGAGGAAGGGGAACTTTCGGATGCGGAAGATATTGAGGGGCAACATTCTAAAAAGCGCAACAATCGTTCTGAAAGTAGTCAACGAGATCGAGGTGTTGAAAATCAGCAAGGCAAGAATTTTGTTTCGCACGGTACATCCGTACAATCACGACGAGAATAAGAAAACCAAATGCTAAAAGAAAATATAGGTATGAGAATCAACAGTGAAACCTCAAATAGTTTACCAATATCTCGTTCGCAGACGTGGTAAGAACCCAGGTCCGGCGGGGTTTTCCAGGGAAGTCTCGCTAACTTATTCCGTATAAACTCCAGGAACGAACCTTATCGCAGGGAAGCTGCGTCACATACATCACAAGGTTGGCCCGCAAGTCAAAAAAGATCCTTTGACAATTCCTTTACTACACCATCTAAAGCTCTAGAAGGTGATCAACGCGATAAAAGATTCAATTCGCATAGTCAACCAAAAGGTACGGGAGATAGAATAGGTTTGATACATTTACTTTGTGGCTTGTTCACTCGCTTGTTTGAGGTTTGAGAACTTTCGAGAGAAGGAGTCACCTTACGGCCATTGAGTTGAAGCTTTGGTTTGTACTGACATTTTATTCGGTTAGGAAATTTTCAAGCTTCAGGATCAGGGGCGATGATGGCATCTCCATCTGGGTCTAACAATTTCTCAACTTCGTTTCATGTGGCCTCGAAAGGAATGCTTGTAGGTGGTAGCCCCACGCATCCTTCTACTCCCCATTCCCCATTGGAGCCGTCAGGGTCTTTGACGGAACTGCGCATTAAAGCTCAGCGGGCCGTATTGAATATGCTTCCCCTTAGAGTTACCTGGGGGTATATGGTCGACGATTACAAGATTGATCCAAATGTTTTAAAGATGGTATATACTTCTATCGGACTTCCGATCCCACCAGAAACACCTTCACCACCTCCAAGTGGTGATATTGATCATGCACAAGTGGCGGGCTATAAAGTCAAATCAAGAGATAAATCATCCGATAGAATGGAGATTGATAAGGATGCGCAAGCAATCCGCAAACAACTCGAGAAAGACGCGCGGGATAGGGAACGAAAAGAAGCCGAGGCTAAAGCTGCAGAGCTAGTTCGTCAGCGTGAAGCAGCAAAAGAAGAGGAAGAAAGAAAAAGAAGACTTGCGGAAGTTGAAGCCAAAAAGGAAGTGGTTCGAAGGAAGATTAATGAGATGGGTCTTCCTGGTAAATCTGCTTCCCCTGGTATTCCACTCACGCCTATATCGTCTACTCCTGTGGTAGCAGCCATTGCCAGAGCACCTTTGTCTCCACCCAAGCCAGAAGTGCCTAGAATTCCTGGTTTATTGCTCACACAGCTAGTTGGTTCTTATTCGGAGCCTCGCCCTACTCCAGGAGTTGTGCCTTCACAGGGCGATATCATCATGAAAGATCCACTTGAACCAGTGCCCAGCTCCGGACAATCAATCACAATTGCTGCGGCATCTAATATATCTACTCCAACCAAAGCACCTTCCCCAGATCGGTCCTACATTCACCGTAGGAAGAGACCGGTTGCATCTGATATGTATTCGGAGCCTATGCCGACAACTAAACGAAAGTTTGGTGACCATAGGAACGTAGAACTAATTATTGACATATCTGATGACGAAGAGGAGGAGGATGAGTGCTCATTAAATGGTTCAGGCACCTCTCGCTCAACGCCTTGCGTCACAGATAAAAGGAATGGGAATATTACCCCGCCACGTCTCCGCCCCAGCCAGACAACTCCTGTTGGGGGCTTTTCTAGCAATGGCACTTCGAAGCTTGACTCAGCAAAAGCGCTTCAAGCTAAAGAGGAGCAGATAAGAGCTCTCAAAGAAGCCATTCAAAAGGCGCAGGAGAAGAAAAAGCTTATTGCAAAAACCGGGTTATCAACGCCAACGTCAGTTGAAACTCCAAATACTGGAGCGGAACCAAGTGATTCATCCCCTCTTACGCAAGTGCAGCAACAACAGGTAACCGATGTAGCCATGGCGGTCTCGTCGGCTCTTGATAATGTTAAGAAACAAGACGAAATTAAACGCAAAGTGGGAATTGAAAGGCAAAAGATGCTCATTCAAGTCAAGGAGGCACATGCCAGGGCAAAGGCGGAAGCTACTAGACTCAAGGAATTGCAGAAAATAGAACAAAAGAAAAAAATTGATGCCCTCTTAACAGAAATCGACGAGATTGAGAAGGCTGAGGCCGAAAAAAAGAGGAAAGAGGCCGAAGAAATTGACGCTGCGAAAATCAGGCAACGCGTGAGGGAGGAGAAGGAAAAGCAGCTGAAAGAAACCGAAAACGAAAGGCTAAAGAAGATGTTGGCAAAAGAGAGGGTTTTACAAGAATTAGCAAGAATGCGACGTGAAGAGGAGGAGATGGAAGCGAAGAATGAGGCCTTAAGAGCAGAGCTAGCAGCCATGGAGAAAGCGGCAGATAAGAAGGCAGATGCTAAAGGAGAGTGTGATGAAATCGCAACAAAGGCCATTTCCAAGAAGAAAGAAGAAATTGAGCAATTGAAGAAGGCTATGGAGGAGATCGAAGGTAAGGCTCCCCGCGTACTCTTTTACCACACCACCACTACTGGTGGCTCTTATCGGGTTAACGCAGCGTCTCAAATTCTCTTGGTCCTAACCTTAAACACCCTCCTATCGAGCGACCGCTTATGTATTGAGTTTGGATTGTTATAGTTGACCACGCGACCCCGAAAGACGACCAGAAACCATCCCCACGTGAACAACTGCCACAAACAGGCGTCTTGGGGGATCGCCAACAAAAGGTAACGGATGTAACGGATGATGTTGTGATGGGGGATGATGTGGACCTCGGGGTAAGTCATGAGCAGGTTCGAGCACCAGGAATCGACAGAACCGAAGTCGTTATCAGTCGTCCCTTGGTTGTATCATCGCCTGTGTCGACAAACACCTCAGATGATGCGATGGATGTCGACCAAAAGATGGTTGAGACCGAAAAGGTAAACAAAAATGACACGAACGTCGATGATGTTGACATGGACGCCAGCAGCGATGAAGATGAGGATCCGGAAATGGGCAAGGAGGTGAATACAGAATCAAACAGTGAAGCGGACGAAACCTCAGATGAGGAAGAAGACAGCGACGAGGATCAACCGCAAGTAGAGCCAGCAGTTCTAGAAGACCAAAAACCAAAACCTACCATGCCAACCACTTATCAGATGTTGGACGGCATCCAAGAAAAACCGGCAAATAGCAGTGCCGTGGATCTGGAGGAAGCTAATCTACAAATCTCAGTGCCCGAGCAAAGAAAACAGGCCAAGGAGGAGCTCGTGGACCCCGCCAAGGTTTGCAACAAGACCACTTTACCTCTACACTCTTCTATTTTTACAGTTCGCTTTATTTTTAATAAGATCCGGTGTTGGCTGACAATAGTTCCTTGCTCTCACTTTGCTCGTGATTGGCTATTTCCTTTGGATTTCAATAGATCACTTCTACAACCGCTGCCGTGAGCGTTACCAAGAAACAGGGAGATCAGAAGATCCAAAGACAACCTGAACACGTCTTCACACCTTACAAGTCACCATTGACTAGCTTCAAATCTTTCCGGTACCACCCGAACTTCCTCGCCTTTTGCCCAGGTGGTTACAGGAGCTTAACGTTTTCGAACCGCATCGACCCTACAAAACCGCTTTGCAGGTGGGAACTTAGCGGTGGCATCTGCAGTGACACCAGCTGTTTGGGGCAACACAAAAGGCAGATTGAGATGCCAGGTATATCCTTCCCCATTCGCTCTCACTGGATTCTATGATATCACTCAAAGTGTGCCTAATAATTGCCGGATATTAGATGATGAAATTCTTGTCGAACTTGCATCTGTTGTTGAAGGCTCTACTGAGGAGGAGCGCAACAACTACAATCGTGGTCTCAGGCAGACGATTGCATCTATGCGTGAGCAGGGGATCAAAGATTTTGAGACTGTCGTGACTGGTATCGCGTCTTACCGTAGACAGTTTCTTGGTGACGATACGAGGGTATTGAAATTGCCCCCATCTCAGCCTCCTCACACATCCCAGCATCAACATCACCAGCAGCGGGGCTCTTCTTCTTTCTCTTATGCGTGAGACTGTAAATTTCAATGAGGCGAACAGTGGTATTTTGCCATTTCATTCTCCCGCCGGTATATTGAGTCATTCTTCGATTTCGGAAAGCATTTTTTGAGCTCATTTTAGCACCATGGATACTGGGTTTCACATAAATAGGGTTCCGGGCATTATCTTAACGGTTGTGAAAGTTTATAAACTCGCTTTCATTCTTATTTCTTCTTGTAACTTTATATTCTTGTATTCATTTTACGTTCTGATCTTGTTCCCCTAATTAACCCAGGGTGCCGTGCGGGGAGGATCATTGAGGGGATTCCTTGTATAATTCGATTTAGAGTGACGAGAATACAAAAAAAAATTCCAGATATATTTTGTGGTTTATCTTTTGGCGCGACAGTTACTTCAGAGCTTGAATATGCCAGTCCCCTCCCATCGCCAAGCGCGCCCTACCGCCTCAATAAGTCCCAGAGGTACACCCGTACTTAGTACGTTTCTCCAATACCCAGTAGAGTAGGTAGGCTGATAGTCGAGGGGAGATAACGTTATTTCTGGGGGGTATATAAGCCCATGGGCTTAAAATGAAGTGACGGAAGCTAGGAAAGTCAGGGAAAGCTGGTGGTGTATGCATATTCCCGTGACTTAAGCCAATCAACAATCATCATTTCCATCTGAAATAACGGTTAGTCTATTACTCTTAGTACTTAGATAACCATTACATTGTTGTCATATTTCTCGTATCACCAATTTAAAAATTAACTAGATTAAAGATTCAGATTCCTAAGTCTCCAAGTTCTATTCCAATCTAGGAAACCTAGTGAAATTAATAAATTAAACAAAAATGTATAAATATATATACATGTATGTATATTGAAGGGTTACAAAGATAACCGATCACCTACATACCTAATAGCACTTCATATCAGAATAACTCAACAGCCGGGAGAGCAATTGAATAATTTTGAGTTTCTTAGATGCCTGGAAAGAATTGACTTATCCTTCTGACCCCGAAGGTCTCGATGTAAGGTTTCTTCACTGGACAGTTTTGGTTGCTATGAGTCACGAGGGCCAGTGATCATGATCGGTTATTTTTGTAACCCTACAATACCTGGTGGCCTGTGCCAACGAGTGATAACCCATGAATATTATCACGAAAGTAAGCTTTTTTTTAATTCATTAATTGTATGTAGTACTAAAAAAATACGCTTCTGTAATTTCCAACAAAGACCACGATCTGCATGTAATTGATGAATTAAACAAAAAAAAAAGCACGCTTCTATAGCTATGAATGTGAGAGAGGTGCGTGCGCAATACTTTTATCACTAGTCTGCCCTATAATTATAACCGACGGATACCCTTTGATCATATCCTATTTGAGAGAAAATCTATAGATAGCTATCGATAGAGTGCTCTAACAAGCGGTCCTTTTATAATTTAGCTCTAATAGATATACACTGATAAGGTATCGCAGCAACGTCTTTGTAGCCCGTGCTCTACATAACAGGCTTGATACATGTATATATATTTAAAGATATTGCTCATCAAAAAGAAAAGCAAAAGCTCCTCATGCTATGCTTACAACTGCCGGCTATTTTAACAAATACTTGACACTATTACTAAGGCGACGGCCCAAACCGGAGCCGGAAATCAAACCCTCCGGAATTAAAAGGAGGGCTTTTTTTATCTATCAGGGTGAGTGCACTGCCTCGCATATATGCACAATTTCGCCCCCTATCCAATTGACCCCCTTCAATCTGTTTCATATCAGCCTACAGATATCCGTATAAAAAGAGCTCGAGAGTGAGTATGCAAGTAAATACTCATGTAAAATAAGCACAAAGCTTGTAGTATAGCGGTAGGTAATAAGCGATGGAACGGGCTAAGACAGAATGATATACCCCCCCGGGCAAAACGCTACTAACGTACGGTGTTTGCAGGTATAACTGTATCTCAGGGTGTTCCAGCACTTATTACCTACCGCTGTACGTACTTTGCCATATTTTAATCATCCTTCTAGTGTGTTTTTACGTACCCGGACCTGGATAAACCGTCATAAGACGTCGGTGTTCTCTTTATATCGAGTACGAGAGAATATTAAAAGGGCGTTTTAGAGGCAAATGGTACTAATTCGGTATTTGCGTATGCACACTGAAGAAAAAATAAGCATCATGTACCTTTAATAATACATGTAAGTACATATGTACAGCCGCGTCCGCAAAGTTTTGGCACCCCCAGTCTCGAAGTTCATGAGCTTAAATCATGATATCAATAACCGGATAAGAACGACTACAAAAAGAAACTTACAGATAGATATTTCTATACTGATGTATATATCACAACACTGTGTATGACCATCTTTCGAGGAAGAAGACCAAAAATATTTTATTTGTTGCAATCGCGGACGTTTTTACAGGGTGCCAAAACTTTGCGGGCGTGGCTATATATATAATCAATCAATCAATTCATGAATTAAGCAAAGAGGGAGCAAAAAAGAAGAAAAAACCCAATCAATAAGAGATTGCGGCTAATAAATCAAACAAAAAGAAAACAAGACATTGCGGCCGATGACGAGTGATAACCCATGACGAAACTAACAGATATCGTTCCCAAGTAGCTTGTAAAGGCTATCAAATTACTACTAGTTAATAGGGACGATTTTAGGTAAGAGATTGAAGAGATATTTTAAAGGAAATCTAGATGAGCCACCTCACCCATACATCGCATTTATAATTAAACAAAAGAAATATTTTCGACAAAAGAAAAACTAAGTACAGTCAACTTTGGGGCAACGACGAACCTGGGACAACGACGAAAACACAGATTTCAGCCAAACAAGTGGTTGCATACCAGCCTGAGCGCCACTGTCCTGACCGACAAAGACCCCTGTTCGTCGTTCAACCAGTTCCGTCGTTGCCCCCAAGACGACTGTACTCTAGAACTATGCCATCATCTCCGTCGAATTATCCTCGCACTCATAACCCTCACGCGACCTCGCCGCCTTTCTCCTTTGCAACACAGTAGCTGGATGAATCCAATTAAAGATGACCATCGCCGTCAGCATCAGTACTGCGTCAAACAAGTATATCCAAATCTCAGTACTCATGAGATACCCCGAGTTACCCTGGATATACTCAATGGCTCTAAAGACGCTCCTGATTAGGATCGCCGCTGAAGAGGCGTACAGAGCATACAGAAGCCCCATCCAACTAGTCCTGCGGCTAAACGCCGAATTGGCGAGGGATAGCGAGACGCCGGTTGGGTTTCGGTTGATCCGGCGATGGAACACGATACTGGCAATGATAAAAAAACCAAAAAAGATGATTTGGACGAAGAGACCGATGAGAACCAATCTCTCACCGTTTTTCATGGACTTCTGGTCGCCTCCGGCCATCATTCCACCACCTAAAATGGAGTTGGATTAGAATCTTTTGAACACTACCCGAGGTTATTCTATGGCAATGGATAAACGCACCACCAGACTGCAGTGCGAAACTTAAAATGTCACCGGCAACAAAGATCTTTGTGAGCCATTTGAGCCTGATAAGGGATTGTTTCTCTCCGTCAAGGAGGGCAATGAGGCGGCCAAGAATCATGTAGATTGAGGCGGCAAAAAGAGCGGGCGCCACAAGGAGGAGAAGTGTTTGCATAATGTACGGTCCGAGAGCTTCTGTGTCATAATGCGATTGAATTCGACCCGTGTAACCAATTACCTCGACTTGGAGATCGTCAGTTTATGGCCGGTCGAGCATACAGGAGTGAGTGAAAGGAGTAACGTACATATTCCTCCGATAAGAAGTGGAATGAAGGACCATGTTCGTGTGCGGATGAGTTGGTATGCGTGGAGTAGTGTCGAGATTGCAAAAAGAACTGTGAATAGGGCCGCCGCGACGAGACTGGGTGTGTAGTGGTAGAAGACAAAATCACGGTGTTCGCTCATGCTTCCTGATATCTATGAATGTTTCTGGTTGCCGATTTGGTGTGTGGTATGTTGATATTATAAGTAGGATTAGATGCTATCGGAAAGAAGGTTGAGGAGCTGGATATAGGATATATAGCAGAACTATAAGGTTGCGTCGATGCAGAAGAAAGTACATATGTATTTATACAATATTCAGGCTATCAGAACAAATAAAGCCCTGGTAGAGAAGATTAACCGAGATCAAAATTAAAGCAGTACGAGAGGTAATCTGGTACCAGCTATAGCTATAGGGGGTCGGTCCCGGACTACTCTACGTACTAGCCAGTAAACCAATCATTACCAAACGGGGCTGAAGCGGACTTTGCACTATTTACTGTCAGCGCTACCAGCATTATCGCAGCTGAACCAAAAATTGTTTATCATTACATACATGTAGTAGGTTATCGTTTTTTATCGTTTTCGTTTTCGTTTTCGTATTCGCGTTTGCGTTTGCGTTTGCGTTTACGCACACCTGCACCGCCGTAGCTACATGTAACTAGAGGCAGATCTTACCGGCTTCGGTTATGTGGCCGGTACACTAAATGACAGGCATGGGCCGGAGTTCCGGGGAACTTAAAAGCACCCCCGCGTACGCCTATACAATATATATACGCATTGTGCATATACTGCTACATGTAGTTAACGGTCAGATACGCATGCTGCCAATACGTATTCTAGGCCAGACAAGATTTCGACTCTTGCATACATGTAGTCGTCGTGTGCCTATCACATTCGGATTCGCGTTCGCACGGTGTTCGAGTACCAGAAGGCGATGTTAAGGATAAGAAATACGGTTTCCCGATAACCCTGAAGTGTCGGTGTAATAGGCTCTCGCCTTGGGATCCATACATAGATTTTAAAAGTACTACATGTAGTAATCCCTACAGTTCAGCTCTCTTGCTCTCTTGTCACAGGTCTCTAGTACGTTACACCAGCTAATATACCTGAAGATTCACGGATAAAATTTTTTTTAAAGTGTTCTCAATCTTAATCTTATAATAGAACACCTCGAATCCGAGAGGATGGGAAGAACAATAGCGTCAACAAGCGTCTTAGGGCTTTCTAGAAACTCTAAAAAGACTCCTATGCGATCTCCTTCTCCTGGGCCCCTTTCACCCTTGCAAAAATCGTAACACTAAAGCTGTCACTGCAGAATCATCTTTGTGGGGGCTAAAAGCCGCGTAATCGACTAGTGAGAGACCAATTCGGATAGGACGATTGATAAAGGGCAATTTATTAGCGGAGACAAACCTTCGGGTTTTTTCTAGCTCGTATAACATGTATATACGTATACGGCATATATTGTCCTGCGGCTTTGTGGCTAGATTATATGTTTATCCTAATAACTTTGCGGAATTCAACCGCACATACGCGTACTACTACAGAATATATATGTCTCACTGTTTTGTTACGGTACTGTATGATTCGAAACTGGAAGGGGCCCCGGTGCTTCTCAAGATATAAACAAAACACTGTACTTTTCTACTAATGCTTGGGGAGCATGTTTAATTCTGGGATACGAAAAATAGATGCACTAGTACTGTTTGTATTAGGTATTCACATGTATAAGGGTCTTGCATTAAGTGAATGAATAAAATTGGGTGTTGACAGGTGAGAATCCGTTCACTCACTAAATCCCAGAGCCTTGTACCCTCTCGGTTGTTCAATCATGAAATCTCACTCATATTTAATGCTTGTGGTGTTACCTGTAAACAAACAATTCTGCGCGTTACCACAATTCAAACGTGCCCAGCCGGTATGCATATATGCGCTAGATATTTAAGCTTATTTCAAGGATCTGCCTGCACGTTTATGTCCTCTCCACGGACACCTGTGACGTGCAGTTCATGAGCTTAATAGAGTAGATTTCGATATCACGTGACATCCACATATGCATTACCGTAGGCTTGGCACCATGATAAGTGACAACCAAACTAAAAACATAAAAGCATCTACTCGCAGTTTCATAGCGTTTTTGAACACAACCAATATTGCATACACACCAAAAACCGCCAAGACTACATTTTTGTATGGTACGCAATAGCGGTTGTGTTTAGAAACGCTATGAAGTTGCGAGTACATGTATCCATCTATATATACAGTGATTTCTTAACCAAAAACTTCATTTACATAGCAAAGGTTGATATAAGCGTGGTGGTTCCAGGCTTTTCTCTCGCTAAACCCCAACCCAGCCCTCAACTCCGTAAAAAACAAATGATAACAAAAAAAATCCAACAGGGAATGGTTGGCGCATGGGACATGTCATTGTCGTTGACAAGAATCTAACAATTAGCTGGCAACCCCGTGATCGGTACCGTTCGTCTATAATAAACCCTGTAATGCCCGAATGCACATTCCCGACACCAACACCATCCTTTCTAGATTCCTCTCGTCTATTTTACCTAAATAAGAAACAGCCACTTAGGCACGCGTTCGCTTGACAAGCCTGGGGCTGAAAGGCTGAATTTGTTTCTTACCTAAGAAAGAACCCTTCGGGGCCGGGCGAACATTAAACACTTGTATATTCTCTGCATCCATACGGGCCAACACATTCCTTGGTTTCGCAGGCGATTTCGGTGACTTCGGCGTTGGTGATCGTGGGGTCGCTACTAGAGATACCGTCGTGACACTGAAAGTATAGCCCTTCGAAGCCCCTGGCTCCGGCTCCCACGAAGCTTGGATATTCAGATCCTCTCCACTCGCAGGTGTAAACTGATATGTTCCTGATGGCAATCTCTCGCAATTCCAGGTCGCCTCATCAAAGAACTTCACAAGAAGCTTCTCAGGTGTCTCTGGGTCCTTGGCAGGGACCCTTCTGATGCTGGCCAAGACCTCAAACTTTTGAACTAGATCTTCCTCTTCCCCCTCCCCGGTTGCGACAATGAGGATGTCTTTTGCGGTGACATTGCTGAAGCACCCTGCTAGACGTCGTACGAAGGACCCCCCGCAACGGACATCATACGAAGGTACTAGTCTTCCTCGAGTACCATCAGTTGCCACAGTCGCCTTTTGGAGCTGTAGCAGCAAACGCCTGTTGGGGAGGTGACGTTTAAAAAATGTTCCTGGAGCCGGATTGGCGAGGAGGTATTCTGCGCTGATCTGTTGGGAGTTGCTATCAGGCCGATTTGAAGACATGTTCGCTTGAGTTGTTCGGAAAAGTCTTCTCTGAAGGGAGCAAAATTTTGAGCTTGAAGACTCCGTCGGGGGGAATATATATATCTAGAGGACCACTGGTGGGGGTGGCGTTTATGCTAATATTACGGCCGGGGCTGGATAAATAATTGAGTAGTTGGTAATTGATTACGAGAAACAGGGATACAAATCGTTTTGAAGTAACAATGATGTTTGGGTAGAGGATGGATCAGAAGATGAAGAAGCAGATGCTTGGTATATACCCTACTAAGGGCCTCAATAAGGTAGGCTTCCTATGGTTCCTTTATCCCTATGTGCGGCTGGATAACATACCGTGCACACGAGGAAAAGTCCCCTCCGCCAGTTTGTTGGTTCCGCCATTTTGGTCTAACCCAAATTGTTGGAATGTTAGGGATGTTGGTTACCGCGCCGGCCGTTGCTTGTACGACCAAGCCTCCTGATGTGACTCTACTCGTGTACGACAAAACTGCGCCTACTGCCCCTCTCGATGCAGATGTGCCCAATGAAATAAGTAGAGTGCTGTCTTCATCACCAGTACGAGCACTAAGTACTTATGAGCACGTGCACCTAACAAGGCTGTTGCCAAAATTTCTTCCGGTAATGGTAATGCCAATTCCCCGCTTGGGTCCTTCTGAAGTCTCGAACTGTTCAGGCTGTTTTGTGGTTTCTTTGTTTTATGGTGCTTCTTTACGCACTTCGTGCATCGAATTGAAGAATGGTTTCTTTGTACGGGTACGAACGAGTATTCTGGAATATTATACAGTCTGTGTCATTGCAAGCGGGAATATCCGGGTCACGTAATATTTTGGATATATCAGTATTGGTATGTCACTGGTATATATCATCGCAAAAAGTGTGGAATTTTCTGGCAAGCCGAAGTTCGCATAAAGATGATAATAGGCAAAGTTTCCTAATAGAGCCTTACACAGGTAGCTCTAGTGATTACAAGAGAAACCGATTTATTGCTATCTCGTTTTCAGCAACACGGATGCATCGTTTGTGATTATCACCCCACCCCCCTTCATCCTCTCGGATGAGCTGAGATTAGAGCCAACTTCAGTAAAATGGGTGGTCAAATTGGAGCCAGCGAGGCACCACAAGGGTCAATAAGTCGCTGGGACCGCAGCCCAAGCAGAACTGCAGTAATGTATTTGCCTTGGATTTTTGTATCGTGCGTGCTGCCATGTGTTTTAGTCATGTGGATATCGTATCTGGCATCACTCGCATTCGTATTCACCCCATCAGTGTCGCCCTGGACTGCTGCAAGGCAGATTTGAAAGATCGGTCAATCACAGCTGTGATCCTATTTGGTTTCTGAACTATATTCATTGGTAGTTTAGGTCCTTTGGGCTCCGAGTCATTTTAACCGTCCTTCGGCCTTCCATCCTTCCCTCCACGCTGCCACGATTTACTTGATTTATGGCTCCTACCAAAGTCCAAGGGGACCTATCAATCCTTAATAGGTAACGATACTTGCGGGGGATGCAATTTCCTGCGGCAGTACGCATATTGCTAACTAAGAATGGCATGACCAATATAGGCAATACGCTAATTCTTCCTGGCTCTGCTCCCAGCTGTTCAAGCCTGTCCGTGTTCGTACCCGTTAGGTTAACACGTGAATAAGCCCAGTATATGGGTATACCGGTTCCTTCATATTTCTGTAGGCATTGGCATTGACATCTACTGGATATTTTCGAGGTTATAAAGTTCCCTGAGGGCCGCTATGGACCCCTCCAAAGAAATGGGTTGTTGGTAAGATTGTACAATGTTCAAATTTCTTGTGCAGGAAATTCGTGATATGGGCGCGGGGGAAACGATATGATGTGACTGAGCTGTCAGGAGCTCGGGTCAGTTCTTTCTTTCTTTCTTTCTTTCTTTCTATCTTTCTATCTTTCTATCTTTCTATCTTTCTATCTTTCTTTCTTTCTTTTTCTTTTTCTTTTTGCCGAATGCCGGTTATGATGCTACTGCACACCTGGAAATAAGCTTTAGCATGGCTGTTTGCAAAACGGGTTGCTACATGCAGTGCATGCATACACATAACAGTTCGGGGCTGATTCAATCGTGGAGCAGTGTAGAATACATGTACATGTAGTTATGCGTGACACAGTCTCGTAGCAGCTTGAATATGCCTTCCGGCCTTCTTTGGAAATATTCTTTTCTCGGCCCGCCCATCCTGGCTGATAATCGTGGCTTGGTTAGGGAGCACCCTGCTGTGGCTTTTAGAGGAAATAATAGATAATGCCTTGAAGATAGTGCCTCAACTACCGTAAAACTCGATGTGGGAGCCCGGGCTCATCTATCGAATCCGAGTTCTCTGATTGATTGCTTTGTATTTCTCCACTGTTATTCACCCTGTATTTTTTGTTTTAGGCCCGGGCTCACCTATCTAGTTTTTACGGTACTACTAGTGATGCCTGTCCCTACAACTCTCTCATCCTTCCTCCTCGTTATATGTTGGGTATATAAAAGAATTGTGAGATACATATCCAACATCCAAGTGGTCCTGACGGATAATATTATCCGTCAGGACCATCCACCCTCAATTTGAGACACCTGTCGTCAGGCTGACCAGAGCTTGGCTGTTGATGTCTTGGTCACAAGCCACACGAGCCACTACCAACCCAGAATTAATGCTTGTCCCCCTGACTAAGCCGTGTATGTGTGTAGCGCCCACCGTGAACTACGCAGGTTCCCTAAACCACAACCACACCTTGTTATCAACAACGCCCATCAGAAATTCCCGCAATAATTACACCTAGCTCACCAGATAGATCCCTTCAGTTAGTTTCGATATATACCGACAATATTAGAGGACGCTCCAGTCAAGCAAAGTAAGAGACAGACCCTTGTGCGGCTAGCTCCCAACCTGGCTCTCTCTCAGCTCTCCACCAGTGTTTCAAGGTGGAGATGGCAACAGAGGTAACGGGAACAGCGAAGAGGGGAAACGGGAAACATGCAATGAATCGCTGGGTTGCAGCTTTCATGCCCTTCGTAATGGCGGGTCTTGCTGGGTATGCAACGTGGGTTTTGGTTGTTTTAATATGCAGTGTGTTCCCCTTCGTCAAGCATTTCGCGTATAGAATGGAGCTTTGCCTAGATAAGCCTGAGATGGTTTACTAACCTAAAACTATAGTTAAATACCTAATACTCTCTGAACATCGGACAGCTGCTGGTGCCGTTACAATCGCTCTTTACTTTTTCTTGTTTCTCCCTTTCGTCGCTGCGTACCTGAGGGTCTTATGGACCATATGTGTGGCTCCAGGGTTTGTGGCGAAAGGCCAAGGCCCCGATGAAGCTATCAAAAACGAGAAGTTTGGCGTTAGCGATAGTGACGCAGAGATGGGATTTGGTAGTGCGCGGGTAGAGCAAGGAAGCTTTGGGAACAGAGGTACATCACGCTTGGTAGCCCCTATTGTCCAAAGACATCGTGCACAAGGACTGGATGTTTACAAATAATCCAGACGGTGCAGTGACAGAAAATGCAATCCCAGAACTGAATATAACCCCTCCACCGCCGGCCGCACACCCAGGCCGGGAGGTTACTGAGACGCCAATTGCAAATTCATACACGCTCACTCCACCAGTAACCCACCAATCTCAATCTCAAGCTGGTGACAGACCCACGACGTCCTCCAGTACCCTTCATGGGCATTCATACGATGCCTTCGATTCTGAGTCCCGTGCTGAACTTCCGGAACCAGAAAACTGTATGGACTTTTATGGAAAGGATGTGTATGTTTGTGAATCAACTGGCAGACCCAAGTGGTGCTATCACTGCAACTGCTATAAACCCGACAGGTCTCATCATTGTAGTGAAATCGATCGATGCGTGTACAAAATGGACCATTTCTGCCCTTGGTAAATTCCCTAGGGTCTGCTACTTGATATGGATAAGACCGTCATGCTGATATTACTATCATGGTCAGGGTTGGTGGCATTGTGGCGGAGTCTTCCTACAAATTTTTCTTTCAAGTTGTCGTGTATGGCGCATTCTACTGCCTGTACCTCATAATCTCGCTGGCATATTTTATCCATGAGCATAAAGAAACCCATGGTGGTTCTGTTGACGCGAACTGGCTGGTTGCGCTCGGGCTGTAAGAAATTCTTGTTTCAAGCCTCTAATCTCTTTCTACCTGCTAATATGTCTATCTTTAGATCATGTCTATTCGGACTTTTCTCCTGTGGGATGGCCATCTCGACAACACAATTGATATATCGCAATCTCTCTACAGTCGATTCGCTCTCACACACGGTCAAGGTGTATCAGCTCGCAATCCATGACCCCAACCCCCCACTCGCACCAGGACCCGGGGGTCGCTCACTTGTGCACCGAGTGTATCTCCCCGAGCATCCTAAGGAAGGGCAAGAGTCTAGATGCTTTGCCATCGTCAACACAAAGCCGGGAGATAACCCATGGAGGCTGGACAATATGCTTGATAATTTCAGAGAAGTACTAGGATATAGCATTTGGGATTGGTGGCTACCAATAAAACAAAGTCCACTGATAAAGAAAAGCAATGGTGGCACGTGGTACAAAATGAATGAAAAGCTCATAGAGAGGCTTAAAATCGAGGCCGGTATTAAAACTGGTACTACTGAAAACGTTTGATAGGCGACTTGTTGTTTTGCGGTTTGATATTTTCATTCTCATATATTGGGGTGTTTGCTTTCTTCTTCTTATCGAGGTGTTTACGGGGTTTTACAGCCTGCTTACCCAGGCTCTTTTTTTGATGTTTTTGCTTCATTGCTATTCTCCCTTGCCTATGGCTGCCCTTCATTTAACTTGTAATTTTTCGTAATCACTTTTTTTATTCCCTTGTTTCTGAAAGCCTTTTGTGTTATAAAATGGATAGTAATCGGGTGTTTGGGAATATGGTGTTTTTCCTTTTTCTTTTTTATATTCTTCTGGGATGCTGGTTTCAGCATGCACGTTACCTCTCTAGCTGGGCATTATGGGAGGATTTCTTGTTTTGTACTTTTTAACTGGGGGTGAGTTCACTCGACTTGAGTTCGTTAACGTATATATAATATGGTGTTGATGATTGAACTTCTGATGCGGTTGATGGATTGGATTTCTGTGATGGCTTGCCAGTGTTTGGTCATGGGCAATGATATATTGCTATAACCACATTAGTTGATATCATTGATAGCCTGGCACATACTCGCGCTGCCGGAATATTGAAG
Source organism: Morchella sp. 2018-W38C (assembly GCA_024713705.1). NCBI lineage: Eukaryota > Fungi > Ascomycota > Pezizomycetes > Pezizales > Morchellaceae > Morchella > Morchella sp. 2018-W38C. The sequence continues at coordinate 930,978 of JAMJEX010000022.1, read as the reverse complement.
CCGCTCAAACAAAAAAGGTAATTTATTACTGCAAAAACGTAGTACATGTATTTAGATCTAACTTGATGACATCACCAAGATAAGAGTAGAGTACTCTATATACCCGTTTACTAGCATAAGAACTATCCGTGGTAGACGGGTACATGTACAAGGGTGTGGCATTAAGTGAATGAACAAAATTGGGTGTTGACAGGTGAGAATCTGTTCGCTCACTAAATCTAGAGCCTTGTATGTGTGTATATGCGCACTAACACTGTTACATAATCAAGGGTCAAGTATCAAACACGCAAAATCGGTGTGGTGTGCATACCAAGCCACGTTGACACTCGCCTGGGGATGGATATATGGGCGCACACCACCCAAGGCTGGAGGTCGCCGTTATACACATCCCTGGTACTAACGATCCTGCGACAAACGTCCTCGGGATTGTGAGTCAAGTGCGACTCGGCCGGCAGCGGAGGGCCTAATCCGGGGAAATAAGGGTTGTGTTGCCGGATGGCAACCGGAGGCCGAACACCGAGCCGTGCACCGGGATTACGCGTGGCTCGAATCAGGCCAGACAGTACAGGCAGAGAGTGTGCTGGCTGCCATTTGAGGGGGGAGGGGGCTGATTGGTATAGCCTACTGGGGATCGTTAGGGATTGATGGGGGGGGGGGGTGGGCGGGTGATGGGCAGTGATGACTGCGGTGGCGGTTGCAAGCAATCTCGTGGCTAAATGGCAGGATTGCGTTGCGCTTTCTCGTACTCTCATTGGGTGGTGGGATGGCTATAGTGTGTGATGTAACTGGTCAATGTCATCCATCAGGAGTAATCGTATACCAAACTATACGAGAACGAGAGTAGCCGGTAATGATGGGGGGCTTGGTGATCCAGCTTGGCTGCACAGTGGGCTTGCTGAAACCTGTCGATATATTACTTCAGCTGCATGCAGCACCATGGGCGTCGCGGCATTATTCTCTGGGCACCGCCTGAGGCGTTTCTGAATAAAAGTAATCAGGTTGAAATTTGCAAACTGTAATCATGGCTTATCACTCGGTAATATACCCATCTACCTGACCTTGAACTTTAATTACAAACATACATATCCTACCCTTCAGTTAGAGGTCCCTATAGTACAGGCTCTGGCTGAGTGCCGCTATCCAAACTCTTGTTGTACGCGTCCAGCGCCTCCGAGATCTGCTTCTCCAGCTTCACAGCCTTCCCCTCCACATGACTAATCTTGGCCTCCAGCCTCTCCAGTTTCATCGTGAGCGACTCCCGGGCAGTCATTATTGTGAGACTGTCACTGCGGGCCATACACGCAAGGTTTTCGGTGAGGTGCTTCTGGTGGGTGAGCAGGTTGCGTTGGTACTTTTTCAGGATATCAAAGTTGAGGTACAAATGGTCGAGGTACAGATGTTTAAGGGGAGCACTCATGCTCTCGACTTGTGTTAGAGATAGCTGGTATGCCTTACTGATGAAGGCTGTTGGTGATGCATGCATGGTAGGACTCCGGCATATAAATAATCCCTGGTACCCTTGGGCGGCCAAAGTTTGTGTTTGACCTGATTCTTAGTTGTGCTCGTTAGCATTCGTTGGTGCGGGTAAGTACACGAGGCAACTCGCGACATCCACGTGTGTGTGCATGAAAGACACTGGACCCAACCGCACCAGAATTCCCGCCTAGACAAACTAAACCGGATCACACTCCCCCGGAGAAGTTAATCGTGCTGTGACGGAGACACCCCTGGGTGTTAAAGATGGAGGAGAAAACGAAGAACTGTATACGTATACACTCAGAGGCTGGGCATGGTACAAGGAAGACAAAGAGGCAAGAATCATGATCGCGGCGATCAACGATAGGGAATACGACTGGCATAAGCAGCAGGGGATAAAGATGGAAAAGCTATTCGTCGAAGGGAAACTGACCAGAGAAATTTGGATGAATGACGATTACGAAGGAATTACACTTCTTTGTGCTATGGGATCAAGGGAGTCTACGTATTTAACTAGTTGCTTTATTTCGTATGTGGCGGTGGATGGAGAGAGAAACTTGTACTTAATCGTCAGCCTTCGGGTTGGCGCTCATTATAACCGAAATGTTGTATATGAGTAATGAATTAAACAACAAAAAAAAAACGTGTGTGTGTGCATGCTGTCGAGTGATACACAATGACTCACTCGTCCGTCGCCAGATAGGTCAGTGGCGATCGATCACATCAATCAACAAGATACACAGGCTAACCCTATCTCATTATAGTTATCTACTTCTGGTACACCGAATGAGGAGCGATGGTTCATAGAATCTCGCTTGTTCGGCGCGAAAAGGCACCCAAACCCCAAACTTATGATCTAAAACTTCTTCTAGAGATACCCACTTGGAAATCAGGCCTAAGTGATCAACTCAAGCTCCACAAAACAGACGCACACCTAAGGGAACGAGTGTGTTCATACTGGCAGCCCAGTGGAGCAAGCTCTCTCAACACAAATTTCCATCTTTGTCTGTCGACAAATGCTGCCCCCCCCCCCCCTCCTGGAGTTGGTGCTAAGAGAGATTGAGCTTAGCTCACACATCGCTTTATCTTATCATTCAAGAACACCTTTACCACCCATGGCCATTCCATCGCTACCATAGGTGGAAATGCGCTTGAGTATCAGCAGGACGATTGCCAAATGGGCAAATAGGAAGAGGGTGTTGAGTCCCCGCGGAGCTTGCTTTAGCTTTTTTTCTTCCTTTTTTCTCTCTCTTTAGCTGCGGGGATATAGATAAAGGCGTGAGCGCGAGAAAGAGAATTAAGGAGGTAAACTTTAAAAAAACACTTATACATACTATCACGACCGGTCCGGGACACGTCTCTGCTAGGCTAATTAATCAATCACACGTAGGTAAGATTGTACGCCCATCATATCCATATTTTCTAGAACAACCCACCCCGTCAGAGCATCATCTCAACCAACCCGGGGCTAGCTATTCAACCGAGCTATTCCCACCACCTACTCACCAAACCACACGCCGCCGTGATTCCCAGCCAGCTCCAGGTCCATCTAGAACCACCGCTCTCCCTCCCCGTCCAAGAAATCCCGGATCCCCCCAGTGGCAGTAGCTACAGGCCTGTCACTGTATAACCACTGCTACGCATGTTGCTGTGGCCAGCTACCAAGTCTGGGCCGGCACGTATCAAGCAAGGAGAGCCCATCATCTACATAGCTCAAGCAGGCCATGTTTTCGTCTATGGAAGAAGGAGACCCAGGGCCGGGCTGGGCCGGGCTGGCTGGGTGGAGCTTCTAGCTACATAGATTTTTTGTTCCTTCAACGCAGCTGGCTGGTTGAATGTTTTCACCTAGCATACAGGCAGGAGGCAGGACCTCCAAGTGTAAACCAAAGATCCAGCTAGATCTACGCAGCCCGCAAGCCCCCGCACAGCACCGAGTGACCACCCATGACCCCGCACCGCCCGCCCCCCCCCAAAAAAAGAGCCCCAAGAAAAGAGAAGAAGTAAATCCATTTCTATTCCCACCCCGGCCCTCCACCAACACCAGCCACCACAACCATCGGCAGACCACCCCATCCCCGCTACATGTAACTACACCCACCCGGACCCGCCGGGCCACAGCCCCAAAGAATATACACCCCCCCCCCAACCCACCATGCAGCCATACTCTTACTCCTCCCCCTTCTGCTCCGCATAGACCAGCTTCCCCTGAGCATCGAGCGCAAAGCACGGCCGCTCCTCGCTCGTGATATTGCGCTTTATGGCCGCCACCTGCTCCGCCGTGAACCCGCAGTCGCGCACCATATACGCCTCCACGCCGCCAAACTCGTCGCGTATCATAGCCGTGGTGCGGCGCATTGTCTCGACGCTGTCCTCCCCGCACACATCAGCCTCCCACACACCCACCCCGCTCTCACCCCAGCTCACAAAAAAGAAAAGAAAAGAAAAGAAGAAGAAAAAATCACGGGGAGGGAAACACATACGTCGAACTCAACATATTCTCCAACCCCCTCCTCGCCTCCTCGTCGCCCTTCTCAAACTGCGGCCGGCCGAGTAGGCGCTCGCGAATCGCCTGCTTGAACGGCTCGAGCCCCACCTCCGTCAGCGCATACTCGGCGGCCACGATCTCGTCGTCGACGCCGACGAGCATCAGCAGCAGGGCGCACACGACGCCCGTGCGGTCCTTGCCGGCCGTGCAGTGGATCACGAGCGGCTCCGTGGGGCGCTCCAGCAGGTGCGTGAAGATGGCGCGGTAGGAGAGTAATGCGCCGGCGGTGAGGATGGAGCGGTAGGCGCTGGGGAGATCGCCGCTGGTGTAGGAGCTGTAGCGCTTCGCGAGGGCCCTGCAGAGAGTGCGGGGAGTGTTAGTGGGTGGGGGCGCGGGGATGGGGGTGAGGGGTGGCGGGGTTACTCAGGGCTGAGGTCGTCCTCTTCAAAGACGGGGATAAAGTGGCGGGTGATGCCGGGGATCTCGATGACGGGGCAGGTGTCGGAGAGGCTCTCGATCTCGGGGTTGGAGCGCAAGTCGTAGGTATCTGTGACTTTGAGGGCGATGACGAGGACGGACATGCCGTCGGCGGTGACGCGCGAGGGCTCGGCGGCGCGGTAGATGAGGTTTCGCCGGACCTGTGCGGGGTGAGTACGGGCTGTAGCGGGGGAAGGGAGGGGGAGGGAGGGGCGGGAGTGGTACGCTGCCAGTGCTGCCCTGGATGGGGTAGCCGCCCAGGTCGCGGAAGTTGTAGATTCCGGGGACGGACTTCCAGGGCGGGTGGGTGGGCAAAGTGGACTCTGCGGAGATCAGGACTGACATTGTGGGGGTGGGGGTGGGGGGATTGTTGATATTGTTATTGCTGTGGGGGGTGTAGATATTTAGGTGGGTAAGTGGGAACTGGAGAGGAGGAGAAGGAGATCTAGAGGAAATGCACTTTCAGCTGTGATTGCGGAGCCCTAGAGGATCCCCCGCGAATCCAGGCGTGAGGGTGCACGGCATGATGTGATGTGATGTGACGGAATCAGCAGGGTGTTTGGTGTTTTATTGGACAGCACAGAAGGGGAATCCTTACTGGCTATTAATATTGCTGCGATCGATGGCACTGGTTGCGGGCATGCCGGGGTTGAGCCGCGTTCATGAGCGATCACTCGCGGTTGTGGGGGTCTATATGTATATATATATTGGAGTATTAGACACAGGGCATCCAAAACATCGAGAGCCTGGTGCCTAGAGTACAGACTGGCCAGTCCCTACCCATATCTCGTAGTCGTCCCATATCAAATATGCAGGTTGGATTTTACCATTACGAAAGGCATCTTCACATACGACTGCTCGACTTTCCGCCGACGTCTCCAAGGCGAGGTGTATACACATGCCAATACAACCGTTGACTGTACTTGTCCATTCCGTAGTGAAGTCATGTAGAACATGTTAATTATCCGGGGGGCGTTCCTATTAATCAGATCATCCAGAAGTACAATAGGCCTTATGCTTGCCGCATGAACTTCGGAGGTTAATAAGTTAGTTGTGCAGCCAAAGCACAATGAATAAAACTCACATACTAAGCTGATCTGTGGTTGGATGTAAATTCAAACATAGAATTCCCGCCATTGCCATGTTCTGGGCTTGGTTTTCCGCTCGATGTCTCAATAGTACTGCCATCAAGCGCATGTCAAACAATAACCGCAGTGTTACAACATCAATATGCAAGACGCCTTCACACATGATCACTCGGCCGTCATAGAATAGCAGTCTGCCAACTCTAGCGTTAGGTGTGGCCTCAGCAACGCGGGAAACACCCGGTGCATGGAGCGGCCCCGGGACCAGATGACGAGGCGTGTTTCCATACCGATCTCGGGGAGTAAGTTTGGTGTAAACCGTTGACGTAGCAGTCCAGAGCGCCGGCCCTCAATACACGATGGCCGGCCCCGGGTCCATGATCCACTAGATGTGATGTGAGTGGATTAGGCCTTTTAGAACGACCTCCTTTATTTTTGATCCCTGGAACATCTTGAAGGGTTCATCCATAATTCAAAGCCGAGGGAAGATTAGTCAATAGCCCAGAAGTAAAAGCTCAGACTGCTGATTCCTTCTTACCCACGGCAGGTTTGTTCCGTGCCTTGTGCATGGTTCAACAGCGTTCAGGAGTTTGTTTATCTGTTGAGCGGGTGACTGTTGTCTGGATATCCTTTTGGCAAACGTTGTGCTGTTTGTTAGCCGGGCAGCGGGGCGGAAAAAAGTAGATGTAGAAGTAAGACTGGTTCAGCGATGTTCACCATTCGTCACCACCAGGCTTTCTCTCGTGGCCGTTGACGGATAGGATTAAAGACACCTCCCTCCGGCCAACCCGGTCGACTTAATGAATTAAAGAAAAAAAGAAGAAGAAAAAAGATCTGGTCGCGGTCGCCTTGGGGATCTCCAGGCACCGAGTGATATTGCATGAAGGCTACAGACATTCAACAAACACGGGAAATTAAGAACAAAGACAGCCATGGCCAGCCACGGGGCAATCCAAGCCGTCATTTCCATACAATGGCTCGATTTCTCTCCCATATATATTTCTTCATACTAATTTACACTACGCCCCCACTCTGCACCAATCTACGGGCCCCACCCATCTACAACTTCGCACCCCCCTTCGCGCTCCTACTCACCACTTCATATCTCTCTCTCGGAAAATGCACCCTCAACGCCTTCCTCCCCTTCCCATGGTACTCCCCCGTCGGCACAACCTCAATCACCACCTTCTCCTTACTCAACTCCCTCACCCTTCCCCTCTGCGGGTTCGCTCGTCCTGTATCCACGGGCGTAATCTCCACCTCCTCGCCCCACGTCACTCCGCTCGGGTCGTCATCGGTAACACCAACATTGCCCGTCTCCTCCTGCTGCGTGTGATAAGAGAGGATCACGGCCTTGGCCTCCTCGCCATTGATCTTGGTGACGCCGGCAGCCTTGGAGTCTGGGATGCGTGCCTTGAGGCGCGTGATGTGCGCGAAGGTCTTGGGGAAGGTTTCTGGTGTGATGTCGGAGCCGAGGAGCGCGCCGGGCATGCTGATCACCCATTCGAGCGGCCAGGCGACTGCGGGGGTCAGTAGGTATAATTAGGAAGGGGAGGGGGGAGGGGGGGGACCTTCGATGTCGGCGAGGGAGAGCTCGTTGCCGAGGATCCAGTCGCGGCCGTCGGAGAGGTCTTTTTCAACGGCCTCGAAAGCTTTACGTACGCCGGCGAGAGCCTACACCAAATCAGTCACTATATCCTCTCCACTAAGATCAGCAATGGAGGCCACAAACCTTTGGCCGCGCCGCATCTATATCCTCCTTCTTCCAGCTCTACCTCCCCCACAATCAGCACAATACCCCCAAACACCCCAAAATCCCAAAATCCCAACATCCCCGCTCCCCCACACACACAGGAACAACATACCCTCCCGCTAAACTGGCTCCTATCCTTGATAAATCTCTCATCATTCATAATCGGCAAACTACTCGGAATGCACCCGGCCGCGAACGGAAACATGCCATTACTACGCTTCCCGTACTCCAACGACCTCTGCGGGTCCGTGTCGAGCCCGCCGTCCGGGAAGCGCCGCTCAAGCTCGCGCAGGATCAGGGTGGTATCGATGTAGACGTCGTTACCAATGGCTAACAACGGGATGCGCCTGTAGGTGATGCCGAGGATGGCCAGGTCTTGACGCGGGAGGATGGGCGGTTGGATCTATGCGGTTTGTAAGTGAGAGTAGGAGTGAGAGAGGGAGAGGAAGAGAGAGAGGGATAACAGACGCATTCTTGGTATTTGATGCCGCGCAGGTTGAGGTACCAGCTTATTTTGTGGGCGTAGGGACTGAATGGCTGTGGGGTGGATTTGGGATGTTAGCTATGGGTGTTCTGGGCTGACAATTGGCAACCGGTAGAACAGAAGCTTCCTCCCCTGAACAGGCCTCGCGATCAATAGCACAATTCCACAGGACCACCAGAAAAAAAGAGGGAAAAACCTACATAATGATACAAGATCATCTTTGGATGCTCCTCACGATCATTACCACCGGCACCACTACTAGCAGTAGGAGCAGAGTTCTCGGTCATTGCAAGAATAATAAATATGAACAGAGATACCAAATCACCAATGTGCGATTATGCTCCCTAGGAGATCTAGCACCTGGGGGATGGGAGAGTCTATATAGCACTCTACATCAGATGCTTAGAAATGATGTTGTTCCGACGTATGCGCGTGGGGCCTCGGTCCAGCCAGCCAGTTACTCGCCAGCTTCACGGTATGACGGTGAGAACATCCCTGCTAGCTACTAGTACAAGCGAGGCTACCAGCTGGTTAGCTAGCTTGGAGCCGGGTAAATCTGTGGGGGGTGTCGAGTGATGGACTGTGTTGATGGGTATTATTATAGGAGGTTAAGCTTAGGCATTCAGAAAAAAAGAAGAAAAAAACCTGATAACTACAGCGTACAGATCAATAAACTCGTGGTTAGGGCAAAACGCCATGAAACTGGCACGGGTGTAAGTAAAGTACGGTTATATTTGAAGCCCCTCCCCCCTCAACCTTCCCCCTAACCTCAACTCCCCACTACGCGGAGGCTAGCTAGCTGGCTGTCACAAGTACAAGGGAACGATAACAAGGAAACTGGATGAACTACAGAGGTATGTGATCAAAAAAAGAAAACTAAAGTAAAAAGATATTGAAACTAGAAGGATAAGGGGAAAAAAAGGGAGTAAAAAGGAATAACAAAAAGAAAAGAAATGAAAGATAAAAGAAAAAAAAAGGACAAAACCCCAGAACGACTAAACTGACTACCCTACAGATAACGAGGACAAAAATAAACTAGGGACTCTCGGTGCATCCCGCCGGCTTGCACAATTGAATATCACAACCTTCATCACATCGCCCAACAGATACATAAGGAAAAATAATCAAACTGACCCTCAGTATATACACCACTATAGCGCTATATTTCCAAGACTAATCTCTCTGCCCTTCGTTGAGTAGTAACTCAACGACCAACTGTCTGCCTTCAACCTCTGGGTGTGCCATAGCCACTTTGATAGTTCTTGTACCAGCACTGCCTCCAGATTGTGCATCGTCAATGCATCTGCAATCTCTTCCGGCAATTACTTGTCTTAACCTCCCGTTCTCTGCGTTTCGGATCTCGACAAAGTCGCTGTCAAACACCAATATATAAGGCCCGTAGATCGCTACCGATTTGGCCTTTCCGACAAACTCCATTATTACACCACGAGAAACATCGCCGTGCTTATTGACGTAGACACCACATTCCTCGTAGCATAGGAGAAATTCAATTTCGGAAAGACGGAACATCCCAAGTGGTTTTTGTCCTTGGAGCCGAATAGCGATGTCGTTGACATGAGAAGCTTTAAGCTCGGGAACAGACCAGGGCTGCTTCTTGTCTAGCGTCATAACCTCAAAACCTATACCAATCTATTATTAGTGTTTGTCGTCTAGGATAGATAAAAATAAAGTCGATGGAACAAACCTTTACTTGTCTGAATCGCCAAACTTGACTGGAAGAGATTGATTCCATAACAATCAGTTGGGATATAAAAGTCGCCATAATCTCTGAAAAATTCAGTGGTCCCTTTTCTTGAGAACCGACTCTTTTTCTCAGGCGCTTTGGGGAAAACCGGCTCCAGTACTTTGAACGTCGAGTTCAATCCATCTCGGCGCTTGTAGAAGACTAAACTACGCTCTTTCATCCTCCCTGTAGCAAAAAAGCCTACATCTCTTCCACCGGATAATTTTTGTGGTGGCCGTTGCTTTACATCACCCCCCACCCCACCGTCTCCTAGCTCAACGACAGTATCGAGATGATAGGCGATAAGTGATTTGTCGGCTAAGACTAGGAATAAACTAAACTCCTCCAACACTGCAATTTGAGTGACACGCAAGATATTAATCGCCTATAAAAGGAATGGTCAGTTAGAATTTTTGAGTACAGTTCAAGATAATAGGGCAACAAACCCTTTTCCACTCTCTGGGATTATCTGCAGCCGCTGTGTATACTCCATAATCCGTCCCTATAGCTACCATTTCTTTCTTAAACTGTACTGTAAAGGCAGTCGCACAGTTCACACTGGCCCTGCACATAACGGGTTTCCTGGGCTCGTTCTGGAACCTTTTCTCGACCTCATCGATTGCACGATCCAGTGGGGTTCCTCTCACCACAATCGGATTTGGCCCTGAAGCTGCTGCAGTTTCGTACCCAAAAGCTGTGTCTGCCATAACCTTGAGTCTAAAAGGCTCTGCGTTCTGTGTATACAAAGCTGCCGCATGCTTTTCCTTCGCCTGAATGATTTTCTCGCACCATTCTTGGCGGTTACCCGCGGTTGGGGCGTAAAGCGTGTAGGTATTATCATCGGCCTTGAGGGAACGGGAGGGGTTTCCAAGGTGTTTGATGCGAAAGGGGAACATCACCCTATCATTGTTCGGGTCTGGGAGGGTTGTTACAAGCCTTCCTGGCGCAGTGGAAACGCTAAGTGCTGAAAGGTTGGTATTAGAATGCTTCAAATCTGCTATTCCGGTGTTTTGTCGTAGATTCGCGGGTTGAACGATAGCTTTGTTAGCAGCCGTCGGACCTCCGATTCCAAGCCTATTAGCAGCACTCCGCATCACCGGATCGTCATTTGTGCTTTCGAGAACCAAAAGACTCATAGGTATTGGCTGTTGAAGCAAATTAGTATAACGTTAATAAGATTAAACTCGAGTTCTTGAAAAATACCCACCATTCTAGAGACATCGTATCGCTCATGTTTTGCGCCACCATTCACGTCACGTTGCATTGTAGTTTTAGCCAATACAAGATAATGGTCGAAGAGAATCGCGTGAGTCTCTAGCCAAGCGAAACGACTGCTTCCGTTCCGTTGTAAATCTCCTTTGAAGACAAGCTCGCGGCCCTTCTCGCCAAGCATCAGGTCGACATCCCACTGACGCATGATCAGTTTCTGACCTAGCTCCTGCAGCGCAACACTCTTGCTCATCTCATCAACCTTCGAATCACATTCTAAGGTGACTGCTCTGATCTCCTCAATTGCTCGGGTTAGGTTATCTTTTTCATCGCTCTCAGCGACAGTATGCTTCAAGATAGTAGCGAGGAGCAGCGAATATCGCTGTAGTCTGGTAATCGGGGCCTTCAAAAACGTGACCCAATCCAATCTTCGTGAGCGAGGGTCTGAGCGACATTGATCAAGGAACTGCCTAAATATCATATTACGTTCGGCTTCTCTCCGAACCAACATATCCGCCTTTGGGAACGCTGCTGCATAAGCTAGATATGCTGTCTTTGCTTTGCGGATCCATTCCCTAAAGATATCACTGAAGCCAACAACCCATGGTCCTTGCTCCTGTTGTCTAAACTTCAATTGCGGTAGTAAGTGCTCCTCTGAAACTCGGCGAACCGCATCTGCGGCACCGAATACATCCTTGATGAATCCTTCCAAGCGAGATGGCTTGATGATTGATGGGTTACTATTTGCGATTGTGTCCCTGTAGAGCGATTTCAAGATTCGTAAATGTTCCATATACTCATCCTCAGTTTGAACAACCTCATGTAAATTGTTTTGCCTCTCGATTTCTTTCCTACTCACTTCCCCCAACTGTTCTTTCTTGATTTTCCAGAATGTTGCCCAATCTTCAGCTTTCCTTATCATCTCATCGGGGTTTTGTGATAAAGTAATCTTCCTGAGGGTCCTTGCGCAATGATGAGCATAACACCGACCAGGGGATTCGCGCTCGTGTAGTTTCGGGGCGTAACATCCATTGCCAGTAACTTGGTATATAACGCCTGAGACCTCGCCCTCTCCAAACTTGACCCACTCCTCCTCCTTTACCAATGCTTTCTCCTTGAGCATGCTACTAACAACCTTAATCGCTAATGTTTCTGCATCGGCCACATTCATAGTTGGAACAAAGTGTGTGAACAGCGCCACGATTCCATCCGCTACGGCACCCTCTTTCAGATCTTGCTCTCCTTCGGTCATCTCTGTCAACCACGATTTGATTGAGCTGAGAGCCCATGGTCTTTCGCATTTCTTAAAGTCCCGGCTACTCAGCTTCTTGGGATCAAATTTCTTCGTCATTGGTATCGGAGGGAGGTCATTGATGGTCAGACCTTCGGCATCCCCAAGGGTCCCACCACTGGAATGGGTTGAATTCCTATTGCCAACAAGTTGACGTGTTGGATGTGCTTTCCCGTCCGTTTTAGACCTGTTAGGAACTATCGTTGGAGGAGTACTTGTATGGCTAGAGAGACTTGTTGATCGGGGGAAATGGGGCCCCGATCCTTGAGGCTGGATATTTGAGCCGATGCCGTCTGCTGAGATAGGAGCACCATATTGCCGTGTTGATAGGGGTGGCCTTGAGCCAAGTGAGTTTCGATGGTGTATAGGCGATCCAGTATCAGGGTACGGCAATCCCGAGTAAATTCCTGGCGACCCCGTTTCCGAAAAGCTATCGTAGTCAGGAGGACTTGGTAATGGCCTAGTATGCAATGGGCTGTTTTGTGCGCTACTCATGCTTGGTGGTGGATGATAGAATAATTCGGGTATATATGAGCCATCTGAATCAGATTGGTTCTTCGAAGGACTTTGAGAAGCAGATCTGTTAATGTCTTCTTCTCCTTCATCAAACGACATTTTTCTCAAATGAGCAGACGGCTTCGAAAGTCCGCCAGTTCCTGGTAAGTCACTCTTAGCGCTACCGCGGAATTCTGGGAAAGGATGCACTAAGTTGTCGTCTGGAATCGCAAACTGATCATAAGCAGGAGGGGCGCTAATCCCTGAAATAGCACTGGCATTACTATTCATCCTCCCGATTTCGTTGCTGATGGACTGTCGATTTGCTAATGAATTGCTATTGCTAGCAAGGACGGGGATGTTATGATCTTCCTCGTATTTACCTGGCCCATAATAACCAGAAAGTAGGTAACCATCATAATAATCATCATCAGCCTCCTCAACCTGTTGAACAGGTGTTGGTTGTTCGCTCAAATGCTTTGATCGATCGGCTGCATCCTTATGTTCCTGCATTTCGTCTAATCTCATCATTTCCAGCCCCGCAGCGGCTTCTGCATCACTTTCGTTCGAGTAGTAGTCGTACACTGAGGCTCCAACCCCTAGGTGCCCATTATTTACGCCATTATGTGCATAAGAGTCTCGACCCCCACTGGGAGCAAACAGCGGTGCTGGCCTAGAATCCGCGCTTCCGGTGTCAATCTGGGACGGACGGCGCCCGGACTGTTTGGGGTTGAGCATTGACATCAATTCACCCTCAACCTCATCATATAGTTCTTCTGCAGCATCATGTTCCTGTTGCTGCAGGCCTGTATCCACGTACGATCCGTTGCCTGGTGCATACGGTAAGGGCCTCGACTGCGGATGTCTCCCGTTTGCATCACCATGGGCTTGTTGTGATGGCTGTCGGTGAAACGACCCATGAGAAGGTGGAGGGGGTGGTGGGGGTGAAGGTAAAGGGTTAGATCCGGGATAGCCATTAAAACTATTTGGATTTTGTAAAGCTCCGAATCGATCTGGGGGGTTTGGTAGTGGGTGGTTTACTTCACTGGGCGACATATCACTATCAGAACCTGAATTGTAGTGTGTCTCAGGCCTTGTGAGATATTGCTTGTTCTGCGGCTGATTGGCACTGGAGCCAAACGATCCATAAGAAGCAGGGGCATATGTCGGTGAAGTCGGTGGGTGTGGGGGCGGAGGGGGGGGGTGATACGTGTTGTGGGGTGGCGCCGATTGCGGAGGTGGTGGTAGACCTGGGGAGTACGGACCCGCACCATACAACGATTGTGAAGTCGTTGAGTATTGAGATCTTGTAGGGTATTGGGAGTATCCGGCAAATGGCGGCTGTGCTAGATGGGTCGGCACCGCGCCGACCTGTGGTCTATAAGAAGTTGGGTAAGGCGCGCTACTGAAGGTGCTTGGGTTATATGTGCTCGTAGTTGGCGAAAATTGACCTGAACTTGCGGGGGTGTAGCCGCTGGTAGATATTTGTCTTTGAGAAAGATATTCAGCATTGGGGTACCCGGCAGATTGGCGCTGCGGCTGCTGGTATGCGGCTGGGTTATATGACTGAGGCTGCTGGGCCCCATTATAGCCTGGCGTGGTAGGATATGGGGCGTTGTTCGACATTGATGGGCTTTGGTAAGACGTGTCCTGCTGTAATGCTGGGGAATAAGGTTGAGAGTAGCCGTTTCCACCAGGAGCTACCGCAAAATAACCAGATCCTTGACTTTGAGAACGATTTACAGAAGAATTCGGGGCAGCAGTAGGGCCCATAGAAGTCCGTTTGCTTGGAGGCTCGGGGAGGGGATTAGTTTGTCCGTAGTATAGCTCCTCGGGACCCCGGATGCTCAGTCGAGAGCTAACCCCTGTACCGCCGTCAAAATATGTCGCGTCGTCACCGTCGTCAAAGCTTGAGGTCCGATGCAGATAGTTATCTTGCGATGCGGCGCTGTAAGCTCTGGGGTTACCGGAGTGTCCACCACCACTGCTGGGATATCCAGCCATTCCAAGTTATGCTAACCTAGAAAAAATTATCGAACCAAGCAGATAGATGTCGGATCCGACGGTGCTTGCTACAAAGGTGTGTACCCGACCTATGAATGATGCGAGGTGAGTATGTAAGTATATGTGTGTGATGTACTGGAGGGTGGTGGAGTTTTTTTTTTTTGTGTGTAGTGGGTTGGGTGCGGGGAGCGAAGGACAGGAGGCTACCGTACTCTAGAGTCAGATGCGCCAAAGCGCGGTGCGTGGACCAAGTCAGAGTTGGGGGAAGTGGGCCCTGATTGGCTAGTTGACTGGATCGGGAGGGGTGTGAAGCGACCACAACTCAACGGCTATGCTGTGTCTTGAGAAAGGAGGAGAAGGTTAGGTGGGTTGATTGTTGGGATGATGTTGTAGGGATAGATGAACGGATGGAAAGAAGATGTGGATGCTTTATTTTAGGACTTGCCCTGCTGTTATTAATTCCAACATGGGTAGAGGTATGATAGATACATACATGCAGCAGTCCTATCAGAATGATCGACCCCTCTGCTTTGGTTGCTTTTGCAGTAATCCTTTGAACAAAAATATATCCCACCGAGGATCTTATGCTTGAGGTCGAGAGAAGATCATTGTTTTCTTTGTGTGAAAGGGGCTACATGTACTAGATTGTCTTGTAGACATCATTTGGTGGTTTGAAGAATTCTAACGTAGTATACACCATGGCCACAATATAACACCAATCTCGGATACTGTAGCTACATGAAGGTAAACATCTATCCGTTTTTGTTCGCCTAGCTTACCTTTCTGTTCCTCTTCTCTCCCGATTACCTACATTGACTTAATTATAAGTGAGCTACATGCAGCTCAGCAGATGGGGTCTGTATATATATGGCGTGTTTACGTGTACTCGTAATTTCGTGACGTTTATAAAAGGAACCACTATTGCATACCATACAAAGACGCCCCAAGTCTACAATTTAGTATGGTATGCAATAGCGGTTCCATTTACAAACGTCAGGAAAATACGAGTATGTAGTACTAGTCTGCTATACATATACATGTATCTAAACCTACATATAACAACTACATGTACTACTCGGAGTTTGGCATGTATGTATAATGTACCCAAGGGAATTTCTGCAGTCAATGTCAATGTATACATCCAAACTGGTGTCACGCAGAGCCTCATTTGGCAAAGCGTATTGCATGTAGTCCCTGGCTCCCAACTATATTAACATTGGGACTCAAAAATACCCGGTAAGTTATGCCATTTATGGGTCTCACTTGACTGAAAGATGACGTCTATCCAAAATTCATGTATTCAAAGGCCGACCCTCCTAGTAAGGCATACAGATAGAGCCTTTAATTGAGAATTTATCAATTTGTGTGATCACCACTCAATGCCTGACTACCGTTAATATATATAGGGACTACAGAATTGAGTGTACGGTACAAAGAATGGCGTACCAAGGAGCGCTTAAGTTTCTACATGTAGTGATGATATAGTAGATGGTTGTGTTATATACAATCAACCCGTGGCTGGTACTTTCGTTTGGCCGTATTGGCCACTACTATAATTACACTCTAGGAGCCGTGGAAATGCGTACCTAGAATATTCAGTAAAGCCGTCGAGAAAGTCATTTCTGGGGTCCCGATTTTCGCTGGGAATTAAATATAAATGTCAATGTTTTGGTGGAGGTAAAATCGGTTGAAGGGGAATTGGACTACTTTACAGACGACTTTACTGATGCCTTTACCTGCTACGCTTCTGTCACCCATTTTGGGTAAATATATGTTGGGGGGGAGTGGGGGGGGGATAAGTTCTGGCCACCGGTGATGCTCCACATGATTGACCAAGGCCACCGCTAATGAAACGAATCATCACAGAGCACCCTACTATTACCCCAGGAGCATCAAGCCAGAATTACCTGTATGTATATACCAAACAATAGATCCACCAAAATAAAATTACATTCCCCAACTGTTACAAGCCCACTGATGTGATGCCTTTAACATGCCTTTAATAGGGGAATATATTAGTAAAGTCGTTTGTAAAAGTATCGGTAAAGAGATAGGAATGTTTTTAATAGAGAGTAGGTTTTTAATGTATCATTTAATGCCTTTTACGTAACTTTTTGTGTGGTTTAGAAACTTCAAAATTGATGCATCCCCCGCGGCTACTAGAGACTGGCAACTTGCTTCTTGAGTACCTAGTCTGCTATATATACAGACATTTCCCAAAAGACTTGGCACCTCGAATCGCCTTCACTGCTACAGATTACACAACAATAACAGATAGAACAGAAAAACTAAAGTGCAGGTATGAATCTATATAGTTGAGTTACTATTACCATTTGGTATGGCTTCCATTGGCAGCGATACAGGCTTCAATTCTGTCAGGCATACATGTACATGTAGTTTTGGCGAGGTGCCAAGTCTTTTGGGAAATGGCTGTACATGGATAGGCGGAAATGAAGTCAATTGAGAACTACATGTACTAAGCACTCGTTTTACATGCTGGCGCGCGAACCCTATATATATCAGTACGTACTCCGTATATTTCTTTACAGTCCATTAGTTAAAAGAACTAGAGCGCTGGCTACACCGCACCCAAGTTATTGCATTGAAGATAAAACATCGATGACATAACATTCATCACAGACAGGGCCCAGTGTGTGTGTTGCGGTGTGCTAGCTAGGCCTAAACATGCTGTTCATCGATCAGGTCTCCATCACAACAATATTGTATATTACCAATATTCACGTACCCACAGAACTCTCCACAATATATCAAACCAGCGGTAATTACATGTAATCCTCTAATACAATTCGTTAGATCTTATCTACCCCTATAGTGTACATCTGATAGAAGTGTGGGGTTGTTGAGAAGGATTAAAATCTTTAGAGACGAATACATCCCTTAAGATTTGTTAAATATAGGCGGGTAAGAAATATATCACTCTGTTGGGGTTCAGGCTAGCTCGGGGGTAAGAACGATGAAAATTTAAAAGAGAGTGCGTCAAGATGTACACGTATGAGACATGCTAAGTCACCTCACCTTCCCATACAATCCTCCTCTTGTATCAGAACTGTCTGAAATTGGGAATGAAGTAATCAAATAATCAATCGTTCGTCTGAAATTGGGGAGATCAAGAATCCCTGGAGTCGAGTGATCAGTTGTGATCAAGATCAAAGGCACAGAAACTAGTGAGAGGTTGCCCTTCGGTCTTATCATTATAAGGCCCAAGATAAATAGACGTGTTCATAGGAGTTCACTTTCTTCTACAGCTACAGCTTCAGGACGCAGCACACTGGTATTTACGTATAGTACCAGGACAGAAGTTTTGGTAATATACCCTTTTTACAGCGAAAGTACATACATGTAGCCATGTTGGGCTGCCCGATACAACCACCCAACCTCATCAAAAAAAATTACAACTCTTTAAGGATAGTTGGAAATTATATCAAGATTGAGTTTAGAGAATTCTAGAATTTTGTGTCCCTTATTCAGGCGTGTGCACTCCAATTTTTTTATTTTTGTATCGTGTTCCCATACAAATTCTGTGTTGCAACGGCAATCAAAATTACCAAAACTTCTGTACTTTTTTTTTTTTTTAGTCAAGTCAAACCCCGGCTGTACTACATATACATGTAGTACCAAAAATGGGACGCAACAAGTACTGTATCAATAGAGCGTATTTGCCAACCGTCAATTTCAAGAATTTACAAATTGTGGGGCTCCGAAATGGCAACCGGGACTGTTAATTTTGAATTTCGGTGGGGTAGCGTGCTGTGAGATATACATACTAGGAGGATTACAAGTACCCAATTTTGTTACTACATGTACATGTACATAATATCATGATGAATTGTTGGTTTTCGGGGTTTATTCTGTCATACCGCTAACCAGATCTGAGGGGAACTGTCAATTTTGAAGTGTCAATAGTTGAAATTGACGGTTGGCAAATACGCTCTACAGCGATGGGGAAAATTATTGTAGAAGTATGGTAAGAGTCCTATTGGCCGGGGCAGCCACCTAAACCCTGTTTTTTGACCCCTGTTTCTACAATAATTTTCCCCAATGCTTATTATACCGTATTCCGCTAGGTATGGCACTGGAATAATGGCCCAGTTTAAAAACGTCAGCGAAAAACGAGTACCTGTTCTAAAGCACAGGACACGCGCGTACTTACCGGAAGATAGTTTTTCCGAGTTATTAAGCAGATCCGGAACCTTTCTTTTTTTCTCACAACCATTTTGTAGAGTAAGCTCACGTACTTAAGACACGAAACAAGATTCCCGACTATCGATGAGGAATGAGTTCTGCTAAGTGTCAAACCCACAATTGGTGTAACGTTCTCTCCCTGGAGAAAGTTCTGGGGGCCATCTATTTGTAAGTCTCTCTCGGCCGACTACGAACCGAACAACCTTACAGAAGCGAGCCAAGACCATATAAAAAAGAGCCTGCAACGTGTATGTATGATGTTTATCAGAGATTCCTGTCATGGGCAGTATGTATGTATGTAGTCCTGTCATCTCTATTGGGAGAAATCAGCGAATTAAACAGGTATGCAGAGCTATCGTACATTCGGTGGTAAACTACATGTAAAAGATATTTCTAAAAGAAGGAAGAGGATCTCAGTATTGCAACATGTCAAGGAGACCTGATCGCTGGTGGTGACCACATTTTCGAATTCGTAAGAAAATATTCCGTAATCGTCAGCGATAAAGCTACCCCTCTTTCCCTCTCACCCCACCATTCTTCATACTGACATCTCTACCAAAAAACACCACCCAAAATAATCCCAATCAACTAACATATTCAAACTTCCCTCATAACTCACCAAAAATGGTCAAAGCTGGTATGTAATCAATTCGTTTGTTACGTTGCTTGTTCGTTGAGGTGGTAGGATTGAGATGGGGGTGTAATAGCACCGGTGTCAGTGAATGATGAGGGAAAATTGGGGCTGTAATATCTGTCTTCTATTCTAGTAGTTCCAGAGCTTGATGTTGTCGGGTTTGGATTTACAATCCCATTTCGAAATATCTTTCCAGCTCTTACCCTTCCTATGGCTAACTCACCGAAAAATAATAGTTGCCGTCGTCCGTGGAGACTCCGCTGTGAGTGGAACTGTCACCTTCACTCAGGAGAACGAAAACTCTCCTACGATTATCACCTATGAGATCTCTGGCAATGATCCCAACGCCCAGCGTGGAATGCACATTCACGAATTTGGTGACAACACCAACGGATGTACTTCTGCAGGGCCCCACTTCAACCCATTCAAGAAGAACCACGGCGCGCCAGAAGATGAGGAGAGACATGTTGGTGATTTGGGAAACATCGACACCAATGCTCAGGGTGTTGCCCAGGGAACTATTGAAGACAAACTCATCAAATTGATCGGGCCCGAGAGCATTGTGGGAGTATGTTTCCCCTCCACTTCGAATCTATGCTGGGGAGAGAAAATGCTGATACGTGCTTAGCGCACCGTCGTTGTCCACGCCGGTACCGATGATCTTGGCAAGGGAGGACACGTGGAGTCTTTGAAGACTGGTAATGCTGGTACTCGCCCGGCCTGTGGTATGTTTCTACGATTTCCCGGTATTTTTCCTTAGTAATTCTAACCTGGATGATAGGTGTTATCGGAATCTCTGCCTAAACACCTCCCGTTTATATGAAGGTATCTGGGCCGGTTGCAGATTAAACGACGTAACGGCGGGTTTCAAATGCGGTTCGCATTCGTTTTTGGCCATGCTGTATACATGTAGTTTTTTAGTCATTGTGCAAGAAATCCATTGATATCATATCGAGACTTGTTATTGAATTTTTTGTGCGCGCATTTTCAGGACGAGGAAAACTGGGATGAATATTTGGCTAGGCTGCGGGATAAGTATACAGAAAGTCTGGTAAAGCGAAAGCTTTATATAAGGGTACGCTGGGACCGGAATTTGGTACCGTTATACAACCAAATCCCCACACAAGATTCCGACCATTTAATGAACGCGTGAGTAGAGATTACCCTTATATAAATGGTGCAAGCACTGAAAGTGTACCGTTATAGCAAGCTTTCGCTGTATGCACCCCAGATTTCACTTGCGGGTGTGGATTTTTATCTTCGTAGAAGTGATTACATATATGTATTAATGGTGTACATTTTCTCGGGTGTTGGTGGGTAGTACAGCTTCCCCACATTGTACCACCAAAGGACCTTAGAGTTGTGGCCAGGTCATAATGATCTTACATGTCCTCTACTCCAACTTGTCTTTTCCACTCAACCATAACTTTCATTTATTCATTAAAACAATCAACCATCAATCAATTTTTCTGGTCCGGCTATATTGACACCTCCTTTAGCAATTGAATCTGTTTGCTAGCTGTTAGATACCCGTGTTTCAAGGTGAGTGTGCAATAAATCCCGGGTATTCCAAAAATTTAGCTTAAGATCTGTCCTTTTCATCTAGAAATTCTCCCACGCAGGCCCAACATCGATAAATACCATCCAATCTACAATTAAGAATCATGGCTCAGACTGGGAAAGTTAAGCTTGTAAATTCGGGAGACTCGCTGCTTTTGCAGTCTCCAAAGACCAAGGCTGAGAAAACTTTTTCTTTGGCTTATGTTTCGGCTCCAAGGTTGAAGCGTGATGGTGAAGAGGTTAGCTATGATTATCCTCTCCTTTATGGGCTTCTTCCACCCCCCTAAAGTTTTAGGACCGCCAATGAGGCCACTTTACTGACAGTTATCCCGAATTAGCCTTACGCTTTTGAGTCTCGAGATTTTCTTCGCAAACTCGCTGTTGGCAAGGAAGTTCAGTTTTTGAAATTATATGAAGTCCCAACCACCGGTCGTGAATACGGCACTGTTACTCTTCATGATGGAAGGCCCCTCATTGAGCTTGCTCTCGAGGAAGGAATGGTAAAGCTCCGCGACGATGGAAAGCGTGAAGACCAACCGGAGAATGAAGCTACATTGGAGAAGCTTAGGCTTTTAGAAGCCAATGCTAGGGCAGAAG
The DNA here is from genome assembly GCA_024713705.1 of Morchella sp. 2018-W38C. Taxonomy (NCBI): domain Eukaryota; kingdom Fungi; phylum Ascomycota; class Pezizomycetes; order Pezizales; family Morchellaceae; genus Morchella; species Morchella sp. 2018-W38C. The sequence goes on along the minus strand of JAMJEX010000022.1, from coordinate 909,481 downwards.
GGAAAGGGATGTGGGGTGGCTCTCAGGATGGACGAATCGATTCCAGATATGAGGCACCTGAGGACCCCGTGCAGTTTCTGGTGAGATACAAAGGGGAGTCAATTGATGGTAAGGACAGAGATATCACTATTCAACCATGGATGAATCATTTATCTAATCAACTTTTTCTCTTTTTTTTTCGCAGCCATCATTGAGCGCGTGATATCGGGAGACAGAGTCGTTGCCCGTCTTCTACTCGAGCCCAAGCTTCACCAACAAATCGTGGTTCTTATTGCCGGTATCCGGGCGCCGCTTTCAAAACGTACGGATGTCACAGGCGCTGAACAGGCTGGGGAGGAGTTCGGTGACGACGCCAAAGAGTTCGTAGAAGCCCGTCTTCTCCAACGCACTGTTAAAGTGACTTTGTTAGGACTGAGCCCCCAGTCTCAGTTCATCGGAAACGTTATCCATCCCAATGGCAATATTGCGGTACTAGTGCTTTCACAAGGTTTGGCCACATGTGTTGATTATCATAGTATTATGATTGGCGCGGACATGATTAACTTCCGCGCCGCTGAGAAGACTGCTCGAGAGCAGAGATTGAGGCGTTGGAAGGAACACGTGATGAAAGCAAAAACCCCAAACAACAATCTTGATGCGGTTGTATCAAGAGTTCTCAGTGCAGATACAATATTCGTGAGGAATAAAGCCGGTATTGAGAGAAAAATCAATTTGTCGAGTGTCCGACAGCCAAAGTAAGTTGTACTACAATTTTTCTTCGATCCTTATACCTTCTATTATCAATCGAAACTAAATCGTGAAAACTAAGGCCTTCGGACCCAAAACAATCTCTGTTCACAGCTGAGGCCAAAGAATTCTTGCGGAAAAAGTTGATTGGCAAGCATGTACGCATTGAAATTGACGGGAAGAGACCGGCCACCGAGGGGTTTGAGGAGCGTGAGATGGCCACAGTCACACACAACAATAAGTATATCTCCCATTCATGAAGATCTTATAATTCCCAACCTAATAAATTATAAATTATGTAGGAATATAGCTCTGTTGCTTGTGGAGAATGGATGGGCCAGTGTCATCAGGCATAGAAAAGATGATGATGACCGCTCGCCAATCTATGACGAACTACTTGCTGCCGAGGTAGCGTATGTTTTACTCTTTCCCAGGCTAGAACTTTTCTTTTCAATACTAATCTTTTTCCGTAGTGCCCAAAAAGAACAGAAAGGCATGTACGCAGCCAAGGCCCCTCAAAGCTCCAAAATGGTCGAGGCCTCAGAAACCCCAGCCAAGGCTAAGGCTTATGTGACATTTCTTCAACGCAAGAAACGCACCCCCGGTATCGTTGATTTTGTATCTTCGGGGTCTCGGTTCAAGGTGATAATCCCAAGCGAAAACGCCAGACTCACTTTCGTCCTTGGGGGTATCCGTGCCCCACGAACCGCTCGCAATGCTACTGAGACGTCGGAACCTTTTGGCCAAGAGGCCCTTGACTATGCATCGAGGCGCTGTATGCAGAGAGATGTTGAGATCGACGTGGATGATGTTGACCGTGCTGGTGGATTCATTGGCACAATGTATGTCAACCGAGAAAATGTTGCCAAAGGCTTGCTGGAAGAGGGATTGGCAAGCGTACACGAGTACTCTGCTGAGAAGTCTGGCCACGCGACCGAGTTGTTTGCAGCAGAAAACAGAGCAAAGCAAGCGCGGAAGGGAATGTGGAAAGACTGGACGCCAGAGATGGACGCTGATGCCCATGAGGATGACCCGTCTAAAGGGGCCGCTAAAGACGAGGCCATCGAGAAGAAAAAAGATTACCGTGATGTAATCGTTACAAATGTCGATGAACAGGGTAAATTAAAGATTCAGCAAGTTGGAACAGGTAAGAATACACTCGGTGTCTACTACTTCAACTGTTATACTAACAATATCCTAGGTACTTCCGCCTTGGAACAGCTCATGTCAGCATTTAGAACCTATCATCTCTCGCCTACAAATAATAAAGGCCTCGAGGGACCTCCTAAAGTTGGCGAATACGTCGCAGCGAAATTCACGGAAGACAACACTTTCTATCGTGCTAGAGTGCGCCATGCCAATCGCGAGGCTAAAGAGGCTGATGTCCTCTACATCGACTACGGAAATTCTGAGAAAATTCCGTTCTCCCGCCTTCGTCCTCTCACCCAGCCTCAGTTTCAAGTATCTAAGTTGAAAGCCCAGGCTGTCGACGCTGTTTTTTCATTTCTCCAGTTCCCGACTCAAACAGACTATGCCTCCGAATCTGTGGAAATGATCAACCATTTGACTGCTGGTAGGCAACTAGTTGCAAATGTTGATTGGACCAGCCCCGAAGGGATTCTTCACGTTACACTATATGACCCTAATAGCAGTGATCGCATGGAAGCCAGTTTGAACTCTGAAATTGTTTCCGAGGGACTTGCCATGGTGCCCTTCAAATTGAGGCCATACGAAAGGGCTTATCCTGAGATGATTAAGTCCCTCAAGGAAAAGGAAACCACCGCTAAAGCTGAAAGGAGAGGAATGTGGGAATATGGTGACATTACCGAAGATTAAGCTAACACGCCACATATGCCGTTCTCGTTGGTTTACCGTTTCTTTTTTCTGTTTCCTTTCCATCTTTTATTGTATTTACAGCATGTCTAGCATGGGAAAAGGAATGGGGATATCTATAGCATGTTTATAGGGCTCTTTAGTTTTAATAATCGCAGCATGCATAAGATTTACGTAGAAGTTAGTAATCTTCCAAACTATGTTGTTCTCTTTAAAGGCATTAATTTGTTCCTCGATAGGAACGCGATTTCCAGCTGTAAATAGTAAACGTCTCATTCACGACTGTAAGCATGATACTCATCATCTCTGATTTGAGTTTTCCGGATTCCTGGAAGTCACGGATAACAAAACGGAGTTGGAGTCTCTAGGGATTCGGGCTGAGATGAGCTATAGGCCTATCGACCAATTGAGACGAAGACAAACAAAAGAATATTCTGGGTAGGCGAAAGTGGAATTTCCCACCACCAAACAACTATACCCAGACGCTTGTATTTCGTGGGTATCATTGGACTAGGTTCGGTAGAATGCTGAAACACAGTGAGATTTTGTTGCAAAAGTGGGGCGGCAGCCCATGGCCAGACTTATGGGACCTAAGGTAAACGGGATAGCCAAGAGATGAGTGAAGTGTATCAGAACCTTAGAAACTTTATGATAATTATAACCAAAAAGAAATGGATAAATGAAAAAAACACAGAGCTAGAACGATCAAGCAAAAATATAAACTGTATATGTTATCATCAGTACCCATTAGACTACAGTGGAGTCTCGATTGTACAGCACCCTACCAAAATTTTCGGCAACGGCAACGCTGCGACACCGCAACCCTGGGACACAACCCGATGGCGCCGCCCCATGCCCAAAAAGCCAAGGGAAGATGGCCGGAGTCTCTACAAATTATCAGCTCTTCAATGGATCACTTGTGGTTGTTGTGCTTATAATCGTGGTCCAGCAGGTGGTGTTCGAAGAGAACTTTGCCCGTACCGACTCGTTTGGGATTGCCCAACTATATGCTACAACCGATGACATGCTATTATCGAGAATGCTACTATCGAGACTCCGCTGTATATCTCTCTATGGGTGGTGGGATCATGATATACCACTCTGTTTGGTTTCATTGAGCATGAGAGAAAATATGGTGCTAACTACATGTACTGTCTAATGAGTCTCTTTAAGCTTTTGGTGGCCATGGTTCCTAGGATGAAGGAACTGGTCATAATATGAACCAAATCAATTTAAATCAATGGGACGCAGACTCAGCTATTACAGGACTTGGCACTGGGAACTTAATATGTATTCCTGTGATGTTTGATTCACCTATCCGAACGCAAACCGAATCTCTACGACTGGTTACCAAATAAACTAGCGGCAGTGAGTACGGAAATGCGAATCGTTTCTTGATGCAATAAGAAAAGAGGAAGATGACGACTATAAGCAGCGATGCTTCAACAACTCGGAATCATGACAATAACCAGGGACTTTTACCCGTGATGGTGGCTGCAGATTTTTGCTGGACCTTATATATGTAAGTCCGGTAACACAACTCGGTGTCTATTCTATGCAGTGCTAGGTGAAGTGTAACCGTGTACTCAACGGATGAATTCCGGAGCTCACGATGTTGAAAGATGCCCTCAGTGATACACGGGTAATAATAACATTTAGTCTCGATCGGTAATACTCTACTAATTGGATGAGACACTTCCTGGATCGTGTAAATACGAATACAGTTAGGGAGATCAACTCCCTACTGTAGGTATAGCTGGGGACACCTTTAACCGGAGCACTTTGTGTCCCAACTCTTGACGATAACTCCTCCACCACCACAACACCTAAAATTATTTTGACTCTATAGAATTGTAGAGCAGAAGGCAAAGAACCATTCTATAGAAAGAAAATTAATCTAAATCTTTTGGTTGAGGTGCTAAAGGGGTTTGAAGTTGGTGCACTTTTGGTGTAGTGGCCCCCAATGTCGCATCATTTTATTTCCCAATCGGGTAATATTCTGGTACGTCCTGCCTAGTTGGGATATAAATAGCCCAATCTGGCTAAGAACCTTAGTTCCAAGAATATCATCTCCCTATCATGGCATTACTAGCCACTTATTTATTATAAGAATTACTCAATACGGTAGATGATCATCCAAGATGAATGTCGCGGGCCCCCGGGTACAGGTGTCCTAGCTGTAGGTATGTCTAATATCTAATATGTACTGGAATATGGTTTTTCCGATGTTCTTGGAGTCTGATTGGTCGACAGTGACAGGGGTCTTTATAAACACGACGCATCAAAGTACTGAGCACTCACGAGGAGGACGGGGGCCGAAGGCCTTCACAATTCTAGAGAGAGAATTATACAGAGGGGGTGGAATGGGGTGGCCGAAGGCCTTCCACAATTCTTTGAATATTGATACCCATAACCCAAAGTAAAACTCGCGGTCGCGTTTCCGGACTGGACCACTATTGCATGCCATACAAAAGATAGCCTCGGCGGGTTTTTCTGTGTGTGCAATATCAGTTGCGTCCGGAAATGCGGGTATTGAAAGACGTGTGCCTAGCGCCTCTCCTGTAGCATTCTTGATTTTGACAAGCCAACCATAAGGCTGGGAACGCGATGCTCTTTTACCATCATGTGCCAAAAAACCGAGTGATCCCTTATGCATACTGGCGACAACACATCAAATCTAATGGAAATTCCTAGTTCAACACTTATATTATGATGGTTTCTCTCATGAACAAGAAAACCTACCAACCAACTCTTTAAGCCAGATAGAGCACTTAGGTTCTGGATAGTAGAGACTTTGCGCAAATGGAGCCAGCTCTATATTTTGATTATCTGATTGGTTAATGGTGTGATCGGCACCAATCAGGTTGCCAGAAAATGGAGCTGGCTCCATTTGCGCAAAGTCTCTAGTTAGCTCGCGGGATCATGGGTGACTGTCCCACCCCCCAAGATGCTTCCGCGCTCGATTGGACCGCTCCAATCTGGCACTATTGCAAGGGTTTGGCTTGTATGCCAGCTTTTTACAGTCCTTAAACGTCATACTGTAGCTATTCCGTTTTCGGTTTGCAACAATGGGGTAAAAGGATATCCCCTGTTTATGAAACCCCGGTCACTACGGTTGTATGGGACTCCATGGATAGCATTTCCCATTCAATGTCTATCGAGATTCTTCGAGATTTAGGATTTAGATATGGTCTAGCGACTCTGATTGCTGCATGCTCACCCGGATTTCTAGAAGCCCATTATCTAAAGTTTCCCCGGATTTGTATCCTGTCTGGCCTGCAAGCGTGACTCTGAAACCTCCAACCGACCCTTTAAAGTTGCATAAGTTACGCTCTAGAAGACCGATGTGTGTAGCTAGTCAATTTTGCCATCTGTGACCACAAATGTGGCTCGAGAGCCTCGGGGGTTAAATGAGACATGGGTATCTGAGTGTTGGGATAGGCCCGAGCAAAGAGCTCCTGACACCCCTATGGACAAGCTGTTGATGTTGGGAAAGATAGGGCGTTACTCTAGATAGGGCGCCCCCTATCGCATGAGGAAGCTCTCTGCATACGATAGTGGTGACGATGGAGTTGATGGAGAAGTTGGGCGGTAGCTCCCGTGCGGCTCAACAGGCGAAGATGACGTGATTACGGGCCCTTTGCAGCTTTTGTTTCACCCCAGCGAGCACCATTTGCCAGATAGGACTAAGCGGCCCGTCCGCGGCAGGCGCCAAACAGGCAAATTTCCAGGCCACGCGACCACTCAGCGATCATCGTGTACGCCACAGGGTTCAAAGATAACAGGGGGTTGCCTGCTGCTGCCTTGTTTCGGCGCAATCCCCGCAATTTCTGATACTGAGATGGCTGTGCAGCACACTCGGACAGGTGACCAAGCGGTTCAAGGCAAACTTCATAAACCATGTCGTACACTGAATGAGGAGGCCGTTGTTAACGATGGGTGATCTTCTGTCCGACGTGTCTTCGAACTGAGATCAGACAAGAGCATGCAGGTCCGTCGCTCAATCTACAACCTAGGTACATGTGTAGCCTGTAGGATCCAGCGAACCTCTGGCAGATGTACCTACAGTCATTTGAGGGGCAACAACGGACCTGGTTGAACGACAAACAGGGGTCTTTGCCAGTCAAGACAGTGACGCTCAGGCTGATATGCAACCACTTGTTTTCGTCGTTGTCCCAGGTTCGTCGTTGCTCCGAATTTGACTGTACAGCGACTGGAATGATCTATGGAAAAACAGGGGATGAAATTGTATGGCGAAATGTCTGTGCACTATATAACTGTTTTTTTCCCCATACATAGATCATTCCTCTCGCTGTACCTACGAGGAATGTGGATACCGGAAACCAATCAACAGAGATCACCCACGTGCACACGGGACATGCATATCCTTTTGTGCCAGACCAGACGCGTTCTTGTATCAGGACTTGTGGATAATGGTCTTAATATTCAATCGAGTCACTGTGTACCCAGCAAGTATAGTTGTCATAATCCCAAGAGTGTAAAATACAAAACAGAACAGAATGCATCAAAAAAAAAAGTACAGTACCAAACCATCCCGTATTACCTGAATAAAATTGTTATAGAACAATGAAAGAAACTCCAACGAAAATAGCCACATTGCCTAACTAATAGCTTTACTACTAGCATATTAGTAACATGAAAAAGCAGAGATGCATTCTAAGAAACGAAATCTCCAAGAATTACCGCTGCTTAAGCGTTATGGGCAAGGGCCTTCTTAGCCTTCTCAAATGCGGACCTGACATCCTCAATGATCTTGTCCTCAAATTCCTCCAAGAATGCCTCAGCTCCAGAGAGGACCTCACTGGTGACGTCTGAGACATCTTCGACGATTCTAGAAGGCTTGGAAGTTGAACCCTGGCTGTACCTCTCACCGTCAAAGATATCAGAGAGGTTTCCAGATCCACCACCGTTCCAGGCGAGAAGCTGAGAGTCATGTCAGTTTATAGTTCAAATAATAATGATAATCGGATGTCAGAACTTACGTTAGGGGTGTCACTGGGAATACCAGAGAGAACACCTTCAGAAGCAATTGCGATCATCTTCTTCTTGAGCTCAGCCGGTGAAAGGCTCTCAACAGCATATCCTGAGCTTGACTTAGGCTGGAGAGAAAGGAAGTAGGCCAAGAGACCGGCGATGTGAGGTGAGGCCATTGAGGTACCAGAAATCGTGTTGATAGCATTCTTGCTTCCAATCCAGGTAGATTGGATGTTTAAACCAGGGGCGAAGATATCAACGCACTTTCCGTAGTTGGAGAAGTAAGCCCGCTCGTCGCCAAGGGTAGAGGCACCAACAGTGACAGCCTTTGCAGCGGCAGCAGGAGAGTAGTCACAGGCATCAGCGTTGTCGTTTCCGGCGGCAACAGCAAAGTTTAAACCGAGGCCAACAGCGCCATTGACAGCCTGGTCAAGGGCAGGGGACTTCCCTCCACCGAGAGACATGTTGGCTGCGGAGCCCTTGAAGTTCTTGTCCTTCTTGGAAGCCGAGACTTTCTTCAAGTGAGCCTCAGCGGCCCATTCAACACCCTTTACAACATCAGACATCGTGCCAGACCCGTTAGAACGAAGGACCTTGACAGCGTAAATGGTGGCTTTCTTGGCAACACCATACTTCTTTCCGCCGACGGTACCAGAGCAGTGGGTACCGTGGCCGTTGCCATCCTGATCGGCGTCACCGTTAGGGACGGTCTTTCCCCAGTGGGCACGACCCTCAAAGTCAACGTGATCAACGTTGGTACCGGTGTCAATGACATATACGTCAACGCCCTCACCACCATGAGCCTGATGTATGTACTTGTTGAATGTGCCAAAATCTAGGGATTTCTGGTGCGAAATACGGGCTAGACCCCAGGGGGCGCCGTGCTCTGTCGTAGGGGTATCATCATCCAGAGCGTAGACCATGGAATCCTTCTCAACATAGGCGACCTAGATATATAAAACGTTAGTCTGATTGTAAATATGTGGGGGCGACCCGGCGCTAAGCGATGCGATCACGTGCACGCGTTCCGGTTGAACGCATGACACACCCGCGAGATAAGCTCCGGGGTAAACGGGGGGATGGGGGGAAGGAGGTTGGAGCTTACAGCAGGATGTTTTCGGATCTCTTCGAGAACAGAGTCGTCGAAGGCACCAGAGTATCCAGTAAGACCCCCAGAAATGTTGTAGGTGTGCTTCAATCCAGTCAAGGAATCAACATCAAGAACATCAACATTATTGGAGTGTTCCATGAGGGGAACCTGACTTCGCTTCCTGAGCGAAGCGACAGATGCCTCGTGAATGTCAGTCACCCAGCTATGATGGGCGCTGGCGACCTCATCACCGACATCCTTCTTGAAAACAACAATATAGTTGTTTGGGATCTCATGGTCGGCTGCCGAAGAAGAGGACAAGAGTGGAGCAGAGTCCTTGTTCACAACTGTAGCATCGTAGATTGGAGAAGCGATAGTGACGGAAATGGAAGCAAGGAGAACAGCAAAGTTGGCGGAGAGCTTCATGATGGGTAAATGTTATGTTTGGAAAGAGTGGGTTCTGGTATAAAATGAATAGGGGGTATGTAGATGTGTTATGCAAGGAGGAAGGTCAGTGGTAGTGAGGTGAAGAGGAATGGAAGGAAGAGGAGAGAGGAAGTGGGATCTGGGGGAAGATAAAGAGCTGCTCCAGCTGGGGGCTGGCGGCGACAGACTCATTGGCGCCAAGCATTGCGACTCGTCTCGGACTTGCATAGTCATCATGTCTCTTCTCGCTCGCACCCCTGTGGTGGCTATCAACCCCGTGAGATCTTCCATTTAACTTACGGAGACAAGAACCCGGCTCCTCCGTGCAGTCTAAGCGTGTGTGTTGATAGTGTTATCACAGGCTATCTGCCTATCTACTCTACCTTTCTATGTAGAGTAGACATAATAATGCGCTATTTGCTGTAGCTGCAACGCCCCGACGCGTACTGTGGATTTGGGCCATTTGACCCATTCGGCATGTCCTTACAGTGTACCTACATGTAGGTACATGGAGTCATGTAACAATCCCGAGATGTACCCGATTTATCAGAGATACATGTAGGTACTTCTTGTTGACCGGAGCTCTCGAATGACGCGAGCGAGCGGCTTGCCGCACTAAACCCTGAAGCCCGAAACGGTGAACATGAGTACAGGTATCTAGGTGTAGGTACTCGTATTCCTAAATGAAAAAAGCCGCCGTACAGATACATTATGTACATGTAGATATAGCCTCGTTTTGGGCACTGTAAATGAAGTCGATGCTACGAAGCGAGGAAGGTGGGATGTGTGTGTGTGTGTGTGTGTGTGTGTGTGTTACTTTGTTGAGGAATGCTTCAAGTAAGCCCTAGCTATAAACGAAACGAAACGAAACGAGATAATGGCTTTTGGTGTAGCAACACCGCATCATCTACCTAGCTTCAACAACATCGCGACCCCCCCCCCTCCCAATCCCCCACCAAAACCACCTTGGACCCGCACATATCTCTTTTCCACTTTGAATCATCGTCAAGCAAATACACTCCTTCTTGCACTGCGTCAAATATTCGCTTCGTTTCAATTCATCATCATTTTGTCGCTATTCTTTCCCGGTGTGTTTAGTCTTTTCCATCACAGAATCCGTAACATTGCAGTTAGACCTCATGCCCTGAATATAATTCTACACTTAAAACTTCTCTGGCTTCAAATATGGCTTCGTCTTCTTCTACACAGGCTTCCTCCTATGCACGGCGTCGAGTCTCTTCTGCCGCGTCTACAAAACCCAGGCTCATTGCCGAAATTAAACCTCTCCTCGATTCGCTCGAGGCCTCTGCCTCGGATCCAGACATACTTGTGCGGTTGCAATGGCTTTCTCTGATAAAGCGTATACTTGTGGACTCCCCAGAAGCTAAAGGCTTGTTTTCTCCATCATTCTCAGTATATAACGCCCCCGCCATTCCAGCGCACTGACCTGGACTCAACCCCGCTATAGATACCTTTAGAGCCTTGGGAGGTTTCAACTATCTTATATCTGCACTTCATTCATGCTCCGGTTTTTACAACTCTACCAACCGAACAGACGAAGAAAAAAACCATTTTATAGAGTTGATCAAATGTCTTTTCGGTGTGATTTCTGAAGCCTTGTTGGATCATCCAGGCAACAAGCGATTTTTTGCGAGAAAGATTGGGTGGGATAGCCTAGAGCAAGGCCTCGCAGCAACTGGACTACCTACTGAGGCCCCAGATCACTTGTTTGGGCTACTTCTAGCGTTTGGGATGGACGATTCAACGTTATCGAGTTTGGTGGTTTCTGTGAAAAGAGGTATGGGGGATACTAAGAAAACAGGCAAGAATACAGGCAAAACCACAGACAAGCACGGGAGTGAAACGGAATCCGCCATAGCAAAGGTGAAAGGAAGCTTTGGGAGTAAAGATATCTTGATGAATGCGGAGATAATCCCTTTGGTTCTAAGCTTCCAAATGGCCATGGCTCAAACGGAGGACTCGACTATCACCACCATTGTGGTTTTGCAGGCATTGCTTTCCATTGCTTGCTGTAGCAAGTTTAACTTAGTCGCTATGCACTCGACTGGTATATTGACTTCTATACTCCCCAGATTGTGGGATAAATCGATCCCTTGCGACGAGCGTATTGTTCTGGTAGAGTTCGCACAGTATTTGATTCAACTCGGGATCAACCATCTAAGCGATGCCAAATTTCTCTACCGGAAAGCAATGAGTGACGAACATGTTTCTGATTTTCTTCTGGAAGCGATAAAATCTTCTCGTGGGCCACCGCATATCCAGTTTGATCTTTCGCTCCATGGGTTCGCATCCATGGAGCTTTCTTCACTCGGTCGAACTTTCCCCCCCACCCAAACGAATGGATATACATTTTCTGCGTGGGTGTGTATCGATGCTTTTGACTCTTCCATGCACACCACACTCTTTGGGGTTTTCGATTCAACCCAGCGCTGTTTCGTTCTGGCGTATATAGAGCAGGACACTCGAAAATTTATTTTGCAGACTTCTGTTGCGTCCCCAAGGGCAAGCGTTAGGTTTAAATCGACGGTTTTTGAGTCTAAGAAGTGGTATCATATCTCACTTGTTCACCGACGCGGCCGGGCGACTTCAGCATCCAAGGCCGCACTTTATATAGATGGTGAATTTGTAGAGCAAGTCAAAGCCACATACCCTCAACCTCCACCCACCTCGACAACACCTGTTCAGGTTTTCCTCGGCACACCCTCGGATTTATCCCCTCGTATTGGAAGAGGCGTTGTTTCATCAAAATGGAGCTTGGGAACAGCTCATTTGTTTGAGGATACCCTCTCCGATGACTTGATTGCTGTACACTTCCGACTTGGTCCTCGGTATTATGGAAACTTTCAGGATACATTGGGATCTTTTCAGACATACGAAGCGTCTGCTGCGCTAAATATGAGAAATGAACTTATGCATCCTGGGAAGGAAGAAAAAAGTGATATTATCTCCGCAATAAGACACAAGGCATCAGCTATCCTTCCCGAAGTCAAGGTATTACTGAATATATCTGCCTCTCAGGTTCTCGATGACAAGGATCACAATAATATTGATGAATCCCAACTTGTAAGATCACTCTCGAGGGAGGCTGCGAAGAACCTTCAATCCTTAACCCGTGCTGGGGCGGTGGCTATTAATGGTGCAGTGCCTTCGGTTAATGAAGCATTGTGTCTTTCTTATGGAGTTGCAATAATGACAGGAGAGCCTATTGTTGTTGTGCCCCAGTCACTAGATGATGCGTCATGGAGAATTGGGGGTGCAGCAGCAGTTGGGTTGAAAATGGTTGAGGTTGCGGTGACGCCAAAGCAGGTGTGCAGGGCAGTTGAGATATTATTTGAAATCACCAAAGCGTCCTGGAGAAATAGTGAAGCTATGGAAAGAGATAATGGCTTTGCAATTCTTGGAAATCTTATACGGAATAAAGAAGGGAAAGGTGTAGTGGGGAGAGAATTGTTGCACATTGTTTTGGGCTTTGTTGGGTTCCGACGTGAAGCTCCGGAGGAAAGCTTCATTGTTAACCCACTTGCGTATAGAATACTATTGGTTGATTTTGACATGTGGAGGAAAGCAGATATCGAAACGCAAAAGGAGTATTTTTCCCAGTTTGTAACCTTCTGTCACGGGAGCAAGTACCACCATTTCAATTCAAAGAGGCTATTCCGCATGAGTAAGTCATTCTTTATCTTCGTCGAAAATCAATTCCTGATATGATAGAAGCTGATCGGGAACCATGATTCTATAAGGGATTGTCAAGAAACTTATGTTTGCACTGAAGGGTGAAATGTTTTCTCGTGAAATTCTTCCTGACTTTATGACCGCATTCAAAGCTCTCATAAAAACTAATATGTCTGCGGATGTTCTCCGATCTTTGGCTTTGTTTATAACCTATTCTCTCCACAAGAACAATCCAGCCCGCCCGTTGAAAGTTAAGAAAAGCAACGTACAGCTTCGACGGCAAGGTACACTTGGGTCGAGCCCCTCCGGGAGTGTCAACTTAGCGCCCCCCGTCAAGGTCGTCAATGACTTGAGTGTGGATGGATTCACCCGGCAGCAGATTGGTGTTATGGTCCTCGAGATGTATCAAGACCTACTCTTTGAAGATGGAAACAGCACAGGAAACCTGAAGAAATTTGCAAGGACGGTTACCAATAAGGTATAAACTCTACCCCTAACTTGCGCCTTCTTTTGGTTCATCTTCTTGTTGAACATGACCCTTCGTAATCATCAGGAAGCTTCAGGCATCCTGATTTCAAGAGGGTGGTCAGATCTTTCTGCAGCCTTACTGTGTCGTATTCGGCTAGGAACAACACATTGCTTCTTTACTAATGTTACTGGCTCCTAGTGGCTACTCTACCTATTGGCAGAGAACGAACCCAAGGTTGTACTTCTGGGGGCGAAAATCTTGGCAAGGCTTCTGGTCGTTCATGGGGGTAGCTATGTTACAAAGTTCGCCTCAAAAACTGGTGGCTTTGTGATTATGCGAAATAGACTGAAAAGGTGGTGGAACGTAGCGCCTCTCTGGCCGATCTGTTTTTCGATTCTATTCGGAAAGGATGTAGCCAAGGTCGATATTTCGAGGCCTCTGGGTTTGTATAGCCTTTTAGAACTGTTTTCGGATGGAGGAAAGGCGAGGGTAATCTATCCAGAGGTTTTACCAGTCATCGCGGGAATGTTGAAAGCTGGGGTGGGAACTATCGTCTCTGATCAAGGTGAAGACAATAATAAAGAGGCAAATGACCCGAGCAAGGAGGAGGATGGTAAATTACTGCCCACTCCACCAGTGAGACGAAGGTCCATCTCGCTATCTTCTCCACAAGGTAAGGATGATCCATTAAGCCTGTAAGTGTAAGTAGTATGTATATCTACTAACAGTCCAATTATCATTACAGCTCCAAAAACATCAGAAAAACGACTGGGAGAGTTAGCGAAGATGCTTCAAACCATTATACAATTTCTTTCGAACCTACACTCCACTTGTCCAGGCTTCCGCGAGTATTGCGCCAGCTCCACATATGTACAAGAATTATTCGGAATACTTTTCCCGGTTGTTTGCAGTTCAGATCATGTTAGCGCTGAAACAGAGCTCAATTCGAAAGACTCAGCATTGACATTCGACGGTGGAGATGTTGTGATTAGACCCCTATCATCCAATACTGCACCACCGATAGTTAGGACAATAACAGTGGATGAGCCCCCCAGCCCAACTGCGCCCAGATCTGAAAGATTGAGGAGGGGATCCAGCTTTATTTTGGTGACCTCGGAACCCACTGCATTTTCGCCATCCATGGCACGCTTATCCCCAGCTATCGGCACCGGGCTGAATGTAAATGGAAGGGTAGCGACATCATTGGCAGTTACGAATTCAGTTGTGGAGAGTTTATTGGAACTTGTTATGGGGGTGTTTGCAGACTTAGTTTTGGAAAGAAGGGAGTTTTCTGGGTTTGGATTGAACGCAAAGATTCCACCAGGGTTTCAGGAGCATCAAATCTACTTCGAAACCTATTTGCTTAGAAATACCTTGAACCACCTAACAAATTCCCTAAGCTTCAACATGGCACTGCTGTGTGAGCCTAGGGTCTTAACGAATATTGGGAGATTCACACTCCATGTTACGGATTGTGTTTATGAGGGTTGGTTTTTGAACGGCGCTGAAACATTACTGGATTTCGTCGGAACAGTCCTGGAATATCTCCAACGGCCTGAAATAGCAAAGAAAAAGAGTGTTCGTCTCTGCAGCCAAACAGTAACAAGCCTGAGAACTGTTGTTTCACGACTAGTTCTTTTCAGGCTTTCAGAGCTTGAAGACCCAAAGTCGGATGCAAAGCTAGTAGTCGACTTTCTTGGAAAGATTATGTACTGGCAAGCAGTCATATTTTCGCCTGATAATACAGATGGAGACTTTACACGGCTTATATGCTACTTGCTGTACACGCGGCTTATCGGCCAGAGAGAGGACATCAAACTTGCAGCTGTTAATGTAGGTGTATCCAATAAACTCCTCCCCAGGTCCGACTAATCTAACCTTGATTCTAGATGTTACGAATTGTGCTCGTGCAGAAACCGACAGAAACCTCAGCATTGTTGAGCCAAGCCAAAAGTGCGGATCATAAGCAGCTTTCATCAGGTTTTAAGAAATTGATGGAGCTAGTAAGAAATATGTGTCCTATCAAATACCAATACTAATAGTTTTCTAGGATAGTGATACATGGTTGTACTGGATCGATGATCATCGAGAGGAACTCGATGCCTTCTTTTGCGGTATTCTTTCAAAGGCCTGGGAAGCTTTTGTTGCAGAGGAGAATAAAAAAACCGAAGAAACCGCTAAGAATCGGGTCACTAAGCGTAAGGAGAGACTTAAGCAATGGATTTTGGAAGATATGAATAACGAGGACGTTTATGGTCGTCATGAATCCGCCTCAACTCATTGGATGGCCAACATATACGCTTCGGAACACCTCAAATTTCAAAGAGCAACCCAAGACCAGCAAGATAGTCTAAGTTATGTCGTCTCCATGTACTCTAAACTTGAGGCAGAGCTTATGAGGCCATGCGGACTCCTTGATGATGGACAAGAAACCAAATGGAGACTTGATTTAACTGAAGGAAGGAATCGCATGCGGATGCGTATGTTACCGGATTCGAGGGCCCATCTGCATAATTATCAACCAAAGAGAAGGCTTACTGGGGGTTTATCTGAAAGTGCTAGTCGGACCAGGAGTCATGCACTATCCGTGGAAGATGACGAAATTAGTATCATCACTACCAGGGAAACGGATTCTATGGATCAATCACATCACAACCCCGCTCGTGATGGTGGAGAGGATGACTTTGATGAGGATTACGAACTAGTGGACGATCCAAGGGAGGATGATGAAGGATGGGAGGACAAGAATAGGAAAGTTATGAGGACTATTCAGCACGGCGATGTTGTGGAATATGTTCACAATGTTTCTAAGCTCGTGGGACTGGAAGCTGTGGAGGGCCTTCTTATTCTTGGAAAGAATTGTCTCTATCTCATTGACAACTTTTTTCAAAGATCCGACGGCGAGATTGTAAACGTCTGGCAGGCACCCAAAGATGAGAGAGATCAGTATCTTCAGATGATTTCGGGGAGGGAAGCAGACGATCCAAAGCCTTTGAATGTGAACAATGACCACGAGACCAGACACTGGCCATTTGAGGATTTGATCAGTATCAGCAAAAGACGATTTCTTTTCAGAGATGTGGCATTGGAGCTCTTCTTTACTGATGGTAGGAGTTATCTTTTGACTACCATGTCCGTTAAAGACCGGGACTTCTTACATTCGAAGCTTTTGTCAAAGGCTACAAATGTCAACGGGGGTTCAGCAACACTTTACACAGGAGAAGCATGGAGGACAGACTCACTCAAAACTCAAGATAATACATCTAATTTTGGCTCAAAGCTCGTCAATGTGTTTTCTTCAAGCTCTCCGAACCCCGCGACAAGAAAATGGATGAAGGGCGAGATATCAAACTTTCACTATTTGATGCTTGTTAACACAATGGCCGGAAGGACTTTCAACGACCTCACACAGTATCCTGTTTTCCCATGGGTTTTGGCAGACTACACAAGCGAGGAACTTGATCTATCAAATCCAAGGACCTTTCGAGACTTTTCGAAACCAATGGGGGCGCAGACTCCTGAAAGACAGCGGGAGTTTCGGGAGAGATATCGGTCTTTTGAAGAAATTGGAGATAGACAATCGCCTCCTTTCCATTACGGAACACATTTTTCATCAGCAATGATTGTTTGCTCCTACCTTATCCGTCTCCAACCTTTTGTTCAATCATATTTGCTTCTTCAAGGAGGGCAGTTTGATCACGCAGATCGACTTTTCTATTCCATTGAGAAAGCCTGGACTTCAGCTTCGAAGGACAATATGACTGATGTTCGGGAACTCATTCCTGAGTTCTTTTTCCTACCAGAATTTTTGGTCAATTCAAATTCATACAATTTTGGCATGAAGCAAGGTTCAGACGAAGCAATTGACTCCGTAGTTCTCCCACCATGGGCAAAGGGTGATCCGAAGATTTTTATCGCAAAACATCGTGAGGCGTTGGAGAGTCCATATGTTAGTCAACATCTCCACGAGTGGATTGACCTAGTCTTTGGATTTAAGCAACGTGGAGAGGCAGCAATTGAGGCGACAAACGTATTCCACCATCTATCATATCATGGCGCTATCGACCTGGACAACATACAAGACCCTGTGGAGAGGTTGGCGACTATCGGCATCATTCATAATTTTGGACAAACCCCTCACCAAGTCTTTACGAGGACGCACCCTATAAGAGAGGAAATCACACATAAATATGCAAGATTGGATGTCGGCGCGGAGTCTTTGATTCGACTACCCTTCCCATTGCTTGATAGCCATGAACGAGTTCAGGCCTTGGTACATTCGTCAAAGTATGAGCGTGTATTCTGTTCAAACGCCTTCCGATTGAATATGCCACCATCATACGATAAATACATGGAATGGGGCTTCGTAGATGCAAGTGTTAGATTTTACCACTTTGAGAGCAAAAAGCTTTGTGGACACCATGAGCATCTGCATCAAGGACAAATTTCAACTGCTGTTTTTGCCGATCACAGAACCTTGGTAACAGCAGGAACCGATGGTACTATCTCAGTTTGGCAGGTTCAGGCAACATCGAAGTCGGTTGAGCTTCAACCAAAGGCTTGTCTCTTTGGCCATGTTAATCCTGTAATTGTCATGGCGGTATCGAGATCGTTCAGTGTTCTTGTCAGCGCTTCTAACGATAACACGGTTCTTGTATGGGACCTGAATAGGCTTCGTTTTGTAAGGCAACTAAAAGCAGATTCTCCTGTGAAGGTGAGCACAACTTCATCCCTACTTGTTCACGCTTGAAGCTTTATTGTGACTGATTCATATTCAATTGAATGATAGTGTGTAAGTGTCAATGATGTTACGGGAAACATCGCTCTTTGCAAAAATCCAGATGTTAGCATCTACTCTCTGAATGGCGACCATATCTTGACGCAAAGTATCTGTGATGGACCAGACGACCAGATATTATCCTGTGCTTTCTACGAAGGGCTGGGAAACGAATGGCTGGAGCGCGAACTACTCTTTACAGGCCATAGGCGCGGTATTGTTAATGTGAGAGAATATTCTATTATTCTTAGCACTACATGCTAATAGTTATGTTCAGATCTGGCAGAAGTCAATCAGAAACGGGCGGTTTGTACTGATTTTGGTGAAAACGTTGCACCATGTCAATCAATTCCACAGTGAAATACAAGTATCGGCGGGTATCACGGCAATTCTTCCAATGCCCCAAGCAGTGTACTCGGGCGATGAACAAGGGAGAGTCGTAAGTAACCAATGAAAGTATTGGGGAAGATTAAATGGACTAACCTGAGCCTTTAGTATGAATGGGATTGCCAATTAGTTCAAAGGAGTCAGTCACCGGCTCTTACTCGGTAGGCGTGTCGCTCGTGGGATTCTGAAGGGGCGTTTTTATGGGTGCTCGTTGGTTTTTTCAAAACATTTCTTATTTTCCTTTAACCTGTTTGTTTTGGTAAAGCTTTGTATAGTACTATTACACCAAGTCTCTTTTCAGGAGTGAAGATAGAGGCACTTTCGCTCGGGAACAGATTTACTTGATACTTCCTGGCCATAATAGGCCTAAGAATACGCATGAGAACAAATGGAAGTTATGATGAAGTTGTCGGTCTAGAAAGCCACTGGATTTCGCTGATATTTACCGCTTTACTCGAACAGTTTTGTCTAACGTAGAATCATCTGGGCCAGAACCTACTGCTCGCGAATAAATAAGAGAGCAGCCAAGGCACCTGGCGGATCTTTTTCCGGCTGTCTTTGGATTGTTACAGGGCATAAGTGCATGGAGATATATTACCTAGAAGTGCGACTGGCATGATTGGAAGTATTTAATTTGTCTTGGATGCATAGGGATTAGAACGATTTTTCTGGTCTCGCGTCCTGCCTGACATTTTTTTTTTGTTTAACTCATTAATTACATGCAGAGTCCTGCCTGACATGTGAATGATGCAATGACCGGAAATTACGATCCCGGCCTTCAGGCGTCCATTATTGAAGCTATATAGAAGTGGCGGCCTGAACCTCCAATGTCATGAAATTTCCCTCCATGTGCTGTCTAGGGGGGACTGACTGATAGTTAGAACAAGGCCTATCAATTCTACAGGCCCTAGTAATGTAACAAACACCAATTTTTAATCGATTGATTCTCCCTGTGGGCAGTTGACAACCAACTCTGAGACGAGGCCAGCGAGCTTTCCAGTAAACAAATACGGTTCGCAAGTCTAAGGTTAAGTGGCTTTTTGTGGCCTCATAGATGACTTCAAAGTGATCAGAATTCAACAGAACTCCTTACCTCTTATCCGATTCCCAGTGGTAAGATTTACTACCTACTAAATAACAAATAGTTGCAGGTGAATGATCGAGTGATTCATGGTGATTCATGAGAGGCCTTAAGTATCAGTGGGTAACAATGATATATTCTAATTAGCTAATCAAATATCACGAAGGTTCACAACCAAACCAGAGGTGCATAACATCACTTGAGTTAGGCATACCACGCCAGCCTTTGGTCCAAATTTATACTGAGCTGCGTTATATATATCGTATTTTCAGAGGTTCGAGGGGGTTTCATCAAGGGAAAAGAAACATCAGATGCACTTTAACTAGGCATGCCACCCCCATTAGCGATGGTGAGATCTGATATCGATATCCCCTTATCGTCCTGGGTAAATTTTTTTATTCAGGATTTGTAAACCGGCCGTGTTTGACTCAGGCAGTCATCAATCAATCGAGGGGGTGAGCATTATCCAGGATCAATTGCCGCTTTTCGTGGTGAATTTTATATTCGCCCGCCTTGACGAGAAGGATTGTGCAACTCTTGAGGCTTAGGTGCAGAGATTTATCGGGGCCACTAAGCAACCTTCGCGTGGTGCTCCTCGCCCTTATCCCATCAAACCCCAGGTTCGGAGGCGATGGGTCGGTTTGGTTTGTGGCCATTCTTTGGCTTCAAAAAGGTCCATGTAATTAAATTAATGGGATGGGGGAGGTTAAAATAAGCATTCGTTTGAGGTGACACAGCTGTGTCAGGCTTCCAAAAGCAAACAAAAGGCCCCCCATAGCGTAAATTAAACAACCTTGCGGAAGTAAATCGATAAAGATCGACCAGGAACGATGAGGAAGGTCAACAGATAAAGAATAGATATCTAGAATCGCTGCACGATAGAGATTCCTGGTGGTAGATCCGAAGTTCCGGGGGATGCTCTGAGCTGTGAGGTGCTACTCTAGAGCACTCGACAGATGTGGTTAGTCGGGTTCAGGATTGGTGCAGGCGGCAAGCACCGCAACGGGGAGGCACGTTGAATGTTGCTGAGCTGAGGCCACATATCATGGAATAGAGTAGAACAGGCACATGCAGAATGTGTATTAAGAGTTTAGCCTCATCACAGAAATAGAATACGGCGGTGGAGCCGGCGCTGGAATTTTTCCTATTCACGTTGGTCGATCCAGCAACCTGTTCACCAGGTACATGAAGCCGCGCAGAGGACTCACGATACATGTATTACCCACTCACCAAGATGGTGGGCAGTCTCAGTTCTTGTGTCTAAATCGCGTGAGAGCTCACCGAAGTGAACGTACTAGAGTACAACCTATTTTTTCTCTTTTTTTTTTTCCAAAGTAACGAACGGCCTTATGAATGTGCAGAGCCCAGAGATTATAATACTCGGTTGAATGGGTAGAGCACAGATGCGCAAAGCACACTTCACACTTCACTTCACACCCACTCACAGTCGAATTCTCTACTTATTCACGTTCAGATCCATATTTTTATTGACACGGGTGGGTGGGTGGGAAAGAGGCGGCGGGTATTACTGGCTGGCTCTGCAGAGACGTTCCCGGCAGGCTTCTTTATGGGCCTACTACTCTACCTACCTACCTACTCTGGAGCGTAATAGGTACCTTAGACATGTTTTACAGCTTTATATCGAGTCGGGCTGCATCCAGGTGCTGTGCGTAGAGTTCCAATATAATCGTATAGATTGTCTGTAGCACTCAGGGGATAATTTATTGTGCAGGGTGATGAATGATGATGACGATGATGCCTACATTATGTACATGTAGCAGTCCTGTGTTCTTTGACTCTCTCATAGTGGCGTTAACGTGCTGCTGTCTTGGCAACAATGTCAGTGTCCCCTTTAACAACCCCCTCTCCTCTTCTTTCTCTTTTTCTCTCCCCGTCATCAATTCCAAGAACTCCCCCACCAAGTGATCAGTCAATCAAACAAGGCAATCCCTTCCCCCCTTCCTCCCCCAACCACATTTGAAGTGCGTCTTCAACTCTCCCGTCAATTACAGTAACAGTCCCTGTTCCATCCCCCACGTCGTAACGAACTTTCTTCCAACCAACCCCTCAATCAGTTTTTCTCTGGCAGAACCCTTCTTTTAAGGACCTCTCCATCAACCTTTCTTCCTTGATAAACTAAACCCACAAAGCAACCAAAAAAAGAACCTAAAAATGTCTTCCAACGCCGCTGAGAATACCGAAGCAGTTTCTGCTGCCCCGGTTGATACTCCCACTGCTGTCGAGAACATGACTGATGCACTTGCCAACACCACTATCTCTGATGACACCAGTGCTGCTGATGCTGCTCACGCTGCCTCTGCTGCTGAGGGCAGGAGACTTTACATCGGAAACTTGTCTTATGCTACCACTGATGAAGAGCTGAAGGCTTTCTTCTCTGGGTTTGATATGTAGGCTCCCTCGAGCTGTTTGTGCTTTTTTTTTTTTTTTTGACACCTCCCTTACTACCCTTGTCCGGAAGCATGCATACCCGTTACGATATGAACCTTGACCCAATATAAACTGACATATCTCAAGTGAATCAATATCTATCCCGACAAACCCACGCAGCAACCGTCCAGTCGGCTATGCTTTTGTCGATCTCAAGACAAAGGAGGAAGCTGAGCGTGCTATCGCGGAGCTCAACGGAAAGGAGGTTTCGGAGAGGAAGGTCAGCGTCCAGGTTGCCAAGAAGCCTGGAACTGCCGCTTCCAAGAGGGAGGCTTACAACAACCACTCGGACGAGCAACAGCAGGAGGACGGTGAGCACCAGCAGCAGGGTGGGAGGAGAGGTGGTAGGAATTCTCGCAGGGGAAGAGGACGTGGCGGCAGGGTTAGTACTTAATCTCCAACCTATCATTGGTCCGTTTACTAACTGGGATTATAGGCTCGCGGTGGTAACCGTGCCAACTACAATGCCAGCGGTGAGGCTACTACAGAGGAGGGGACGACCCCCGCTGCCAATGTACTCCCTCTCACCGAGGCTACCAATACCACTGAGACTCCTAGCTCTGGTGATGCACCCACTGCCCTCAGTGGGCCTTCCGCCGAGGGAGACAATGTAAACTTCAGGGCCAGAAGGAGAGGTCCCCCCGAGAACGGTGTTCCCAGTGCCACAAAGGTTATGGTTGCTAATCTGCCGTATGAACTGACCGAGGAGGAGGTTAGTTGCCATTGATCACAGACTGAATATTCGGATGACATGCTAACTCTATGTCCCAATTATAGCTCTTGAAGCTCTTTGCGGACTATAGCCCGGAGAGCGCCAAGATTGCCCTCCGCCCTATCCCTCGCTACATGGTTCGCAAGCTCCAGTTGCGTGGAGAACCCCGCAAGGGCCGTGGTTTCGGGTTCGTCACCCTTGCATCTGAGGAGATGCAGCAGAAGGCTGTCAGCGAAATGAACGGCCGCGTGGTCAACGACAGAGAGATTGCTGTTAAAGTTGCTATCGATAACCCGAAGATGGAGGGAGAGATTGAAGAGGCCAAGAAGCAACAGCAGCAACAGCAGCAACAGCAGGAACAGCAGGAAGAGCAGGAAGAGCAGGAAGGGTCACAGGAGGCCAACAATGAAGAGACTAAGGAGAATGGCGTTGCCGATACTTTGCCCACTGCTGGTTACAGAGAGTAACCTGGAATGTGAAAATTTAACGGCTGAAAATAGAAGAGTTTGGGGGAAACGGTTTGCTAGAGGTCTTTTTGTTTTTAAAAACCAATACTGTCGTTTCTCTTTACTTGTTGTTTAGGTGCTTTTGAAAAAGTGGGGGTTAGGGCTATAATTTTATTTTTTTTTCCTTTCTTGTTTTCCGGCGAATGTGGGGCAGGGGTTTGATTTTCGCTTTTTTTTTCGCAGGATTTTTTCTACTTGCTATAATATTCGGGTAGTTGGGTTTAGTCAGTCTGCTTCCAAAGAATATGTCTGGAGGAAGAAAAAAAGTTGAGGGAAATAGGGCGGTTGATCTGAATCTGGTTTCACAGGAGTTGGTATGAGAGATGATAGTGCTTGGTTCCCTTTTTTTTTTTTTTTTTTTTTCTTTTTTTTTTTTTATCTTGATCATTTCGTAGCTCATTGGCGAAAATCAATGGTCTATAGTGGTCAACTTGATGAGTTTCATGGGCGGCCGAGGCGTTGCAATGGTTGAGAGCTGTAAATTGTGATTGTGAATGTGAGTGTGATTAGATCACCAAATATCACCCGATGTCCGAGTGACGAGCACAGGCAGGCCAACCACAGAGCCAATAGCGGATTTTCGAACAAAACCGTCCCAAACGAGCGTCCCACTTCTCCGACGACTGGCGCAAAGGGAAACGCTCCCCAGACTAGGGTTAGGTGAGGCGGTGGCTGCACGGGCTGGCCGGGTCAAGTATCAATCTGCGGGTTTGGGGTTTGCGGGTTCCTTGGGAGTTGGGACCAAAAACAGTGTGTTCTGGCATAATAATGGACGCCGGGCGGGGGGCTGTGTAGGCGAAGTATGTAGATAGCCAGAGCTCACAAGCAGCTCCAGCTCAGGGACACCCAGACACACACTCATCCAATCTACAGCTTTGCCCCGCGGCCCACATGGCCAATTCGCATAGCCAGAGGTTTTTTTTTTTGCAAACATGGGGGCGGTTCCCGCAACCAAAAGACCAAAGATGTAAAAAGAAAAGAAAAAGAAATGAAAGAAAAGAAAACGAAAGTGAAAGAAGAAGAAAAAAAAAGAAACAGCCATGTAGTCTACAATTTACTCTCCCCCCTCCTCCTGCCCTGCACGCCGTCCACCACGGCGTCGGTGAGCACGCTCTCGGGGTAGGACACGCCGCTGCCCGCCGCGCCCTGCCGGTGCCACGCGCCGCCGTCCACGACCAGCGTGGTGCCGCTGACAAAGTCGCCCGCTGGGCCCAGCAGGAACACCGTTGCGTCGGCGATCTCGCCCACGGTGCCGAGGCGCTGTAGCGGCACGGTGCGCGCCACGGCTGCGAGCGCGTCCGGCCGGCTGAGGCGCGTCATGCCGGCGGTGTTTTCGATGGGGCCGGGAGCGATACACTGCGGGACGGCGTGTTAGTCCTCTTCTTGGTAGGGGGGGGGGGGAGTCAATGATGGTAGATGTGTATATGTATGGAGAGAGAGAAGGAGAGGGGAGAGAGAGAAGGAGAGGGGAGGGGGACAGACGTTCGAGGTGATACCGTGCGGGCCAAGCTCCACGCACAGCACCTGGCTGAGCGCGTCGATGGCGGCCTTTGCGGCGCTGACATGTGCCTGGTATGGCAAGCCTGTGTAGTGCAGCGTGGCGCTCACAAAGAGGATCTTTCCGCGCGTGCGCTTCAGCTCTGGCAGCGCGGCCTTGACGGTGTTGTAGGACCCGAGCACGTCAATGTCCATGACGGCCTTGAAGGCGTTGGCCGACAGGTTTGCCGTTGTTGCGAGGAAGTTGCCGGCGGCCCCGCAGCTGTCGGCCAGTCAGTCAGCCCGGGGGGGGTGGGGGGTGGGCAGAGAGAGAACACACATCACGTAATCCACAGCCCCCAGCTCGCCCACCGTGCGCTCCACCGCCCGCTCCATCGCCGCGGCGTCGCGCACGTCCGCGACAATGCCGATGCACCGCGCGCCCGGGCGTAGCGCTGCAATCTCGCCTGCGCGCCCGTGTGTCTTGGCTGGGTTGCGCCCGATGATGGATGCGTTGGCACCGAGCGCGACGAGCGCGCTGACCTGCGCGGAGCAGATGTCGCCCTGCCGGGGGGGGGGGGGTTAGCTGTGGCTGTGGCTGTGCGGGGGGGGTGGGGGTAGTGGAGACTTACTGCGCCGCCGGTGCAGAGGACGACTTTTCCTTCTGCGGGGGGTTAGCTAGTTGGCGGGCGGGCGGGCGGGCGGGCCCGGGAGTGTGCAAGGGGCCGGCGTGGGAGGGGGGTTGGGGACTTACCGAAGATGTTGGGCGCCCAGGCGGGCGACATGAGCGGTGCCGGTGGCGGCGGCGGCGGTGGAGCCATTTCCTGTGTGTGTGTGTGTGTGCGTGTGTGTGTGCGTGTATGAGTGAGTTGTTGTTGCCGTGTGCTGTGCGGGCGCTGTGAGTCGCAGCCGGCGGACGACAGCTCTTTTTGTAGCTCCCCCCTCACACCCCTAACCCTGGCCGAGACCGGCCCGGCGTGACTAAACAGCGGGCCGTGTGCCGAGGCTGCACGCGGCGCCGAGTGAGAGCTGGTGACTGCGGGGTGTAATGATCGCGGGGGTGGGATTTGCATCTTGGGGGGAGGAGGGTGCCCGGGAGAGAGAGGGTATTCACAAAGACGCTATGCCATTCTATATATATATATACAGACACAGACTGCTGGATCTAGCTGGCTATGTACATACATACAGAGCTTTTGATAGGAGACAAGGAAAGAGACATACAGTTATAATTCGTCTAGAGAATTCCACCCCCCCCCCCCCCCAGCGCAGCCCCATCATCACCGGTACTTTGCATACTCGGCCTCCTCCTTCCTGCGCTCCTCCACGCGGGCAACCACCTCCGGCCCCCACACGTCCGCCGCGCTCTTCCGGCCCTTGAGCACCTCCTTCTCGTGCTTCTTGGCCTCGTCCTTTGTCATGACCACGACGCCGTCAATGCCGATGCGGTGCTCCTCCATGCCCCACACGCCCCCGTCCTCCCTCTCCGGGAGCGCCTCCCACCGGGCCAGCACGAGCCGGGTGTAGTACCCGCTCACCACGCTGCGGCCCTTGTACACCTCCTCCACCACATAGCCCGCATCCTCCTCCCTCAGCGGCACCCTCAGTCCCGGCACGTTCCCGCGCAGCCTGCTCTCCTGCCCCGCCAGCTGCGCAATCATCTCCTCGTACAGCTTCCCGCGGTCCTTGCCCACGCTGTACTCGAGCGGGTACCCCGCGATGCTCGCAATCACATGGTTGGCCACGCACAGCCCAAACACGCCCGGCATCGTGCCCAGCACCGGCAGGATGCGCACGCGAAACTCGGGCAGCGGCGCCAGCTCGTCCACGCCGCCCCTCGCAAACTCCTCGGCCGACAGCGGCAGCAGCGCGGCCTTGCCGGGCCCGGGCTTCTCGGTGCTGTACACGGTGGGGATGCCCGTGACGATGCCCTTCTGGCGCAGGCGGCGCCGCGTGGAGCGCGAGAGCGGGTCCTCGCTCGACTCGGAGATGTCGCCAATCTGGATGCGCGAGGGGTCGGACTTGCAGCCGGCACCCATGGCGGAGATGACCTTGAGGCCGCGCGCGTGGCAGTAGGCGAGGAGGTCGACCTTTGTCGCAATGTTGTCGATGGCGTCGACGACCCATGTCGGGCTGCCCGCCAGGAGCGTCTCTGCGTCGGCCAGCGTCCACAGCTCGTTCCGGGCATCAATCTCGACCCACGGCGCCACGGCGGCCAGGTGTGTTTTCAGCGCGGTGACCTTGGGCGTGCCAACGTCGGCGAGCGTGGCCACGGCGTGGCGGTTGAGCGAGGAGAGCGACACTTGGTCAAAGTCGATGAGGCGGATCCTGCCGACGCCGGAGCGGACGAGCATGGTGGCGGCCCAGGAGCCAACGCCGCCACAGCCGACGACGATGACGGTGGAGGAGCGGACTGCGGCAAGGCCGGGGGCGCCGAGGAAGGTGGCGTTGCGCGAGAGCTGTTCGGCGATGAGGTCTGCGGGGGTTAGTGTGTGGTGGGAAGGGAGGGCAGGGTGGGGGAGATTGTACCTTCGTCCCAGTCGCCGCGGAGGGCAGATGCAGCGAGGGCGCGATCCTTGTCGGCATCGGCGGAGGCGGCGGCGCCATAGTCTGTGAGCTTGAGGGACTGTCAGGTATTCATTTTCATTGCTTGCATTCTCCACCACAACTACTACACAGAACCATTGGCACCGAGAAGACATACAGCCACAGACTCCGAGCTCTTTGGGATCGAGTCCTTGAGGTTCCTCAGCCTCGACAGGCGGTTCACCTTTTGGAACGCGAGGATCGTCGAGCCCACCACCACGCCCGACACGAGCGCCGTCAGGGCCAGCTGTGTGCGGTGCGACGAGAGCAGCTTTGCGTCGATGTTCATGACTGCCTGCGGCGGGAGCGGGAGTGAATGAAAGTCGCGGTGGTGATGATGATTGAATTGCAGTCCAGTCAATGATCAATGATACATGTATCCACCGCTGCTTTGTGGGGGGGTTGCAAGTTTGCGTTCTGCGGCATGCCAAGACCCGGCGTGGCGGTACCTGGGCGTGGGGGGTGTGGCCAAGAGCCACACAGCCACAGCCACAGCCACAGGCCACAGGCCACAGACACGGCCACAGGCCACAAGACCACAGACCACAGGCCGCAGGTCATTGGGCCCAGCGATGCCACCCCCGGCCGGATGAATGAACGAGATGGAGATGGAGATGCACTTTGATCGGGCTTCTTGTGATTGTGTCCCAGCGGTGGTGCCTGTGGTTCCTGTGCTGCCTGTGCTGCCTGTCTGCCTGTGGTTCCTGTGCTGCCTGTCTGCCTGTGCTGCCTGCTGCCTGTGCTGCCTGTCTGCCTGTGCTGCCTGTCTGCCTGTGCTGCCTGTCTGCCTGTGCTGCCTGTGCTGCCACTGCTGCTGCTGCTCTCTTTCTCTCTGCAGTGCTCGAGGGACCGTTGGAAATGGAGTGCACGGTTCCACAGACAGCACTCGTCTTGGTATGGGGCCGGGGTTGCGTGTACATATGTGACTACGGCATCTCACCAGCGAGTACAATACATACCTACAGCATCTCACCATAGCGAGTCACGCAGCCGTCGAGTGGCTGACTGGCTGCAGCCTCTCTCTCGCTCTCTCGCTCTCTCCCCTGCCCTTCCCTTCCCTTCCCTTCCCTTCCCTCCCTCCTCCCTCCTTCCCTCTCCTTCGCTGAACCCTTCCCTCCCCTCCCCATTCCATATCTCATCCTGTCTCGCCACAGCACATAGAATATACACTGCCTGCTGTGCACTTACTCCTCTTCCGCCGCCGTTGTTCTCTTCTCTACGCTCGTTCTCACACATACCCATCCATTCACACGCGACCGTTCCTGCGTTTGTTCGTTCGTTCGTGCCGCTCGCTTCCTCTTTCTTCGCCACTGTGATCCATTACCCAGATACTCACAACCACCACTGCTGCAATAGCCACCACCACTAAATAACTAAACCATACTATACACACACACACACACACACACACACACACACACCTCATAACCAATAACCAAGCTGTAGCACCCCGGGCTGCCGCCGCCAACAGCAATGCCCGCCTCGCCAAACTACGAATCGATAAGCCAGAACGATACCGACAATCTCCTTGCCACTCCCGGTGATACTCCGGGCGGCCGACGGTACTACATCCCACCCCATCCCACCCCATCCCATCCCATCCCATCCCATCCCATCCCATCCCATCCCATCCATCCATCCCCTGTGATACACGTCAGCCCAGTCTGTGCTGTACCCTGTAGACCATAGTATGGAGTGCATGTGTGGCTAACAGCTTTGGCCCTCCCGCCCCACCCGCTAGCAGACGCCAGCGCCATGGAAAGTCGCTTGTCCCTACCGGCGAAGCCTCATGGCTAAGTAGTGTTGTCAATCTCATGAATACAAGTATGCTTCCTCCTGCCACATCATTATAGCTGCAGCCCAGCGCGTGCATGAATGAGAATGAGACTCATGGAAGCGAAATCTGTAGTTGTCGGCGCCGGTGTTCTTGCGATGCCTCATGCGATGGCAAAGTTTGGAATCACCCTGGGCGTATTCGTCATTGTCTTCTCGGGCTGTATGAGTGGCTTCGGACTGTACCTGCAGGCGCGCTGCGCAAAGTATGTCGAGAGGGGCACGGCGAGCTTCTTCAGTCTCAGCCAGTTGACATATCCAAATGCCTCGGTCATTTTTGATGCTGCGATTGCGATAAAGTGCTTTGGTGTGGTCTCCCCCATGTGTGCTGTCTTATCGATATCTCGCGGGTTCCTAATGAGATTGTGTGTGACAGGCGTGGCTGTATCATACCTAATCATCATCGGCGACCTCATGCCCCAGGTAATCCTCGGCTTCAACGAGAGTGCGGCCAGCATCGACTACCTCATGGATCGTCGCTTCTGGATCACCGCCTTCATGCTGATCGTGATCCCGCTGTCGTTTCTGCGCCGCCTAGACTCGCTCAAGTACACCTCCTTCATCGCCCTTGTCTCCATCAGCTACCTGGTGGTCCTTGTACTCGCGCACTTCATCATCGGCGACACACTCGCGGACCGGGGCCCCATCCGCCCGCTCATCCCCTCGTCAACCATCGATGTTCTTGGCGCATTCCCCATCATCGTCTTTGCATATACTTGCCACCAAAACATGTTCTCCATTGTCAACGAGATCAATGACAACACCCACGGCAGCACTCTGAGCGTCATCTTTGGCTCGATTGGATCCGCAGGCTTCATCTATCTGCTCGTGGCAATCACAGGCTACCTCTCGTACGGTGACAATGTGGCTGGGAACATCATTGCCATGTATCCCGGTGCGTGGACGAGCACGGTAGGCAGAGCCGCAATTGTCATCTTGGTGGTGTTTAGCTACCCGCTGCAGGCACATCCTGCAAGGGCTAGCGTGGACAACGTGCTCAAGTGGCGCCCAGCGCGGGGTGGTGCGGCCGGAAGACCCATGGTGCCGGCTGTGAGGAGTACTGAGATGAGCGATCGCCGATTTGCAATCATCACGACACTGATCTTGGTTGGGACGTTTTTGACGGCAATCTCGGTCAACAGTTTGGAGAGGGTGCTGGCGTATGTTGGCAGCACTGGAAGTACGAGTATTAGTTTGTGGGTTTCCCCCTCCATCCATCACATGTGTCAAGACTAATTTAGCGTAGCATCTTGCCGGGGATTTTCTATTGGAAGATCTCGAACCCTGAGGCCGACCACCACGCGCTACTGAAGGACCACGAGGACTTGGACGACGAGGAGGTGGGCGAGTTTGTTGGCAGCATTGACAACTGGAAGACCAGACTGCTAAGGAGAGGAGCGCTGGCGCTCGTGTGCTATGGGTTTCTGGTCATGTTTGTGTGTCTGGGTGTTAATTTACTCGGACATCCGAGTCATTGAGTAAGTTATAAATATTTATACTTGGAGCGCTGATGGAACACCAGCAGTATGTGGGAACACTTTTAAGGTTTGATTTTTTTTCTTCTTCTTTCGATATGCAGGTGTTCTTGCATACCGGGGGAAGCTGCATAGGTGGTTCATTATCCGGGGGGGGGGGGGGGACGCATTTATCTCTGGGCTAGAGTTTCTCGTGGGTTTTCTCTTCCGTCTATTGTTTATTTTTTATATTTTCGTTTTCTTCTAGCTTGTGATGCCCAGCATAACTTTTATTGTTTATGGCGTTTATTCGTGTTGTAGTGTCTTTCCCCGTCCGGCGACAACAGGGTATTAGAGTAGGGTAGAGTATATAGCCGTGTGTGAGCCTAGATAGGCTTATTTATTGGTTCTGTCTGATATATATGTAGTATTGGTAGATAGTCGTAGATAGTGGCATAGCGGGAATTGATACAGAGGTTGTTGCCGTGGTTGTGAAGTCCCAGAGGTGTTGAAGCCGCGAAGGTGTCTGTAAAGCGTCACGGAAGCGATCCTTTCAATGTACCAGTACTCGGAACTGGTGGAAAGAACCTTAGAAATGACTTTTGTCGAAAACCGCTTATGCCAACTTTGTATTCGTCAGGTTCCCTCTGCCCCGCATATGGATACCAAAAAAATATATGTACCTTTAGTCAACCAAGTGGTTAGTAACTACAAGTACACACCTTACCAACCTTTAGTCGATCAAGACGTCACTGTAACGTTATCAAGTAAAGTCGGTCAGACTAAACCTTTTAGATGGGTGAGACATTCGATATGCAGGTACAACCATAGTCGTCTCCGTAGTATGTTGATTTCTAGACATACACTTAAGGTTCGTCTGACTACTCTATAGATAGCCCCCCCCCCTACTCAAAACCCAGAAATTGAACCTCCATGTCAGGGCCTAGTCCCGAATGACTGTTATTGATTCCACCGGGAAGCCATATTGATTGACGGATGGGGATGGACCCTGTATGGTGTGTGTGGCTAGAGGGCTGGTCTGGGGTTAGGTACATACATGTATTGTACCTACTTGTTTACCAGCAGAAAATGCAAGTGACGGAAACAGGGATTATTTGTATGAGAGAACAACGCCACTCCATACAAATCATCCTTGCCATGAGCGACTGGTTCCTCTGCTGGTAAGCAGGTACTTGGATGCGGCGGCGGCTCAATCTCAATTGAGGAAGGAATTGATATGTGCCGCCCAGGCTGCAGCTGGCACCGCTGTAGAGTACCTGTGATGCTTACGGATTAGTAATTATACATACATGTATGTACACTCTTATGCTCTCTGTCAATACTTTATGACCCGAAGTGTGTGCATAAATGGCACTCGAACTTGGCACATGTATGTTATCACCATGCATCCCCCCAGATGGTGCTACTTGGGGGATGGATCGAAAAATAAGACCGCAATTCTGGCAAAGCAGCAGTCTGGGATAACACCCCCCCCCCGACATCTCGCCAATTCTTGCGGGGGAAAAAGAAGAAAAGAAAAAAAAAAGATAGAGGGTGGGGGGGAGGAGGAAGACCCGTTTTTCTTCGTTTCAGAACTCGGCAATCGTGAATGAAGATACATGTATGTACACGTTTTTAGCCACAGGAACAATGAGCCGGGTGGAAGGAGATCTGAAGTATGTAGGTACATGGTGATGACAGGCGCTCGCTCTGATTTGCTACTAAATTTACACGCAGCGCATCATCTGCGGCGGCGGGTAGCGACGATAGAAAAAGAACACCTAAAGTAACGCTTTTGGGCATGGAAGAGCCCCCCTCATTGCAGATCTGGGGGGGGGAGAGGGGGAATATAAAGAGAGGCACTGCTCACAAGATAGAGGGAAGGGGTACTTACGCCGCAGATACTAGTGTTCTTGTCAAGTATCTTCGCCTCTTTGCAGTGCGTTCTCGCCGTATTTAGGCGGTAATCCGGAGCAGGACTCACCACTTCTACATTCACATACTCAACCTTCCGTTTAATTTACTCAAAAAAGCACTTTTTTCTTCTTTCCTTCAGGTAAAAGGAGCGCGGATTTGGATATTGGAGAGGGATAGTAATTCAAGGATATCAATTCTTCCATCTCACGTCGTTCTTCATGCGAGAGGGAGAAGCAGCATACCCGTGATATATATCTGCACTTGATATAGGGTGACCTTGCTTTCTATTTTTTTTTCCTTCTTATTGTTACTGGTAAGCCGGGAAGGATAAGCTCTACTCCCCAGATCGGCTGGTCTACCGTTCAATTTACGCTTTCCATCTTCCTATCGACCTCTTTTACTGCAGCGAGTCCACTTCTGGGCGTTCTTTTCTTTTCTTTTTTACTCTTCCCTTTGGGAGCCGAAATTTATTACTAGTTGGTACTACTAGTAGTTCGTAGCATAAGCGCACACACACACACACACACATATCCCGTTCCACCAGTCAATAATACACATGTAGGTACAGCCTCACTGCCCCCCCCCCCTCTCCAGTACGATTTTCTCATCTGCATAGAGCAAGGCTCATGATTCCCCCCCACTCGTACCTCATGTTTCCAGTCCTTTGAAGTGGGGAGGCTAGTAAAGCAAGCAATACCTTCGCCATACATGCACATCATCTCCTTCTCTTTCCTATTAAGATCTTACTATTTTTTATTGCTTGGTAGACCCACTTGCCTGCTCTTTTTGCGGCGTACCAAACGTGCCAAACACATCACATATCATACATACACACCCATCCCTCCTCCACCACTCATCTCAATTTCTGTTTCCATAATACTCCGCCTGCCTACCTACTTCTAAAGGAACTCCCCTCCCACATTTCTATTCCTCTATTCACACTCCCTCTACACCCACACCGTCATCTCTAGCTACCATTTCCACCCCTTCATTTTACTAGCACTAACAAATAATAATTAATTGCAACACCTGAAGCTCACGATTTTCAGCCCTTGTCTCTAGCACTTTCAAAAAGCAGATCCATTGTTGCATTCAAGCCACACGGACAGCCATACAATTAAGGCCCACTTAACCACTCTCCATTCTACGTGGTTGTCGCTACTGCCATTCGAGGGTCTACGCTGCTCATCGTGAAACTAGCCCCTGCCGCGTCCGCGTCCCACCTTTTTTTCTCTAATTGATTGAACCGGAAGAGCGCTCTGTGCAGCACCACTACCACTTGCACCCCCATCGTCATCTAAGCACTCCCCCCCCCCGCCCCCCAGGTCTTCCCTGTCAGTGGTGCTTGCCCCATCGCAATTCTCCTTCCGCCATTCCACCTGGGATCGCTTCCTCCCTCCCTCTTTCCATCCCCCACCCCCCTAACCTTTTCATTGCAATAACGACACTACTGCCAAACCCGTCGGAGCGAACAAAAATACTTGGGTTTCCGTTTTCTGCTACGCTCTTTCTACGACTGCTTGATCCCGTTCACTTTTTGACATCTCCTTCGTGGGGAGTTACATGCAATCCTACACCTCCCTTCATCAACCGACTGGAAGAACAATGCAAGGGCAGGATAAAGCAATGTCGCGAGGCAGGTCCTATGGCGGCTCCTCGAGAGCGGACTTTGGAAATATAATTGGCGATCCGTTCGCTCTGTCAACCATCTCAATAGCTATAGTGAGTAGCGCTCATATATCACCCTTTTGTTGTTGCTGTTGCTGTTGCGGTTGCGAGGGGGGGGGGGAGATTTAGGAGCCCGTTGCCGAGCAAACAAAGAGAGTTATCGTTGGTGTCGCTTGTTTACCACTTACTGACAAGCACAAACAGATAGGATGGCTGGTAGGGTTCGTCTCACAGATGATTGCGGACGCCGATAGAACGATTGGGAATTTCCCAAAGTTCGCTTGGTGGTCGATCGTCTACGTACTATTTTGTATAATTGGGGTGATCATTGTAGTATTAATGGATTCGGCACACAAATATCAGATGGCTGTAAGTTTTTATTCCAGTAATTGGGAGCGGCCTTTTTTTTCGTTTTATGAAATCTATTTACTGATTCTTCTTCGCGGGGGTTTTAGATCGTAGGATATCTTTCAGCCGGGATGGTATTTACCTGCTCGGCTGCAAACACGCTCGTTTACACCGATAGGGGAACCATGCAAGCGGCGGGTGCTGGTCACATTATCCTCTCCATCGTCCAGGTCAGTATTGACGACTTTTACTGCTCGTAATCTCCAAAGGGGGGGGGGAAGGTTTATTAAACTGTTTCGTTTTTTTCTCTATAGATCATCTGGATCTTCTACTTCGGGTCGACCCCCGACGCGTTATCACACGCCTATGTTGATTCGTTCGCTCTGCACAAGGACCAGAAGCGGTCTCAGAGCACACACCCGTTATCGCCTGGCTACCACGGCGACAGGCCGCATACCAGCACTAGTAGCCATCACGCACCACAGATGTACACTAGTGCGCAGCTCAGCGGCTTCGAGACAAGCTCTCCGCAACCCGGTGCTCAGTACAGGGAATCCATCAACAAGTATGCTTCGCCCAACAATGCGACACCTGCCCCTGGTCCTTCAACTACACCCCAGCCGCAGAGTGCGGCGATCCAGATCCCGCCGGACGAGGTCACCGCTCCCACCGATTACCCATACAGGGCAAAGGCAATCTACTCGTACGATGCCAATCCAGAGGATGCAAACGAAATCTCGTTCACAAAGCACGAGATTTTGGAGGTTTCGGACGTTTCTGGACGATGGTGGCAGGCGAGGAAACAGAATGGGGAGACGGGTATTGCACCATCAAATTACTTGATATTGCTGTGAGACGGCGGTGTAATTGCATGTTGCAACCCGGGTGGATTCGGCATTGTTAGGACGTATGGGCTCAGAAGGAGAGTGCAGGTGTACGAGATTGGGACTGGGGAATCATCGGTTGTAGGAGTTCCGGGAAAGGAATATACAAATTGGCGTTCACCAAGATCTTTTGGATATACTCAGCTGCTATTCTTCAAAAATACAATATGCGTTATGCGGACCAAACTTTTACACGCAATGGGGTTGGTGGAGGTGATTTTCTTGGGGGTTTCTTCGATACACGCATCTCTTGGTAGCGATGTTTGGGAAGATCTGGCCTAGTCGTCGTCAGCGCGCTAGGCCACTTGGGTTTTATTAGGGGAAAGGTCTGGGCGTCCAATATTCATTTGTTTTTGTTCATTTGTATTTTTTTTTCTTTCTTCAGTTCTGTTTTTTTCTTTTCTTTTTTTTTTCCCTGGAGAGGTTTTACTCTATTTTCTCTATTGATTTACATACCCAAAATCATGTTTTACATACCCCCGAGTTCCTCTCTCTTTGTTTTTTTGTGCGTAAAGGAGACGGACGGTCTTCCTTCGGGCGCAAAGGGTCTATCTTGAATCCCTTTGTTGGTTAATGGATTCTCCTGTCCCTCCCCCATCTGCGCGCCAATTCCATACAGCAATCTTTCTTCATATATTCTTCCTTCCACGGGAAATTGGTTTCTCTATAATGTGGAGGGTTCTTATTTTCGGGGTGATGAGAGATGAACTCTTATTTTATTTGGAGCTGGTTGGGAAAGCTCTAGTTCGCATTTTTGTTATTTTGTTTCATTCCTCTGTCGCCTCTAGTGTGCGCAGGTGCACCGTAGTAAGTTAGTTGCTAGTTCTGGCAGAAGCAGTATGATATCTGAGGGAGGGGGGGGGGGTGGTAGTGAGTTTACTTTTTAAGCCAAGATATTGCGGGTATTCAATGCTCAAAAGATTCGATACTTACCTACTACGCACATGTCCGCGATTCTCAGAGATGTTGCGAGCCTTTTGCTTTTTGGTTTCGGCCCGCTCCGCACGAAACGTGGGTCCGGGAATTTCTGGGACGAAATGAAATACCGCCAAAACTCGATCAAACTTGCTACAAACGGATACTTCTAATGCTGATCTATACCCTTCAGCCAATCGTTTTAGAGAAAATCCCTGGGCGGAGACAGCCAATTTTTCGAGTTTTGGCGGTATGTACCTACAATAGAACTCACTGCACCACCAGTTAGAGCATCCAGAGCAACAGATGTAACCCACCAACCAAAGATAGGGGCAATGGTCGGTAGGTTGGGTTGGGCCGGGTTGGTTGTATTGCACATTCTCGTTGAGCGCCCTGGTTCGCTGCGCGATACATTGCACCGCGATTGGATGGCCTTTTTATATTTTAATTATACAGTACCAAAATAGGGGATGTAATGCGTACAGAATTGTGTAAAACTTCCGAATCCTAACTATTATACCGTAGCAATACCGTAACTATACAGTACATATAGCTTTGCAGTGTTCTGCTAGGTGCGGTATTGGATCCACCCGCCTTTTTTGGTACTGTATGTATGTATATATATAAGTATCATTACATTATTATTTCCCAGCGACCAGCTGATGTCCTCTAGGTACGCAGCATCCTTCCCGGCAATTCCCCGGAACCGTGCCGATTCCTACTCGGAAGTCGGTGCTCCTGTTAACACCTTTGGAGATAAATATAGTACAAGTAGGGCCACATAAGCTTCCAGCAAAGCTAACAGCTGATTCTTTTTTGGGGGGAGAGGAACCGAAGAGTGTGCTTGCTCGAGGGTCAAGATTCATTTTTGATGAGACCTACTCTATGAAGCTCAATCAGTACCTCGATAGAGTGACAATAAGATATTCTGGTAATCGCGGTGACGATTCGAATGGTGTTACAGAAGACTGAAACATAAAAATACAAGAGATCGCCGTCTAACCGTTTCTAACCTAACCCTGCAAACATCACAGAAACTTGCCGCGCTACTCTCCTCCAAAAACCTCCTCGCAGGTCAATAGTGTATCGTAAATTACCATAACTTCTAGAAATAAAAGAATAGCTAATAGAAGCCCCCACAGCATACCTCTTTCTCCAAAGACAAAGTCAAAATAAATGAAGATTAAACAGATGCAGGCGCAAGATAGATTCCGGTAAAGAGAAGGGAAGTGAAGTTTTGATAAGACGAGCGCAAGCCCGGTGCATCACACAGCAAAACCGAATATCAAGGTAAAAGTTATTACAGATAAATGGGGGAAAGGCCCTTGAAAAGTTGGAAAAAAAAGTCCTTGCTGAACAATACTACAGAAGTATAATTAAACACTCGTTCACACCAACCCACACTCGCTCAATCATTTTGATACTCGCATCCAAAACCGCAACGAAATCCCTATAAGAAACAATGAAACAAGAAAATAAAACAAGTGTTACAACAACCCCCATAAACCCTTTACCCTCCACCTAGAGGCTGTGCAGAGAGATGCCGGCGAGATCCGCCGTTCATGATTACGGAAGGTAATGAAGCTGTTGACATTGCCGTTCCAGTCATTTGCGCGGAGTCAACTGCTTTTATAGGAGCCTCTTCCGCCAGGTCCTCTTCTTCCTCTTCTTCCACCTCCTCTTCAGAATCCTCATCGTCACTCCTAGTGTCCTCAGCTTGCCCTCCCTTGATAACCTTTACAGCCACACCGATGATCATGTAGAACCACATTAATGTGAGTACTTGCAATGCCAACAGCAAAAAGATAAATCCCATCAGAATAGGTTTCGTGAAACAAACTGCCTCTGTTGGGTAATAGAACTGGCGGATCAGAAGCGACCAATCCTGGATTATATCAGGCATAGGCGTTTGAGTGACAGAGCCTGGGTGATAGCAACCCTCTGGGATCATTACAAGTGCGTCTCTCCAGGCAGAATTGACAACGAGCATGTAACAAATATGTCGGCCGACAAACCAGGTGATGAGAAAGACACCAAACGCCCAATCGCAGATTGT
Source organism: Morchella sp. 2018-W38C (assembly GCA_024713705.1). NCBI lineage: Eukaryota > Fungi > Ascomycota > Pezizomycetes > Pezizales > Morchellaceae > Morchella > Morchella sp. 2018-W38C. The sequence continues at coordinate 871,201 of JAMJEX010000022.1, read as the reverse complement.
ACTATAACCGAGGTACTTAAGCATTTTGGCAAGCTATTTCGGGCAATTTTCAGTAAGCGGGTCTGGCAGAGAATCGAGGAAGAGGCTCTGGCTCACCGGCAAAAGTGTGTCCACAACGTCCATGACGCAAAGTATCACATTGCCAACTCTGGTCATGTGCAATGTGTAGCTCGTGAACATGAGTGTACATGTAATGATGTGATGTGCAAACATTTGGTAGTAGTCCTTTCTTCTTTCTTCAATATTGAGGACGAAGATTTGTTGTAGCCAGAACGCGAATTGAACCAAGTAATACCACTTGAAAGTACCACCCAAATCGCGCAGGGGCCAATTGGTCCACATCTCAGGGAGGTTGAGCCAGTACGGGCTGTCATACATCAGGTACTACAGGTAACGGAAGGGCATTGTTAGTCTTTTCCGGCTCTTTCGCGCAGCCATGCTACAGGAATATCTTTTGGAACGGAATTTGGGACATACCATCCCCAACGTCCAGAAAACAGAGTAGTAAACTAACAACCATGCTTGCTCAGCAAACCTGATAAGGCCTCTTTTGGTAGAAATTCCACCTCGTCTAGCCAATGGGGTGAAAATATAATCCATGGCAGTTGCACGAAGGAAAGTAAACATCACTATCCAGAAGGATAGGAAATAAATGTCATCTTCACCCTTGCCATAGAGATCGGTATCGGGATTATGGTAAGATATTTTGAAGAGTTTAGTGGTTGTGGATCGGTATTGCGGAAGTAGAACGTGAATTGCCGCGAAACAGGAAAGAATTATGAGTGAGAACTCTGTGAATATAGCATATTAATAAATTTCATGTCAAGGATTGTTTTGATGAATGTTTGCACATTGAGAGTGAGGGGTAAAGTGCAATTGTCATACTTACTTATTTGTCTCTCGACCATATAAGTTGCAAGGCGATCAAATGCCTTAAGAGGAGGCTTTGCATCCTTTTCCTTCGCAGGGCTCCTTTTTCTTTTGACTTTCAAGACCGAATTGTGAGTTGTGGCCGCAGAAGATCTCCGTCGCGGGACAGCCCCCTTTACCCCATTCCTTACGGATCCTGCACCCATAGAACCATTTCTTGACCTAACTGAATGGCGCCGACCACTAGGCCGATCATCGTCTGAGATGGGAGAATACATTGACCACTCCGATGCGGTGGTTATAGAGGTTGGTGTTGTGGGAGCTAGTTTCTGTATGAGCGATGTGATGTGATGATGATGAGGGTGATGGTGGTGGTGGTGGTGGTGGTGGTGGTGTTGTGTAGCTGGTGTGAAGGACAGGGAGATTGATAAGGAGGTGGAGGTGTGAGAGAGGGTTGAGGGGGTTTAGTTGAGCACTCGATGAGGGATGGTGCTACGAATTGGTGCGAGCCCAATGAATGGTCAAAGGCATGAAAGAGAATGTGACCTGTTGAGGACAAGGGAAAGTGGTAGGGAGAAGAGGAAGATAGAAGAGGGGAGGAGGGGATACTACTTGGGAGGATTCACAGGGGGAGAAAAGACACGGTGAAGTTGAGTGCGTGAGGAAGGGACCTTCAAGGAAAGGAGAAAACAGGCCAGACCAGACTGTACAGAGGAGGCGGTGGTGGCGGTATTCAACACAAGAAGGTCCTCCCAGCGCGGCCGATGTGCTTTACGTGACATACATAAATACACTTTAAGTCTACAGTTTAGAGAGTATGCTTTATGGACACACAAATTATGTTGTGAGGTGAATTTTTAGGTGTGTACGGTACCGTATTATCATAGGTAGGCCCTGAGCGGATCAGGGTCAATCAGCACCCAAAGAAAGGGTCAGGTCAGGAACCAGGGGTTGAGAGGGTAACTGATGCCCCGTGCTTGCTGAACCCCTCAACTAAAGAGCGGCACCAATCAACACCCTCAAATTCGCGGTCAGCGTAACTCTTTGTTAGCCATCACTCACAAAACTGACGCGCTTAAGCTATGCATAGATACTACTCTATCCCCATTCCGAGCGCGCGAGCGGCTGTTACCCTTCCATGACCTTGTTAGGAGTAGAAACCCGTCCGTGTCACGCCATACTCTTTTTTTTGTGTAGCGGCTCTGCACAGTTCAAGCCAATAGTTTAAACCCTTTTGTTTTTGTTGAACCGAAACTCGCCTCCTGGAGCGTGATTCGCTTTGTTATGCTACTTTTTATGGTTGCACACATACAAGTGTGGTGCTGGAGAGTAGCAGGTGTAAATCTCTGAAGGTACATACAAGTCAACGAGGTCACTCGGAAAGCTATCTCGCCCCTACATTTCCTTGCCCATCCAACAACTTATTAGTACCTGGTACCTTCTCTACTCTCTCCCTATTTTCAACTAAGCAATGGATGATTCAGCGGATACCATAGCTGAAGAGACACTTTTCGCGCTCGAGACTCGTCTGCGCCGCTTGGAGTTTGTCCTTCAAGGTTCAAGTGAAGATCCCATCGGCGAATTACACGCTCTGGGGGGGGGTGGCCAGAGGAACTCGGTCAGCGCACGTCTCAATGCACTAGAAAGAGATCTAAACAGGCTCTCTGCAAAGTCACAGACCGTAAAAGACATGCTCAATCTTCGTTCGTCCCCTCTCGCATAGCTATATACCTGTCCCGTCAAAGTAAGCTCCAGATCATCCAATAACTTACGATAATATAGATGCCAATTTTCCCGAAATCTTCAAGATCGTTCATCCCGCCACCCAAACCTCAACATTAACCCCCGAAGAAAAACTATCAACTGTTCTTTCGGCCGCCCCTTCGTTCCACGCTACCTCCTCACAATTGACCTCCATAATGGACACCCCCATTCCGAACCCGTCGATATCAACCGACCTGATTGCTTTAGTCCCCAGGATAAACAGAGTGCAGGTGGTGCAACTGGCTCAGGCTCAGGAGATCGCTGATTTGAGGAAGAGAAGTGCTGCCTTGTTGGAGATGTGGTATCTATTGGGCATCGAAGGAGTGAACGAGTGCTTTGCCGAGTGGGATGAACGAACCTTGGCAGTAGACAAGCTTCTATCAAGGAAGATTAAGGCTGCGGAAAATTCATAATATCATGCATTGCCATTGCCCACCGAATATTATTTTTGGGGCTTCGCCTGCGTCGTCTTTTATAAGAGGTAGTCCACTTCTATGTCCGGTCCCAGATAGTCTGGCCAAATACCATGGCGTTTAGTAAAAGTTCATGAGAACAACAGGCATTGCAACGGGGCGATTTTTCATGACCTTTTACTGAACGAGTACATAAGTACGTATAGTTTACATAGGCTAGGGCAATGGTCTTATGAGACCCCCGCCTTTCGAATTCGTGGCCGCTGCGGTTGTTTCATGGTTTTAGTTTTTTTCTTCTTCAATAAATCTTACTTCCTATAGTTGTGAATACGTATCGGAGGGGGGGGGGGGGGTTAAAGGTAAGTACTGAGAACCCCTTTTGGGGAATTTTAAAAATGAGGGTTTGGAAAGTAATCTGATTGGGCTGATATGAATCAAAGTGACACTTGGCAGCCAAGCAAGTAGCCCGTTGCCAGCTTTTGCAACCTCCATCACTCCCGCTCAACCACAATTTTATCAAATAACAACTCTCAACAAAGTCTGGCGGCCTGATATGATAGGCAGATGACGCGGTAGGCAGGGTAGATACTACTGGTTTTTTGTTTATATTTTTAACAATTTAATTCGATTTTTTAAAATCAAAACGTCTCGGTATATTTTTTTCACATAAGTCTAAGTAAAAATGATACTGCATCATTGGCTGCCTTTGTTGCTACCCCACGGCGTTACCACAAAATCAACCAATAAGAAAAAAACATAGGAGTATCTTCCTTCGTACATGTACCGGGTACTTTAGGTGCACACCCGGTACTCCTTTTTTTTTCCTTTGAAATCAAGTGCTATTGTTTCTAGGTACAAGCTCCGCATGCAGTTAAAACTATGGCGTATGCACACCCGGTACTCTACATGTAAGTATGTATATTCATGAAATCTCACTCGAACTTCAGATATTACGTAACACAATATAAGCCAGAACCTGCGTAATAATAATAACCAGGACTGGATGCCTAGATGCTAAAGCTCCATATAGATACCTGGAGTTGACTCGCGGTCTTGTGTGCATATCAGAGGAATGGGGATTCTTCGTGACTACATGTAGACTTCGTCTTTTCAGCTTTCTGGGGGCGTTTGTTTACACTTTATTCTCAAGCTTTATTACAAACCTCGTTTTAGGGATCGATCTCTTGATCGATCATTCTAGCCCTAATTTAAACCTAAAAGTACATGTAACTAGCATACGTAGATGTACATCTACCATTCAGGGTAAACAGATAGGACATGGCTTATAGGATGGCCTGAAGCTACTGGGTGGGATCGGTTCATATTATTTTTGAACTAAATGCTCTTGAACAGATGAGCACAATATGGGTGTCGTTTCGAGTGTTTCAAACGTTTTACCGTGAAAGACCCTGTTAGCCTCAGGCATGTTTACACCCCTTCGGCAATATAATAGAGGACATAATGCATGCCGTCTACACCCTTAGGTATGGGGGTGGCGGGGGGCTAATTATACCCAAGAAGAACCTACACGTATCAAAGTAAAGTCGGAATCTAGGCCGGTGTATAGTGTTCCTTTAGCTATAAATTCAATAAAGATTACGGCCATTATTTTGTGCTAAACAGTAGGGGCCCATGACGAACCCAGGAGTTTCAAACCGAGTTATTGCTAGGCAGATTTAAACTGGTTAAAAACTGGCTTGGGGAATTTTTGTATGGGTTAGGGTAATTTGGGTGTAAAATTGGATTAGACAATGAAATTTGGGTAAGTTTGGAGTGGACATCAAAATTACATGTAGTTTATGATATTTGATAGTTAAAAACTGCTGTTTATGACAGGCTGAGTTCACGATGCTGTTTTTGACTTGAATCATATGTACTCACTCTGCCAAAATTAAGTTGCTGCTTACTTAGTATTTTGTCACTAAATCATACTTATATGTAGTTGGGGTTGATCGGCGGCATTTTAATTCTGGCACCACCCTAACCCTAGCCCACCATCTAAAGAAAAAAATGGGTTTACTTACGGTTTCTTCATGCAAAAACACTCCTGCACTTCGCCGGGAAGATTTGCATCAGATTTTAACCTGACTTTGATTGATAACGAAATGGGAAAGAAAAGAAAAAAGAAATGGAATACCAAAATACATCAAAATAAAAAATGACACCACCGGCTCCGCCCACCATTCTATAAGCGCTGAAAGAGTAAAAAAAAAGGAAAGAAAAACCCTTCTGCATTTTGTAGCTTTTTGTTTTTCTAACTTCGTCAAGTCGTAAATGTCTATATTTATGCAGCCTGGTCGTAAAATAACAACTCATCATTTACTGGGGGGATTTATGCGTTCTGATTCCGGCTTCCACGATCCTGTGGTACGGAAGCCTGTTAATCCTACAATCATTTACAGGGGGGGGGAAGCGACGAACCTTCAAAATTGTGGTGAACAAAGGCCATTGGATCATCAATCTCTCCGGCACCCATTTGACCAACCCCAGGGGAAAAGCTGGTTATAGGCAAAACCACCACATCCCCAACTTTCTTGGGTTCTTTCATTCCGGTAAAATTTTTCCAGGAGATACCGCCTGTAGAGGCGCTCATGTCGAAGAAAGCATCATCGTTGAAGTACTCGAATACTGCATCAGTCCAGACTGCCGGGCCTGTCCACTCCACGACATTATCGTGATCTATCGAAAGTTTCTTTGCCTTTTTGCGGTCCAAAGTCTCCATCGTGATGTTGGCAACAATTTCGCGTAAGACAGGGTGGCCTGGTTTCGATTGAATTGTCCATTGACAGAACTGTATTCTCCTCGAGTACCATTGACTCCAGTCTTCACGATCAGGATCTGCCTCAATCCCTACAACCATCCCGACATCGCTGAGTTTAAAGTTGTCTGAAAGCCAGTCAGTAGCTGGCTTCAAGGCAAGTGTATCTATATCGGCGTATATTCCGCCCCGGGCAAGTAATATGAGATATCGAAAAAAATCGGCTTTGAGAATCGGCAACGGTAGAGCATCATAAGCATCCAAGACATCAGGAACGCCCGAATAAAGATGTCTTATTAAATGGTTCGCAACCTGATCTGTAATGACCTAAATAGCAAATTAGTAACGACCAGTGCGAATAATATGTTGAGCGGTACCTCATGTATAAAATCCGGGTGCTTCTCGGTCCAGCTGGCTTCGGTGATACGAAACTCTTCTTTGAACTCCGCACTGGCTGGAGTATATTTCCATGTTTGCCAAATGTACGCAGGAAATTTTGACTGCACATGGTATGGAAATTGATGGGCAAGTTGCTCCTTCAAGGGAAGGTTCGCCAAGTTGGATATGGAGGTTTGTTGTTGCTTTGTGGGTGTATCAGCTCCCGATGAAACTTTTCGCGGGCGGTCTGTAAGAACTTCGGAGATAGGCTTGGAGTTGTAGGCGGGTGGTTGTCTGGTTGATGTTTTCTCTCCGGGGGTGTCATGCTCCTTCGGTGGGACTGGCGGAGGCTCGGCTTCAAATGGTGAGGGTGAGTGTGATCGTGGATACAAGAAGAATATACAAAAAAGCAACAATGCTGAGAGTAATAAGGCTCTCTTGAAACTCATCATGACTGCTGGTGATATTGTATCACGGAAGGCAGGCTACGATAGTAGACAAATAGAAATAGTTGGATGGAGATATATTGAACAGGAACCTGGTGATTTAAGGCGCGTTTGGTCTTAAGTGTAGAGGGGGGGGGGGGGGTAGAAGTAAGTGTATGAAATGGAAAAGAATATCCAGTACTTATATAAGGTATGATAATTATTTCAAGTTATTATACCAAGAATTGAGAGGGGACCAGCCAAAACGAGGGGATAGGTGAGGGCTGAAGGGTGAGGTTGTATGTCGCTAAAAAGAATGACAAGCGGGAGAGACAAGCACACAAACAGGCAAAGCGTTTAATGAATCGAGAATGAGTGAAAGAGTGAAGTTATTCCGCGGCTGAAGAAGTCTTTGAGTGACAAGCAGAAAGCGTGCCTAGGATGGTAGAGTAAGGTAACTGGCTGTAACGGTGGGTTGTCTAAGCTATTTACGTTTCCAGGCACTGGTGGCACAACTAGTCGCTTGTAGCGGTCGCTAAGGGTTTTTGATGATTTTGATTTCCTGGGCGATATAGTAACCAAGGTTTGGGAACCGTGGAGGAGGCGAAGCCAGACGGGATGATGAGAAAATAGATATAGATATACCGGCGTTTGAATGGTGGGGGGTTAGGGGTACTCTTATATAGGTGTCTAGGAGGGCACTGGTAAGCCGCAATGTGCAGGAAGGCTGCATGGAACTTTCTTCTCGTGCTCCGTTCCGTTCCCGCTAGCGACTTGTCGATGCTTGCGTGGCCTACATGTATTCTATGAATTATCATCTTCATACAGCCGCATATAGTAAACATTATTCCTGTCGCCCTTTTTGTATCTTTCCTTATCCCTTCGTGCATTCCGCTGATGGAGGGCCCGCGATGGTTTGGTGATAACCATTAAATCTAATAAGTAAAGAATGAGTCATAAATGGTGACTTCACAGCGAAACAGATGCCCAGAAGTTTACTTGAGGGTTAAGCGGGCATAGTTGCTTACTATCCGGCCGTTTGCATTTATCAAATTATTAATTTCTAAATACTTGTGAAATATCTAATAATGCATATAGATACATGTACACGTTAATTCCCTAAATTGAATATATAGAGAATCCTGCTGTCAGCTTGACTTCTTGACTTCGTCGATTACATGTAGGTATAGTATACACTAGGACAGAGGTTTTGGTAATATACCCTTTTTATAGCGAAAGTAGCCATGTTGGGCTGCCCGAAGCAACCACCCAACATCATCAGAAGAAATTCTAACTGTTCAAGGATAGTTGGAAATTATCCCAAGTTGGAGCTTAGAGAATTCTAGAATTTTGTGTCCCATCTTGTGGTGTGTGCACTCCAATTTTTAAAGTGATGATTTGGGTGTTTCTGATATTGTATACAAATCTTGTGTTGCAACGGCAGCCGAAAATTTCCGTACCCCGAATATACCCAGCCAGGCCTCTAGTCAATTAACTACATGTATGCACATGTATACGTAGTTCAGTAAGGCACCATGAAGGCTGGCTTCTACTTAATTTGGTGAAGCTGGAGCTAAATTACAACTTGAAGTCTACAATTGCAAGAAAGGAGAGCCTGACTTCGAGCCCTTGTAGAGTAAGAGAAGTACTATCCATAACTTCATAAAATTATACTTGAGCTTCAGGGCAGCTCTAGTTTACGGAGTGAAGGTTAGGTTTACTATGCAGTAAAACCTCCACTTAGTGTCCGGTCCTGAAAACGCACGAAAGGGATCATTAAACAACAGAAGACACATTAATTTATTAATTTGGTCGATCGCTAGATGTAGTGTGCCTGGTCGGTGTTGAACAGGAAGGACCGATACCCGGAATTCCTCCGCCCTGGTTTAACCAAGCGTCTGGGATTGGGCTGCTGCTGCCAGCCACGAAAATACGAGTAGTTAGGTACACTTGTGCATGCAGTACCTGTATCCCTTGGACGGATGAAACTGTGAGCTAATACTAGCCCAAGCAAGTATCTAACACTTATTTTTGATTGGCTCTATGTTTATTCTCAACCATTAAGAGCAACGGATATACCCAACTCAGTGCGTGCACGGTCCAGGCTGCGAATTTGACAATTTCATCCGTCCAAGGGATACATGTGTATTAGACCAACAGAAAAAAATATCGGCAAATAAAGTAGCAAGTATGGATATGTACCCAGGGTGTCGGAAAATGATACACATTCGGTGATGTCTCAACAATGAGAGAATGAATCTTCACATCCCAAGGTCAACTCGAGTGTGTTGATTCTCTTGCTGATGAAAGAATAAAAAGAATGACTGTCATCAATGTTTTCTGTTTTTTTTTAATACTATATGTTCTCGCTACCTTGCAGTGTCTCTTTGTTTTGGAAGTGAATATTTTATTTCCAAACACAGGTCAATACATCCTCAGGCATAGCAGAGATATTCTGTAGTGTTTTGTGTTGTGTCAAAATATGAGATTTGGGCGTTGTCAGGCCAAAATATGCATCACTTTCCAACACTGGGTACATGTTCTCTATTTCACAGAGGCCATCAAAAGTACAATCCTGAGTGCATAGCTATTAATTGCGCTTAACTAATCACACCAACCTTGTATCGCTACCAGAGGATTGTATTTTTTTTGCCGCTTTTTTTTGTTGCACATAATTAGGCCCATGACGGCGTGGTGATAACAAGGGTCACAGAAGGTGTCTTCGTATTATGTATGTAGACCGAGTAAAAGCCACCCTCTACTGATCGTATTTCTGGCTGACAAATCACACCAGAACGTTTCATTCTGAATAATGGAAACTTAGTACTTCACTCGGAGCATTGATTACATGTAGTCGTAAAGATGGTTTCTAGAATAAGGCGTGCTTCAGTAAATACAGAGCTCTAAGTGCTCGAGCTTTTTGTGGAGTGTCTAGCAGGTCGAACCATGTCACCGTGCAGGGACTGATCGCGTCATTTAGGGTTGGGTTTTTAGATCAGGGCCCATGCAAAATATTTGCTGCCCCACAAAGGTGCAAACATGTATGTATTATAATGCTCGTGAGAGCCATCCTTCGTCGCAGTCCTAACTCCACCAGAAAGTACAAATACCTAGTTGGTAGTCCCCCCACATAGCTCGAAGACAGCATAGGACGAGAAGATCGAGAAGTTTGATATAGTGACGAGATGTCTAGCAACATAAACCGACAGTTACTAAGGGTTCTATGTCATTCTCGTTCTCGGCAGTATAAAGCTCTGTCCGGTCCGGCTATCGCTGCATCGCCATTCCTAACCTCGAGATTAGGGCGCAGCAAGTATGTGTCGTCTTCATCGGTTCGAGGTTTTATCACATCTGCACCGCATTTATCGGGAGCCTCCAACCCACAGATGGCGTTTCCGTGCCTTGATGCCATAGAGATGCGAACGAAAGAAATCGAATCGCGCTCCATGGTGAATGGCCCCGAGCCTTCTTACACAACTGGCGCTCACAAAACTTTCACATCGAAAACTCCGATGCTGTTAGATTACGGAGGCATCCTTCAAGAGTTCACCATTGCCTATGAGACATGGGGCGAGCTTAATATCGACAGATCGAATGTTATACTCTTACATACAGGGCTCTCTGCATCTTCTCATGCAAAATCGAACCCGGATAATCCAAGGTTTGGATGGTGGGAAAAGTTTATTGGACCAGGCTGTGCTCTAGATACAGATCGTTTCTTCATTATATGTACCAATGTCTTGGGTGGATGCTATGGGTCTACCGGGCCATCGAGTATCGATCCCGCAGATGGCGAAAGATATGCGACTAGATTCCCGATAATGACTATGGGAGATATGGTCAGCGCCCAGTTTAGACTTCTGGATAATCTTGGGGTGGAAAAGCTCTATGCTAGTGTTGGCGCTAGTATGGGGGGAATGCAGAGTTTGGCGGCTGGAGTGCTATTTCCTAAGAGAGTTGGAAAGATCGCAAGCATCAGTGGTTGTGCTAGAAGTCATCCTTACAGTATTGCCATGCGGCATGCTCAAAGGCAAGGTAAGGTTGCACTTTTTTGAATTATATTTCAGCAAAGAGAAATCAGTGTGGTCATCAGCCGTAACTAACGAGAGAGAAAGTCTTGATGGCCGATCCGAACTGGAATCGAGGATTTTACTATGGCAAGGTCCCGCCACATCTAGGTCTCAAGCTTGCACGCCAGATTGCAACTGTAACATACCGATCCGGACCAGAATGGGAACAACGATTCGGAAGACAGAGAGCAGATCCCTCACGCCCGCCTGCATTATGCCCAGATTTTCTTATTGAAACATATCTCGATCATGCCGGCGAAAAGTTCTGTTTGGAATACGATGCAAATAGCTTATTATATGTTTCGAAAGCAATGGATCTGTTTGACCTCGGCGAAGAGTACCAAGAAGTAATTCGAAAGCAGAGGGAACAAAACAAACATAAACTATCCTCAAACCGCGTCGAAGACCTAAGCGAACAGAGTGTGAGCCAATGTTCCTTGACACTCCCATCGCAACCTTATACAGAACAACCAAGAGAAGACATTGATGCTTCAACGACTATCGATGATGGATCCATACCTCCTGATCTTGTTACCGGGCTGGCACCGATGAGAAACATCCCGACCCTCGTTCTAGGCGTTACGAGTGATATCTTATTTCCTGCTTGGCAACAACGAGAGGTAGCAGAGGCGTTGAAGAAAGCGGGGAACCGGAGGGTAACACATGTTGAACTGGGGGAGGATGTTAGTCTGTTTGGACATGACAGCTTCCTGCTAGATGTTAAAAATATCGGTGGAAGTGTGAAGCGTTTTTTGGAGGGCTGAATGGTCAAAAGTAGGAAATAAAAATTCGGATCTTCCTCCAGTTGTCTGTAAGGATTGGATGAATTACATCCATCTATAGTTGATCTATTTATTTTCACGCTATGCTTTAAGCAAATTTAGTCATGGAGGTCATTATGGCTTGCAATAAGCTGCCAATGGATTGCTCAGGTTAAATGGTTCACAAGGACTCGGGTGAAATAAGGGAGCCCACATATCTCCTTTCAACCCAAACTACAGATGGAGATTATTTACAACGAAAGTTGTTAGGAATAGTTTGATCTAACGCCTGATAAAAGTAGTTAGAATCTGATTTATATAATTCCAGATGCTATACAGTACAGCGGTGGGTAACAAGTCACCGGACGGAACGCTACCAAAATGCGCGTTTGCAGGCAAAATTGTGGCTAGGTCATCCGATGACTTATTACCTACCGCTGTACTATGTCAAAAGTCTATAACCCCGTATTCAGGAGGCATCAAGAGGGGATGGGGGGCATATCCTAACATTGAATAATTATACAGCTGCCAGGCTCAGGCTTTGTAGCATGATATAAATATCAGTGGACCAGAAAGAATGGGATCACAAATCATCACTCGACATGGATATGCGGTTGGTGACAATTATTGGATTACTAGTATGCAACCCGGAGGTTATGAGCAGATGACAATTAATGGAGAAATTTTACAACGGAGTAAATGTTCAAGGCCACTCCATAGTAGCGGCGGAGATTTGAATAAAGTACATGTAGTATTAAGAGAAAGTATGGAGCGAGAATCAACAGGGGAGAGAGGTGTGTAAACTGTCATAACACCAAACCAAGCCAGGATTAAGTGTATACAGTAAGAGAAATGTGGTTGGGATTACATAATCTTTCGCAGTACCATAGAACTAAGGTAACTTTACCGCAGACTTCGTTGAAATGCGGTGATAAAGGGGCATTTATGCACGATACTGTACTGGTATGGTTTTAGTTTTGTAGTTGACTCTCGCTATAAAGAGCAGATAAAGCCCTCTGAAAGGCTCAGGAGGCAATCCCAAGAACGAGTGACGTCTCCGATGCTATCTGGAGGACGATTCCTATCCCCTAGCAGTGGCTAGCACTATGCCATACCGGCAGTGATTGTATAGTAAGATAATCACGTATACGAATTTACAGAGACAGTCTCCTAAGCTTATAGAAAAACCGTTGACCTCCTCCTATACCCTCCGAAGGGCTCAGGAAGGCCTTCTATACTCTCTTGAGCCTTTAAAAAACTAGTCACCCTCTCACACGGCCTCCCGAGAGCTAAGCGAGCCGTCTTAGGCTCACCTGAGCAATTAAAAATACTAGGCACCCCCTCCATCAGCAAACTCTGGTATTCCTCAGGGCGCAGAGCTCGCCTGGTATGCAGACGCCAGGCGCCGCCAGAAACGTCTTTGCTGCCAGGCGTCGCCAGAACGAATCATTCGCACCTGGCGTCGCCACAGCATCTCCGTAAAAACGTCGCCAGCGTAATCTGATGCAGCGCCAGGCGTCGCCAGAGGCATAATCTTTCGCGCCAAAGGCGTTAGGAAGCATAATCTCGCAAAGGCGTTAGGAAGCATAATGCTCGCGGCGATCTTATTACGCAGCCGGCGCCTCAGAGCAGTATGTTCCCTCTCTGGCAGCAGAAGCGCATCATCGTCTATGTACTCATGGCTCGCTCCAGCGAGCACTTCGCTGTTCCAGCGCACTCGCTCCAAACAGAGCACTTCCTCTGTGAAATCTTCGCATTTCCTGCGATGTGAGCGAAACCTTCATTTCCTGTGAAACTATTTCATCAAACCATTTCCTCAAATTCGCTCTGTGAAACACTCATTTCCTGTGAAACATTTCCTGTGAAACTTTCGCTCATCAGCAAACTATCTCGACTTGTTGGGAGAAGCGGGAGACATGGGAGATCTCCGGAGATGCCGTCAAACCTTAATTCTCCGGAGAAGGTAAGCGCCGCCGACTAGTCCTCCAGAGAACATCGCGATGGCTCGGGAGCCCTCAACGCATTAGGCGCTATCGCGGGAACCCCGACGCGTTAGGCGCTATCGGGAGAATCTCCGCAACGATATTATCGGGAGGTCTGCGCGGAGAGATGTCTCCGATGCTATCTGGAGGGCGATTCCTATCACTAACAATAGCTAGCACTATGGCATACCGGCAGTGATTGTATAGTAAGATAATCGCGTATCACAATTCTGAGACACTATCCCAAGCTTATAGAAAAACCGTTAACCTCATCGTGTCTTGCTCCGAAGAACAGGAAGGCCTCCTATACTCTCGAGCCTATAAAACACTAAGCCTCTCTCGCCCTCTTGAGAGTGTGGCGAGCCCTCTAGAGTCTCGAGCCACTAAAAATACTAGTCACCCATCACGCCCTCAGAGGCTGGCGAGCCGTCCTGGGCTCTCTGAGCTATTAAAAATACTAGTCATCCTCCTCGCCCTCCTGAGATTAAGCGAGCCCTCCTACACTCTCCTGTGCCAATAAGAAAAATCACCACCCCTCCCATAACCTCCTGACATCTAAGCGAGCCGTCCCAGGCTCTCCTGAGTCACCAAAAGATTTCTTCTAGCCTCATGCACCCTCCCGAGATCTCAGCAAGCTCTCCTACACTCTCCTGAGCCACTAAGAAAACGCACCCACCCCTCCCATGCCCTCCCGAGGGCTCAGCGAGCTCTCCTGCACTCTCCTGAGCCACTAAGAAAACTCTTCACCCCTCCCATGCCCTCCCGAGGGCTCAGCGAGCTCTCCTGCACTCTCCTGAGCCACTAAGAAAACGCACCCACCCCTCCCCCACCCTCCCGCGGACTCCGCAAGCTCTCCTACACTCTCCTGAGCCACTAAGAAAACGCACCCACCCCTCCCATACCCTCCCGAGGGCTCAGCAAGCTCTCCTACACTCTCCTGAGCCACTAAGAAAACTCTTCACCCCTCCCATGCCCTCCCGAGGGCTCAGCAAGCTCTCCTGCACTCTCCTGAGCCACTAAGAAAACTCTTCACCCCTCCCATGCCCTCCCGAGGGCTCCGCCAGGTCTCCTACACTCTCCTGAGCATCTAAGCACCCACCCCTCCCATACCTCCGAGCTCTCCTACACTCTCCTGAGCCACTAAGAAAACTCTTCACCCCTCCCATGCCCTCCCGAGGGCTCAGCAAGCTCTCCTACACTCTCCTGAGCCACTAAGAAAACTCTTCACCCCTCCCATGCCCTCCCGAGGACTCCGCAAGCTCTCCTACACTCTCCTGAGCCACTAAGAAAACTCTTCACCCCTCCCATGCCCTCCCGAGGACTCCGCGAGCTCTCCTACACTCTCCTGAGCCACCAAGCAAACTCTTCACCCCCCCCATGCCTCCCGAGGGCTCAGCGAGCTCTCCTGCACTCTCCTGAGCATCCGATCCCTCTCCTGAGGCCTCCCATACCCTCGAGGGTTCAGCAGAAGGCTCAATGGGACTTAGTAACCCAACCCAAACAAATAATATTTTAATAGCATACAAGAATTCTGATAGACCGTAAAGAAAATACAATTATTTATCTATCCATATCCACCATAGCAACTCCTACCGCTTATGCCTCCTACGCCCTTGGCTAGGCTTCAGAAGCCGTTGGTGTAACGTCTACCCCTTCACCGAGCCCCTCTACCCTTTCACCTAGCTCTAGTGGCACGGCATTGTTGTCATCGCTATGCTCTACTGTAGCTCTAACTCCCTGAGCCTTGCAGCGGGCCTTTGCAACCCTCCGCGCGATATCTGCTGCCAACGCCGCATCGTCTTCCTTCTGACCAACCTTTGATATCACCTCTTTGGGCCTCGTAATTCCTCAACCTATATTGTAACAATATTAGTGCGTGCAGCACCATCACCATGTGCAACTGGGCTGGGATGCGGACCTTCTCTCAATCGTTTCTCATTATCACTTCTAGAGTGCCCATTTGATTCTGTGCACTTCTCTTCTTCCATGTATCCATCATCCTAGAATACGTTACTTGACATTCACAAGTCAGCAGGAGCCTTTCACAGGGCTGGAGACGCCTTACACATGATATCCGTATTCTGGCTCGGGTTGAAGTGCAAACCTTCTATGTAATTCCCAGTCGTCCAACATCGGAGGACAAACCAGATTCCGGTACAGACTAGGCATATGAATGCCGGAGAAATACCATCGACGAAATCAGGATCCTTTGCACCACGCATCTTGTCGCCTTTGTAATACTTCAGAAATATCACGTCAACAATTTCTGGAGCCCAGAAGTGCCGGCGGCCCGCCTGAAGCCTGTTAGAGCCTTCTCAAAGGCTAACCAAAAAAGAAATGCTTACCGAATAGTTCTCAGGGTCACTAATGAAACGGTCCTTTTCGAGTAGATAATTGACTTTCGTGGCCCTTGTATCCGCTGTAAGAAGCTCATTCATCCCATACAGGAAGCCCCTTGCCATATAGTCTTTAATGGCATAAACAAGGTGTGATCTCACTCGTGAACATACAATTTGAACCTAGTCGTATAAGCAAGGGCTCCCTGAGCCTTATGGAAGGCTCTAAAAGTACTCACCTCTCCCCTCGCACTTTTGGTCAGATTTAAGCTTGTATTAAAATAATCGTTTGCTTCTGCCCAAAATCTTCGAATATTGACCACAAGAGAGTCAGGTTGTGGCCAAGGCTCCTCAAGCAGTGTATAACGCCCAAGCTCTCCGGCTTGTTTAACTATCGGCTTGTAATCTGGCAACTTGCAATCCGATCCGCCAAGTGACTCCGGCCCAGGTGTCTCATGCGAGAGGAACCACAATATTGGGTAGCGGAGGTGTGCGATATGAATGTGAAGCGGTGGTGTACTATTAAGCTCACGCTCAGGTCGCAAGGTGCTTGATGAACGAATCGAGGAACTTGGAGATGTAAAGGAAGGTCTCTCGATGGCTTGCGACGCCTTCCGGGGGTCCCGTTGCGTTGTCGGTTTGGGTGGATTAACTGCATGACGATTGCCATACTTGTACGATCAGTATAGACAAACCAGAGAGTATAGTGAGCAAATACCTGCGTTATTTTCACCGGAACAGAAGAAGAAGCAATTGCTTCTTCTCTTGGTCTCTTGATCTCTTCTGGGAGGGGCACAAGAGCCCTGGCGGAGGCCACAGGAGCCTCTGCCACCCTTTTCCGAGCCGTGATGCCTGGTTTGGGGAGCCTGGAAATGTCTTCGTTCTGGGGGAGCCTGAGATGGTATTCGCTCTGGGAGGTTGGGCCTTTGTAATGGTTGTGGAGCCTGAGATTGTATTCGATCTGGGGGGGGGGGCCTTTGTAATGGTGGTGGAGAGGGCCTACGTTCAGAGAGGGGCCTTGGTGTAGGTCGGGGAGGAGCTGGTATTGGTGGTGGAGAGTTTGGAGGTGCGGGATTCTCATCTCCAGGTTCATACTCATCCTCATAGTCATCCACATAGTCGTAGTCATCTTCATAGATCTCCAAAGCAGCGTCATCTTCCTCTGGATTATCGTCAAGTCCGACCCACCGCGGGAGAGTATTCCTCCACTGCTTGATCCTCGGGATAGCTACTGAAGCTCTCTACAAGGCTCGGTGGGCGTTACCAAAATCTGTGTCCGCCTCTGTTGTCGATCCAGCAGAAACTATAGAGTTTATAGAATTGAAAGAGCTGGCCACACTGGAAACACTCATTGCACCCGTGGCGTTTACTAACAGAAAGGCGAGAGTGGGGCTCGCTGAGTGAGCCCATCGGGAACTGGGCGTTTCTGTGATTTTGGTCTGGGAGGCATGCTGGCTGTGGTGGTAGTGGAGCAGAAAAGGCATCTCGAAAACCTTGAAGAAGGCCCTTGGGGCCTCTACTATAACACCATTCTGGGTTTGCTTTGTCTCTTGGCGATAAATACTCTAACCTGATATAGCTATTCGATCGAGCTAAAGGCTTTAGAAAGCCTTTTCAATGGCTCGCTAAAATCACACTAGTCTGAATTAGCTATATAATTACCAACATATCACGCTAATCTATAGTAGGATAACAAATGCCTCTCGAAAAATAAAACATGCTTCAACACCAGCGAAAAAACAAAAAAGAAATAAGCAAGAGGATAGGTATCTTAACGATAATCATCCAATGAGCCTTCTGTGACTTTGATACCCCCTAGCGAGCCTTCGAGCCCCATAATAGGCCTTGATTAACCTGGGCTGATACCCCAACGAGCCTTCCGAGCCCCATAATAGGCCTTGATTAACCTAGGCTAAATCGTCGCACATAGTCCTCATCGTCATAAATCGTCCGGTTCCTCATCGTCGTCATCGTCCTCTTCCTCTTCCTCTTCCTCTTCCTCTTCCTCTTCCTCTTCGTCGTCATCGTCCTCCTCCTCTTCGTCTTCTTCATCCTCTTCGGCTTGATCATGCCTATCTCCCCCTACGCCGTGATTCGCTCTGAACAGGTGGTTTCTGTCAGCAACAGTCCAAAAGCGAGTACGATCGTAATGGCAAGAATCAAAAGTAATGCCATTAGGAAGCGCCGTCTATAATGCCTATTGAGCCTTCTCGGCGTTTGAAACCTCTCAATCTGTTCGTGGAGGGCAGCCAATATTATTTAAATCTCTATCTTGAGTGGGAATAGGAAATTGCAAACCTTTCTTATTCACTCGATCGTCTGCGAATTGAAAGATTTCTTTGTCCGCCTCAAGCTCTGCGGAATCAGATCATCCGGTGTCAAGTCATCCCACCCATCGGGAGGGGGTTTGAGCCTGTGAAGCCCCCTGAGCAGTGCGGTGGGCCTATGGAGCACCGCGCAAATCCTCAATGGTTTTGCCTCACTAGTTTTGAGCCAGGCCTCCAACTCATCGTCCTGTCACGGCAATATTCCGGGTTTCTTGGATCGCATTAGGCGCCCAGGCGGAGGATTATTGATGGCTCCATAGAAGGCTCGGATGGCCCTCTCGGGGTGCCTCTGAGGGGCCTTGGCAGCAACCATCGCAGCCTTTGTTAACTCTTGCAAGCTAACATCCCGGAGGGCGGCAAGTGAGGGGTTAGGGATGCTGGACGAACCAGTCGTGGTAATGACGGTAGACAAGCGCTTCTTGGGGCTCGAGTCTTCACGGGTCAATAACATGGATAGTTATTGCAGGTCTAGGTGCGATTCCCAATTCCTTCCAAGGATCCTCAGGCGAGCCTTGTGCAGGGTCTTCTGGGGCCTCTATATTGTCTAGTCTTGGCGCTCTCTGGCGGCTGTGTGTTCTGCTGGACTTCTGGGTTCGATCAACAATAAGAAAGTTCAGGGCTGCTGCTATCTTCTTGAGTCCTCTGAAGCCTTCCGTCTGACGTAGGCTTCAAGGCGTTGATAAGCCCTGTGGTCGATTAGGTAGGTAACTAAATGATTGTATAATCCTTCTCCAGAGGTTAGCTTGTTAACCCACCTAGCCTGATCATCTCGTCCCCCAAGTCGGTCGCAGAGCCTTGTAGAGGCGTCCTTCCCAGTAAGCTGCAGCACCCGCCTCACCTCTGCAATTGTGGTGCATTTGAGCACTGGTTGTCTTCCTCTTTGAGGCATTTCTCGAGGTGTTGGAGAGCCTTCCTTGAATATAAGCCGGCCTTCTTGGAGGCGTGATAAGCCTTCTTTGTGCGTGCTGGAGCCTTGAGGATTCTGTCTGGGCTCTGGAGAATCTTGCTCTCTCCGTCTGTGGAATCTTCCTGTAACTGGGCGTCAAGAGATTCGGGGATGATAATCGATCGCGGTTGGATATAATGGTTCTGATCTTTCTCTCCAAGTGGTACACGAGCTCGGGGAAGAATGCCTAGTATCACGGTGTTTCCTCTGGTGTAACGCAAACTTCAAAGTCGGAATGCTCTTTCGGAGGGCTTGGCAGGACTTCTTCGTTATCACAACTGTGGGAAACGCCTGATTCAGCTTCAATGCTTGATTTTGGTTAGGTTCAACAGGGTGTTTTTGTTTCAAGGTTGGGGTCGAGGCGTTTGAAGGTTGGGGTCGGGCCTTCTTCAGGGCTTGGTGGGGCTTCCCAATTTGAATCGGAGGATGAATCACGAGGGTGTAGTGGTGGCTGTGTATCTAGATGTCAATGATGATTCTGATAGAGATTAGGGATCTAACGTACCATTTTATATGTAGGTGAGGATGGATATCTTGAAAGGCAGATTGGTATTGTATTCAACTATAGGTAGATTCGTGGGCTTAGATAGGATTCTTGAAAGCTTCTGGAGCCGTATGGAGGTTCAATGGAGCTTATATACATGTATGATAGTGCATCAAACCTCGCTACGTCATCTATTAGATGTTTGTGTTGGAGATGGAGTTGGATCATGATATCTCACTCATTATGTTGGTATCATTGTGTTGGTACAACATAGAAGACGAGCTTAGTGCTGGCTCTTGGCGTTGGTGCCAAGAGCTCGCGTTGGAGGCCCATGATGCATTCCCAATGAGCGGTTCCAAAGGCCTAAGGAGCCTTACCAACGTCTAATTCTAATATCAACAATGAGATCTCGTTGTCCATTTTGCATACGAACCTACTCGAGCCCTGGAAGTTTTGATCGACATCTGGCGAAAGAGCATTCGGGACAGGCAGCTGAATGGTATAATCACAGCTCTCCCAGCCACGAAGAAGCCTTGGGAGCCTTCACGGCGGCCTAGGAGAGCACAATGAGGGGCTGGGATTTGGCGGGCGTCGCGAATCGAATCGAATCCGGCGAACCAGTGGTGATTTAGACTCTGGGCGCCCACTGTTTAATCTAGCCACTACGATATATGAGGCGCAGGTGAAGCCCTTTTCGACACCAGGATATAACGAGGTGACAGAGCTTTCTCAGGAGCCCATGGAGCCCTTCTGAGTCCGCAGAGAATTCAAATTATCACGTTGGTTTCTACGGTCTGGGGTGTCCCAAGGGCAAATAGACGATTATTTTCGCTCCGCTAGCCTTCCAAAAGGCTCCTACACAACTGGTAGGGGCTTTGCACGCTGTCTTGATGAGATGTCTTCTAGGGCCGGCCTTGGGACAGAGGGCTGGGTGCACTCAGGGGTTGAAATAGGTGGAGAGGTGGTCCTTACTACTACCGCGATCCTATGGCAATAATACGATTCCTTTTGGGGCAGCGTGCATTCAGGAGTCTTTGGTGTATGCTCCAGCGATGGAGTATAATGAGATGGGAGAAACGGATGTATGGGGAAATGCACTGGGCCGGACTGGTGGTGGGAGATGCAGGTTTTAAAGCCCTCATAAATGCGTACTTGAGCCTTAGCTAATGGATCTTAAGAATACCCTGCCAGAGGATCAGCGGTTGTACCAGTGATTTGCGTCGGATGGCACCCACCTAACAAATTTCAGTGGTGATAAAAGGCTTGGCCTGTTTATTTGACCATTGGAAATATCGCGTCGGAAACCGAAATAAGCCCTCAAATTACGCGATAGTATTACTAGCACTACTACCTGTTCCACGAAGTTAGGGGTGGAACGCGTGCAGATGAACTGCGTCGGCAGAGCCAGATGGCTCTTCACAAGGTCCTCGGAGATATTCTCGATGGCCTCCGGAGCCCTGGGCAGAAGCGAATTGATACCATGTGCGGATGGGTTCGGCGATTATGTTATCAATACTATGCGCATGGATTGCTGATCATCAGAAACGCCGCATTACTAAACCTCAATAATCATGCCTGCCCAAGGTGCGAAGTTGATTACAAAGGCCTTGGTGGTCTTCAACAAGGTCTTGCTTAGGATTCAAGAGAGATATATGGAAATGGCCGAGAGGTATAAGATGGATACCTTTGATAACACACCTGTGGAGTACCTGGTATCGAAGTGCATTAAGACTATGTACAATGCCTTCTGGGCCTTGCCGGTCAATAATGTCGACCTTCACAAGCGGATATCTTGCATAATCTTTATTTGGGACTATTAAAACATATGATTGGGTGGGTTCAATTGTTTCTGAAGAAGCACAAACGGCTAGAGGAATTTGATCAAGCCTGGGCGTCTGTTGGGCCTTATCCAGGGCTCGCTGTACCTAACAAGTCATATCGCTCAACCACTCAATGGCAAGGTAAAGAAATGCGACATCTTGGTCGGATAGTGTTAGGAGCCTTTGCCGCGTTTCTTGGAAGCCCCATGGCGTTGAAGAGGGATTTCGGGAGAGCGCTGAAGTGTGTAAGAGCTCTAATTGATTTCCATCTAATGGCACAATACACAACGCACACCAGGGAGACGCTAGAATATCTACAGGGATACCTCGAAGAGTTCCATACACACAAGGATGTGTTTCTGGAATTTAGGGCCCATAAACGCACTAAGAAAGATGCGAAAAAGATCGGACAAGGGCACTAGAAGGCCCCGTAAGCCTTGAGAGAGGCCTGGAGGAGCTGGAGGAGATTCGCAAGGGCTCTCATTTCAATTTCATTAAGATGCACCTACTATCACACTTTAGAGATCATGTGGAGCGATTTGGGAATATACCAATGTTTTCAACAGATGTCAGCGAGCTCGCCCATAAACAACAAATAAAGAAGGCCTATACAGCTCAAACAAGGTCGACGCGACTGCTCAAATTCTCGATTTCCACTCGAGGCGTATGGCAATGGAAATACGGGTATTAAATCTGAAAGATGTCGTTCTTTCTTCCGAACATTACGAAGGCTTGGGGCGCCATCGGAGAGTCTGCGATGATGATGATAGACATCTTCAACAACGACGACCGCAAATGGTGAAAAAACAAAGAGGAGGGTTCTCCGAAACCCAAGTTGGTCAGAGATTAGATACTAGTACTAGCCTTAATAGGTTATCGGATATCGCGGATTCTATCAACTTTAATAGGACAGTACTGGCAAGAGCGGTGTCGGAATACGGCGAAGGGCTAGGCCGGAGTGAAGAGGGCTTATTGAGCCTTCTTGACTATCCCGTGAGATGTTTTAAATGCCTACAGGTCCCGGTATCGGTTTTTCAAAATCCAGAGAGTCACAAGATCCATAATATAAGGTGTACAGGGGAAGCACTCTTTAGGAAGCGGGCGATACTTAAACGACTCGTGGATAAGAGTGGAGACTACAGAACCGTGGGTGCCTTTCAGGAGACACGCAAGAATGTACGGGCAATGTTCCAGCTACGTGATAGTACTACAAGGAAGACATATCAACTTGCCCTTGTTGAACTGCTGGAGGCTAGGGAGAAGGGCCTCCCGGAAGGCTCGCATGGCCTTCTGAGAGTCGGGAGGCGCTCCCGACAAAGGTTTTGGGTAGTGAATATACGAAGCATCTTGGGAATGGCCCATTTGTTTCAAGTAGAGAAAGGCCAATGGCTAGTAAATACTAGAATCGATTTAAAAACATGGAACGAGTTTCATATATAGGTAGATAGATACATGTATGTAAAAGAAGGCTCGCGGAACATTTTTAAAAGCATGACAAGCCATAACGATTCCGATTATCTCAGGGGTCCGAATGAACGAAAGCGCCGAACGCTGATGGCTTTCAAAGGCTCAATGAGCTTTGCAATTGCTTGTTGGGCCGCGGAGCTCCTGATTGACGTCTCCGGAGAGCATCCAGAGAGTACAGGGCGCCTCCGGAGGTTCCAGCGGGTAAGCGAGACGCGAGGATGCTTAGGAGGTGTGAGGAGAGAACGCGCCTTGGCGGCGGTCTCCGGAGACTGGCAGAAGTCTCCGGAGACACCCGGTAGCTTGCTGATGTCTCTACAAGGCTCAGTGGGCCGTTACCAAAATCTGTGTCCGCCTCTGTTGTCGATCCAGCAGAAACTATAGAGTTTATAGAATTGAAAGAGCTGGCCACACTGGAAACACCCCCGCTGCCATTACTAACAGAAGACGAGATTAAGACGCTGATTGAGCCCATCGAACTGGGCTGCTTTGTGATTTTGGTCTGGGAGGCATGCTGGCTGTGGTGGTAGTGAGCAGAAAAGGCATCTCGAAAATCCTTGAAGAAGGCCCTTGGGGCCTCTACTATATAACACCATTCTGGGTTTGCTTTGTCTCTTGGCGATAAATACTCTAACCTGATATAGCTATTCCGATCGGAGCTAAAGGCTTTAGAAGCCTTTTCAATGGCTCGCTAAAACTTTCACTAGTCTGAATTTGATCTATATAATTACTAACATATCACGCTAATCTATAGTAGGATAACAAATGCATCTCGAAAAATAAAACATGCTTCAACACCAACTAAAAAACGAAAAACAAAAGAAATAAGTTTTAAGAGGCTAGGTGATACCCCCCAACTCGATAATCATCCAATGAGCCTTTCTGCGCTTTTGATACCCCTCTAACGAGCCTTCCGAGCCCCATAATAGGCCTTGATTAACCTAGGCTAGATCGTCCCACATAGTCCTCATCGCCCTCATCCTCCGTTCCTCATCGCCGCCATCGCTGCCATCGCCCTCTTCCTCTTCCTCTTCCTCATCGCCGCCATCGCCATCGCCCCTCCTCCTCTTCGCCTTCTTCATCCTCTTCGCTTGATCACGCCTATCTCCCCACGCCGTGATTCGCTTCTGAACAGGTGGTTTCTGTCAAGCAACAGTCCAAAAGCGAAGACGATCGTAATGGCAAGAATCAAAGGTAATGCCATTAGGGAAGCATTGCCTATAATGCCTTATTGAGCCTTCTCCCAGCCGCTTGAAACCTCTCAATACGCTCGTGGAGGACGGCCAATATTATTTGGAAATCTCTATCTTGAGTGGGAATAGGAAATTGCAAACCTTTCTTATTCACTCGATCTGCGAATTGAAAGATTTCTTTGTCCGCCTCAAGCTCTGCCGGAATCAGATCATCCGGTGTCAAGTCATCCCACCCATCGGGAGGGGGGGTTTGAGGCCTGTGAGAAGCCCCCCTGAGCAGTGCGGTGGGCCTATGGAGCACCGCGCAAATCCTCAATGGTTTTGCCTCACTAGTTTTGAGCCAGGCCTCCAACTCATCGGGCGCCACCAATACGGCAATATTCCGGGTTTTATGGATACGCATTGGCGCCCGGGCGGAGGATTATTGATGGCTCCATAGAAGGCTGCTTTACGTGCCTAAGACACGCTTCATCGCAACCTTGTTAACTCTTGCAAGCTAACATCCCGGAGGACGGCAAGTGAGGGGTTAGGGATGCTGGACCAACCAGTCGTAGTGACGGTAGACAGCGCTTCTTGGGGCTCGAAGTCTTCACCGGGTCAATAACATGGATAGTTATTGCAGGTCTAGTGCGATTCCCAATTCCTTCCAAGGATCCTCAGGCGAGCCTTGTGCAGGGTCTTCTGGGGCCTCTATATTGTCTAGTGCGCGCTCTACACGGCTGTGTGTTCTGCTGGACTTCTGGGTTCGATCAACAATAAGAAAGTTCAGGGCTGCTGCTATCTTCTTTGAGTCCTCTGAAGCCTTCCGTCTAACGTAGGCTTCAAGGCTGATAGCCTCATGGTCGATTAGGTAGGTAACTAAATGATTGTATAATCCTTCTCCAGAGGTTAGCTTGTTAACCCACCCTAGCCTGATCATCTCGTCCCCCAAGTCGGTGCGCAGAGCCTTGTAGAGGGCGTCCTTCCCAGTAAGCTGCAGCACCCGCCTCACCTCTGCAATTGTGGTGCATTTGAACGCCGCTTGGTTGTCTTCCTCTTTGAGGCATTTCGAGGTGTTGGAGTGCCTTCCTTGAATATAAGCCGACGCTTCTTGGAGGCGTGATAAGCCTTCTTTGTGCGTGCTGGAGCCTTCG
Source organism: Morchella sp. 2018-W38C (assembly GCA_024713705.1). NCBI lineage: Eukaryota > Fungi > Ascomycota > Pezizomycetes > Pezizales > Morchellaceae > Morchella > Morchella sp. 2018-W38C. Next base: position 846,077 of record JAMJEX010000022.1, on the reverse strand, counting down.
GGGGATTCTGTCTGGGCTCTGGAGAATCTTGCTCTCTCCCGTCTGTGGAATCTTCCTGTAACTGGGCGTCAAGAGATTCGGGGGATGATAATCGATCGCGGTTGGATATAATGGTTCTGATGCTTTCTCCAAGTGGTACAATCGAGCTCGGGGAAGAATGCCTAGTATACGGTGTTTCCCACAAGATAAACTTCAAAGTCGGAATGTTTTTTCGAGGGCTTTAGGGACTTCTTCGTTATCGCAACTTTGGTTAACGCCTGATTCAGCTTCCAGTAAACCATTTTGGTTAGGTTCAACAGGGTGTTTTTGTTTCAAGGTTGGGGTCGGGCTTGAAGGTTGGGGTCGGGCCTTCTTCAGGGCTTAGTGGGCTTCCCAATTTGAATCGGAGGATGAATCACGAGGGTGTAGTGGTGGCTGTGTATCTAGATGTCAATGATGATTCTGATAGAGATTAGGGATCTAACGTACCATTTTATATGTAGGTGAGGATGGATATCTTGAAAGGCAGATTGGTATTGTATTCAACTATAGGTAGATTCGTGGGCTTAGATAGGATTCTTGAAAGCTTCTGGAGCCGTATGGAGGTTCAATGGAGCTTATATACATGTATGATAGTGCATCAAACCTCGCTACGTCATCTATTAGATGTTTGTGTTGGAGATGGAGTTGGATCATGATATCTCACTCATTATGTTGGTATCATTGTGTTGGTACAACATACGAGCTTAGTGCTGGCTCTTGGCGTTGGTGCCAAGAGCTCGCGTCGGAGGCCCATGATGCATTCCCAATGAGCGGTTCCAAAGGCCTAAGGAGCCTTACCAACGTCTAATTCTAATATCAACAATGAGATCTCGTTGTCCATTTTGCATACGAACCTACTCGAGCCCTGGAAGTTTTGATCGACATCTGGCGAAAAGAAAGATTCGGGACAGGCAGCTGAATGGTATATACATAGCCTTCCCAGCCACGCGAAGAAGCCTTGGGGAGCCTTCACGGCGGCATAGGAGAGCACAATGACTGGGATTTGGCGGAGCGTCACGAATCCGAATCCGAATCCGAATCCGACGAACCGAGTGGTGATTTAGACTCTGGACGCCCACTGTTTAATTTAGCCACTACGATATATGAGGGCGCAGGTGAAGCCCTTTTCCCGACACCAGGATATAACGAGGTGACAGAGAGCTTTCTCAGGAGCCCATGGAGCCCGCTACAGTCCGCAGAGGAATTCAAATTATCACGTTGGTTTCTACGGTCTGGGGTGTCCCAAGGGCAAATATGTAACGGAGTCGTTTTACTGTAGTCTACATAGGATAGGCACAGTGGCCCGTTACATGCTAAGAGTTATTGTTAGAAGCCAGTTGACCGATGGTATGCAAGTACCGGCAGCGTAGTTAGCTACTAGCTGTCAGAGTAACTACATCTCGGACAACTAGGAGGAAGAACTATTCATGGGAGGATAGGCTGACGAGCCAGAACCTCGCTAGTGAATAGAAGGCCAGTCAGAACTAGGTTCTGAGAACCGGTGTTCTTCCCACTCCAAGATACATTGCCTGCTGATAGCAGCTGCTGATGCCTGGGAAGTCTACGATAAGTAAAGAGCTCTACAGCAACATGAAGCCGATCATTGACCTGCTGGCTTAGGCTACGTGGTAACCAAGCGGTAAGGAGATCAATGGCTTTGACTAAGGGTGAATACCATTGTGAATAAGAACACCCGCTAGCGCTTAGACGATGGAACCTAATGGAAGGTTGCCCAGAAGCGGGGTAGCGGTTGTATTGTTCTATTACACAAGAAAAGGAGTCACCGGAACTTAGTAAGAGAATAGGAGCGGAGAATAGAGAGTCTCGGAGTATAAGTACTCGACTTCATTCTCGCCTTAGACTCACTTTCCCGGAGACTTCATCAGTACCGAGAAAACGAGAGAGCAGAGTCCTTAAAGATTATTGAGTTCTAGCGATAGGAATCTTTAGTTAAAAATCTGCACCTGACTTCTATCTTGCACGGCCGTCTATTACTCTATCTTCTAGAGAGACCCCCGTTACAGATAATCTTTACGGCTCTAGTCACCTTCAGATTATATTTTTCCTCCTACAACAATGTCCACCCTATCGGCACCAGCAGTGCCTCTCCAGATCGAGTGGCAGCCGATAGAACTCGAACTCGATGCCTCCGGGCAAGGACAGTTGATTGTAAAGCCCAGGACGGCGCTACAAAGTTACATCCCGGGATGTGAGCCCTCCTGGCAAGACACGGACGAAGTCACCCTCCAGCAGTTCTTCCGTGAACTTCAGACATACCTCCAGCACACTCTTCAAGAGAAGGTTGCCCAGGCGAGCTATGCCATATCTATGGTACAAGAAGAGCACGACGCTAAGCTGGCCCTAATGAGAGAGGCCATGGAGTTTATGCACAGCAATGTCCAACAAGTCCAGGCAGAACTCCGGACCTATGCACAAAGGGATGACCTCAATGCGGACATGATGGAGATCGAGTGGAGCAACCCGGCGACCCCCCCAAACTTCCTAGAGGAAGTACAGAAGGCCATCAGTGATGGGAGGCTGGTGATCGCCAGGCCATCAACCCCACGACCTCCTCCTCCATCCCGATCATCCTCAAGAGCGGCGACAAGGACGATGAAGCCTAGGGTGAACCCCTTCGCAGCATTCCCGATCCAGAGCAGGAGGAGAACGGTCCCCATTGTCATGCCAATGGTGGGCGCTTCCCCACTCCCTCCTAGCCGCACAACCGCTCCCCTCAACTTCGGAGGACCCTCCAGAATGTTTGGGGACGACGAGGACTTACTAGGGTCCCCCCTCCGACAGACTTCGGTCCCTCCTCCTCCCATCGCTCCCTTGGCCCCAATGCAAGGTGGAAGCGGTGGCAATCCTCCTCCTCCTCCGGTGGGCGGCGCTCCCCCACCAGGAGATGAATCAGACAGCTCGGACTCAGAGCCCGAAGGTGACGATAGACGAGGATGGCGAAGGTACCTCAGGAAGAAGCTGGAAAAGCAACAAAGGGAACTACTATCCCTCATCACCCAACGCCAGCTACCTCTTGCCCCCTCGCACCCTCCTTCGGCCTCGAGAGCCAGAGAACCTAAGGCACCCCCTCCCGTGAAGTTCCAAGGCAAAGCGGAACAGGTGGAGACCTTCATCCGGCAATGTGAGAACGTGTTCTCCATTGAAAGCCTCTCCTTCACCTCTGAAGAGGTTAAGATCCGGTATGCGGGTAACTTGATGGAAGGAGAAGCACCTACCCGTTGGTATGAAGCATACCACAACTCCATCGACCAAGTCTCCGCCAACCGCCTAGCGGGATGCCTGTAAGGTTAGACGAGCGTTGGAAGCGCTGGGATTCCTTTGTGGACGCCTTCAGAGCGGCCTTTGGTGAAGCCATTTCTAGGGATGATGCTGTCACCCAATGGAACTCCCTTACCCACACTACGAAGGGAGGAATAGATGCCTTCCTGAATAGTATCATTCAGTTGATGTGGAAGACTGGCTATCAAGGCCAGTTGGTGGATGACAAAATCCAAAACTCCCTCCTACCGGAGTTAGGTTTAAGCTGGGCCCTCTTTGGTCCAAAGCCTAAGCTCCTCATGGAGCGGATAGCGGCCCTACGAGAATTGGGACACACCCATGAGAGGTGCGAACCGTCATGTCGAGAAAACCCCTCCTCGGGCTAAAAAGACTCCCCAAGCCAGAGAGATTAGGCAGCCTAGGACTAGAAGAGAAGCCCCAAGCTCCTCCGATCCCAAGAAGGCAGCCGAGTCCAAGGACAGGGCGGTGGAGTTAAAGGGTATCCCCTCGGAGATCCTAGAAGAAAGAAGAAAGGCAGAAGTATGCTTGAAGGTAAGACCTTCCGGTACCCCATCAAGGGATACATAGACTGACTTGTGCAATAGTGTGGCAAGTCCAGACACAAATGGACCGATTGTTGGTCCAAGGAACCTACGGTGTCCGAGTGGCATCAGTGAAAGTACAGAAGCGGAAAAGAGGATCTGGCAGAGGCGGATCTGAAAAGAAAGCTAAAGTGGCTGCGGTAGTAGCAGAAGAACCACTAAATGTACTTCCTGAAGTTACAGAGGACTTCGTCTTGCTATATCAGGCTCGGATAACTTAAATCATCTGGGATGTGTCTGTTTAGAGTCTTATGTTTACTAGCCTTTTCTTTGGAGTTTTTTCCTTGTTTAGTTGAATAAAATTATGATTGTGTTCCTACAAATTCGCTACCAAAGTATCTTTGAGGATGGCTTTAAGAGAAACTGCTGGTCGGTACATACATCTTTAGAACCCCAACTATACCCCAACACAGAGTACCACAGTTTTAGAAATCACACTATCATACCTTATTGCTATAAAACAAAAGCGGCAGGAATAGAACCAAAAGATCACAGATCTTAGTAGTCTTCGAAGCTATTAGCAATGGATAAAGACAAAGAGAATCAAAATCTGCAACAGCGTAAGCGCAGAAGGCTGGAAGAGAAGCTTCCTTCCTTACCGGTACACGGGAAAAGGCCCATATTGAAGGCCGAACTGTCGTGGGCAGTCAAGAAAAAAGTTGAAGGTGCCCAAGGGAAATTCCTCTTCGATACCGGTTGTACAGGAGCTATCCTCAACCTGAGTTACGTCAGAAAATGCCGTGCGCACAAAGGAAGACAACCATAAAGGATGCTTCCGTGATTAGTAATACTACGCTGTTGTGGCGTACGTCGCCTTGCGCGCTTACGACTATTTGTCATAAGCGCGGAAGAACCACGTAGATGACCTAGTCATTCATAAATAGGCTGTAAGATAGACAGTGAATAAATCATCTTAATCTTCATACACATATATGATCTACATTCGTGATCATAACAATTGGTAGCAACACTCAAAAAGAAAGATCGACCGACTTCCGTCGGGAAAAGGTTATACATACGAGCTTTCTCGTAAGAAGTTACCCTACAACGCAACGAAAGGAAGTCGAGGAACGAAAGGAAGAAAAAAATTTTTTCTTCTCCTCCATCACATTCCTCGCTTCTTTGCATCACAATAACGCAATTCACCTTTTTTCAATTTATCGTATACATGGATAATTCCATCTCTTGGAATCATAAGAATCCTGGGAAACGCAATAGAGAAGCTAGGAGAGCAGCACAAAACAATACTTTTACCAGAAATCAAGCAATTGTAGCTATTACTACAGCGGGCCTAGCAGCCCTGTCAGAAGACCGCGAAGCTCAACCAAGAGCCTCCGATATCCAACGTATCTTACGCTACGTCGACGAAGGCCCCGGGCCAGCAAAAAGACAGAGGACAACATTGGAGGACAACCAAGAACAATTTCTTAATCATAATCCTCAGGAGGAACATCCCTTCGACGACTCCTCCCGCTTTCAAGAACTACAAGAACATTCAGATCCCCTTCCTCCCGCGCAGTTTGGTGAATTCCTCCATCCAAACACGTATCCCCCCTCCTCCCAGGACCCACAAGATACTTGTTTCGCGCCCGCCAATACACCTACCGGGCTCAGGAGCAACTTCTCCGAAACGCTAAGCTTCGCTACCGTTCCCGATCCTGACCTCAACGCCGCGGCAGAAAGGGTCATTCGCACTAGGGAACAGGAAGCGGAATCTTCGGAGCTCCACCGAGCCTACGACTCCCGGCGAAGAGCCGTCAATAGAACGCGCGCAATCAGACGTAGCGTCACCCCACCTCCCACTACCACCGGGAGAAGCCTGTTCGAAAGAATTCGCACCAGCCCCACCAGAAGAAATATCTTCGACCGCGTTACCGCACCTTCTGAATCAAGTCGCGGAAGCCTCGCCGACCGTATCACCTTGCCTTCCGGAAGGAGATATCGTCGCAAACGTTAGGAAAGGACTGGTTACTGCTACAAGCTGGCTCCATCCAGAGCCAAGCCACCTGCAGGGGTCAAAAGGGAGCTCACGCAGATTGAGAACTACTACTTAGACAACCCTAGTTTAATTATTTCAAATAAACTTACCGCTTACATATCCTATATTCATAACTTCCTGACCCCATCTGAAATCTACTCTCTGTCTTCCAGAGCTGGGAAAACACTCCGTTCTGGTTCCCACACCACTTACCCCCCCATTGAAACTCTTGAATTAGCATTCTATACATCCGTCGAGGCTTGGATTCTTAAATCAGGCCTAGAACCCGTCAAGCTGGCGTTTCTTCACAACGATTCAGCAGAACAATACTCTCCTTCAGAATCACTATTCGAGGACTCCCCACGATCACTCCCTGTTTCGCAGAGAGAAGAAGGTGTTTCACATCTTCGGCTTGATAGAGGTGTTTCTCACCCTAGCAGGCCCGATCACAACAATTCATCCACAACTCCCAGCGAAGAAGGAGACTCTACCTTCCTAGCTCCCCAAGAAAATATCTCATACCCCGATATCTCTTCCTCCCCCTACCCCCGAGTTCCCACAGAATCAATGGACACTCCCCCTTGGGTAGACGCACTCTTGAAGTCAATGGCGGAGGACCGCATGACTACACTCCAAGTCCTTAGGACTACGTCCGAGCTCACCACACAGCTCACACAAGCTCTCGCATCCAAGAGCTCCGACGGCCCTTCACAGAATCGCACCATCAACCTTAAGCCCGATACATTTGGCTACTTCAACCCCTCCACTATACCCGACGCAGAAGCGGCATATAGATTCATTGATGCAATCAACGATGGTGTCAGGGTCTACGGGGAAACTAGTACTAGAGGGGTCCTCCGTCGCTGCATCAAGGGCAAAATAGCAGAGGATTGGTACTACGGCTTGTGCCAGGAAGAAAAGGACCTGATGACCAGTGATACTACATACTGGGCAAAGTACGTGAAAAGGGATTTCATGCCCCGGACAGCCACTCTTGAGGAAGCCGCAGAGAGCGAAGCCTTCTCCTACAGCCAAGGTAGAAGTGCTTCCGAATACGTAACAAAGAAAATTCTCCTCTGCAGAATAGCTGGCTACACCAGCGAAAACAAACAAGTCGAGCTCATACATAAGGGCCTTTCCAAGGCGACTGAGCTCTACTCCATGATGCAAATGTGCATAAAGGACGACGGAGACAATAACCTACAAGATTATAGAGCTAAGGTTCGGAAATTCCAAGACGCTGCCCTAGCAAACCACCTAAGTCGCACCCATACTCCCAAGAGCACTTGGCAGAACTACTCCTATAAGGGTAAGACCGCCCCTGAGCAAGTTACCAGCGGTGGTTCACAGCAGGTCACCAGCGGTGGTTCGCAGCAGACCACCACGTCCAGGAAGGACAAAGGAAAAGACACAGCAAAGAAGGACCCAAAGAAGTTCCCAAGGAGCAGGAAGTGCAAAAACTATCCCACTTGTGGAGACGGAGAGCACTGGGACGCCGAGTGCAAGCTTAGAAATAGCAACATACCTTCCAAGAATACTAGAGCTTACTACGCCCAAGAGCACAACGGCGACCTGGAAGAGCGCGACGAGGACAGCGACCTCGAGGAACACTACGGACACGTGATGCAAGCCCACTTCGCCCACCAGTACCAGCTAAATTTGGACGAGCAAGAAGGGTTTATTGGAACGATCTCCGAAAGCCCGCCCCAAAGAGTGCCTAACACAACGGACAGCGCCAGCGCTCCTGAGCCAGGGACATGGAAACCCATACCAAGCTCCACCACGGATAGCGCCTACGTCTGCGGAAAATGCAACGAGAGTTTTAAGCAAAAGAGGTTCCTCCACAAACATCTCAAAGAAAAGAATCATTATACACGAGATCCCAAAGAGACGCAGCAACCTCCGACCATCATCACCTCAAAGGCAGTGCATACACATGACCCCGAGGACAGAATAATGGATTTCCAATACATGACCCTCAACGTAGTCTTCGACGTCGACAAAGGCGAGACCTACGAGGTGGTAGCGGATACGGGCATAGGGAACTCAGCGATCGACGCCAATTTCCTCCAGGCCACGATCCCCGACGCCACCATCACCACCCTAAATAACCCCAGGACAGTGCGCGGTATCGGTGGGGGCACAGTGTTAGTGACTACACTCGCAACTATACCCACTTACCTGATTGCCGAAAATAATCACCTAGCCAAACTCAATATTACCTACCACGTTTTTACAGACCTTGGCTGCAATCTCCTCATAGGGAACGACGTGTTCCTATCCGAGAAGGCAGAGGTTAGGTTCGCCCAGAATCACATGACCTTAGGGTCCTGCGAGAACGTGAAAGTGCCCATTCGGGTTACAATTAGGGAACGCGCTTCCAAAGTTATCGCAAGGATAGCCGCCAAAGCAGTAGTACCGGCGCGTAGCATTTACGTACTACCAGTAAAGCTAAGCAAACCCCTCGAGGCTGGGCAGGACTACCTCTTCATCAGCAAGCAGAAAGCCATATCGGGTCAATCATGCGGCACGGGAGTGTTCCTCCACGATCAGAACAGTGTCATGTTTACGAACCTAAGCCATCACCCCATTACCGTTTTTAAGGGTACCGCGGTAGGCAGCGTCAGCAGCATCAAACCCTCCGACGTAAGGAAAGTTTGGCCTGAGGCCTCAGAAGAATTCAGAGCCTTCTTAGGACTCAACACAGAGATATCCTACGACGCAGGGGGCATCGGCGGCTTCCTTCCCAAAGAAGCAATATTAGAACAAACCCGCCCCAGAATCACTCCAGTCGAAACATTAAAGGAAAGAAAACCCACTGAAGACACCCCATACACCCGCCCGGCCTGGCTCGACGAGCCATACCTCCCAACTTATAAATACCCACTACCCAAGGGCATTACCCAGCCAGACCCCGATTCTTCCACATGGGACGAGGTGCATATAAGTACCACCCACCTCACTGAGGATCAGGAGAAAGCTATGAGAGACCTCTGTCGCAGGTATAAGTTGATCTTCAACGAGAAAATGGGCTGCGTAAGGGAATCACAGGACGATTGGCTTAGGGTACCAGTTTCAGCAGACTTGGAGCGCATGGTTAAGTCCAGACCTCCATACCCCGTTTCCAAAACATCCAAGGCGGCGATCGACGCCCAGTTCGACGATAATACCGCACAGGGCCGAATGACTAAGGTCGACAGACCCTCTCCATACAGTATGCAGGTGTTCGTTGTACGCCACGGCACTAAGGAACGCCCCGTCATCGACATGCGCATGCTCAATGAGCTGGTTCCCGGCGACGCTTACCCCCTGCCCCGCCAGGAGGACATATTAGCAAACATAAACGGGATGAATTTCATCAGCGCGCTAGACATTACCTCTGCCTTCTACCAGAGAATGATCCACCCAGACGATAGATACCGTACAGGAATAGTGACACATCGCGGGCATGAGATGTTTACCGTCTCCCCAATGGGTTACAAAAGATCAGTCCAACACCAGCAAAAACTGATGGACAAAGCCTTCACTGGGCTTACATGGCGCTTTGTATCCTGCTTTGTGGACGATATATGCGTGTACTCCCGAACCTTCTCCGAGCATATGGACCACCTGAACGAAGTATTTAGCATACTAGCAAATTTAGGCATAACCTTAAGGGCCGGCAAGTGCTTCCTCGGGTTTTATTCCTTGGAGCTCCTAGGCTACCTGGTGGATAGAATGGGCTTGACCACCACCGAAGCCAAGACTGCAGCCCTCCTAAACTTGCCCTACCCAGAAACCCTAAGTAAATTAGAATATTTTATTGGGTTAACAAACTGGAACAGGCACTTGGTCCCCTACTACGCCCAGCGAATCAAACCACTAGCACAGCTCAAGACCGCGATGCTCAAGCTGGCGCCAAATTGCGGTCGCTCAAGAAAGGCTTACACTTCCAGAACCAGAGTCCCTAAAGACGAGGTGCTTCTAGCAGCGTTCATGGACGTCAGAGACGCCATAGGTTCCCGCCCTAAGATTTTCCACTTCCAGCATGACAGACCATTATACGTTTTTCTAGACGCTTCCCCGGAATACGGCATAGGTATAGGGGCCTATCAGCAGAAGGACCCAGACAAGCCACCCAGCAAAACCAACCTCCTGCCAATCCTATTCGTATCACGGGAGCTCACACCAGCAGAAAAGAATTACTGGCCCACCGACATGGAAATGTCAGGCTTAGTATGGGCAGTCAAGAAGATGCGCCCCTACATCGAGCAAACACAAGCAGTATTTTACACGGACCACGAGCCCAGCGCCAGCATTTTTAAAATGACTAGCCTGGCCACCTCATCCCTAGGGAAGTCCAACTTGAGATTACAGAATTGGGGCATCTACCTCAGTCAATTCAGGGATAGTATCACAGTGGTCTACCGCAAGGGCACGGAAATGGAGGTTCCAGACGCCTTGTCCAGGTCCCGTTACGACATTTCACAGCGCGAACAAGCGCTTAGACAGGAAGCGGCAGACCTGGGAAAACTACCCGACACCGACGAATTTGAGGTCGCCGAAGCGTTTCACGGCGCGCAATCCACGGGCGACTCCATTGTGACATCCCTCGTCGCTGATCCCACGTGGCACGAAACACTTAAAGCCGCAGTCCAGAACGACTATCACCTCAAGAAAACATACGACATGCTTGTCAATTCCACCGTGGAAATAGATGGGTATAGGATCCTACCTATGGAATGCCAGTACGCCCTAAATACTCAAAGCAACCACCTCTTTTTTGTGGACCCTAAGGACGACAGGCTCAGGGCTGTCCTCCCCACACTGGAATTGCAGACACAAGCCCTCGCCATGGCACACGAGGGTCACCAAGGATATGCTAGGACCTTCGAGAGACTGACCAAGGGCTTCTATTGGAAGAAAATGGCCAAAGACACCAAGGTATACGTCGATAGGTGCCCCCAATGCCTAGTCAACAAACCTAGGAATCATAAGCCCTACGGTTACATGCAACCCATTATCTCGCCTTCCCAGCCCTTTAATACGCTGACCTTGGACCTGGTCACAGACCTGCCCCCATGCTCTCATAGAAATATGAGTAACCCCGCAGGACCCACAGGAGAAGCGTTTGATGCAGTAATGACGGTCACCGATAAGTTCTCCAAAGCGGTGCAGTTCCTAGAGGGTAGGAAAGACTGGTCAGCACAGGCATGGGCGACCCGCTTCTACGACAGGGTCGTGACAAGCTGGGGTTACCCAGCTACCTTAATAACAGACCAGGACAAGCGTTTTATTGGTAAGTTCTGGAAGGAGATTTTCCGCATCGCAGGCACTAAATGCCTCACTACTACACCCTGGCACCCGGCTGGAGATGGGCAATCAGAGCGCACCAATCAATCATTGGAAATCACTCTCCGCTTCTACGTAGACGGAAGGCAAGAAGATTGGGTTCACCACCTCCCAGCGATACAAGGTGTATTCAACAATAGCGCCTCAGCTACTACAGGCAGATCACCGAACGAGATCCTCTATGGCATCAACCTAAGAACTGCCGTCGATATCTTAAATCCCGCCGGCGCCGGCGGCCTCACCTCCGCCGTAGCCTCGGCCACGGAACTCGCGGAGTATCGCGAGACCATCAGAAAAGAGGCCGAGGATGCCATAGCGGTCGCGCAGAAACAGATGACCAAGTATCATAATTCCAGCCACCAGGAACCTGACTTCTCATCAGGGTACGCCTACATATCACTCAAAACCGGGTACACATTACCATCGATCAGGAAGAAGAAACTGGCAGCCCAAAGGATGGGCCCTTACAGAATACTGGAATCCGTAGGAAAGGGACGTGCCCTAAAGCTCCAGCTACCCCCCAATACCAAGATAAGTAACGTGATCTCCATAACTAATCTGGAACCCGGACCTAGGCCCATGGACGATCCTTACGCAAGAGACCTCGTAAACCTCCGCGAACCCCTCGAAGGAGCGGCACACGAGCCAGCAGCGGGATGGGAAATCGAGGCCCTTCTAGACCATCGCATATTCGGACGATGGAAGAAGAGCCAATATCTAGTGCGGTGGAAGGGATGGACTATGGAATACGACCAGTGGATGGACGAGTCCGAGATACCCGCGGAGCACATCGCAAATTACGAGGAAAAGGCAAGACATAGGGCAACCCATGGAGAAGGACGGCGGGGCAAGAAGGCGCACTAGTACAATAAATATAACGAAGGATTGACATCACTGGGAGGAGATGTAGAGCTGAACGAGACGTCCAAGAAACTTATATAAAGGGCAATTGCCGTGCGCACAAAGGAAGACAACCATAAAGGATGCTTCCGTGATTAGTAATACTACGCTGTTGTGGCGTACGTCGCCTTGCGCGCTTACGACTATTTGTCATAAGCGCGGAAGAACCACGTAGATGACCTAGTCATTCATAAATAGGCTGTAAGATAGACAGTGAATAAATCATCTTAATCTTCATACACATATATGATCTACATTCGTGATCATAACAGAAAACATGGGATTCCCTTAGTGCGGCGAGATCAACCACTCACGATGTACGATGCCCAAGGAGATGTCATGATGGGAGGCGGAGAGTATTATACTCATCCAATCCACATGAGTATGGGAGAGCACGAAGAAACACTCCGATGGGAGGTAGCTACGCTGGAAGAAGGAATCGCCGGGTACTTGCCAATTGCATGGGCGAGGAAGCATAACCCGGATATCAATTGGGAGCTCAACACCATAAGCTGGAGGAGTGACTATTGCAAGAAGCATTGTCTCCCAGCAAAGATCAAGATTGAAACCATCTCCGCCTATCAAATGATGGAAGAAGAGGATGTGGTATACCAACTGGTACAGTATGGCATGATGAGGATGGGACGGACATCACCGAAAGGATGCCTCCGGTACACCACCAATGGGCGCATGTCTTTAGTCAGGAAAAGATTAGAGAAATGGTCGGACACAGCAGTCATGACCATACTATCAAACTCTTGCCTGGGACTGCCCCCCCATTTGGCCCATTATACCCTTGTTCCGCTTCTGAGCTGAAGGCCCTCCGGGAATACCTCGATAAGGAAACCTCGTCAGGGAAAGTCTCTAAGTCGAATAGCCCAGCAGCGGCACCCATACTATTCGTTCCAAAGAAGGATGGCACCATGCGAATTTGTGTTGACTACCGAGGGTTGAACAAGGTCACTGTCAAAGACAAGTACCCGTTGCCTATCATGAGCGAGCTCAGGGATAGGTTGTTCAAAGCCAAAATCTTCACAAAGATAGACCTGAAGAATGGCTTCAACTTAATCAGGATAGCCGAAGGTGACGAATGGAAGACAGCCTTCAGAACCCGCTATGGCCTGTACCAATATAATGTGATGCCATTCGGGTTATGCAATGCACCGGCCACCTTCCAGAGAATGATTAATGACGTCCTCAGAGAACTACTGGATGAAGGAGTGGTTGTCTACATCGACGACATCCTCATCTACTCGGAAACACAGGAAGAGCATGAAATTCTGGTCAACCGAGTGTTGCAGAAATTGAGCGAGGCTAATTTATGCGCCTCAATCAATAAGACATCGTTCCATGTCCGAGAAGTAGAATATCTGGGATATCAAATCTCAGAGAAGGGAGTATCTATGTCAAGAGAGAAGGTGGAGGCAATCTTGGATTGGCCCGTCCCAAAAGACGTTAAGGGAGTACAGGCATTCCTCGGCTTTGCGAACTTCTATCGCCGCTTCATTGAAGGCTTTAGTAAAGTATGCAAGCCCATGACTGACCTCACCCATGAAAAAACAAAATGGTATTGGACCGCAGCCTGTGATCAAGCTTTTGAGGAACTCAAAAGGCTATTCACAAGCGCTCCTCTCCTCGCACATTTTGACCCTAGCAGAAGAACTGTGGTCGAAACTGATGCCAGTGATTTCGCCAAAGGGGCAGTACTCTCTCAGTATGGTGAGGATGGGAAGCTACATCCGTAGCCTTCTACTCCAAAAATTCTCCTGCTGAGATCAATTACATTCACGATAAGGAAATGGGTGCTATTGTAGCCTCCTTCCGTGAATGGGAATACATGCTCAAATCTTGTGAGCAAGAGATCACGGTGTTCACAGATCACAAGAACTTGGAATATTTCAATTCCACCAAAGTTCTCACTAGGCGGCAAGCTAGATGGTCTGAGGACCTAGCAGGCTACAACTTTAAAGTCGTCTATAGACCAGGGGAAAAGAATGGCAAGACTGATGTGCTATCTAGGCGCTGGGATCACCGCCTCGGAGAGGGAGGTGAAACACAGCAGCCGGAGCCACTGATGTTTTTTAGGCCAGGTCAATTGGTTTTAGATCCGATCAAGCTAGCTGCTGTGAAGGTCAACCAGTTGCAGGGTACGTTCTTAGAGCGCCTATACAAGGCAGCAAAAGAGGATGCAAACTGGCAGTTACTGCACCACTCCCTGATCGAAAGGAGACCCAATTTGGATCAATACTTGACTGTCAAGGACGGCCTTATCTTCTACAAGAATAGGTGGTACATCCCTAATGACAAGAAGCTTCAGAGCGAAATCCTGACCGAGACCCACGACTCTAAAGTGGCTGGTCATTTTGGCCAGTTCAAGACACTAGAGCGGGTTAAAAATAACTTCTATTGGCCCAACATGGATAAAGATGTTGAGGAATACGTCCGGAGCTGTGACAGCTGCCAGAGGAATAAAACCTCAAGACATAAGAAGTTTGGTATGCTCCAACCGTTGGAAATACCCTATCGGCCATGGACCTCGATCTCTATGGACTTCATTGTGGGACTACCGGAATCCAGGGGGTTCACAAAGGTTTGGGTAATAGTGGACCGCTTTTCGAAGATGGCACATTACATCCCACTTCCTACCCTCAACAAAACAGAAGATCTGGCTAAGTTGTTCTTGAAGGAAGTATGGAGACTCCATGGGCTACCAGATGACATAGTCTCGGACAGAGATAGCCGGTTTATCTCTCACTTTTGGCAATCCTCATGAGCCTCCTCAAGCGTGAAGCTGAGAATGTCCACCTCCTTCCACCCCCAAACAGACGGTCAAACAGAACGAGTCAACCAGACCCTGGAGCATTACTTGCGTAGTTATTGTTCATACCAACAGGATGACTGGGCGGACCTCTTGCCTTTGGCAGAGTATGCATACAACTCGGCGGTCTCTGAGTCTACCAAAGTATCGGCATTCTATGCCAACTATGGATATGAACCCAGGACCAATTGGCCGGCTCCGAGTGCGGGAGTAGAGAGGAACAATCCGGCAAGTGAGGTCATGATTTCTCAATGGGAATCTATCTGGCAGGCAATGAACACCAACCTGGGTAAAGCTAGAGTAAGGATGGCCCGGTGGTATGATGCTCATGCGCTGGCCCCCCCTGAAATCAAGCCCGGAGACGAAGTAATGTTAGACCGCCGCAATGTGCAAACAAAGCGGCCGTTGGGAAAATTGGATCAGAAGAAGATGGGTCCTTTCAAGGTCCTCGGTCAGAGGGTACTGCGCACAGGCTCCTTCTCCTCCCCAAATGGGCATCCACCCGGTCTTTCATGTTTCACTTCTGAACCCTACAGAGCCCCGACGGATCCTGAGAGGAGAGTTCCCCCACCGGAACCAGAGGAGATAGCAGGAGAAGAGAACTGGTGCGTCCGGGAAGTAGCAGACAGCCGAGTCAACAGGCAGAGGAAGCGGGTTGAATACTTGGTACTTTGGGAAGGGTACGAGAACGAGGACGCCACTTGGGAACCTTGGGAACATCTCAAGAAGAGCGCTGAAGAAGCCCTTCGTGATTTCCACAAAAGGTATCCCAAGAAGCCAATGGATAAGAGAGTCCAATAAGGCAAGGGCTCTTGGGTCTTCACCCCTCCTACGGTATCAGAGCTATGTATAATAAAAGAATAGAAATGGTTATTAGAACTTGGAGACCAAGATCCTGGAAGAGGGGAGTAGTGTAACGGAGTCATTTTACTGTAGTCTACATAGGATAGGCACAGTGGCCCGTTACATGCTGAGAGTTATTGTTAGAAGCCAGTTGACCGATGGTATGCAAGTACCGGCAGCGTAGTTAGCTACTAGCTGTCAGAGTAACTACATCTCGGACAACTAGGAGGAAGAACTATTCATGGGAGGATAGGCTGACGAGCCAGAACCTCGCTAGTGAATAGAAGGCCAGTCAGAACTAGGTTCTGAGAACCGGTGTTCTTCCGTACCTCCGTGCATACATTGCCTGCTGATAGCAGCTGCTGATGCCTGGGGAGTCTACGATAAGTAAAGAGCTCTACAGCAACATGAAGCCGATCATTGACCTGCTGGCTTAGGCTGCGTGGCAACCAAGCGGTAAGGAGATCAATGGCTTTGACTAAGGGTGAATACCATTGTGAGTAGGAACACCCGCTAGCGCTTAGACGATGGAACCTAATGGAAGGTTGCCCAGAAGCGGGGTAGCGGTTGTATTGTTCTACTACACAAGAAAAGGAGTCACCGGAACTTAGTAAGAGAATAGGAGCGGAGAATAGAAAGTCTCGGAGTATAAGTACTCGACTTCATTCTCGCCTTAGACTCACTTTCCCGAGACTTCATCAGTACCAAGAAAAACCAGAGAGCAGAGTCCTTAAAGATTATTGAGTTCTAGCGATAGGAATCTTTAGTTAAAAATCTGCACCTGACTTCTATCTTGCACGGCCGTCTATTACTCTATCTTTTAGAGAGACCCCCGTTACAGCTCCTGACACTATCCGACCAAGATGTCGCATTTCTTTACCTTGCCATTGAGTGGTTGCGCGATATGACTTCATCAGCAAACTCTGGTATTCCTCAAGGCGCAGAGCCTACGCCCTGGGCGCCACGGACGCCAGGCGCCGCCAGGGCAGAGTGCTGCTGCCAGGCGTCGCCAGCGCAGATCGCTCGCGCCTGGCGTCGCCACAGCAGGGTGCCTCCGCCAGGCGTCGCGACAGCAGGTGCCTCCGCCAGGCGTCGCCACAGCATGATGCTACGCCAGGCGCCGCCAGGGCATAATGCTTCGCGCCAGGCGTTCCTGGAGCATAATGCTCGCACCAGGCGATGCTATTATCACACCGACGCCTCGAGCAGTATGTTCCCTCTCTGGCAGCACCAGAGCGCATAATCGTCTATGTACTCCGCACTCGCTCCAAACAGAGCACTCGCTCCAAACAGAGCACTCGCTCCTAGCAGAGCACTCGCTCCTAGCAGAGCACTCGCTCCAAGCAGAGCACTCGCTCCAAGCAGAGCACTCGCTCCACCAGAGCACTCGCTCCAAGCAGTACCGAATAGTCCTAATGAGCTTTTTGCCGCTAATGCTTACTGTCTACAGAGTGCTTCCTAGCGATATCACATACATCTATAGAGCACACAGCAATGCTTTCTCCGCGATCTTTTCTAGGCGCTGCTGCACCTTCACGCCAGCACGCTCCAGGCAATGCTGATCGCCCTGAGAGCACCCGGCGATGCTTTCTCCGCCATGACACGCCTGGGGTATGCCTCCTGCGTCTGGATAACGATCAACAAATGAGTCTCCGCCCAGGACTGGCAACGAATCACTGACGCTGGCTGGGACCGCCAGGAGACAACGCCAGCGCCTGACAACACTCGCCACTAATATCTGCGCCAGGAGATCAAAACATAACGAGCAGCTCGCCAGGCGCCGCCAGAACATATCCCTCACGCCTAGAGAGCACTCGTCAGTGCTATCTGCGCCAGGAGAGCATTCTCACTGAGATGCTCGCCAGACACCACAGGAGCATATCGCTCACGCCAAGACACTCTTCGTCAACAAGGTTTTCACTGACTGCTAAGAGATATTGCCCATGTCCAGAGAGCACCATGGCTGCTGCTGCTTTCATAGCACTGACCAATGCTCGAGAGCTGCGGAAACATCTTTAATAATACTATTCAAGGTGACATCCCCACTTAGACCCATATGAATCGACACGCTTTCTTCAAAGGCGCAGGTAGGCATTGCCAGTCTTCAAACGATATCTCACGTGGGTATTCTTCACGCCGCTGAACGGTCAGTCGCGAATACTGATACGAAAGCACTGTCGCAGTATACTGGAGATGGCTACCAAACCTTTGACGATAGCGTATGTATCTGTCGATTCGTGAAAGGAATTTAAGCCTTGAGGTTTAGGCCATGGTACGGCTCGTCTGAAAAGCTCAATGCCCTGCCTAAGCAGCACTCCAGCGCGAGCTTGCTGGAAATTGTTTCCCATGCATAAGCAGCATTATGCTGGTGGAGCGAGCTTGCTGTATAACAGACTCAGATACTGAGCGGCCGAAACTCACCTCCCTCTTCCAATCCGCATGCGTACTAGCAGAACGACACGAATTTTGAATTAGACGGTACTATTGGGTCTAACTTTCCACTCGTAGAGCACTCGCCACTGCCCTCACAGCGCTCAGTTCTACGGAGCACCCGGGACAGCATTCACCTCTACGGAGTACCCGGGACTGTTCTCACATCACTGGTTAGCACTCAGGAATGCTTTACAGCGCTTACGACCGCTCTCACAGCATTCAACTAAATTCATTCCACGTACGCAAATCTATCCTAGTATTTACCAGCCAATTGCCAGCATCCACCTCAAATAAATGGGCCATTCCTAGTATACTCCGAATATTCGCCACCCACATCCTCTTCCTCCTCTGCCTACAGACCTTCAGCAGCCCATGTGAGCTATCAGCGAAACCACGATCCTTCGCCTCAAGTAGCTCAACTACACATAGTCTATGCGCGCGCCCTGTGCTATCCCGTACCTTGAACAGAGCCTCTACTCGTCCTGGTAAGCGTCCCTGAAACACTCCCCACTGCTCTGAGGAACCTACCGATACCCATGCCCAATCCTTTCTTATTTTCCCTTCCTAAAAGATGATGTTCCCGTACACCTGATATTGTGAACCTCGTATACGTCAGGCCTTTGGAAGATTGGTATCGGAACCTGCAAGCATGTGAAAACCTCCACCCGGCGCTCCAAAATGCTCTCAGAGCTTCCGGCAAAGCCCTGAGAGCATTCCGCATCTTCGGCATACTCCTTTATCAGGCGATATTGTCACGGGGGTCCTAGACTAATAGAGTGTAATAGAATAGAGACGGCCGGAGCAGAATAGAAATCAGGTTACAGGTTCAAGATTCTTCTCGCTAGAACTTAGAATAATCTTAAGGCTCTTGCTTCTGCTTGCCGATAGGTCTGAGGATCGAAACTGGAGAACTAATGGGCGGGAATGAAGCTGAGTACTTATACTCCAAAGCCTTCTATTCTCTGCTCCAAGTTTTTCCTACTAAGTTCCGGTGGGACTGAGTTTCGGTGCTTGCAAACATTCCACCGCTACCCCGCTTTCCTTTAAGCGCCAGCAGGAGTTTCCAAGACCTTCAGTGCTACCCTTAGTCAAAGCCTATAGGTAATCTGCCGCTTGGTTGTCACACAACCTCTGCCTGCAGGATTAACCGGCTTTAGTTGCTGTAGAGCTCATAGCTTATTGTAGACTTCCCAGGCAGAGTGCTAGCGCTATAGCGGCACTCCTAATGCTCAGAGGATACAGAGGGTCACCGGGCAATCAGAGTTCTACTCTGGCCGGCCTTCTAGTCAGTCAGCAAGGCATAGACTCGTCAGTCTGTCCTTCTGTGAATAGACCCTCTTCCTAGTCACCGGAATATGGTTACACTTGCAGCTGGTGGCGATCCACACTGCAGGTACCTGTATGTCACCGGGTACTGGCTTCTATCAATAACTCTCAGCATATAGCGGGCCCTGGTCAGCATGCTCTCATGCCATCCAGTTAGAATGGCTCCGTTATAGATATAGCGTGATATGGCTCATTTGCAATCTGTCTGCTACGTTGAACAGTCTTTCCGATTTCGCGGAGGGGTTGCAAAGACGCTTCAGGGGCAGTCCGCTTTCTACTATTGAGCGTTCATTCGGCGTTTTCTTGCGGTCCTCGATTTTGAAAATGTCGAAGAACTCCTTGAGGTTATCCCGATGGCTCCAGAGGATGTCGCCGGTGCTCTCAGGACCTCCGACGATATCTTTCAGACTTAGAATTCGGATCTCTAACGCCAATCGCCTTTCCTCCATAGTCCAGTATTCGCGCGCCGACCTTGTTGGACGCCTGTAAGCCTCTTTACCTGCCAGACATGGGCAAGCTCGCTAACGTCCCGTGAGTACTCGAGGAATGCTCTTAAAGCGCTCAACGTGCTCGGTAGTGCATCAAGACGCAATTTGATGAAGTTGAAGTGCGATCTTTCCCGAATCTCCGGATCTCCTCTAAGTTTTCAGCTCTGGGAGCCACTAACTGCTTGCTCGATCTTCGCCCTTTAACGTCTTCTTGTACGCCCTGAATTCTAAAAAAGATATCCTTGTGTTTATGGAAATCGTCGAGATAGCTCTCCATATAGTCCAGGGTGCTTGTATGACTCCCATATTGTGCCATTAAGTGGAAGTCTATTAGACTTCTAACGATTTCAAAGCTGTCGCTCCTGACAGCCACTCCCGGTTTTCAGAGCAGCCGCGAAGTGCTCCTAGAACGACCATTCGCCCCAGATTCCGTGATTCTTTCCCTTGCCATTGGGTGGGAGAACGATATGCTTTGTTTGGTACTGCCAGCCCAGGGTAAGGCGCAATCGGCCTGCCGCTTGTCGAACTCCTCCAATCGGTGATGCTTCTTCAAGAAAGCCTGAATCCACTCCATCATGTGCTTCAACATCCCCAGGTAGATATTGTGCAAGTATGTCCGGTTTATTGAGATCGTACGGATTAACCCTCGGCATACCCCAGAAAGTATTGAAGAGTGTTTTGACGGATCTCGCAACAAGGTATTCCACCGGTTCCAGATTGCCTGGGTTCTCCCCGAATAGCTGTACCCTCTCCCTGTAGTCCTCGTAGTTACACATAGAGCTTCGACGAGTGCTCCCAAGATTGTGAAACTCCACCTCGCATCGCGGGCAAGCACTAGTGCTGATGTTTTGCAAGTTTGAATGCTCGGGTTGATCGGCGATCCAGCCCGAGAGCACCAGAAAGCATAGTCGTTCGTAGCTGTCGGCGCATTTGATCAGCTCGCCCTTCTGAGAGCACTCGCGAATGCTTTGAAAGATTTCCCCAAGTGCACGATGCAGTTCCATTTGACTCTGACGTCTTAAAACGGAGTTAACGAGTGTTGTGTTCTTTCCGAGCTTTGGTGGCACAGGTAGCAGCCCGAGGGGAATAAATGAATGCCCTGTGGGCTTATTGCGCACCGACGACTTGATGTTCCCGATGGTAAGATAGATTGGCCAGGCTTTCTTGTCTCCGCTGAAATTTGTCAGATGTGTGCCATCCCACGCGCATATAATTGGTACGACAGTAGACCCCTCCGGTAACGTATTCTGTCGAGAAAGCATCAGCGACTACTCCTGGAGCATCATCGAATGCTCATAGAGCACCTCACTGAATGCTCATAGAGAACCTCAAGTTGGCAGAGCGAGGCTTACGGACCTGTATCTCCCACCACCAATCTCCTGTATGCATTTCCCCATACATTCGCTCGCCGAATTCATTATGCTCCACCACGGCTACAGACACCAATGACTCGGAAGGCACGTTGCCCTAGAAGATATCGGACGACAACCATTGGATCGCGGTAGTAGTAGGAGATCTTCTCCCCAATATCCACCTCCAAATGATTCCAGCTTGCCTTTCCCAGTATGTCGCTCATTTCTCCAACCTCTTGATAAAACCCCGCCCGTGCTGTAAGAGCACTCGCCACTACTCGGAGGAGCGAGAAAGAAGCTGTCGATGTTCCTGTGAGGCTTTAGACATAAGTAGCGCCATTCTGAACTCAGATGCTGACCGAAATGGGTGCCATGGGTATTGAAGAAGACTTTAAAGCACTCGTCAGTAGTCCTCCGAAATGTAATGTTGTTCTCAGCACCTCAGAACTGTCGTAGATGCCATATGCCCATTTGAATCGCCGCCTCCCTCCTCCATCACGAAATATGATTCGGATTCGAGGTCCGAATTGTTACCCGAATCTTGGTCAAAAGTGTCGGACTCCGAATCGTAGTGCGTGTCTGAATAGTAGTCGGGAATGCTTTCTGGGCTTTCGTCAGTGTCGTCGGGAGTCTCTGCAGGTTGATGGCGCTCCAGGAGTGAATATTGGTTTCCCAGCCATTCATCTGCTTCCAAAGGATGGATCGTTCGAAGATGTCTGTCAAAGTTCGCGGAGGAGCTGTACCTCTTGCTGCAAAAAGGGCACGACGATTTCATTGAACTCGAGAATTTGCAGTCTGCCAAGGCCGAGGAGGCTCTCGCTGCCAACAGGTTGTGCAGAGTGCTCTACGAACAATCTGTCATCCAATGAGGCTCTGGCTGCAGAGCGCTCGCCGAGCGATTGTGCAGAGTGCTCTACAAGCGATTTGTCACCAATGAGGCTCTCGCTGCCAACAGGTTGTGCAGAGTGCTCTACAAGCGATTAGTCGCGCATGCAAAGTGCTTCGCTTAGCGAAGGCTTTCGTCAGTGATTATGGCCTTCGCTCGCACCTCCATGAGCAAGGCTGACTTTGGCGTCATCATCTCCAGCGGAATACTGCAAACACAAACAGGAGCGTCAACGAGAGAAACAGCAATCATGCCACCAGCGATGCTCCGTTCTGCCCTTTCAGCGTTATTTCATCCTCAGTTAGCACTTTCATGGCTATTCAGATCGAAACCGTGAGAAACCGTTAGAGCGGAAAATTCAATACCAATATCGACTCTGAGCTCAAGCGATACTGTCACTGTCGGCTTCATAAGCGCCAGAGCGCGACACCAACAAGAACAGAAACTCCAATAGCATTGGAATCAATCGATACACGCAGTTGGTACTACCATCGAGCGTTCGAAATGTACGCAGCAAGCGTTCATACGTTATACAATTGAATCAAACCACCAGAGTAGAATCTTGAGTCTTATAGAGAAGCGTTGATCTACGTCGTGTATTGGAAGCAAACGTTAATGGCGGCTTGGAGCACCATATGCAGCGCCCGGTCGAATTTCGAGAGTCTTCGTATAGTGCTCATAAGTCTTCACCGCTCTGCTTGATGTACTGGAATAGCTGATTCTATTCGGTATAAAAGCACCCTTCTCCTCCTTCAGATCGTGAGAGATTCCTAACCATCAATCTTCCAGTATTCATATCTTGGTACCTCTTCCCTTCATACCTCTTCCAGCGCTACCTCAAGCTTTCAAGATATCTCTTGGAAGCGCATTCAGCTCACGTTCAAGTTCACGGTTCAAGTTCCAAATTTCAAGTTCGACCTTTCAAAAGCTGTCCCAGCAATCATATATAAGATGGTATATCATCCTTAATTCTATTCTCTCAGAACCATCTCATCAAATATTCTATATTCACTATAGTCACCTTCACCCCGCCCTCAGAGCACTCCACAGAGCTCACAGAAGAAGCGAGATCGCGATCCAGACACCGACGATTCAGATAGCAAAAAGGAAAAGAAAGAAAAGAAGAAGGAGAAGAAGGGGAAGAAGAAGCAGGGGAAAGAGGAGCAGGAGATAGAGGAGCAGAAGGAGCTGGAGATTTTGCAGAAGAAGGTGCAGCAGCTACAGAGGAAGGCACAGGAGAAAAAAGAAAGAAGGCGCCAGAAGCAAAAAGAAGTCCTCAGCCCGTCGTCTCGTAAAGCGGAAGGCACCCAGCCTATCCCAATAGAGATGGGAGACACCCCGCCCATGATCGTCGCGTTCCGAGAAGCACCCGCCACCGCCCCCTCAGCAAGCGCCACCGTCTCCCCAGCACTCACGAATTTTCCCAAAGGAGTGGGAGAAAGAAGGCGGCAGCGATAGCGATAGCGACAGCGATAGCGATACATCAGCAAGCTACCGGGTGTCTCCGGAGACTTCTGCCAGTCTCCGGAGACCGCCGCCAAGGCGCGTTCTCTCCTCACACCTCCCAAGCATCCTCGCGTCTCGCTTACCCGCTGGAACCTCCGGAGGCGCCCTGTACTCTCTGGATGCTCTCCGGAGCCGTCAATCAGGAGCTCCGCGGCTAACAAGCACTTTGCAAAACCATTGAGCGCTTGTCATGGCAGCGCTTTTCGTTCATTCTGAGATAATCGGAATCGTTCACGGCTTGTCATGCTTTTAAAAATGTTCACGAGCCTTCTTTTATTCTATTCTATACATACAGGCATCTATCTACCAGGCATCTATCTACCTATATATCAAAGCTCGTTCCATGTTTTTAAATCGATTCTAGTATTTACTAGCCATTGGCCTTTCTCTACTTGAAACAAATGGGCCATTCCCAAGATGCTTCGTATATTCACTACCCAAAACCTTTGTCGGGAGCGCCTCCCGACTCTCAGAAAAACCATCTGAGCCTTCCGGAAGGCCCTTGTCCCTAGCCTCCAGCAGTTCAACAAGCGAGTTGATATGTATTCCTTGTAGTACTATCGCGTAGCTGGAAGATTGCCCGTACATTCGGTAATCTCCCTGAAATGCACCCGGTACTGTAGTTTCCACTTTTATCGCATGGTCGTTTAAGTCGTACTTCCTAAATGGTGCTTCACCTGTACATCTTATATTATGGATCTGCGTGACTCTCTGGATTTTGAAAAACCGATACGGGACCTGTAGGCATTTAAAACATCTCGCGGGATATTCAAGAATGCTCAATAAGCCCTCTTCACTCCGGCCTAGCCCTTCGCCGTATTCGACACGCTCTCGCCAGTCTTGTTACTATTAAAGTTGATAGAATCCAGCGATATCCGATAACCTAATAAGACTAGTGTCTAATCTGGTAACAGGTTTGAGAACCCTCCTCTTTGTTTTGCAGCATTTGCGGTCGTCGTTGTTGAAGATATACATCATGCATCGCATGAAGCTCTCGATGGCTCCCCAAGCGCCCGTAATGTTCGGAAGAAGAAAAACGACATCTTTCAGATTTAATACCCGTATTTCCATTGCCATCGCCTCGAGTGGAAATCGAGAATTTGAGCAGTCGCGTCGACCTTGTTTGAAAGCTCGTGGGCCTTCTTTATTTGTTGTTTATGAGCTTCGCTGACATCTGTTGAAAACATTGGTATATTCCAAAAGCTCCATGATCTCTAAAGTGTGATAGTAGGTGCATCTTAATGAAATTGAAATGAGAACCTTTGCGAATCTCCTCCAGCTCCTCCAGGCCTCTCTCCAAGGCTTACGGGGCCTTCTAGTGCCCTTGTCCGATCTTCGCATCTTTCTTGGTGCGTTTATAGGCCCTAAATTCCAGAAACACATCCTTGTGTGTATGGAACTCTTCGAGTATCCTGTAGATATTCTAAGCGTCTCCTGGTGTGCGTTGTGTATTGTGCCATTAGATGGAAATCAATTAGAGCTCTTACACCCTTCAGCGCTCTCCCGAAATCCTCTTCAGCGCTGGGGGTTTCAAGAAACCACTGCAAAGGCTCCTAACACTATCCGACCAAGATGTCGCATTTCTTTACCTTGCCATTGGTGGTTCTTGCGATATGACTTGTTAGGTACAGCGAGCCCTGGATAAGGCCCCAGAGCGCCCAGGCTTGATCAAATTCCTCTACGCTTGTGCTTCTTCAGAAACAATTGAACCCACCCCATCATATGTTTTAATAGTCCCAAATAAAGATTATGCAAGATATCCGGCTTGTGAAGGTCGTACACATTGACCCTCGGCAAGGCCCAGAAGGCATTGTACATAGTCTTAATGCACTTCGATACCAGGTACTCCACAGGTGTGTTATCAAAGGTATCCATCTTATACCTCTCGGCCATTGCCATATATCTCTCTTGAATCCGAAGCGCACCTTGTTGAAGGCCTCCAAGGCCTTTGAAATCAACTTCGCACCTTGGGCAGGCATGATTATTGATGTTTAGTAATGCGGCGTGCTCTGGATGATCAGCAATCCATGCGCATAGTATTGGATAACATAATCGCTCGAACCCATCCATACGTGGTATCAATTCCCGCTCTTGCGAGCTCCGGAGCCATCGAGAATATCTCCGAGGCCTTGTGAAGAACCATCTGGCTCTGCCGACGCATTCATCTGCGCGTGCCCCCACCTAACCCGGATTGGAACAGGTAGTAGTGCTAGTAATACTATCGCGTAATTTGAGGGCTTATTTCGGGTTTCGGCGTGATATTTCAATGGTCAAATAAACAGGCCAAGCCTTTTTATCACCACTGAAATTTGTTAGGTGGGTGCCATCCGATCGCAAATCACTGAATGCGACCGTTGATCCTCTGGCAGGGTATTCTTAATATCCAAATATCCATTAGCGAATTTCGATCACGCATTTGTGAGGGCTTTAAAACCTGCATCTCCACCACCAGTCCGCCGTGTGCATTTCCCCATACATCCGTTCTCATCTCATTATACTCCATCGTTGGAGCATACACAAAAACTCTCCTGAATCTGCGCTGCAAAGGAATCGTACTAATGCCATAGGATCGCGGTAGTAGTAAGGGACCACCTCTCCACCTATTTCAACCCCTGAGTGCACCCAACCCTCTGTCCCAAGACCGTCCTAGAAACATCTCATCGAGACAACGTGCAAAGCCTCTACCAGTTGTGTAGGAGCCTTTTGGAAGGCTAAGCGGAGGCGAAAATAATCGTCTATTGCCCTTGGGACACCCAGACCGTAAAAACCAACGTGATAATTTGAATTCCTCTGCGGACTGTGGCGGGCTCCATGGGCTCCTGAAAGCTCTCTGTCACCTCGTTATATCCTGGTGTCGGAAAAAGGGCTTCACCTCGCCCTCATATATCGTAGTGGCTAGATTAAACAGTGGGCGTCCAGAGTCTAAATCACCTCGGTTAAACGTCGGATTCGGATTCGGATTCGTGGCGCTCCGCCAAATCCCAGCCTCATTGTGCTCTCCTAGGCCGCCGTGAAGGCTCCCAAAGGCTTCTTCAGCGTGGCTGGGAGGCTGTGTATTCTAATTCAGCTGCCTGTCCCGAATGCTTTCTTTCGTAAGATGTCGATCAAAACTTCCAGGGCTCGAGTAGGTTCATTATGCAAAATGGACAACGAGATCTCATTGTTGATATTAGAATTAGGCGTTGGTAAGGCTCCTTAGGCCTTTGGAACGCTCGTTGGGAATGCATCATGGGCCTCCGGCGAGCTCTTGGCACCAACGCCAGAGCCAGCACTAAGTCTTCTATGTTGTCTCAACACAATGATACCAACATAATGAGTGAGATATCATGATCCAACTCCATCTCCAACACAAACATCTAATAGATGCCGTAGCGAGGTTTGATGCACTATCATACATGTATATAAGCTCCATTGAACCTCCATACGGCTCCAGAAGCTTTCAAGAATCCTATCTAAGCCCACGAATCTATATAGTTGAATACAATACCAATCTGCCTTTCAAGATATATCCATCCTCACCTACATATAAAATGTGCGTTAGATCCTAATCTCTATCAGAATCATCATTGACATCTAGATACACAGCCACCACTACACCTCGTGATTCATCCTCCGATTCAAATTGGGAAGCCCCATAAGCCCTGAAGAAGGCCCGACCCCAACCTTCAAGCGCCGACCCCAACCTTGAAACAAAAACACCCTGTTGAACCTAACCAAAATGCGTTTACTGGAAGCTGAATCAGGCGTTAACCAAAGTTGCGATAACGAAGAAGTCCTGCCAAGCCCTCCGAAAGAAGCGTTCCGACTTTGAAGTTTCTTATTCTACACCAGAAGCTTACCGTATATCTAGGCATTCTTCCCCGAGCTCGGTGTACCACTTGGAGAAAACATCAGAACCATTATATCCAACGCGATCGATTATCATCCCGAATCTCTTCTTGGCCAGTTACAGGAAGATTCATGAGCGGGAGAAAACAAGATTCTCCAGAGCCCAGACAGAATCCCCGAAGGCTCCAGCACGCAAAGAAGGCTCATCGCGCCTCCGAAGCGTCGGCATATTGAGAAGGCTCCAACACCTCGAGAAATGCCTCCAAGAGGAAGACAACCAGCGGCGTTCAAATGCACCACCATTGCAGAGGTGAGGCGGATACTGCAGCTTACTGGGAAGGGCGCCCTCTACAAGGCTCTGCGCCGACTTGGGGGCGAGATGATTAGGCTAGGGTGGGTTAACAAGATAACCTCTGGAGAAAGGTTTATACAATCGTTTAGTTTCTACCTTATAAACCACAGGGCTATCAACGCCTTGAAGCCTCGTTACGGAAGGCTTCAGAAGACTCAAGAAGATAGCAGCAGCCCTGAACTTTCTTATTGTTGATCGAACCCAGAAGTCTAGCAGAAACACAGCCGTATAAATGGCGTACTAGACAATATAGAGGCCCAGAAGACCCTGCAGAAGGCTCGCCTGAGGATCATGGAAGGAATTGGGGAATCGCACCTAGACCTGCAATAACTATATGTTATTGACCGGTGAAGACTTCGAGCCCCTAAAGCGCTGTCTACGGCACTTCTGACTGGTTGGTCAAGCATCCCTACCCCCTCACTTGGCGTCGCCAGGTGTTAGCTTGCAAAGATTTAACAAAGGTTGCGATGAAGCGTGTCTTAAAGGCCCCCAGGCGCCCCGAGAGGACCATCCGAGCCTTCTATGGTGCCATCAATAATCCTCCGGCCGGCGCAATGCGTATCCGCAAAACCCGGAATATTGCCGTATTGGTGACGCCGATGAGTTGGAGGCCTGGCTCAAAACTAGTGAGGCAAAACCATTGAGGATTTCTTGATTGCTCCGTAGGCCCACCGCACTGCTCAGGGGCTTCTCACGGGCCTCAAACCCCCCCTCCCGATGGGTGGGATGACTTGACGCGGATGATCTGATTCCGGCAGAGCTTGAGGCGGACAAAGAAATCTTGAATTTGCAGATCGAGTGAATAAGAAAGGTTTGCAATTTCCTATTCCTCAAGATAGAGATTTTCAAGTAATATTGGCCGTGATCACGGCGTATTGAGAGGTTTCAAGCGCTGGGAGAAGGCTCAATAGCGATTATAGGCGGCTTCCCTAATGGCATTACCTTTGATTCTTGCCATTCTGATCGTCTTCGCTTTTGGACTGTTGCTGACAAACCACCTGTTCAGAAGCGAATCGCGTGGGGAGATAAGGCATGATCAAGCGAAGAGGCGAAGAGGAAGAGGAAGAGGACGAAGAGGAAGAGGAAGAGGAAGAGGAAGAGGAAGAGCAAGAGCAAGAGGGGCGATGGCGGCGATGAGGAAGAGGAAGAGGAAGAAGGGCGATGGCGGCGATGGCGGCGATGAGGAACCGGAGGATGAGGGCGATGAGGACTATGTGGACGATCTAGCCTAGGTTAATCAAAGGCCTATTATGGGGAACTCGGAAGGCTCGTTAGAAGTATCAGCGCGAAACTCGTTGGATGATTATCGAAGTTGGGGGGTATACCTGGCCTCTTAAAACTTATTTCTTTTTGTTTTTCGTTTTTCGTTGGTGTTGAAGCATGTTTTATTTTTGAGATGCATTTGTTATCCTACTATAGATTAGCGTGATATGTTAGTAATTATATAGATCAAATTCAGACTAGTGAAAGTTTTAGCGAGCCATTGAAAAGGCTTCTAAAGCCTTTAGCTCCAATCGGAATAGCTATATCAGGTTAGAGTATTTATCGCCAAGAGACAAAGCAAACCCAGTAATGGTGTTATATAGTAGAGGCCCCAAGGGCCTTCTTCAGGAGTTTTCGAGATGCCTCTTCTGCTCACTACCACCACAGCCAGCATGCCTCCCAGACCAAAATCACAAAGCAGTTCGATGGACTCAATCAGCGTGCCCCAATATCGGCCTCCGTTAATGGCAGCTTACGAGGGTGCAATGAGTGTGTCTAGTGTGGCTAGCTCATTTAATTCCCTAACCTCTATAGTCTCTGAATCGACAACAGAGGCGGATTTTAATAACGCCCACCGAGCCTTGTGGAAACTTCAGTAGCTATCCCGAGGATCGTGTAGTGGAGAATACCCCTCCGTGGGTGGAGTCGGACTTGACGATCATCCAGGAGGAAGATGGCTGCTTTGGAGGTCTATGAAGATGACTACGACTATGTGGATGACTATGAGAATGAGTATGAAGCACCTGGAGATGAGAATCTCGCCAAACTCTCCATACCAGCTCCCGACCTGCACCAAGGCCCTCTCTGAGCGTGGGCCCTCTCCACCACCATTACAAAGGCCCCCCAGATCGAATACAACCTCAGGCTCCACCACCATTCTGAAGGCCCAACTTCCCAGGCGAATACCATCTCAGGCTCACAAGAAAGAAGAAATTTCCAGGCTCCCCAAACCAGGCATCACGGCTCGGGAAAAGGGTGGCAGAGGCTCCTGTGGCCTCCGCCAGAACTCTTGTGGCCTCCGTAAGAGATCAAGTTGGCCAGTAGAAGAAGCAATTGCATTCTTCTTCTGTTCGATAAAAATAACTTGTGTATTTCTTCACCATATTCTCTGGTTTGTCTATCTTGATCGTACAAGTATGGCAATCGTAATTCAGTTAATCCACCCAAACCGACAACATGAGGACCCCGGAAGGCGTCATAAACCATCGAGAGATCTTCCTTTACATCTCCAAGTTCTCGATTAGATTCGTTAAGCACCTTGCGACCTGAGCGTGAGCTTAGTAGTACACCACCGGCTTCACATTCATATCGTACACCTCCGGCTACCCAATATTGTGGTTCCCCTCTCGTGCATGAGACACCTGGGCCGGAGTCACTTGGCGGATCGGATTGCAAGTTGCCAGATTACAAGCCGATAGTTAAACAAGTCGCAGAGCTTCTTGGGCGTTATACACTGCTTGAGGAGCCTTGGCCACAACCTGAAACTCTCGTGGTTAATATTCGAAGATTTTGGGCAGAAGCAGACGATTATTTTAATACAAGCTTAAATCTGACCAAAAGTGCGAGGGGAGACGTGAGTACTTTTAGAGCCTTCCATAAGGCTCAGAGAGCTGCTTATACGACTAGGTTCAAATTGTATGTTCACGAGTGAGATCACACCTTGTTTATGCCATCAAAGACTATATGGCGAGGGGCTACCTGTATGGGATGAGTGAGCTTCATACAGCGGATTCAAGAGCCACGAAAGTCAATTTTCTACTCGAAAAGGACCGTTTCATTAGTGACCCTGAGGGCTATTCGGTAAGCATTTCTTTTTGGGTTAGCCTTTGAGAAGGCTCTAACAGACCTCAGACAGGCCGCCCGGCACTTCTGGGCTCAGAAATTGTTGACGTGATATTTCTAAAAAGTATTACAAAAGGCGACAAGATCGTGGTGCAAAGGATCCTGATTTAAATCGATGGTATTTCTCCGCATTCATATGCCTAGTC
Source organism: Morchella sp. 2018-W38C (assembly GCA_024713705.1). Classification (NCBI taxonomy): domain Eukaryota; kingdom Fungi; phylum Ascomycota; class Pezizomycetes; order Pezizales; family Morchellaceae; genus Morchella; species Morchella sp. 2018-W38C. The sequence continues at coordinate 814,883 of JAMJEX010000022.1, read as the reverse complement.
TGTACCGGAATCTGGTTTGTCCTCCGATGTTGGGCGACTGGGAATTACATAGAAGGTTTGCACTTCAACCCGAGCCAGAATCTGGATATCATGTGTAAAGGCGTCTCCAGCCCTGTGAAAGGCTCCTGCTGACTTTGTCAAATGCGTATTCTAGGATGATGGATACATGGAAGAAGAAATGCACTGAACCAAGAGGGCACACTAGAAGTGATACAAGGAACAATTAAAGAAGGTCCGCATCAGCCCAGTTGCACATGGTGATGGTGCTGCGTACTAATATTGTTACAATATAGGTTGAAGAATTACGAGGGCCCAAAGAGGTGATATCAAGGTTGGTCAGAAGGAAGGCGATGCGGCGTTGGCAGCAGATATCATGGCGTGGAGGGCTGCAAAGGCCCGTCTGAGGCTCAGGGAGTTAGTTCTACAGTAGAGCATAGCGATGTGGACAACAATGCGGTGCCACTAGAGCTAGGTGAAAGGGTAGACCGGTGAAGGGGTAGGCGTTACACCAGCGGCTTCTGAAGCCTAGCCAAGGCGTGGGAGGCATAAGCGGTAGGAGTTGCTATTTGGATATGGATAGATAAATAATTGTATTTTCTTTACGGTCTATCTGAATTCTTGTATGATATTAAAATATTATTTTTTGGGTTGGGTTACTAAGTCCCATGGAGCCTTCTAAGCATCCCTAGGAGGTTCTCCTGAGCCCTCAGGAGAGGAGCAGATGCTCAGGAGAGTGTGGGAGAGCGTGCTGAATCCTCGGGAGGGCATGGGTGGGGCTCAGGAGATGGATCGGATGCTCAGGAGAGTGTAGGAGAGCTTGCGGAGTCCTCGGGAGGGCATGGGAGGGGTGAAGAGTTTTCTTAGAGGCTCAGGAGAGTGCAGGAGAGCTTGCTGAGCCCTCGGGAGGGTATGGGAGGGGTGGTGCGTTTTCTGAGTGGCTCAGGAGAGTGTAGGAGAGCTTGCTGAGATCTCGGGAGGGTGCATGAGGCTAGAAGAAATCTTTTGGTGACTCAGGAGAGCCTGGGACGGCTCGCTTAGATGTCAGGAGGTGTGGGAGGGTGGTGCGTTTTCTTGAGTGGCACAGGAGAGTGTAGGAGGCTCGCAACTCTCAGGAGGCGTGGGAGGGATGAGTAGTATTTTTAATAGCTCAGGAGGCCTAGAACAGCTCGCTTAGCTTTCGGGAGGTCGTGGGATGGGTGACTAGTATTTTTAGTGCCTCAGGAGACTATAGGAGGGCTCGCCACACCGTCAAGAGGGTGTGAGAGAGGGTGACTGGTTTTTTAAGGGCTCATGGGAGTATAGGAGGCCTTCCTGAGCCACTCGGAGGGTATAGGAGGAGGCCAACGGCTTTTCTATAAGCTTAGGAGAGTGTCTCTGTAAATTCGTATACGTGATTATCTTACAATACAATCACTGCCGGTATGGCATAGTGCTAACCATTGCCAGGGGATAGGAATCGTACTTCAGATAGCATCGGAGACGTTACTCATTTTCGGGATGGCCTCCTGAGCCTTTCACAAGGCTTTAACAGCTCTCGTGAGACCCTCGAAAGCGTCGTTCGAAGGTCTCGCGATAGCCAATGCGTTCGGAGAAGCGATAGCGCCCAATGCGTTCGGGAGGGCCTCGCGATAGCGCGCAATGCATTCGGGAGGGCCTCCCGAGCCATTGCGATGTCTCTGGAGGACTAGTCGGGTGCGCTACCTTCTCCGGAGAATTAAGGTTTGACAGGTATCTCCGGAGATCTCCCATGTCTCCCGCTTCTCCCAACAAGTTGGTACAGTTTGCTGATGTAGCGATAGCGATAGCGAGGAAGGGCAACCTGAAGTCAAGCCCGACAGAGAACGTTCTGCAGCAGGCACAGCAGCAGGCCCAGCAGGCCCGGCAGCACCCAAGCCCACAAAGCGTTCAGCAGGCACAGCAGCAGGCCCAGCAGGCCCGGCAGCACCCAAGCCCAAACAGCGCTCAGCAGGCACAGCAGCAGGCCCAGCAGGCCCCGCCACATACTCCGGGAAGCGCACAGCAGCAGGCACAGCAGCAGGCCCAGCAGGCCCGACGACATACTCCACAAAGCGACCAGCAGCAGGCCCAGCAGAAGGCCCAGCAGCAAGCCCAAAGCCCCGAAGAGAACGGACAGTTCGACAAGTCTCCAGCTTTTCCCCAGAGTTAGGCAGCTCGCCACTACCACCGTCGGCCCCTGTCCGTCAAACCGAGCTCTCAGTTCGTGCCCTGCTCCAAAAGCAGTCGCCAGTGCTTCACAGAGCTCTCAATTCCGGCGTCCCGTCGGATACCAATCTGGTTCCCTACGCGGCAGAGCAGAGGCAAAAGCGCCGAGATCCTGCCCAGAAACTCCAGCGTGCTCGGTTAGCGTACGCCAGTCCTTCAGAAGCGTTCCCCGGTGCTGCAGAAGCATCGTCCCCAATCTCTCAAAACACTCACACAATGACTCAGGCGAACAAAGCAAAGATGACTTTAGGTTTGATCAACCTGCCTAAAGTGTACACTAACGTCCGCAACAGCCTCAAAGCGGAGATGCACAACACCGGCTGGGTCAACAAAACCGTCTCCGGAGCAGCAGCGTTCGATGCTCTATGCCTCCATTTGTTGAGCTTGCGCCCTCTCAGCGGTTTCTTGCCTATGTGGAACGGAAGCAATACCGCAACCCATGAAACACTTCGCCCGGCGCTTTGAAGTAGCTCATTGCCGATGTTGGGCAGAAGGAAAAGCTATCGAGGGGGCAGGGGAATCGCGAGTTTAGAGAAGTTGCTGACGAGAGCGATGATGATTATGAGGACGGTGGCCGGCGCTCTAAGAAGCGTAAACAGGACCCAGTGTCCGCCGGACTCGATAGACCTTCCATAATGGTCACGGTGGTAGACCCGGATGCTCTGGGAGCATTCTCCATAGTTGCCCCGCCCCGTATCTATGACTGGAACCATCGACGAAATCAGAATTCGTTCATTGGTATTCTGACAAAGATAACGTTTCCAGAGCTCTGCAACTTGATCCTGAAGCACACCCCACCCGACAGAGCAATCAGGAGTATCTGGGGAGCACTCGAGAAACGTTCACGGCATCCAATCCTCTCCTGTCCGGCGCAGGAGGTCAGATCACTGATTCGGAAGAGGTCGAGGTTGGTTGAAGAATAGTACTAGCAGGCCTCGGAGGATACTCGCGGTGCTCCACAGAGCGGTGCGGAGTGCTAATTTGGGTGGTGCTGAAACACCGCCGCTGTCACGACATTCCCTCATATCGAGGAAAGGCGATTACACCATGATCGATATTCAGCAGAGGACTCTGACTACGACGAAATCATCGCATTAATGCTAAAGGACTGAGGTATATTTGCCCAGAACTGATGCCAGTAATCAAAGGCTAATCCAGACTCTTGTTAGGCGTCGCGATAGACAGCAGGATGCTATCGGCGACTTAGACCCTAAATACCTGAGGAAGTATCCTCTGGGTGTAGGGGTTGCTGGCATAAACTTTCTTGAGGAGTAATCTGAGCGCCTGCTGGGATAGCAGTAGAAACTGCTGGCCTTTTCATGGCTGCTGCTGGAGGCGGTGGTGGTGGTGGTGGTGGTAACCCTCCTCCGGGCGGTGGTAACCTTCCTCCGGGCGGTGGTTGTGGTAGTGGTGGTGGTGGTGGTGGTAATCCTCCTCCGGGCGGTGGTGGTGGTGGTGGTGGCAACCCTCCTCCGGGCGGACCTCCTCCTCCTCCTCCTCCTCCTCCTCCTCCTCCTCCTCCTCCTCCTCCTCCTCCTCCTCCTCCTCCTCCTCCTCCTCCGGGCGGACCTCCTCCTCCTCCTCCGGGCGGACCTCCTGGCGGTGGTGGTGGTGGTGGTGGTGGACCTTCTGGAGGCGGTGGTGGTGGCGGTGGTGGTGATGGCGGGCATCATTAGTTTTCTTTGGTATAACCTCGCGTCTCTCTTTCTGCTCAAGGAATGCTTACCTCTGAATAGCGGTACGTATTGTTTTCTGAGCACTTGCGAGTGCTACTGGCGTCATTAGTTTCCTTTGGTATAATCTCTCGTTTCTCTTTCTGCCGAACAATCGCTTACCTCTAAATAGCGGTATGTCTTGTTTTCTGAGCGCTAGCTAGTGCTCCTGGGATTGGGTTCGGTGCTATTATGAATAGATGGGATCATCGTTTTAGATTTATTAGATTAGATTAGATTAGATTAGATTATTTCATTTCTTAATTGAATTGCAGTCGAGCCAAACTCCTAGATTGCTCTCAGAGCACTCGGTATCGCTTCTGAAAGTGCAGTAAAACGAGTGATTAGAAATGACTCGGATTCGGTTGAGCGGACCAGGATGCGGTTGAGCGGATCGCTACCTCTGAGGTTAGCGGTGAAAATTCTTCTTGCTTGGCGGCGAAAACTCTGTATGGCGTTGATTCTAATCAAAACACGCAAAGAATGCTCGAGCGCATTGGATACTCCTGCCAGCAAGCAGAATGCCTCTCAACAAAGCGATCCGCAGGTTCAACCTTCTTTCCATGGCGACCGACTCCCAGTACCACCCGAAGAGCATGATGATTCACAGACTGAGAGTCTGAAATATCATTCGAGCATTGACGCGCTGTCAACCAGCTCGGAGTAGTCAATCGACCAGCACCGGAGCAGTCAAGTCGACCAGCACCGGAGCAGTCAGTCGACCACGCGCCCCAATAGCGGCGTAAAGGGCTTCTCCGTTCTACCGACACATCAACTGGAAGAAGCAGCCCTAGAAGGGTAGAATTCCATCTCCCGATGGCAATACTGACAGCGTTGAAGTGCAGGAGCAGGAGGATGTGCGGAGGTGGAGAAACGCCCGATACAAGCCACTCCGTGTATGACGACTCCCCAGAGAACGCTCAGGAGAGCTCTGAGGAGAATCTGGATGATCCGGAAGAAGAACCTCAAGCCTCCACCCAGCAGAGATCCCAGAGTACGGGGAAGAGGCCTCGTACAGTACAGCCGACTACTGCCAGAGCACTGGGCAATGCTCGGAGGAGACCAACCGGGGCGGTAGCGGAGGTTGTGCTTCCTCCGACGTCTCGGTGGATGTGGTACAGGTTCGACTCCCTCCCACCCATTAATGTTAAAGACAAAACGCTAACGATTCAGAGGGGAGTGCGTTCGGGTGCAAAGGTAGTACGGAGAGCAGCACCCACTTCGGTACCCAAACAGAATGCATCAGGAGCGCCCGCATCCACAGGCTCACTTTGGCATCCGGCCAGGAAGCATCTCAGAGATCATCCCCGGCATCTCAGAGAGCACTCCCGGCATCTCAGAGAGCACTCCCGATACCCTCACAGTCAATGCCTTCTTCTGTACCCGTTTATTCTCGCGATATTGACTATAGCTCTTCCACACGGCACATTAATCTTTCCTCGATGCGTTCGAGGTACGGCGATTCCTCACCCACTTACCGCCCCTATCGTTCCTCCCCGCCTTTTGAGGGCGTTGGCGAGAGCTCTATGAGCAGTCCCCGGATTCCCTCAAGCCCTCAGGTATATTTACCAGAAGCGCAACCAAGATATGATATTGCACAGTTTCCTTCATCTATCAGGGACGAAGGAAATACTCCTATAACGAAAGTGAGGTTAGTAGTATTCCCGATAGCACTGACGACCGCTTTGAGGGCATCGTTAACATTCGTGCGAGTAACCTATCTCAGAGGTCCTTGTTACCTAGCTCGAGGAGTGCAAACGTTCTCTCAATGCAGGCTCAGAGGATTGAAAAGGAATGCAGCACGCTAATCGGGGACCAAACTCTTCTACACGAGCCTTTTCCCCCTGCAGCGAGGCTTTCGGTACTGGTAGTGAGCATGTGGGCAGCTGCCAGTCGCAGGGTGGGATGTGCAGTAAATCTCGACGAGGTCGTTATCAAACAGGTGAATGCTCTTGAAACGTTGACGAGTGCTCTAGAAGCGTAATTGACGACGATAGGTCAGAAGTCTACACTCCCGAGTGCGCTCGCACTTGATGCACGAGGTTAAAGGGCGCCTGGCAGATTCGACCATCTATGGGCTTGGAAAGCTCTCGAGTCCTGATGCGAGGGCTGCTCAAGTAGAGTATCTTTTGAAGAATGATCGCTTCTTGAGCCCTGCGCAGCATTACGAGGTATGATCAATCCCCAGCGAGCACCCGGGGGTGCTCACAGAGCACTCGGGTGTCAATGCTCAGAGAGCACTCGCGAACGCTGCTAACAGATACTAGACCTACCGTCTACGGTTTCTTGCACCAGAGATTATCGACATATTGTACTATAAATACTTTGATGGTGTCAGAATGCGAGGGGTAAAAGACCCCGAGTTCCTAGAGCGGATTACCCCTACGTTTATTTGCCTGATATCCACTGCGATTTGGCATGGCATTCGGGCATGGTCAACAGGAACATACGTGAAGCCTGACCATTTCCAGTCACAGAACGAGAGTGTTGTTAGTATGCATCCCTGATACCCATACATCCCCTTACAGCTATAGCGAGTGCTTTGAGAGCAGTGACGGGCGCTCTCGAGACTACCGAGTGCTTTGAGAGCACTGACGGACGCTCTCAGGGCTATAATAGATTTGCGCGCTGACATTGAAATACGAATAGAAACGTTCAACAGGATGAGCAACACATGGAAGGGGAGGGGTAGGCAGAACCAGGAGGCAACGTTGGAGGTGATCAAGGACAACCTCCGGGAAAAGGTATGCTATAAGGATGGATGCTATACTGGCGGAGTGCTTTTCTGAAGGCGGAGGCTAACCTGGAGGCTAACGTTGATACGAGAGAAGAAGGGCATCACTATCGAGGTGATACCGGAAGATGGATTCAGCGAGGACGACGAAGCGTTAGCGGCCGATCTTGCGGCATTCCGGAACGCTCGGAAAGCACCCCCGAGTGCTCGAGAGGATATCTCTGGTTCCGACAACGGTGGCGGCCAGGATGAGGTGGTTCATGCTCAACTTCGCGGTATTGAAGCGGAAGAGGAAGGCGAAGAGGATGAAGAGGATGAAGCCGAGGGAGGGGAGGTGGAAGAGGATCCGTAGGGCACCGGCCGGTGCTTTGGAGAGCACTGCCGAGTGCTTTGGAGAGCACCGGTGAGTGCTTTGGAGCGTATCGGCGAGTGCTTTGGGGATGGGAGTACCTATATACCTATATTATATTCAATTAGCGAGTTAAAGACGGTTTGTAGTGTTAGGATTTAGCAATAGAATCACGGTTTTGAATGCTCTTGAGAGCAGTGCCCACTAAAGCAAAGAGTAGTATGCATTGTAAAAATATGTCGCTGAAAGGTAAAATGCGGTGTATCGAGCGCTGCTGGAGCAGTCGGGAGTGCTCCAGAAGCATTAGCGATATGCCCAGGAGTCGTCAGAGAGCTCCAGGAGGGCCCAGGAGATAGGTAGTAGTCTCTGGCGAGAGAGCATTCCGTCGCGAGAGCGTCAGGCGAGAGAGCATTCCGTTGCGAGAGCGTCAGGCGAGAGAGTACTCCGTCGGGATAGCGTCAGGCGAGTATAACGGAGCCATTCTAACTGGATGGCATGAGAGCATGCTAACCAGGGCCCGCTATATGCTGAGAGTTATTGATAGAAGCCAGTACCCGGTGACATACAGGTACCTGCAGCGTGGATCGCCACCAGCTGCAAGAGTAACCATATTCCGGTGACTAGGAAGAGGGTCTACTCACAGAAGGACAGACTGACGAGTCTATGCCTTGCTGACTGACTAGAAGGCCGGCCAGAGTAGGACTCTGATTGCCCGGCGACCCTCTGTATCCTCTGAGCATTAGAAGTGCCGCTATAGCGCTAGCACTCTGCCTGGGAAGTCTACAATAAGCAATGAGCTCTACAGCAACTAAAGCCGGTTAATCCTGCAGGCAGAAGTTGTGTGACAACCGCAGATTACCTATAGGCTTTGACTAAGGGTAGCACTGAAGGTCTTGGAAACCCTGCTGGCGCTTAAAGGAAAGCGGGGTAGCGGTGGAATGTTTGCAAAGCACCCGAACTCAGTCCCGCCGGAACTTAGTAGGAGAACTTGGAGCAGAGAATAGAAGGCTTTGGAGTATAAGTACTCAGCTTCATTCCCGCCCATTAGTTCTCCAGTTTCCATCCTCAGACCTATCGGCAAGCAGAAGCAAGAGCCTTAAGATTATTCTAAGTTCTAGCGAGAAGAATCTTGAACCTGTAACCTGATTTCTATTCTGCTCCGGCCGTCTCTATTCTATTACATTCTAGTAGTCTAGGACCCCCGTTACAGCGAGAGAGTATTCCGTTGCGAGAGCGTCAGGCGACAGAGTACTCCGTCGGGATAGCGTCTGAAGCGAGGTAGCTCCGTCAGGGTGAGCGTATTGCTCTCGGGGCGCACTAGATGCACTAGTGCGCGCCTGGGCGCGCAGGGGGCACTAGTGCTCGCCAGGGCGGAATGCTATGCGCCAGAAGGCGCCAGGAACGCTCCGTTGCTTCTCTGGAGAGGCAGTTTGTCTCACAAGCGCAGGCGCCTGGGCGTCCAGGCGTCTGGCGGAGAGTTGGAAATTTGCTGATGAGAGAGTGCAGGAGGCTCGCTGAGCGCCGGGGAGGCGTGGGAGGTGAAGAAGTTTTTCTTAGTGGGCTTTCAGGAGAGTGCAGAGGCTAGCTGGCCTCCGGGAAAACGTGGGAGGGTCTGAGTTTTCTTAGTGGGCTCAGGAGAGTGTAGGAGAAGGCTTCTTGAGTCCATGGGAGGAGGGTGGGGAGGGTGGGTCCGTTCTTATTGGGCTCAGGAGATTGCAGGAGAGGCTGCTGAAAGCCTCGGGAAGAAGCATGGGAGGGGTGAAGAGTTTTCTTAGTGGCTCGGGAGAGTGCAGGAGGCTGCTGAGCCCTCGGGGAGGGCATGGGAGGGTGAAGAGTTTCTTAGTGGCTCAGGAGAGTAGGAGAGCTTGCTGAGATCTCGGGAGGTGCATGAGGCTAGAAGAAATCTTTTGGTGACTCAGGAGAGCGCAGGGGCGGCTCGATTAGATGTCGAGGAGGTTATGGGAGGGGTGGTGCGTTTCTTATTGGCACAGGAGAGTGTAGGAGGGCTGGCAACTCTCAGGAGGCGTGGGAGGGATGACTAGTATTTTTAATAGATCGGAGGCTGGGGCGCAGCTCTCGGGGTGTGGGATGGGTGACTAGTATTTTTAGTGGCTCAGGAGACTCTAGGAGGGCTCGCCACACCCTCAAGAGGGCGTGTGAGAGGGTGGCTAGTGTTTTAAGAGCTCGGGAGAGTATAGGAGGCCTTCCTGAGCCCTTCGGAGGGTACATGAGGAGGTTAACGGTTTTTCTATAAGCTTGGGATAGTGTCTCTGTAAATTCGTATACGTGATTATCTTACTATACAATCACTGCCGGTATGCCATAGTCTTTAGCCATTGTTTGGGGATAGGAATGCGTCGCCAGATAGCATCGGAGGCGTCACTCGTTCTCCGGATGGCCTCCTGAGCCTTTCAAAGGGCTGTATCTGCTCTCGTGAGACCCTCCCGATAGCGCCCAATGCGTTCGGGGGGGTCTCGCGATAGCGCCCAATGCGTTCGGGAGGGCCTCCCGAGCCATTGCCATGGTCTCTGGAGGACTAGTCGGGTGCGCTACCTTCTCCGGAGAATTAAGGTTTGACGGGTATCTCCGGAGATCTCCCATGTCTCCCGCTATAACGGAGCCATTCTAACTGGATGGCATGAGAGCATGCTAACCAGGGCCCGCTATATGCTGAGAGTTATTGATAGAAGCCAGTACCCGGTGACATACAGGTACCTGCAGTGTGGATCGCCACCAGCTGCAAGTGTAACCATATTCCGGTGACTAGGAAGAGGGTCTATTCACAGAAGGACAGACTGACGAGTCTATGCCTTGCTGACTGACTAGAAGGCCGGCCGGAGTAGGACTCCGATTGCCCGGCGACCCTCTGTATCCTCTGAGCATTAGGAGTGCCGCTATAGCGCTAGCACTCGGCCTGGGAAGTCTACAATAAGCAATGAGCTCTACAGCAACTAAAGCCGGTTAATCCTGCAGGCAGAGGTTGTGTGACAACCAAGCGGCAGATTACCTATAGGCTTTGACTAAGGGTAGGACCGAAGGGCTTGGAAACTCCTGCTGGCGCTTAAAGGAAAGCGGGGTAGCAGTGGAATGTTTGCAAGCACCGGAATTCGTTCCTACCGGAACTTAGTAGGAAAACTTGGAGCAGAGAATCGAAGGCTTTGGAGTATAAGTACTCAGCTTCATTCCCGCCCATTAGTTCTCCAGTTTCCATCCTCAGACCTATCGGCAAGCAGAAGCAAGAGCCTTAAGATTATTCTAAGTTCTAGCGAGAAGAATCTTGAACCTGTAACCTGATTTCTATTCTGCTCCGGCCGTCTCTATTCTATTACACTCTAGTAGACTAGGACCCCCGTTACATTATAATCTTAAGGTTCCAATCACCTTACAGATTACATTCTTTCTTCCTACCAAGAAAAATGTCCTTCCTCACTGCACCAGAACCCAGGCTCCAGATTGAATGGAAGCCGACCGACCTAAATCTGGATGCTTCGGAGCAACAACAGCTCATCCACAATCCCAGGACTGCCTTGCAGAAATGGATTCCGGGCTGTGAACCCTCCTGGCAAGACTCGGACGAGGTCACCCTCAAGGACTTCAACCTTGAGGCCCAGCGATACCTGCAGCATGCCATGCAGCAACAGATGTCCCAGGTGTACTACACCGCCATGGTCCAAGAGCGCCAGGAAGCGGAAGCATCCTCATAAGGCAAGCCTATGCCTACATGCAAGGCCAGGTGGAGCTTGCACATACCGAAAACTTCAGAGTGCAGCCCAGAGGGATGAGTTGGACGCAGACAGGATGGAGATCGAGTGGTCAAACCCGGTGATACCACCAAACTTCATCCAGGAAATCCAGAAGGCCCTCAGTGAGGGAAGACTCACCGTGGCAAGACCAGAAACCCCGGCTGCCCCCTCCAGGACCTCCTCCAGGGCGGCCACAAGACACATGCAGCCCAGAGCTGGACCCTTCGCCGGATTTCCGGTCAAATCAAGGCCCAGGACCGTCCCAATCATGATGCCCCAAGTTGGAGCATCCCCGCTCCCGCCTAGAAGGCCGGTAGGCACTCCCTCACCATTCTCCGGCCTTCCAATAGGCCTCTCCCTCTACCCAGACTCAGATGAGGAGGGAAACCCGGGCTCTCCGCTCAGACAGGTGTCCGGACCACCAGCACCGCCTCCCTCTGCTGCTGTGAGGCCTTCAGAGCCTCGAGAACTCCCAGCACCACCATCTCCTCGAAGTGGCGGTGGCAATGGAGGAAACCTCCCCCCGGTACCCCCGGTGGCCGGTGGAGCCCCAGGAGGAGACCCGGACAGCTCAGACTCGGAGCCAGAGGACGGAGATAGAAGGGCCTGGCGGAGGTACATGAAGAAGAAGATGGAGAAGCAGCAGAGAGATCTGCTAGCCATCTTGGCATCCCATGCCCGAACCTCCGAGCCAACCCATCCTACCACAGCTACCAGGGGCCGAGAACCCAAGGCACCTCCCCCCACTAAGTTCCAAGGCAAAGCGGAACAAGTAGAGACCTTCCTTCGGCAATGTGAGAATGTTTTCTCCATTGAGAGCCTCTCTTTCACCCAAGAGGAGGTCAGGATCCGCTATGCAGGCAATCTGATGGAAGGAACGGCAGCGATCAAGTGGTATGAGGCCTACCACAACTCCATAGACCAAGCCTCAGCCAACCGCTCCGCCGGCATGCCAGTGAGACTGGATGGAAGATGGAAGAGATGGAGCTCCTTTGTGGACGCTTTCAGAGCGGCCTTTGGTGAAGCCATCTCTAGGGATGATGCAGTCTCCCAATGGGAAGAACTTACCCACACCCAGCAGGGAGGAATAGACTCCTTCTTGAATGGGATCATTCAGTTGATGTGGAAGACCGGCTATGAGGGATCGGTAGTGGATGATAAGATCGCAGGATCTCTCCTACCTGATCTAGGTTTGAGTTGGGCTCTCTTTACCCCCAAGCGAAAACCCTCATGGAGCGGATAGCTGCTCAGGGAACTGGGGCACACTCATGAATGTACCAGGCCACGGCCAAAGTAACCGCCAGGGCTAGAAGACTCGATGAGGAGAAAGACCGCGACCTCGGTAGAGAAAACCTCTGGATTCGCCCCCAGGCAAGCTCCCAGGCGAGCCTCCAGGCAAGCTCCCAGGGAAGCCTCCGGCACCAAAGACAAAACGGTGGAGTTAAAGGGTATCCCCTCGGATATCCTAGAAGAAAGAAGAAAAGCAGAAGTATGCTTGAAGGTAAGACCTTCGATTATCCCATCAGAGGATCATAGACTGACTTGTGCAATAGTGAGGCAGGTCCAGACACCAATGGCAAGACTGTTGGTCAAAGGAACCTCTGAGTAGTCAAGGTGGCAGCAGTGAGAATTACAAAAGCGGAAGAGGTTCGGAAGGAACAGCTCTCAGAAGAAGAAACTAAAGTGGCCGCTGTTGCGGTAGAAGAACCACTTGTTGTACTCCCAGAAGCCCCGGAAGTTACAGAGAACTTTGTCTTAGAACCGGGTGCGGCTTCAGACGAGGAAATACTTTGGCTTTGAATGTCTGTTAAAAAACAAGTCTATGTTTACTAGTTATTTTTCAATTTTGTTTGTTTGTTTCGTTGAATAAAAATTATGATTGTGTTCCTACAAATTCGCTACCAAAGTATGCTGAGGATGGCTTTAAGAGCCGAAACTGCTGGTCGGTACATCTTTCGAGAACCCCAACTACACCCCAACACAGAGTACCACAGTTTTAGAAATCACACTATCATATCCTACTGCTATAAGTCACCGCTTGGGAATAGAACCAACAGATCTCCGGATCTTAGTAGTGCCCACACAAGAACCATTAGCAATGGAGAAAAGAACCAGAGAAACAAGCTCAGAACCCGCTACCAAGCGCAGGAAGATGGAAGAAAAGCTTGAGACTACTGCGTCTACAACAAAAGGCCCATATTGGAAGCTGTCATGGACAGTAAAAAAACAAGAAGGAGAAACCCAAGGAAGGTTCTCTTTGCACCACCTAGAGTTTGTCAGAGCAAAGAGAATCCCCTTAGTGCGGCGAGACACCCTTTAACAATGTGACGATCTTCAGGAGATGTCATGATGGGAAGCGGACAGTATTACACTCATCCGCTCCACATGAGATGGGGAATCATAAGGAGACACTCCGTGGGAGGTGGCTACTCTAGAGACAGGAATAGCCGGTATTTGCCAATTGCTTGGGCAAGAAAGCATAACCCGGATATTAACTGGGAGCTCAATACCATAAACTGGAGGAGTGACTACTGCAAGCAGAATTGTCTCCCAGCGGTCAGAGAACCTATCTCTATCTACCCGATGATGGAAGAAGAAGAGGTCTAGCAAATAGTGGCAACCATTTGGCATGATGAGAAAGGAGATAATGTGGCACTGAAGATGCCCGAGCAGTACCAGGAATGGGCGCAACTCGCCAGTAGGAGAGGGCTGATGAGCTACCGGCTCACACCTCGAGCGATCTGAAGATCAAGATCCTACCGGGCGAAAAACCACCATTTGGTCCGCTGTACTCCTGCTCCCCTCAAGAATTGAAGGCCCTCCGGGAATACCTAGAAAGAAGAGTAGCAACCGGAAAGATCTCAAGATCAAACAGCCCAGCGGCACCCATTCTATTGTGCCCAAGAAAGATGGAACATTGAGGATTTGTGTCGATTATAGAGGACTGAACAAGGTTACTGTCCAAGACAAGTATCCGCTCCCAATAATGAGTGAACTCAGGAGAGGTTGTTCAGGCCGGATCTTCAAAGCTAGACTTGAAGAATGGCTTCAATCTGATCAGGATAGCAGAAGGTGATGAGTGGAAAACCGCTTTCAGAACCCGCTATGGCCTGTATCAGTACAATGTGATGCCATTTAGTGCTTTGCAATGCCCTTCCGCTTTCCAAGCCATGATGAATGATGTCTTGAGGAACTACTGGATGAAGGAGTGATTGTCTACGTTGACGATATCCTCATCTACTTTCGGAGACAGAGGAAGAACATGAGAAACTGGTCAAGAAGGTTCAGAAACTTCATGAGGCAAATCTCAATATCTCATTGAGTAAAGTTCATTCCATGTCCGGGAAGTAGAATACCTTGGCTACCATCTCTCAGAAAAAGGAGTATCGATGTCAGAAGACAAGGTGGAGGCAGTCAGGGAATGGCCAGTACCTCAGAATGTCAAAGGAGTACAGGCATTCCTCGGATTTGCTAACTTCTATCGCCGCTTCATCGATGGCTTTAGTAAAATATGCAAACCATTGACTGACCTCACCGGAGGAGACAAGAAATGGTATTGGACCGCAGCTTGTGAACAGGCCTTCGAGGAACTCAAGGAAAGATTCACTAGCGCTCCTATCCTCGCCCACTTTGGACTTAGAGAACAGTGGTTGAAACTGATGCTTGTGACTTTCTTAAAGGCTTGCGGCGCTCCTCAATGGTGAAGATGAAAGGTTACATCCGGTAGCTTTCATGTCAAAGAAATTCAACCCTGCTGAGATCAATTATGACATTCATGATAAGGAAATGGGCGCTATTGTAGCCTGTTTCCGGGAATGGAAGCATATCTGAAATCCTGTGAGCGTGAGATCACGGTTTTTCACAGATCACAAGAACTTGGAAGTACTTCAATTCTACCAAGGTTCTCACCAGACGGCAAGCTAGATGGTCCGAAGACCTGCAGGCTAACAAAGTTGTCTACAGACCAGGAGATAGGAATGGCAAGACTGATGCACTGTCAAGGCGCTGGGATCACCGCCTTCTACGGAGGGTGAACCTCTGCGGCAGCCACAGATGTTTTTCAGACCAGGGCAATTAGTATTGGATCCTGCTAGGCTAGCAGAGGTAAGGATCAATCAATTGCAATCTCTGTTCTTGGAGCGACTATCATGACAGCTAAACAAGACAGGAACTGGCAAGACTTGCTCCGCTCTTTGGTTGAAAGGAAACCCAACTTGGACCAGAACCTATCGGCACAGGATGGTCTCATCTTCTTCAAGAACCGGTGGTACATCCCCAATGACAAAAACCTACAGAAGGAGATAATGTCCGAGTCCCATGACTCTAAAGTGGCTGGTCATTTCGGCCAGTTCAAGACACTAGAGCGGATAAGAAACAACTTCTTTTGGCCCAACATGGATAAGGATGTTGAGGAATATGTCCGGAGCTGTGACAGCTGCCAGAGGAATAAGGCACTCTGAGCATAAGAAGTTTGGTATGCTCCAACCTCTGGAGATACCCTATCGGCCTTGGACATCTATCTCCATGGACTTCATTGTGGGATTACGAGTCTAGTGGGTATACAAAGATCTGGGTAATAGTGGACCGCTTTTCAAAGATGGCTCACTACATCCCGCTTCCTACCCTCAATAAGGCGGAAGATTTGGCCAAACTGTTCCTGAAGGAAATCTGGAGACTACATGGGCTACCTGATGACATAGTCTCGGACAGAGACAGCAAGTTCATCTCATTTTGGCAATCTCTCATGACCCTACTGAATGTGAAGCTGAAGATGTCACTTCTTTCCACCCCCAAGCAGACGGCCAAACAGAAAGAGTTAACCAAACCCTGGAGCACTACTTGAGAAGTTACTGCTCATATCAACAGGATGACTGGGCAGACCTCTTGCCACTGGCAGAGTATGCATATCTTCGGCGGTCTCTGAGTCTATAAAAGTATCGGAACTTTCTATGCCAACTATGGATATGAGCAGGACTAATTGGCGGCCCTAAAGAGGGTGTGGAATGGAACAATCCAGCAAGTGAGGTCATGATCTCTCAATGGGAATCTATATGGCAGGCTATGAGCGCCAGTCTGGGAAAAGGCAAAAGACTTAGGATGGCCGGTGGTATGATAAACATCTTGCCTGGCACGAAATCAAGCGCTGGAGATGAAGTAATGCTAGACGGCGCAATGTGCAAATAAGCGTGAACAAAGCTGGATCAGAAGAAGATGGGGACCTTTCAAGGTCGTTGAAGCCGTGGTACCCGTGCCTACATTTCTCTCTTCCTCCCCAGATGGGAATCCACCCGGTCTTTCATGTCTCTCTCCTAGAACCCTACAGGATACCATCGGACTTAGAGAGGAGGGTTCCCCCGCCGGAACCTGAAGAGATTGGAGGAGAGGAGAATTGGACTGTCCGGGAAGTAGCAGACAGCCGGGTCAATCGAAAGAGGCAGAGGGTGGAATATCTGGTCTTGTGGGAAGGGTTTGAGAATGAAGACGCTACATGGGAACCTTGGGAACATCTCCGGAAGAGTGCTGAAGAAGCCCTCCGAGATTTCCATCAGAGGTATCCCAAGAAACCTAGAGACAAAAGATCTCTTGGGTAGAAGTCCCCTTTCACATCTCCCTTTCTCACTCGGATTTCTTTGTCATATAAAAAAATAGAATAGAACAAATTGTTACTTGATCTTGGTGACCAAGATCCTGGAAGAGGGGAGTAGTATAACGGAGCCATTCTAACTGGATGGCATGAGAGCATGCTAACCAGGGCCCGCTATATGCTGAGAGTTATTGATAGAAGCCAGTACCCGGTGACATACAGGTACCTGCAGTGTGGATCGCCACCAGCTGCAAGTGTAACCATATTCGGTGACTAGGAAGAGGTCTCTATTCACAGAAGGACAGACTGACGAGTCTATGCCTTGCTGACTGACTAGAAGGCGGCGGAGTAGGACTCCGATTGCCCGGCGACCCTCTGTATCCTCTGGCGTTAGGAGTGCGGTATAAGCGCACTCGGCGCTGGGAAGTCTACAATAAGCAATGAGCTCTCTAAGCAACTAAAGCCGGTTAATCCTGCAGGCAGAGGTTGTGTGACAATAGCGACAGATTACCTATAGAACTGAAACTCTGCTGGCGACTTAAAGGAAGCGGGGTAGCAGTGGAATGTTTGCAAGCACCGAATTCGTTCTAGAAAACTTGGAGCAGAGAATCGAAGGCTTTGGAGTATAAAGTCTCAGCTTCATTCCCGCCCATTAGTTCTCCAGTTTCCATCCTCAGACCTATCGGCAAGCAGAAGCAAGAGCCTTAAGATTATTCTAAGTTCTAGCGAGAAGAATCTTGAACCTGTAACCTGATTTCTATTCTGCTCCGGCCGTCTCTATTCTATTACACTCTAGTAGACTAGGACCCCCGTTACACCCGCTTCTCCCAACAAGTTGGTACAGTTTGCTGATGATACTGCTCCGGCAGCGTCGGAAGCGAGCATTCTGCTCTAACGGCGCTAGGTGCTTGAACGCTCTGCTCTGGCGGTGCCAGACACAGGGGCGGTGCTCTGGCGGAGAGGAGAGAAAATAGTATGTTCTGACGTTGCCGGGCGCGAGCGCTCTAACCTGGCGTCGCCAGGCGCAGATACTCTGCGCTGGCGGCGTTAGGCGTGATCTTATCTTCAGCGTCGTAAAGCGCGGCATTCTGCTGGCGCCTGGCGCTCCTATCGTCGATAGTGATACGCGCCAACGCTGCAGTCTGCGAGACTACGGCTGCAGCGTGGCGGCATTGATGAAAAGCAAAAATAAAAATGATTTGAGAAAAAATACGGATTTTTTTGAATGGCGTTGTGTCAACAACGTGTTGTTTTCAAATATCGCGTTGTTTAAACTTACGTATTATGCGCGATAGGTAATAAGTCGTGGGGCGTCTTTTGTAATTCGTGAATAAGCAGGCGTCAAAATCTTCAAGAGTCTTGAGAGTGCTTCCATACGTGTAATCTCAAGCAATTGGCAACGAAGACTCCACTAGGATCTACGAGCTCTACCAATATGATTGTACCGCCTTCCCCATTGAATAAAAGAAGAAAGGAGACTACTGAAGCTCAGCGGGCGAAGGTGATCACCCTTTACGAGGTCGGTTTGACCTCTGGCGAGATTGAGAGCGAGCGAGGTGAAGAAGTACCTGCTGGAATATAGTTAAGAGGGATAAAGATAGACGGAAACCAGGAAGCCTTACCCCATATACTGCTAGCAAACCTCGATTGGGCAGGCCTGAGAAATTGAATAAGCGAGAGAAGAGACATCTCATATCGTTAGCTAAGCGAAGTCGGCGCATGCACCTCGGTGTACTCACCAAAAGCATCACCAGAAAAGTTTCCATGAAGACCGCACGGAAGTATCTCAAACAGGGAGGCCTGCATAAGCGACGTGCAAAACGCAAGCCATTTCTCACCAAATTACACAAACTCAAGCGTATGTTGTGGTGTAAGGAGCGAAAATCTTGGACAATGGAGGAGTGGGGCGAAGTAATTTGGACTGATGAGTCCCGGTTTGAGGTTGGGTTTCATGGCGGTACCTGCTGGGTTTACCGGGCTGTGGATGAGATCGATAGTGAGGAGTGTCTCCTACCTTCATTCAAGAGTGGTAGAACGTCAATCATGATTTGGGGAAGTATTCAGCTAGGAAATAAAGGCCCTATGGTCATCCTCCCAAACGGTGGGTTAAAAGGTATATACTGGACAAATATATTTAACTAGTAGGTACTAAACTCTTATTAGGCAAAGACTATGTGAAATTGGTCATTGAGTTTCTCAAACCATTTTATCAAAGCCGATGTCGGGCCACTCATGAAAGCAATAGTAATGGAGGATGGGCCACCATTAAGTCAAAACTTGCCTCAGCAGCAAGGAATAAATACAATATCCAGAAAATGCCCTGGCCTGCACAGTCACCAGACCTCAACCCCATTGAAAACCTGTGGCAGATAATGAAGTCTCGCATCAACAAAAGAGAACCAAGAGTGACAACTCATGCAGCCCTGAGTAAGGCTTTGCAGGAAGAGTGGGACCGGTTTGTAGCGGAAGACTTTAGGAAACTGATAGAGAGTATGCCCAAAAGAGTCAAAATGTGTATTAAAAACAGAGGGGGGTCAATTCCGTACTAATGCTGTATTTTTCGGGTTTTTTTTGTGGTGATGCTTGGCGCCGAGACCCGGTGATCCTACTCTCTATTTTCCATTCATGTCTTACCTTATATATGTTATAGCCTAGATATCTCTCGTCATTTTGGTACTATTCTGAATGAATTTGGTTGACTACTCATGATTCTATTAAAATAATAAGAATATCTCGCAGTCCAGTCATTACCCCCCTCACTACGGGGCCAACTCCCAAAAGTAGTGACTGAGTTCACACACTCATTCCCATTTAAACATTGCCGGTGTCCTCAATCATTTCCATTCATTTCGACAATTCTGTGCGCTGAAGTCCTCTCCCTCAGATTCATATGCAGCGTCCAAATGCAGACATGTCACGGGTACGTCCCATGACTTATTACCTGCCGGTGTACACAATGAGGGAGTAAAACCGCACTTGAAAACAAATGCTGCATTTATCTAAAGACGGTATTGATACGGCAGTACTACGGTAGCTATTTCACCCCCTTTTTTGGTACTGTAGTACTACACTTTTTATTTACCGATTTCTTTTAAATTTCTTTTGACAAAGTTATAAGCCCTTGACTTTCGCCCGATTTCGTTACCTTTAAGTGTGGACGTACCATACAACTTTCCACCACTCTGTATAATCTACTGGCAATGTCGCATATCATATAGCTCACGCGAGTGCAAAACCTATCCTTTGCACTCTCATCGCTCTCCACGTGACCAAAATAACCACCGCCCCTTGTAATTCATTAGACCTATTATTATTGATTAATGGATTAATCCTGCCTATGAATATCATCCTGTGCATCTCACCGTAATATTGCATGGCTAGTTGGAAGACATCCAGAGTTGCTATTTAGATATGCCCTCCACCCATATACCCCTACCATTTCATTAGATAGCCTCATAACACTTTCATGTCGCGCCCGCTCCTTGATTACACCAGGGCATAATGAAAATATCTCAGGCAGAACATATTAGGTATCGACAAAAAGGGGAAATCTGTTGAACAGAATGCGCAGGAAGTAAAACCCAAACATTTAATAATATCCAGAGAACCAAGCAATCCATTCTTATACGAGACTTTGTAGGACTCATGATCCTGGAGAAGTTCCCTTTGCAGGTGTGCCTTTCTTCTTCATGAGAGAGTTGAAAAATGCTGATAAAACCTCATTTTGACTCTTTCCATCGCCTCCACCCTGGATAGCCAGAGAAGGCTCTCTATCTGAAGCCCTACTAGCCTCTCTCTCCTATATTTCGAATATTAGTAAACGTGGCGCATAAAAAGATATCATACTAACCTTTAATCTTTCCAACATGTTTTCAGCGTCGACCTGAATTCCTCCAACATTGAATTGCACTGGTCCAACGTGCTCAATAACCCTCTCACCACTTCCATGATTCTGATTGTTTTTGTCTTCCTTGCCACCCCGAGCTGCTTTTTCCTCAGCTGCTCTAGCTTCCAGGACCTCTAGTTGGGTGGCGAGAAATTCCTGAGTATCAACTGCCGGGACTTCGATAC
Organism: Morchella sp. 2018-W38C; assembly: GCA_024713705.1. Taxonomy (NCBI): domain Eukaryota; kingdom Fungi; phylum Ascomycota; class Pezizomycetes; order Pezizales; family Morchellaceae; genus Morchella; species Morchella sp. 2018-W38C. The sequence continues at coordinate 794,467 of JAMJEX010000022.1, read as the reverse complement.
CCTTACCCCCATTCTTGTTTAGCAGCGCAATTCCCTCCGTATCGCCGCGTTTTGATTCCTTGATTACATCCTCATAAACCTCTACTGCCCCGCCTTCGCTCTCTGGTTCTTCCACGTGCGGTGAAATATCAACACTCCATCCTGAGTTGATTCCCTCTACATCAAAGCCCTCTCTGAGAACACGAATTTTGCCCCACGAGTCCCAATGAGGGGGCACAAGAACTTTGTCACGCTCAATCACATTGTGTTTAAGAACTTGTTGCTGTAGAAAATCAGCATCAACATGCCAATGTTATAATTGATGTTTTACATAGTCACTTACACGTTGTGGTGATTGGATAGAGAGAAGCGAAAATATCAATGGCCGGATTGGAGATGGTGCCGAAGGTGTAGTGTAAATTAATGATGCTCCATCTGAACCACGGTTAGCCTTTGTAACTACCCTGGCTCTCTCCTGATTGTTGAGATTTGTATGGTGAGAAGAAATTTCACACACGCTTCAGTAAAATTGTCCGCAGAAATTGAAGTACGAAGTCGAATTCTTCCTCCTTCCACCCACGTTCTCTTTCTAACACTTCAATTTTGTCGGCCTATACGTTAATCCTGCGAAGTCAGTTTTTCTATGCCTTCATATTCTCAAACGTCAGTAGTTAAAAGAAATTATTTCCGCACATTTTGGCAAACAACGCATAATGGTAAACCGATGGGCTCATCAAACTCCCCCGGTCCAAGAGGGATTGTTACTTCCCCAACCCCACCGCCCCCCGAGTCAGTATATGTGCTTCTCCTGGTTTCCCAGGCATGTGTAACTTCATCTAAGGTCCTCCTGCAATCGTCATCCAAGCTAGTAAAGATACCTCGAACTAGCCGAACCCAGGTTTTTATTTCTCGCATCCAATCCCAAGGTTTGGACCAATCAAGCAAAATGACTATAAGGGTTTCTGGGAGGGTTGCCGCGGTAAACAGGGGACGTAGAAGCGGGATGAATGATGGCGTTGGTTCCGAGATCAGATATACTCCGAGCCGGGCAAGCACATCTATAGTACAGAATAATTAGACGGCGTTAAAGATCGAGTGACGGAGAATGGTAATAGCGCACCTTCGTGGTCAGAATCCAGGACATCCAGATAAGTGTATCCGAGGGCAAACGCGTTTGCAATTGGTGGTCTTTTATCGGCCTTCCTGTGCCCACCTCCGGATCCTGCCCCACCAACCCCTAAGGATTCAACAAACTCCTTTTGGCCATCGGCTGACCCTCCTGTGGGGTTCCGTTCAAAACGTCAGCCCGCCTTTTTCTCAGGATTCGAGACCTCCGTAGACAAGATTGCCCGTACCTAAAACCAGGATGGACTTTTGAGGTAGCCTTTTCGAAGAAGCAACAGAGGACAGCATAGATGACCACATGTCGTCTTTCTCCGACTCATTAGAAGAAGCAGCAGACATCACGGAAGCTGGACGCTCATCGAAACCGCCGGAGCGGGCCATGACTGATTCGCGATGATTTGTTCCTGATTATTCGGTAGATCTATGAGGGCTACTAACGGCACGGTATAGAAGTATTTTAAGTGAGAGCTCTAGTAATCGTAAGATTATTAGACGATAGTGGGGGAATGTATCGCAGACGAAGGGGGTGAAGGTGTTAGGTGAGTTGTAGGTCTCCTCGACCAGTCGGATGCACCTATCTCGTAGTGTCAAGGGTCGTTGTCGATCCCGCGTACTGCCAAAACGCTATCTCCGCCCAGGGATTATCTCTAAGACGATTCAATTTTTCGGGTTTTGGCGGTAGCTCAATCGTTCCAGATTCAACGCAGGCATGAGTCAAAATACTCCACATTATCAGACCCTTTGCTTGTTGGAGCGTTTCACACATACATACATGTAATAACAGTATGCGATGAGCCGGCAAGCTGCACCTTGGCGTCACATGGTGTAGAGTGGTGCTTAGATGTACTTATCTACAGGTACCTACATAACTGTTGCTGCATCCTAGGTCCTGGTGCTGTTATTGATCATGTAGGTACCTGTACTCTATTCTATGAGTCTACTCTACAAGGTACTCTACATACATAGCCCAGCCTCAGGCTCTGTTCCTTATCGTCGAGGTCCATATATCGGCGCTGCCCTGATAATAGACAAGACTACATGTATTACACGCTGTCGCGCTGTACATACAATCTACCCACCTCCTCCTAACCAACCTCCCCCGAGTATCTCATTCTATCAGTTAGCCACTCTGACTTGTTGTTATTTGGCACATTTCATCCCCTCTTCTCGAACCCCCCCCCCCCCCCCTCCCCCACAAACCCTCTCTGTGCCTGCTCCGAAAATGAACACACGCCCGCAGATAGCTACTACCGATCGTTCCCAAGCCCTCTCTGCAACCTTCAACCAGGACTACTCCTGCTTCTCAGTTGGCCTCGATTCCGGCTTCTGTGGTGTGTCAAGCTTCAAGCTGCTCGTTCCATACATACAACGAATGAAAGCTTACTTGTGTGTAAACAGTTTACAATTCGGATCCATGCGAGCTACACATCTCTCGAAGTAAGAGCCCTCGCTTTAACTTGAATGTTTGGCGAAACTAACTTTCACTACTCTTTCAAAGATCTTAATGCTGGTATAGGCATTGCTGCCATGCTTAATCGGGCCAACTACCTTGCAATCGTCGGCGGGGGTCGCTCGCCAAAATTCCCTCAGAATAGGGTTAATATTTGGGATGATATCAAGCAGAAACCAGTCATCACCCTAGAATTTCGATCGGAGATACATGCAGTGCGCCTTTCGCGGTCTCGAATAGTTGTTGTCTTGTTGGGAAGCGTTCATATCTATGCCTTCTCTTCGCCGCCGTCCCGGCTCAATGTTTTAGAAACCTACGACAACCCACTTGGTTTGGTGGCCCTATCTGCAAAGACTCTAGTATTTCCAGGCAGGCTACCAGGTCACTTGCAAATTTTTGACTTGGTTACCGGAAATGTCAATATAATACCAGCACATTCGACACCTCTTGCTGCTGTAACAATATCGCCTCGGGGAGATATAGTAGCCACAGCATCCGAAACAGTAAGTACACCGATATACCTCTCCTTGTATCTTGATTTACTGTATAAGCTGACTCTTCAAAGGGTACTTTGATACGTGTATTTTCTGCTTCGACTGGCCTCCCAATCACTGAGCTCCGAAGAGGAATTGATAAGGCGACCATCTTTTCTCTCGCCATTTCCCCATCTTCCTCTCGTTTGGCTGTCACTAGTGATAAGAGTACCTTGCATATTTTCGAGCTCCCATCTTCGTCTTTAATATCCCAGCCTGTACCCCGACCATCATCGTCGCTATCTTCACACTCCACAAGTGCAACTCCCTCGGGAGACAATAAACGTTGGTCTTTACTAGGAAAACTACCTTTACTACCAAAGTATTTTTCAAGTGAGTGGAGTGCCGCCCAGGCAAAATTTGAATGTGGCGGGAGAGGGGATCTAGGGTGGATCGGTGAAGACACGTTAATAGCTATTGGAACAGGAGGGAAGACTGGAGAGGCAAGATGGGAAAAGTTTGTGGTGGTTGAGGGTGAAGGGGGTGTTGGTATTGAGTGTATACGGGAAGGTTGGAGAAGATATCTGGATAATGATTAAGGTTCTCACCGGCCGTTTTGGTCCGGAATTGTATCGGGTCCAGGTTTTCGAAATGCTTTTCCCTAGGAGCTCGATTCTTCTTTTGCTTTCTATCGCTGTGGACACTAAAGGGCCTGTTATTGAACGCGATCGGGAACGATTTGTTAATTCGGAAAGATATCTATACTAAATTCTCGCTCTGTTTGAGCAGACCACGGAAAGTGGGTTTATACTTTTCTCGTTGCTTTCCGGTTCTCCTTGGTTGGCATGTTTATTCTGCTCTTTAGGTACATGTATTCTTCTAGTCATCAGTACTTCAAGGTTTAACTACATGTAGTATCCCTACTATTTTGCCCCCATGTTTTGGTCATAACCTTCTTAGATTGTACTATTTTAATATCATTTTATCTGGACCAGCTCTATCTTCAGCTGGCCGTGATCAAGCCATGGTAATACACAAAATCGCTTAATTTTTGGCCGTAACGTTCTTCTTACATGATCGGGACAATGACCCTTGCACTGCAGTTTAAGTCATATCGTATCACTCGGTCTTTACTTTTTGATGATCTGTTGGCCTCTCTTTACAGCATGTATTAATATAGATGAGCCTCTCGCCACCACCATTCCAGAGCCAACACACTTCAAGAAATCGCTCCGAAACATTAAAACGAACGATCTTAAGATTATCGCTTGGATAATCAATGCGATTCTACAACTCCAGAGCCCGCTTGTAATGCTCGATGGTTGATGGTTCATGGACTACGAAAGTAAATAGGGTATAAATCTGTTTCACCAATAGGGCTTTTTGTACATCATTTTGATTCCTACATATATACCACTGAGAAATAAGTATGGAAATGTACTTTATGTAGATGAAATGGATGAAATACATTTACCATTATTCCTAAATAAACAACCTATCGCCACATAGTAGATATTTCAGCCAGTATTTCTACACACTTCTGCATCATATAATGCGGAACAGGATTTCCTTTTGTGCTCTAGGTAGCGATAATGCAGGAGTTTGTAATAGTGGGAATACATGTAAGTATTCTAGATGTATAATAGCACATTAAATGTACACTCACTCCTGCCTACATGTACTTACCTCCTACAACCACTATGTGAACCTCTTGGATAAAGATAATGTTACGAGCGAGATAAGGATATTAAGGCTCTAATTGGATGATTCATGACCATAGACATGTAACGTTTGAGTAGATATTGAGAAATTTACTACATTCACAAAATTCATGTACTCATGGGTAGCGAAAATACCCGGTATCACACGCGCACAACATCTAAATATCAAGCACATATTTGCACGTATTTAACCTTATAATATTTTACCCAATATGGCCTTCGCTCCCTATTGCGACGCTATCATAGTAGTCTCTACTTGCAGGTTCGTCCTTAGAGATGTCGATTTTGTAGTCAATACTGGTTATCATACGTTTCCGGCGATTAAATACAGTACCAGAAATAGGAGTGGTTTTCATACCGTAGTACTACCGCATTGCGTGTTGCAATGCCGCATGGCTAGCAATACGGAGATAATACGGCATTGTTTGGGGTTAGTGTATTTAGAGAAATGCCGTAGAAATGCTGCAGGAGTATATGTAGTGTAATAGCCATGTAACTGGCTGCCAGGTTTCAGTTAACCAGTTCACTGCTAGGTAGGGGTAGGGGTCGGAAGGGGCGGTAGGGGATAGGCAGGGGACGGGGGCGGGGATGGGGCGGGGATGGGGCAGCAGTTCAACCATGATATTTGTAATCGACGATCATCATACATGATGATGATGGTGATCGTGATCATGATCATCACATATCAGGACGAACTACTGATAGATAAACTGTGGTAGACTGAGATTCAGGAATGAAAAAGTATTCCCCAAATCTTTATCACCCGATGATGAAAGTCTAGAAATGAAATGAGTTAAACAAAAAAAAAAAAAAAAAAAAAAGTCTAGAAATGAGCGAACTATTGATGAACGGAATTGTGATTGTGGCGATGATAAATTCCGTGATGCTTCATGATATATTAAACCCTGAGAATCTATCTCTAGGTGTACACCAAATCTTGCATGTACAGCGGTGGGTAATAAGTCATCGGATGACCTAGCCATAATTTTGCCTGCAAACGCGTATTTTGGTGGCGTTCCGTCCGATGACTTATTACCTGCCGCTGTACACCAAAAATTAAAGGAATACTATAGAAATACCAACCTGCTACCCGAAATATATACACACTAATGCTTTTGCTTACCCCGAAATACCCCATTAATGCTACTGCTAGGCCGCCAATACTATCTCTTGCACTAATACTACAAGAATACGGTATTCACTTAAATACGGCAGTGTTAGGGTATTGATAACACCCCCATTTCTGCTACTGTATGTATGTAGTATCGGCGGCCTTCATGACAGGAACTATCGGTAACGGAAATTCAGAGGGACTCAACGAATAGAATAGCAACAACAGGAAACAATACATACATGTACAGCCACGTCCGCAAAGTTTTGGCACCCTGTAAAAACGTCCGCGATTGCAACAAACAGATATTTTGGTCTTCTTCCTCAAAAGATGGCCATACACAGTGTTTTTGTTTTTGTTTTTTGTTTAACTCATTAATTACATCGCCATACTCGCTCGTTAATTAAAAAAATTCCGACCTTTTAAGTAACGCACGAGTACACAGTGTTGTGATATATAGCAGTATAGAAATATCTATATATAGTTTTTTCTTTGTAGTCGTTCTTATCCAGTTGTTGATATCATTATTTAAACTCATGAGCCTCGAGACTGGGGGTGCCAAAACTTTGCGGACGCGGCTGTACGTAGTACATCACAGACCAACATCGAGTGATTTTCTATGATTCATCTTAATACAACCCGATATATATACAGTATGCACATGTCAATTCTAGCCTTAAACAATACAGCGGTAGGTAATAAGTGACGGAACGGGCTGAGACAGGGATACCTGTTTTGGGTAAAACGCCATCAAAATACGGTTTTTGTAGGTATAACTGCACGTATCTCAGGGCGTTCCATCACCTATTAACTACCGCTGTACATGTATACATGTATACATGAAAAAACTCAGTATCTTACTATTAGCATAATCTTCGGGCTAATCGGTCTGAGATATTTACCATACCTTTATAAACAAAACACCACATATCGTACAATTGATCCAATCTCTGAGCCTAGTCTAGGCTTGAGATAACTACATGTACGTATACAGGGCAGCCTACATGTATTCACGCCTATATACTCTGGACCATCTACACATGACCTAAGCGTCTTCCGACTAGAGCTAGACTAGAGTAGAGATATGGCCTGCAGGTGAATAGTATCTCTATTATATCTCCTGTGTGCCCAAAGCTCATGGCTCAAACAAAAAAAAGTTCTAGAAAAGAGGCACGAACTGTAAATTGAAATATAATAGTACTAAATTAAACTAGCACAAAGAAATTTAAATAATCAATATAATCTGAACGACTGAGAATCACCAAAACTCAGAAACAACAATTAGAAAAGAATCATCTCAAAAAGATTTCCAAACGTTAAACATGGCCAATCGAAAAATATATGTTTCACCCATATATCTAGATCCAACAGAGAACACATGCGTTACAACTATCAATTCACCTATCTCAACCTTACATGTAATTTGATATGTAGGCACTACACCCTCATTAATATGTATAAATCATACTGTTTTCATTTTTAAAATGACCACTATGTCTTATTATATATGAAACAGTTCATGAGCTTCTCATAAATGACGTTATATGCACTAGATTACCCTATGTCCGATTGTAACTGAAAACAGAAGAAGCATGATCAAGGGCGGCGAAACTTTCGTAGAGCTAGCGGTCGCCTTACAATGCATTATATTATCTACATATATATATACTACATGTATGTGAATACATCAACAAAGTCTTAAGTCTTAGATGTGCTGGGATCCAAATAATTCAAGACTCCGCTTAAACAGATTGAACGATCAGTTCCGGACCTTTACCTATATCCCGACGACCGGTGGGAAAAACTGTCGAATTAATTCACATCTGAATGCCCCAAAAAGTGGTCTTGAGCCGCCCCTCCACGAGACCTATACCTACCAACACGTTGGATCAACGTTACGCCGAGCGAATGACCGCTACACAACTTTATCTCATGAACGGTCTATATCTATCACACTGGGAGATCTTCCTGACAACTAAATTGCCAGTGGAACACTTCACTTGTAGGAGATTTAAAAGAGCTGATTGACTCATTGTGTTGAAGAGACATGATATCCCTAAACAAGAGATCTTCCGTTGTAAAATGTACAAGGCTCTGGGATTTAGTGAGTGAACGGATTCTCACCTGTCAACACCCAATTTTGTTCATTCACTCAATGCTAGACCCTTGTATACACAATGCATAACCCCTGACAGCTGGGAATTAGTAGTACGATGTCGTCGCTAGATCTCAGCAACATAGGTACCATCTGCAGCTCTTCTATATATTTTGAATTTCAACCGGGATCACCAGTGCTTACCCGCTTCATTAATACCGCTCCCCTGGAGCAATCGATGTTGTGCAGCAAGATCTGTTGTGATAAACCGATAATCGTAAGTTAGATTTGGGCGGATGGCGCTTGATTTAACCATCAAATTGCGGTCATGACGCATCACTCGATCGAGATCGAGTGCATAGAAACCCCACCCTACATCCGCCCGCCAGATCGCACCGGGTTAGAAACACAGTTAATCAATCTCATTTTGACCTTGACAGCTTAAATACCCGCCTGTCATGCCACGTCACAAACCAAGGGACATTTTTCCTTGGGGTGCGAGAATTGGCGATCCCGCGTCAGGACCTAATCAATCCATGTTCGCTGCTAGAGTCCAATATTCTATAGCGAGCGTATATGCTCCCCAATTGAAAAATTAAGCCCCCGATCTTCTCCGGATTCCTGAAACTCCGGGGTTGCCGAGCGAAACGTGCTCTACGGAGGCTTCCCCGGACTCAGGCCTAGCTAACGTATAACTACATGTACATGTATGTGCTGTATGGAGCTAGGCAGCTAACTCGGGGAAGAAGAAAAACTGGCGAACAGTAATTCTACCTTCAGAATTTGGCAAAATAGCTTCTTGTATTCAACCAGCACCGGTAAGATGGATGGATGGATGGATGGATGGATGGATGCCCGGTTTGGTTTTCAATATGTATCATACTCTAGCTAACAAATTCGCAGCCGACCGATAATGATGGCTGATAGAAGTTTTAGGGCAATATCCCTATTCGCCCATGCACAGCAAAAACCCTCAAACTTGGCGCCGGGATAGGGTATTTATTAGGAATTTAAAAATAAGTATGATAAATATGTAGCTAGGTGGGAGGAAGTGCCTGTGCCATGACCAAACATCGAATGCGATGGAGGAAAAATATATGAAATTATATTACATATGTAGGTACTTTCTGATACCCAACGCGCCAAAGTAGAGTACAAGAAAGCAGATGGGCCTGCATAGCATGACAGGTCAATAAGGGCAGTAGAGTACTTTGATCATTCCCACCTACCTCCGACCACAGGCCGCCACTCAAAAGTCCTGCACACCCGTATCTCCCGCGCCCGCCCCCTCTTCACTTGGGCTCTCCGCATCAAAATACGCATCCTGCGCATCCCTCTCAATCTGCCTATAATCATCGTACTCCTCGCTGTTATCGATGCTCTCGTAGTCAGCATCCTCATCTCTACCCTCCAAAAACCTCAACGTCATCGTTTCCCGCCACACCTGCTCTGCCTCCTCTTTACTTGTCACCGTCTCGCCAACGCTGTTCTCCGCACGGGTCTCAAGGGTGGAAGCATCGCTGTCACGCAGCGCATCTATTTTTGCCTCGGACCGTGAGAGATCCGCATGCAGGATCCCCGACCAACCCTTCTTGCGGCCCTCGGCTTCGCGCTCGGCCGGACTCTGGTGCTGCCGAATGAGACGGTCGTAGAGGAGGGGGTCGGCGAGCTCGAGGTCAGGCGAGGAAAAGTAAGCGGGTGAGTTCTTGGCGAGATATTGGAGTCTAAATGTGCTAGGTCAGCATTGAAGTACGGAAGGGCATGGGTTCGTAAGGGTTTCGGTTCGGCTGTTTTCTATTGGCAATTACCGTCTGTTTCTTACGGTGACTCGGTCAGGGCGCGGTCGAGTCATCCGAGGAGCTTTGCCAATGGGTTAGTATCTGTGTTATTACTAACTTGTAGAAAGATCATTGAATAATAAGTTCAGGTGACGGGAACGATCGAGAGGTGGTGGACCTTGGAGTGAGAGTTGGGAGAGTTCAACACCCGCTGTAGATGAGCTAGAGGATGAAGCTCCGTCCTCTGGGGCCTCTTGCACTATTATTCCAGGCATGGTATAATCTTGATTCTCTGGTAAGTGATGACGATGATGAGGATGAGGATATGGTTGGTGTGAGACCCGCGAGAGTGCGAAGTTATGCGAAGTTATGCAGATATATGTAACTGTCGGTGCGAATACGATTGCGTACTGGCAGTAGTTAGCGAGACGGTCATGATGTAGTGTACCTACCACGGTTGATATGAGCATGGGGTGAGTGCTACCTAGAGTAGTGGGCAAGTTTAGTAGCTACTGTAGTAGAACACTCAATTAGGACATAATTAGTAGACTGCTAATAAATACATGTAATCAAATACATGTAGTAACTACCCTGGGTGACTAACAACAATGATACTAGCACTGTACCTACGGTCAGACGGAGTATTTCCGAGCATCAAGACGAGATGGCATGCCCGCCTGATAGTTACACAGAAAAGCTCTCGCTGTGGTTAGTCACGCTTCGTGTTCATTAATCCAATGACCACCAGCCAAATACCGCCAAAACTCGAACAGTTGGCTATCTCCGCCCAGGGATTATCTCTAAAATGATTGGCTGAAAGATAGCGATCTGCCTCAGAAGTATCCGTTTGTAGCAAGTTTGATCTTGTATGCATAGCCAATTTTTCGAATTTTGGCGGTAGAGTCCCTTGACTAGACCCGAACCCTGTAAACTTTCCGAAACAGCGGACTGAGATCCCTTCAAATCCTACTTCCCAAAACCTCTCCCGCCGGATCAACGGTTTACTTATTCCGCTCTACACGACACGCTGGCCTTGTCACGACCTTTTGAATATTCTTAGACCTTAATAACTGATTTTTACGTTCCATCCAGTGAATTATTGGCGGCGACGCAGAGAAGTCACCTTGTGCTCCGCTCTATTCATTCTATCGCATCTCTCCACCACCGCCACTTAACCGCCGGCAACCCCCGGCCCTTCGAGTCGCCAGTCGATTTCAAGTTCTTACAACTCTAAATGATGGCTTCAAACCCTTCCGAGAAAACCAAACGTGCGATGTCGAAGCGTATACAGGTCGCAAAGCAGCCGAAACCTTTTTTGGGAGGTTTTGACACTACCACGAGGTTTCCCGGCTTTATATCGGTTGTTAAGGCCCTAACCCTCATCACCACCGCGTCTGTGGCCTCCTTCGCGTCTCAGTTAGCTCTGGCACCTGTCTATGGTGACATCCCGTCATCCCTGTATCACTTAAAGATCTCGACGGCCGTCTTTGTTGCTGCATGGACCGCGAAGTACAGTCCGGTTAGATTACCGCATAGTCTCAAGAACGTTCTGCCAATTATTGCCCTGTACACACCTGCTATACAGAGATATCTTTTCCGCTATTCGGACAGCTGGGGTCCTAAGAGTGGCCCCATTTATACAGAGGGGACTACATATTATCCCATTCTTTTCCTGACGGTTCTACAGTCGGCACTTCTGCTGGATCTTCGGAATGTCATCTTCGACTCTGTGTTGGGTGTACTCTCTTTGAGTTTCTTCTTGGGCGCGGGGTCCTATGTTCCCAATCTTTTGAGAAATCACATTGGATCATCATGGATTCTTACCAGATGTGGTCTGCCACAACTGTTTGGCGCGCTTTATGCTCTGCTATCACCTTCATTCTTACTTCTCGCGGCTATTCCAGCCTTGTATCATACGGCGACAGTCAATACAATGTGTATCACTACCCCTGCTCTCAACGAAACACTGGCTCTTTCGAACTACACCATGCTCGCTCGTCAGGAGTCAAACACTGGATATGTCGCCATCCTTGAAAGCAAAACCGAAGGCTACCGGATCATGCGGTGCGACCACTCTCTGTTGGGGGGTGAATGGCAGAGAGCTCCTAAGGGATTTGAACACCTTGACCTGGGGTATAAAGAGCCTGTTTATGCTATTTTTGTGACGATGGAGGCCGTAAGGCTTGTTGACCCACCACCCAAGAACCCCAAGCCCAGGGCATTGGCTATGTAGGCTACCGATGCAATTTTCTCCTCCAATTCATAAATTTACTAATAAACGTTTCTAGCGGGTTGGGGATTGGTACTGCAGTAAATGGCCTGCTTTCACACGGAGTAGAGACAGATATCGTTGAACTGGATCCAGTTGTCTACAAATACGCCAAGGAATTTTTCGAATTGAAACTGAACCACACAGCATATATTGAAGATGCAATTGGCTTTGTTAAGAGAGAAGCAGCTGTGGAGAAAAACCGAAAGCAGTATGAGTTCATCTTGCATGACGTATTCACTGGTGGTGCTGTTCCTGCCAGCCTTTTCACTAGCGAATTCTTTAGTGATCTACGGACCCTTCTCACAGAAGATGGCGTCATTGCAATTGTGAGTTTCTTTCAGGCCTCCTTCCTATTAAAAGCTCAGAAGCTTGTAAAAAGAAACTCCAGTCTTCATTTCAACATTTTAGGACCAAACTCCGGCAGTAGTTGAAGACGAAATATCCGAGACAATAGCTAATCACGTGACCTATAGAACTGGGCTGGTGACCTGAAACTGCAGGCCGCAAAGTCAATCATAATGACAGTCATGTCAACTTTTAACAATTGCAGGGTTTTTAGAGAAGATATGCCTGAAAAAGATGTCGAAACGGCTGCTGTTGACTTTACAAACATGGTAAGTGATATTATCAAATATCTTTTCCAACGAGTTTTGTATCATTGGTGAATACCCTTTATCACATTTTTCCGCCGAATGAGGGTCATAGCCATAATTATCGAAGACTGTTTTCTTTTGGTCCCCGGGTCCCATTCCCGTGTGGGTAAAGTTACGACCAGGTCTGCGGTTCGTACCAGCACGAACATTCTTGTGCTTGGGTTGTGCAACACAGTTTCCCCAGCCCTGTCAGCCTATCGGCCTATTGCCAATTATGATTTTCTTTTATATGCCTTTTTCACCCGCTCCCCGTGGCTTATTGGAGCCCCCCCCCCCCCCTTGCCTATTTGTGTTACCCGGCACCTAGGTGGAGGTGGACCCTGCGGGATCTCCGTTACCCCACGAAATCCTAACCAACTAGACGTCGTTTGGTTACCTTGTGGCTGAAGCCCTCCAACTCCATTTGGTGTTTTCTTTTCTTTTCTTTTCTTTTTTTTTGTCAGCGAAGAAATACTTATCGCCCTTGCACTTCCATTCTGATTAATATTAACCTCCTCAACTATCCCCTCTTATTTTCTTATTTGACTACCTCCAGCGCTCATGTGCTGTCCTTTGCCCAGCATGCCGTGATTTCCGGAGGCTTTTCTTTCTTTTCTTTTGTGAAAAGCTTACTTTTTGTCTCGGCTGGCTAACCGGTTGCCGAATATGGTTTCTGTACTCCTAGGTTATCTTCTGTACCAGGTCAGAGAAACCCTACACTTTCCGTGCCCCGACCAGGGCCGACTTCCTAGGGTCATATGCGAGGGAGCAGTTTCTCTTTCCCAAATATGAGATCAATCTCGAGCACTACTTCAGTAACAGTAGCAAAGGGATACTCCTTAATGACAGGTCAATTGGTTCGCTAGTCGCATGGCAGCAGACTAGTGCTTTGGGGCATTGGAAGGTCATCAGGACTGTTGTTCCTCCATCAGTTTGGGAGAATTATTGAAGATCATGTCATCATGGATCTAGTTCAGGATTCTAGGATTCGTTAGTTTATTGTATTGAGACGAAATATATCCAATGGCCAACTGTATCCTGAGGGTTAGTGATCCGGTGAGGTTGTATGTAGTGATACCCTCATTTGTTGCTCTGCTTGCCTTGACGCCGGCACCCGCATTTTCAGGTGAGGATGGATATTTCCTTTTGCGTCTGAGGTTAGTAGGTGATGGTAATGATGAGGGTGGTTGAAGTTTTGGTTGTGAGCGAGTACGAGTATTGTAAGCGGTACATATTAGGGCTGGGCTTGAAATGATGCGCGGATTTCTGCAGAATGACACGTGCCTTACCGAGTTTTTACCTTCAATCTTGCTTTTGGAATTTGTTACTTGGATTAGACGGGCAGCGACTGCCGTCGGTAACACTTCTTGCGATTGTGTAGCTCCTGGCAGTTGATGCTCTTGTAGTACTCTTAGAGTACTGGGTACATTGACTCTTCTTTTGTTTCTTCTATACGAACACCCCAACGCCTAGCCAGAGTCGTACCTACATACGCAGCGCAACCCCTACTGGCTTCCTTTTGTCCATCCCACCTATCCATGTTCCAGCGGCTTGCTTCATCCACTCCCGCGATGATTGGCTACCAAGCTACGATGATAGGTGTGCCCCCCCCCCCCCCACGTCTCCCGCCGCACAAGGAAGAGACCACAATTTATTCCCCTCCCCACCCTCTGTTTATCTTGTGGTTAATTCGACAGCTGCACAGATTCACATGAGAGGTTGCACACGATCAATAAAGACGTAAGCGGGCCCGAAAAATCACTGTTGCATGAGATGATTAAACTCGATATGTAATCGAGGTCTTCCTTGGAATTGCAGAGTACAGCCATTTCCCAAAAGACTTGGCACCTCGCCAAAACCTAGCATCACGGCCCCTCATTCACTTGCAACTATGGCTCCACCACATACATTCTCGCCCCGGTCAGAAAGATATAACCGTAATTCGGAAATCTGGACACTTAGCAATAAAGCACGTTTTACATATGACAAAATCCATGAAGTTACGGGTGTATCCTGTTCAACAATTGGCAAGGTGGTACGCCGAGCGAAAATGCGGGGAGGGGACACCCACGATGGCTTACGTTCTGGGAGACCACCAAAAGTTACAACACCAATCAAAAAGAAGATTGATATGTTAGCCGAACAGCATCCCCGTGCAACTTTACAGCAATTGGTGGACCTATCTCATTGCGACATAAGCAAAAGTACTGTTAATCGAATACTATTCAACTTGGGCTACAAACTTCAACTTCCCCGCAAAAAGCCATTCCTTACACCAGTTCAGAAACAGAAGAGATTAGCCTGGTGTCTTAAGCACCGACACTGGCGTTTAGGACTTTGGAAACGCGTGTGTTGGACGGATGAAGCAAAAGTGGAATTTAGCGTTATTGTTCCAGGAAAACGAATACGCTGCAAGGCTGGACAAGGACTGCGAGACGATCTTTTAGCACCTATCTTTAAGTCAGGACGAACCTCTGTTGGTTGCTGGGCAGCATATATTTATGGGACTCGCACCCGCCTTATTCTCATCCGGAAAAGAAAACCATCTGAACGAACCAAACCAACAGACAAACTCGGCACCAATGCTGATCAATATAGGAATGAGATCATGGAACCATATCTTATTCCTTATATGAATTCTCAAGAAGAGTCTATTGATCGTTACCTGTTAATGGAGGATGGAGCCAGATATCATACAGCCAAAATAAATGACAATTTCCGGGTTGCCCACAATATCAAAAACCTGTCTTGGCCGGCATCCTCTCCTGATCTCAACCCTATTGAGAATGCATGGAATAGTCTTAAAAGAAAATTACATAAGCGATGGTCAGATGGGGAGAGAAGACCTCATAGCGAAAGGGAACTGTTTCAAGCTATGAAAGAGGAGTGGAACGGGTTGGACCAGGAAAAGTTTGATTCCTGGGTTGAAACTATGCCTGACAGAATTGAAGCCTGTATCGCTGCCAATGGAAGTCATACTAAGTGGTAATAGTGACTAAACTATATAAATTTATATCGTCACTTTAGTTTTTCTATTCTATTTGTTGTTGTTGCGTAATCTGTACCTTTATACGAGAAGTGAAGGTGATTCGAGGTGCCAAGTCTTTTGGGAAATGGCTGTACATACACACCTCGACATACAGTTTACAGATAGCCAGGGCAGACAAGCTTCCCTGAACTGACCTTGCATCCCCGAGAGTTCAAACAGGCCCAACGCAAGGCGTATTCAATATCTTTGTCCGTTTCACCAATTGGTTCCGGTTTTTGACCGACAACAGTGCTTGAAATAAGTAGTTTATGAAGGCAAGTAAATGCACGGCGTTAAAGTGCTGAACTATTACTTTATCAACCCAGTTGTTACCTTCTAACTTCATCAATCGGCTGCTTTTATTTGCAGATCCTTTACTAGTCGCTTAGAATACCTCAGTTTCGCTTGGCCCTTTCTCCTCTTTTACTGGTCTCCCTTTGACAATGAGCCGCAAAAAAAAGAATAATAAGCGGAAAACTACGTATTTTTATTTTATTTTTTTGCTCCTTTGTCTCTCCATCTCATCGTGACAATGATCGTGATCACAAACTGAACCACAGTTCGCATCATTTAAGTCTGAATCACACACCTCTCTCCTGCGTTCACAAGAAAAGCTTGTCCGTTCCAGTCTCCTTGCGGAAATCATCTTTTTCTCGCCTCAACCGTTACCTTTTTTTTAGATTGGGTGGACTGTGAACGGATGCAAGAAAGAAAAAAAAGAGACAGAAAAGAAAAATGAAGGAAGATAGTGAATCGAACTGGTGGCTGCTATCGATTCTTAATATACCCCATTATTTCACACTCCAATCCAGCCAACCAGTGGTGATTCCTCGGCATGGTCAGCTGTCTAAATTCGCTGCAGGGCCCACTCTCTATCTCGTCTGACGCTTCCCTCCTAAAAGAGACGTTCCATTTCATCGGGAACCTTTTTAGTCTCAACAGCTCGAGAGAGATCTCGAGACCCTCTTTTAATCACCATGCACATGAAAGAGGCGAATTACAGTGCCAAAGAATGCACATACACCCCTCCAAAGATAATACTCTAGTCTTTCTGGTGGAGGGTGCGCGCGTAAATACCTCGTTACAGCCTGCTACCAGACCAGACAAGAGCCACCAGGGCCCAGGACTAAGCTATACCAGCACACGAGGTTTAGCCTGGCACGGCATAAATTATACAAATCTACATACATGTATGTACCTACGGACGAAACACAAAAATGTGTTTTCCTAACTGTATAAATCGATATGAGGCAAAATTGGTACATACATGTTTGATAGTCCTACAAAGTACCAACCACCGCAGTAGAGCAGGAACCGCCCCCGTCTTTATCCGTTCGAAAATAAATTGTCCGCGGAAACTGCCTGGGACCGGCAAAAAAAAGCAAGTTGTGTTGCATCGTCTCGTCGTTAACGCGTTTGCTCGGCGATCGAACATGATCGCTGACAACTGCACTGGATGGATGGATGAGCTAGCTAGGTAGGCATTTAGAAGTTTGTGTGTTTGTTCTCACCGACGTTGGCTGGCCACCACATGGACTATTCTAGACGGGGGAAGAAGGGACTATCATATCAGTAGTTTCTTGATTTTTTTGGCTGTTTTCTGCCGGGGCCCACCACCCTATTTTGTTTCAATTTGTTAATACGACCCTTCCGATTCGGGAAATTGCAAAAAATATAATCTTGGCGTTGGCATTACTTCCTGTTTTATACTGTATTTTTTTTCCAAAAGCATGAAATAAACGGTCACGATATCAATGAACTCAAACTTCCAGGCATCAAACATAGCAAGTTTATTTGAACAAAATGATGTTATTATATTGTTATTGATGATGTCTATGCAGTGTATAAATATAAACATTGAAAAGAGAAAAAAGAAAGCACCTTGAAATATGTGCCAAAGAAACCCCTGGAAATACCGAAACCCCTATCGACGGACAAATATATTATCGCATCGATTGTAAATGATTTAAACATAGTAAATGTGTGCTAAGACGATATGCGAAGACAAAAAGCAGTCATCGACGAGTAAAAATGCTAGGGAGAAGGATATCAACCCATTGAACGCCTGAGTAAAGCAAATCCCCCCACGATGGATATATGAAATAACCCAGAAAAACAGACCCAACCACCCGGAAAAATGACACCCTCGCCCCACACAACCCAAGGAGACAAATGAAAAAACTAAGTCAGATTTAAAAAAAAAAAAAAAAGGCCAAGGAAAAAGGGGGAAAAAAGGCTTTCTCAAAGTCTCAAGGAACCGAGTCAATTGGGGCTCGGATGCCCCCAGCCAAGAAGAACTGCCACCTAGGTTCCGTATCTATAATTCTCGACCGAATGGAGTTCCGGTTTGAATAGGAAGATGAACATGTAGCCTATGAACGCCGACTTTCCCGGCTTGTTTACAGGCAGATTTGGATCCAGCATCCACATGCTTGAACAATGGATCGTTGTGATCGTCTACATTGCAACACTCAATGCTTTGCACCCACCGATCTGTAAGGGCTTCTTGGATTGTAATGCGCTTCTTAGGGTCAAGGTGCATCATTTGGAAGAGAAGACGCTTCGTTGCTGGCTTGAGAGAGGCAAGGACGTAGTGGCGGGGGTATGTGCCGTCCTTTGTCATTTCGGCATCGGGATACCTTGCGGTCCATTTCTCGAAGGATTCCACGTACTTGCCATATTGCGGGCTGTCGCTAACACTTGCCTTGTGCCACAAAGGCCCGCCAAATGCGAGTACGAAGTAGACCATGGCACACGACCAAACATCCAACTTGCGAGCATCGTAAACTCCTATGAGCGATAATTAGAACCATATTAACTCCCGGAACGAGTGTATCAGAACTAACCTTCTTTGTTCTGAACTTCCGGGGAAATGTAAGGTGCGCTTCCAACAATGCCCGGTTTACTCAACCTGATGTCATTCATCTCGATCCCACATTTGATCCCCGCATCGCCGGGATGTTTCCCACGGAATACCTCCGAAACTCCAAAATCAGTTATTTTAAGGTGACCATCGCTAGAGATCAAGAGGTTCTCTGGCTTGATATCCCGATGAGCAATGCCGTGGTCGTGCAGATATCCAACACCCCTGAGTAACTGCTTGAAACAGCACATTTTCTCCTCATCCTTCATAAAATTCTTTTCAATCAAACTGAAGAGATCGCCCCCGGCACAGTACTCCATAACGTGACACCATCTGTCGCTGCTGCTGAAACAAAGATCCTCAGTCGAAACAATGTTGGGATGATTCAGACTCTTTGAGATGCAAAACTCTGAGCTGATCTTCTCAACATACTCCTCCTTTGTCTCATTTCTGCTCTTTTTGCGGAATTCCTTGATGGCGTACAATTCACTTGGTGGCCCGGAAATCTTGTGCATGACTTTGACTATGGCAGATACACCCTCACCACAAACCTTACTCATCCCAGGTACATGACTGTGGTTGGTGTATTTTGATGATAGCGGGATGACTGGGACGTTCAAGACTGGCACAACACTGCTCATCATACGTGATTTTGAACCGGCGCCAACCAATGCTGGGTGGGTAATCGGGTTGCCAGTCAGGTCTTTGATACCACTTACACTGTTTGAACGGGAGCGTCTTGAGAAGATACCAGGGCGTTTTGATGACGATGACGAGACCTTGCCGTCGAATGTACTTGACGGTCGCTGTGAAACCGGCATTTCCAGTGTTGACGAAAGAGTATCTACTGGATGTGGTGTATTCATTTGAGATTCACTTGGTGAGCGCTGGCCTGAGAAGAAACCTTTTGTCTTTGTTGGCGAAGGGGTGCGCTGCCCGGCGTCTGAAACATGGCCTGAAGAGTGCACCCTACGCATGAGTCCCTGAATCTTCTCTGACGCCTGACGCCTCAGCTTCCCACGGGTATTCGGCTGCTCGTTCGAGGGACTTGCTGTTTTCCTTGGTGGAGGTGTAGCTGGGGTATTGACGATTGCTGGTGCATTTTTGGTGTTGTGGAAACCCTCGTTACTAGAGTTGATAAAGATACTTGAATGACCATCGCTGGTGGGCGTGAGTGGTTCATGGGCTTCACTGGCAGTCTCGTCATCCTCTTCCTCCTCTAGGACGGTGTGGCATTCGTGACTGCTATCCTCAAAGGATTCTGGCTCGATGTAAAACATTGGTTTAGGGTGGAGGTCGGTGTGTTCGAGGTCAAGTAGGGGAGGCTCCAATGCAGGGTAGAGCGCAGGCACTACCGAAGGGTTATACTCGGGATATGTTTCTGGGGTCATTGGTAACGAGGATAGCGAAGCTATAGAGCTTGAGCAGGTAGAGGGGCAGGAATCTGAGTGGAATGAGTTGTTCATCAATGCGGTGTCCAAGTGCTGTCCGACAAAGAGAAGCTGCTGTTGGTGTTGTTGTTGAAGAGAAAGGGAGGGACGGTTGTCAAGTAGTAGTAATAGCAAAACCGCTGCAGAAGTTGTGGTAGTACTAGAGCAGTTGAGGAGGGGTGGTGTACTGGCAGTGGTTATACGTATTAGCGGGAGTGCGAGTGGGATAACAGCAGCTAGTAGAGGCGTGCAGAGGTGCAAGTACGTGCAGAGTGCAGGAGAGAAGGGAGGGCGGGTATTTAGTATGAGACTGGTCGAGACTAAAATGGAGAATGGGGAATGGGAGATGGCGGAAGCCTTGCTTATAGATATGGGATGAAGGTAGGAAGACGTAAGGGTAAGTGCAGAGAAGAGAGTGTAATTGATGGTCCGAAATCCGGATATCGACGTGCCATGCAGCAGATCAGGGATATATATAAGAAGTATGAAGGGAACTGGAGGAAGAAACCTCGAGGGGTCTAGTCTGGGGGCCTGTCAGGCTAGAAGAGGCCGAAAGCCCGTGAGTAGTGGGTTATCCAACTTATGGGTGGTGAATCCGAGGGAACGGTGAGTGGATGATGGCAAGGAAGAGGCGCACAAGACCAAAGAGGCTATTTGAACGGATAGTTGTATTAAATTATGTGTAAAGATATGTATGTATTTGTACTGTTTATGTGTGGACGGATAATAGATTTGGAGGAATGTTGTGTCGGGCACAGGACGAGAGCGGAAGTAAGAAGTTGAGGCAAGAGGTAATGGGGATATGGTAGTAGTAATAGCGGCGGCGGGGGAGGGGAAGAGCAAGCGAAGGGATGGGGACGAACGGGTTGAGTTATGGATGTGGTCTAGAAGGAAAACGGGGAGCACACAAGTAAAATAGTGGGGTGGGAGGTAGCAGTAGTAGATTTACCTAGTGTAGCTCGACGGATAGGAAATGATTGTGGGTGGAACGTAACCATGGTGGAAGCGAAACCACAAACCTTTTCTTACCCGCCCCAGACAAATAGAGACAGAGTACCAACATGAAAGTCCAAAATCAGGATCTGGACAATCACTCTTTCGCTCCTCTATTCTACCTGAACGCCTCTCATATTGTATGCACGCAAGACACAGAAGTCTGTCTATGACCCTGCCTCACTGACGGGCGGTGATAACCAAGTGCGTGGGCGTTAACAATTTCTAGTGCGGATCTCGGCTTTGCTTTTTCGGTTTGACGCTGGTGAGGACAGACAGGGTTTGGGATATGGGGCTTGGTGCGACCTTGTTGGGGGCGGGTCAGGGAAACAAGTGAACAGATTTGAAGAGGGTCCAAATCATGCAAGGAGTCCAAGCAGGTCGCGTCCCTCGCTTGATGGGGCAAGGTCTGGGTGCTAAGCAAGATTCCAATAAGGAACCAATAGACCCCTCCTCAACCCTACCATTATCCTCCCCGCTCTGACGATATGACGATGATGTCGGAGCCCATCATAGCTTTCTACTCCATTTATCGGCCTTCCTGACTTTTATTTCTTTATCCTCATCTTCCCTTCGTGATCCAGATTCCGGGTATAAACAACAAAAGATTAGGTTACATGTACCCCATACTTTTGTAATTTGGGACACACCCACCGCCTCTTTCCATTTCACAAAAGAAAAAAGCAGCACATACATACATGTATACTTAGACCATAGCAATCACCTCAATAATAATAATCCTAACATCATCTAGGTATCTTGTTTATCCGCCACTCAGTCTGAGAATTCTGCTTATTCAACCCAATACCGGCCCGGTAGGTTATCAGCAGTGCATGCAGGCATTTAGATACATATAACCTACAACTCTTACACTGACCGTGTAAATCCATATCCGCTCTGAGATCTTTACTAAGCCAGGCCCTCTTCACTCAGCAGTTATCTGTCTTACTCAACGGTTTCCTGTCAACCACCTACAGGAAGTACATGTATCATCTGTACTTTCTGTAACGAAAAATAAAATAAGAAACCCACCAAGATCAGCTAAATATGTAAACTAAAAAATCATACATACTTGTAGGCAAGTGACTTGCTATGCCTGCAACTTCATCATTAGACCCCATGCGTGTGCTACGTAGGTACTCTACTTCACTTGTCATTTGTGCTGCCAGTCAGCGGAGAGGGGGTCCATCATGTCGGCCTGCCAGGTTCCCGCGAGTCGCCTCTTCGCCCTATGGGTTGCCGTGGGGGATGGGGGGACCCTGTCCGTGGGATAGATCGGAAGAAATGGGACAGGTTCTGGGCATCTGCAACCACTAGAGTACATCTTTTCCATCCACACTCTGTATTTTATTCTTCTGTCTCTTTTTGCCTTTTTATTTCCCACAGAGGTAAGGAATTCTTGGTGCAACATGTTACTTTGCATCACTGACCAAAGTGTTTTCTTGGGGTAAAGGGCTTTTGAACAATTTAACCCCGCCTTAATCTCTCAGATTATGCCCGTGGCTTGCGGCTCAAAAATAAAAACAAAATAAGAGCTTCCCATTTGGCAGCACACTAAGCGAAATAAGAAAGAAGCAGAGAATCTGCCAGCTCATTTAATTCCCAGCCGCTACTTTGGAGCTGCGGAGGTGATCCGTGGCGGTGGAGACAGTGATAGCATCTCCCCGCAGAGGAAGCCTGAGCTTGAGGAAGAAACTGTATGTACCTACATAACCCATGGCATGTCCTTGTCACTTCAGCCCGATTTCACCCTCGAACAAAGTACTACCGCAGCATACATACATATCATATGTGCAGAGCACGATCACATTAATCCCCTCTACATACAACGAGGTACGGTACATGAATGTAGGTACTGTATTATATCTACATACTAGAGCCAGAGCTCCGCGGGCAGTTGTGATGTGCGACACGCGAGTGAGCACTAGGGCAATAAACAACTGTACATACATAGTGCGGTTCAGGCGGCTGGCATGTCATGTCTGCTGTCCCAGCGATATTTTCGTCTCAGCTTTTTTTTTCTCTTGCATTTCATTCCTTTTCTGGACACCTTAACCATCCATGTTGGCAAAGCCGTGCCGAGAGCGATTCTGCGGTCAACGCCTAGTTTGATTGGCTGTAAACATTACTGAATAGTTAAGAGCCAATCAATCTCTCCATGTTAGATTTGGATGTCTCCGCGCTTCGAACAGGAAGCCGGGGAAATGCCGCTCTTCCCCATCGCCTAAGTAGCTCTCTTAATCGCCTTATTCGCTCTTTACAGCAGTGGGTAATAAGTATCGGACGACGTAGCCACAATTTTGCCTGCAAACGCGTATTTTGGTGGCGTTCCGTCTGATGACTTATTACCCACCGCTGTACTGTGCCCCTAGCTGAATATTGGCCCCTATTCAAACCGTTCTAGTAATTTTTATGTGTTTCCTTTTAGGTGAAGATTAAGGCAAACCGAAATAAGATTGAACCACTGGCAGAGATGGTTGGCGAATGTCCCAAGACAAGACAACAACCACAGCGTTGAAGAAAAATTCCCCTAGCTCAATATATCCGTCAATGTCAATTACGCCACTTGGGATTGTCTAAGTAATTTATAACTTCCGAACCGCTCTTCAGAACTTTATCGTACTAGCAAAAGAGGAACATCTACATACAGACTACCCTGGTATAGCAACATGGATTAATTTGATGGCAAGTACACCGATCTCCCCGAAGCCATTCTGGAGCATACATGTACAAGGCTCTGGGATTTAGTGAGTGAACGGATTCTCACCTATCAACACCCAATTTTGTTCACTCACTTAATGCCAGACCCTTGTATGTACCTACATACATGTATGTACATGTAGGTACATAAACGAACGTAGTAGAGATTTTATAAAGGAAGAGCCCCGACCCTGGAGACCGGAAACACCGATAGACCGAAAATTGTAGCTTTGGCCCTGGCGGTGAAAATAAAATAATATTTCCATGTGCTTTCAGTATCCTGCTTTTCTGCGTTCATGGCGTGCCGCAAGATCCGTAAGTCACAGCGATCCTATGGAGCAATTAATTTCCCTAACTTTTTTTTGGTACAAGCTTCAAGAAAATTCACCGCCGGCCGGCCTTCTTGGGAGGTTGCTCTACGTACATATTTCTTTACTGCCGCAGAATAGGCCAGCCATCCACATTGAGCACGCTGTACAGTCCAGGAAGGTAATTTTATCACATAAATCGCCTCCCAAACGCCTTCACAACAAAGTCCAAGCTTTCCTCGCCGTATCGCGATAGGTAACTGTCGAAGGCTGTGGGGCACAACCACCTCTCCGCAAAATTACGCTGGCTCGGCAGCGGACTTGGCGGCAGATCCAAGGCCCCTCTTAAATGGGGAAACGGGATATGAACCAACGCCGCTGACCTGACTTTTGACCCTAACTAGAGGAGGAGGAGGAGGAGGGGTGGGATGAGATGGAGCTCTTGTTCGTTGACCGCTGCCGCAACCTCTGAGATTTCCATTAGCACATAGTTTGACCGAGGTTCCGCCGTTAGAAAAGAGGCGCGCAAGCTGATAACGAAAACCACTGACCTGACCTGACTTGAATGACTGGAATCTTGAATGTTGAGGGGCACAGGCCCTGGTTTCGAAAGGGAAAAAAGTTTTGGACTTGTGAACGAACTTGTTTTGGTATTGTTTTGCCTCTCACCCTCCCTCTTCCCCGGCCTATCCCCACCTTTTGTTTCTCCGAGTCTTCTCCGGTTCGACTCCGATTAAAAACCATGGCATGGCACGGCAAATATTACCATCCATGTGGCCAGATACAGATCAATGATCACACAGCCAGGCAGAGCTGCACTGCTCCCTGATGTTCACATACTCGGACCCTTCAAAAGCGACTCTTCAATCATCCTTCCATCGAAGCTTCGCGATCATCACCAGGACCCCATAACGTTGCTTCGCTGCGTAACTCTATTACGCTGCAATGATGTCGAACATAACTTCGCCCCCTTCTTTGTTCAGATCCTGTTCGCTCAGGTGTTTTTGCTTCACTCGGACCAAGATCCCCAATCCATAGCTTTGCATCAAAGACTTTGAGATTTCTGATTTCCATCCAAGCAACTCGAACCTGACGGACGCAAACTGGAAACCGCCAAGAATACCAAGAGGATACCGCCAAAACTCGAAAAATTGGCTATCTCCGCCCAGGGATTATCTCTAAAACGATTGGCCGAAGGGTATCGATCAGCATTAGAAGTATCCGTTTGTAGCAAGTTTGATGGTATTTTAAAGTTCGGAGATGGGGAGCGAGCATGCTCGGTCAATCACTCGCAAGGCGGCCCTTGCTTCGGTCTCGTGGAAGGAAAGAATATAAATTGCTGCACATTCTGGCTTGGCCGTTGAACGAGAGCTATGACGATCAATCAGCCTCAACCCACCTCAAGGTGTTTGTCCTCCATCCCACCCAACTTTAATTTATCGCCCATATGTCTCAAGAAGGAAAATACGCCCGTTACAGCTTTCTCCGTACCTCGCCCAGAGAAATTCTCCGTGTTCGAGTGACGCGGCGTGCTTGGCCTTCTCCCATTTCAAGCATATCTTTTTGCATGTCTCTTCCTCCTGTGATTGAAGACTGGATGCAGGGCCTGGATGGATGGTTATCAGTCCGGTGAAACCGCTTTGATACATACTACCACGACCACCGACGAGGATCGATCAGATAAAAGAGTTGGCATACATAAATATATATACACTTTGCATGTACGCATTCAACCTTGACCCTCGCACACGCGCGCTGGAGCTCTTGGTTAAACACTTTGGCAAAAAATTTACTGCGCTTTCCGTGGTGATATTTTTTTTTTCGACGGAGGAGGCTCCGTTGTCTCTCTCTCGTTCACTCGTTTTTACATATGCGACGTCGCGATCTGCGCACAATAGGGATGAGATAGCAAAAGTGTTGTCTTGACGTCCGCGTGTCCCAGATATACTTTCCTTTCCTGGAAACTACCCATGAGCAATAGATCTTACAAAGAAAGAAAGCGATTTGGTGGTGGTAATATTAAAGGATACAGAATGTAAATTGGGTGGATCTTTGGAAGAGTTTCGGAGCTTGCTCGATCGATCCATCCTCCTACCTAGAGTAGCCACTCGTACCCATGCCAATACTCTCTACCAAAGCAGAGTAAAGTACACAGGTAGAGAACTTTACCGCCGCAGTACATATTGTACATAAAGATAGGCGGTTGAAAAGTAATCCAATTATTCAGAAATCGCGCGTGAATCTGTGGTTGTACGTTATCGCATTACGAACCTGTTGAGGAGTTTGTGGTGAGGATTGCCCAAACAGGGAGCCAGCTAGCTAGTAACTAATGCTAATACTAGGCTACCAATCCAATTATCACGAAAAGTCACTCGGCGGGTCCAGACAGTAGTCTGTCTTGGCTCTGTCCCTTATTCTCTATTCAACGTCCACTCACCACTCACCACTCACTCGCTCACCACTGACTCCTGTTCTTTAAACACAACCACCATTCCATCATCCCCGTGCGTGCCTACATAACACACACTACCCCTAGCTATGTAGCATAGCCAGACAGTCCAAAGCATAACCCAAAGCTCCCATCTCTCAATTTCCTACTCCGAGTAAGACCCTCTACCCTAACCTCTAGGAGCTCGCGACATCTTTCCCCTAACGTACATTAAATTCGTCATGCACGACAATTGATTATCCGTTTTGTTTCCCCCGTAGTTTTTTCGTTCCTCCCGGAATTCTCTCCAAACATCCTACTATCGTTATTCGGCGAAGAACACCAGCTACCTCCATATTTGCCCTTTTTCTTTCGGACTTTTAGATACAGAGTAATCAAAGAAGAGCAACAATTAACCCTGGCCGCGGATCTGATTGGATCAGATTAGATCACAGGCACGTAGGTTTGTTTCTGGAAAGAAGATTTTTTCCCCCCCTTCCCGCGGGCCTGCGGCGTTCCGTATGGTCTGGTCTGGCGCGCGGTTTTAAATCCTCTCTATTTGCGGCAGTACGAATTATAAGGGGCAGAGTCCAGTAAATAACGTAGAAGCTAGAAGTGTATGATCTATATCTAGAACATGCGTGTCATACAACACTACTCTATACTCGCCCGCCCAGCCAAACCACCAACCCAGCCCGCCTAACACTGAGTATTCTGGTCCTGATCCCCTTCCATGCGGGCAGGCTGAATCCCTCCATCCTATTGTCCAACAATTGAGAAAAAAGGATTTACTCCGGATAGCATGGCCGGATGTCTATTAATTGCGCTAGATATATGTAGGTACACAACCTACCAATGGCCCAAGCTCCCTCCTTCCTGGCTGGCTCCAGGTAGGTAACTACTCGTCTATTCATAGCGTTTCCGAACACGACCAATATTGCATGACATACAAAAGAATGAATTTAGGGCTTTTTTGTATGGTATGCAATAGCAGTCGTGTTCGGAAACGTCATGAATTTACGAGTACAGTATGTGCACAACCGGACCTGCTTCGGCCGAAACACTCTGACCAGTCGGTGCCCACATCCCTCCCTACCTTTCCTACGTTGCCTAGCCTGCACCACTCTGGTCCTCTCCTCTAATCTGATGAGGTCGTGCTGCATGCGGAGCGGATGGGCGGGCCTGCCTGACTAGAGTAATGTCATTCACGGGGCGTTGGCGGATACTGGGTATTGGCGGATTGAAGCCAAACGTTGGCTTGGCTGTCTCTTTTCAGGCTTGTCTGCCAACACCCAGTACCCGCCAATACCCCGTGAATGGCAGTACATAGCTCGCTCATAAACGGGTGCCCGCGTATTGCAGGAATTCATGCTTAAAAGGTCCACGTCGACGCGGTATTCGTTGGGAGTGTGTATGCGATGACTCCTCTGAATAGGCACAAATACAAGTATGTGGGATTTTTCTACTCTGTGTAGCTGATACAATGTAGCTTGTGACTGAGACATGCTGTTGTGTGGAGCCAAGCCTTTTTGGCTGGTTGGTTGATGGGGAGGGTTTGACTGCGAAGAGATGGATAGGCCTGGTGGGAAGTGTGAGAGAGTAATGGATGGGCTAAGTAATCGCTTCATGGGTATGATGTTGTGAGCAAAAGTTTAAAGCTATGGCTGGTTTGCAGGAGACATCTGTCATGGCAGCTGCGTCTAACTATTTACATAAAACTGGAGATCAGGGTGGGGATGACCACGGTTATTATAATGGGGATATTATACTATATCATTGACTTATATAGATAAATGTATAAAATCTATTTACTCTACTCTAAAGTATGCCTACACCCTGTGTATGCCCCCCGGATACAATTATACCTGATCAATAACCCACAATTGAACCCCGGCCCCCAGTATACGTATCAAAAGATTTCAAGCAGTTCCAAGAAATTCAATCCCTCAATCCCTCAGTCCCTCAATCCCTCAATCCCTCAATCCCTCACTCAGTCCACCAAGCAATTGCAAGCAAAACCGTAACACACGTGCCCACTTCCCCTTCCTGGCTGTGCACCGTCGTCATCCTCCCCCCATCCCTCCCCCCACCTCCTCCTACGCACCAACACAAACCTTAAAGCAAGGAAAAACCGCACACCCTGCACAACGCACTGCAGTATCTCTACGTGTTCCCCCGCGCGTGGGTCCCTGAAACGCCGCCAAGCCGCCGAAACCGGCTTCGCTGCCAATTGTAAATTAAACCCTCGCCGCTACGTAAGTACTCAGAGACGTTGGAGGATAAAGATAAAACAGAATGTTGAAAAGAACGTACAAGTGCGTATCAATATTTCTGGGGTTTTCCCTGTAGATGGCTGTTTCCAGAACCCAAGCCCTGGTAGTTTACGGGTTTAATCTTTTCATAGGGCTCATATCATGATACATACATCTCAAGTATTAGGTAGGAGCCCCAAACTCCAAAACGGCCATACGGATGCAACCTAAGGTCTAGGATGCTTATTCTCCTATCACAATTCCGGCCACACCTACACCTACACCTACCGCTCCATCTCTCTACCGTCACACAGTGTCACTCGACCACTTCCCGCCGCAACCCACCGTCGCCCCTCATAACCCCTCTCACCCCTCACTCCTACTCCAACCGTACCCTTCACAATCGACTATACCCCAGTCTCATCGCTATAGATCCCTCCATCAGCTGCACCACCTCGCCTAAGACCGGGTAGCCGCATACCCTCCTATTCTGCTCGATGGTAGTACCCGATATATGTGTGGTGGTGAACGCGTAACGTTGTCGAAGCAACAAGAAATATGACATGATGTAAGGGAACATTAACAAGAGGAAGAGCTGATTTGACTTCCAAAGAGGGCGAAGACTAATATGAACTTTACGCTCCATGTCGGGCCGTTGTGACAATTATAGTTTAGCATTCAGCAGGTGCGTCGAGAATTGGCTCAATCTTGCTGGTCTAGCATTCCTCGATAATCTGGCTGAGCTGAGAGATAATAGTAAAAATAGTATGTGTACATGTATGCCTGCTAGGCACTCAACGGTCTCGAGAAATTAGCCTTCTCTGTCGGGTGCGTCATGGTGTATCACTCGCCACACATTGCGCCGTGTCTACCGACTTGGATTTTCAAATGTCTTGTCTTGCAAGAGACTTCTGCGTAAACGGAGATAGGTGAGTGCATGTAGTACAGCAGTCTCGAACCATGCGAAATTGTTCCTACCGTATCAGTAATATGTAATTCTCAACCGGCAAATGAACGCCTCCCGAGACCGGGCATTAGTCCACTCACCCGACTACCTGTACTTCACTCACCGTTCATCCCATATTAATCTTAAGCCACTGTAACTGCGACTACAATGACATCTCGAACATCTATCTCTCACCGTCAGTTCTGATTTAGAAAGAATCCCTCACGCACTCAACTCAGGTCCGCCGCCAGCGGCCCGCGTTCGGCACATTCAGAGCGTCCACACATAGCAATAAACCAAGTGCTAGGATCGCTTACTATAAATCCGCTCACGTGGTCGGTCACCTCTAGAAGTTTGGGAGTGATTGATCGTGCGGTAACCCACCCGAATGCTATCTCCTTTCTCGGGCCCGCCAGGCATCGGCGATGGACCGCCCGCTGCCTTGTGTGGCCTCCCGCGCCATGTATGTCGAGCGACTTTATCTACCCGCAGACTTGCATCTCCTCGACCAATTGCCGGCGTATGGGCTGAAGACTAAGTATGTGATGGGCTAGCCTACGTGGTCAATTGTTCCTCTGGGAATTGCTGGTCGCACATATATTCTAATATATAATACTTATTAGTGTAATCAACTTACAACCACATGCACCCGGTACATGCAACGCCTCTCTCAGCCAGCCTTGAGTACAAGCACTGTCATCCGTGCATCAGCCGTAAAGCCCCCACAGCCTTTCATTGTACCAAGCCTTAAGGGAGCCTGAGTCCAGACAGGTCAAAGAGGGTTGGGTTTTTTTTTTTACCTACGCCGGTCCGGGCCGAAGTTCTTCTCGGACCGTTCCGGGAAGAGAATAGATATGCCGGTTCATGTAAAGTGGGGGCTTTGTGTGGTCAAAGGGACTGCATGTTAGTACTTGTAGCTTCATAGCGCCCCCCAACACGACCAATATTGAATGACATACAAAAAGGTGGATTTGGCGCTTTTTTGTATGGTATGCAATATCGGTCGTGTTCGGAAACGCTATCAAGCTACGAGTAGGTTAAGTACGTACTCGATATGCTTATGCCGATGAACCTGGGGGGTCTTCCATATAATTGAACTTTGACCCAGCAGGGCGTACTTTGCGCGCGAGACATGACCTTCGCTAGCTAGATGAAATATCTCGAGATCAATTTGTGACCTCTTGAGACTTTCGAGTGATAATGAATGATGGCAAATATTCCTAATATTCCCAAATAGATTGGAATAGCATTTCTACTCATTAAGAACTCCCAAATAACGCCAACTCTATAGGCCAATTTTTATCTGGACTGGTCCGGGCAGCGGATCAGATCTTAAATATGTGGATAGACCTTGCAGTTCCGAATTCTGGAGATTATACTGGAAAACCCTTCCTGCCTAGCCTATTATCTGCCTAATCTGGCTTAATTCCCCCACCTAAACTTCATTGGGTAGTTCGTAGCTGTTCGTTCCAGTACAATGCCATTTTGTACCCAATCTTTGACAGCTTGGAAAGCAGCTGTGACTGTACAATTTACATAGCACAACATCATTTCTGCGAACCTATGAACTCAACCAACTAATTAAAGTCCGTCCTGAAGCCGGGCTAGTGGGTCTATTGAACACTTGAGAATGTAGACTATAGTAGCGCCCTCTGAAATCCGTATTCTCACAGCCTGTGCCCGCCGTGTCGATCAAATGTTATATATACAGAATTTCTCCGCTGTCCCGTGGTACATATGTTGCATTGCACCACCATCCACGCCACTGTACAGCATGCCTAAGCAGCTTCAAGTAAGGGACCCGGGCGGGCATAGTATCTGCTGCATCTCGAACCCGCGGACCCTTAGGAAGCTTGCCACGAGGAAACGTACTGGCGGGTAGGGGATTTTTGGCGGGGTAAATAAGGTAAGGAGGTCCAAAAAGTAGTATCGACTGATATATGTTTAATACCCTAAGGTCCGCGGTCCATGCATAGATAATACCGCGCAGGGCGTTTCGCTCCTCTCCAAAATATATATCCTGCAAGATAACCTGAGCCAGCGGATTTCCCTAGTATTGACCAGCTGATATTGTGTCTTGGATATATAACTAGGCTGCACCGAAATTGATCATTTCCAGTTTGTTACTGCAATGGCACACCAAACTGTATGCAAAATTAAAGTACGTGCAGAGAGTAAGGAGCCCCATTTCCCTATCTTATGAAGGTTTCGAGAGCCCAAGCCTCTTGGATGAGACTTTCTACAGTCTTCATTAAAGTGCGCGACCGGTGGGTCCCCGAAAAATATATCAAGGTAAACGTGACTAACTCGACTCTCGAGAAAGCTTCTTTACACGGCAACCTTCTAAACTGTCGCGTATAATCAAGTTCTTGAAGAAATGTGATATTTCTTTCCCCTAAGCATTAGCTATGTAAGCGGCATGGCTAGTTATTCATTGGTGGGGTGGGGACTCACTCCTGCTTAGACACCTTTGTGAATAGGATCATGTAAGCCCATAACCGTGATTTGATAGAGGATGTAGTAATAGTTTGTTGATGGCAGCAGCTCCCCGAAAGACGGAAAGCAATTCCAAGCTTAGCTTTAACATTATAGACCGTGACTACCTCTTCGATGGGCCAAGCATTATGTGTGCCTGATCGTCCAGAATCGTATCAGCGGGGTTACTTTTTGGTTTTTTCTTCGTGTGCTGAACCGGGACGAGAGTGTTTTTCAAGGTCAAACCAGGCCCTCATAGTAAAAGCGAGAGACGACCTTAATCCTGAAACTGTAAATCTCTGCGCCCAAACTGCTTTTCAGGCGGCAGCTGATGATGACCATGTTGACAGAATGTGTCATCAAGCATGTGTGAAAAAGCCAGCTCGTGAGACCATGGTCTTGATCCGGTTCATAATGTAAATATCCCAACTGTCCCGGTATTTTCTGGTCGATTCGACTAGTCCGGTCCATCAAAGGGCGAGTTAAGGTCGGCACCCAAGACTTCTTCCCAGCAGGCCAAGCCAAGCCGGAAGCCTTCTCATCGGCCATTTAAGGCCTCCCCCCAATTGCCGGCTGGGCTATGCGAGAAGGCTCGGGCTGGTTCTAGTACCCGTACTTCATTTCAATCCGAACAACATCGGCCCTTTTTCCTTGGGAGCATGGGGGAAGAGCAAGGGCCTCAATATATGCCATAAGTAGCAGCTAGATGTGCGTAAATGGTTCGAGTGGAAAGCCACACTTTCAACTTGGATTCGAACTCTTTGGTGCTTTTCCTCCCCCAGTTGAGCGCAGCCTGAGCTCCACTTGACTCCCGGGCCGGGCCATTGAAGAAGCTCTTGAGATTCAAAGTCTCTGGTCAAATGACCGATACTGTCCTGGTCCTCATAGTCTTCCTCGCCGTTACAGGCATCAGAGTGGCCAGTTTCTACCAGTACGGTAAGTGGCAAGTTTGAACTTACACGTACTTCTGAAAGGTCGGCCCGGTGGACTGACGTTAGAAAATGAAAAATGACAGATTTTGCATGCTCACAACCTGGTCCGAAAACTGATATATGAAAAGAACGAACACAAGAGGGGGAGGAGGTGATACTCACATATATAGATATGACCGTGAGTATTGTTTTAGAAGCGATCTTTTTTAGTGGCCCGGATAGGGCAATGTTTACCTTAGTCAGGCCCGACTGCCCGCCAGCTTCGTTGGGGCGAGAATATTATCTATATATAGCTACGATAAACCAATGAAGCTTGGTTACAGTAGGTACAATCTCCCTATCCCTTAGTCTGTCAATGCTGACCACCCTATAATAGAGGAGTTGGATTTGTATGGGAGATTTTTTATTTGATAGGAGAGATAACAAGATCTGTTAGTAAAGCCACGCAAGAATCCGCTTTCCCTAGGGGATCAGCATTTTGCCAGACGAAGGGATAAGGGTACAAAAGTGGCGCAAAGTCGTACCCATAGGGCGTTTACCCTTATAATTATAGGAGGAGCAGATTTGTATACTCTAGTACCAGGACAGAAGTTTTGGAGTAATATACCCATTTACTGCGAAAGTAACCATGTTGGGCTGCCCAAAACAACCACCCAGCCTCATCAAAAAAAATTCTAACTCTTCAAGGACAGTTGGAAATTATCTCAAGATGGAGCTTAGATAATTCTAGAATTTTGTGTCCCTTCTTCAGGCCTGCGCACTCCAATTATTAAAGTGATGATTTGGGTGTTTCTGATTTATGGTGTTCCCATGTTGCAACGGCAACCAAAACTTTATAATTACCAGCACCCAAATGACAAACAATGTTGAAAAAAGGTTGCGGTACATCTAATAAGTATATAATTATAACCTGCATATGCATGTGCGTTTATAGTCCTCTGATTGGCTCATTGAGAGACTTTGTTTCACTTGAAACATGTTGTGTTGGACATAACATAGGGTATTGTGCTGAGTGGTGTTAGATTGTTGATAGGGTTCCTACCGGTTCTGGAATTCGATTAATAGTTGGATTTTAGAGGCTGTGGTTATTGAGGATGTACTTGCAGCTTGAACTGGAGGTATTTCTGACTGATATATGGGGGATAAAAGCATATATAGATCAACCAGAGCGGATATAGTGATGAACTTTGCCTGTATATTGGACTGATTGATATACGTGTACATAGTACCGGCCGAAGGCCGGAAACCACTTGTATATACTATGGATCTAATTATGTTCACATAAAGAATTTAGTTTTCTCGGGGTCATGGCTAGTTTTTCAACCCGTTTAGCTGCCGCTCATGAAATCCACCTCATGCCTGATAATTTACTCTACCACGGCGGGAAATGCATCAATTGATGCATTGCCCACGTCCACGCGTCAAGTAAATGCATCAATTGACGCATAAGCTGTCGTGAGCTGTGTAAACTCGTACGGTCGATGCATTATTAACTTTTCCCTACATGCAAATTTTATAGTTTAATTCTCTATGTCTCAATTTACTATCGAACTATATCTACCGATGGCTTATACGGTAAAATGCGGGATCCTCAAGCGTAATACTCCAGGTTCGATCCCGACAATGTATTTTTTTAAAATTCTATCTCTCACCCTTAAGTAATCTCAGCAGTAAAATCGTAAAGTGGGACTGGGATGCATTCGCCGATGCATTATACCGATGCATTATATGGGGGCATGATGAGGATGCATTATCACTACACATTTCCCGACGTAGTAGAGTTAGGCCTTGTACATACAGTCACTGTATTATAGAAAGGACTGAGCTGTCGGGGGGCAGTCCCTCGGATTCTTAACCAAATTTAAATCATCTTACCATCTGTTTCTGCGGGTATAATTCGGATTGAAAACCATATATATGCGGGTATTTTAATACATAGGAAGAGTACTCAACTATAATCCACACCAGCCACACAGCAACTCCCGTCTTGTAATGATGAAATGCAGAAGGCCCCACCAACGGATTTAATGACCTTCTAATTATAAAAATTAACCCAAAATCGCAGTCCTTAAGTCCCTGAACCTTCATGGTCTACAGCCCTGCAGGTTCTGTATCGAGCTGCATTCACCCCATGTATATCGATGTCTGCTAGAGAAGCCTACACGTGCGGTTTACCTGCACTGCATCATATACCACGAGACAAGCGGCCGTTGCTATGTCTCTAAGTAAGGGGTCCGGACCAACACCCTATGCTGCCCATATGGTCCAACAATTCACGACAAGAAAGAGCTCCGGCAGCCTTGGCATCGGCCGCATCTTTGTCAGTGCTTGTAGGCACGATGCCGGGTTTCAACTACCTCGTCGACTCGATCCACCCCTTTCCGGGCTTTTAAAACCCCTCAGTCAAATAGAAGCCGGATAGGCTCCGTCATGCATGTAAAGGTTCTTCTCGTACCTAGCTTACTGGGCTGGACTGGCAGCATCTTACCGGATCACCGGAACTATAAGAGACTCGAACTATAGGATGTGCCGAGAGGAGCTTCCCAAGCGGTAACATTCACCCAGAAGCACCATAGAGTTAATCACACAGGGTACATACAGGAGTCTTCGAACGGAACTATAGATCAGGCGGCGGCACCCAAGCACGGGATGCCTCAACCAGCTATAGCCGATTGGAGAATACCCGTAATACATGTACCTGTACGATGCAACTTATGTATTTGCTCAAGAACCATAAGATGAACGAAGAGGACCATCCAATGTTGCTACCAACCTTAAAAAGGGAAAAAGGGAATAGGCCGAGTGATCGCCCATGACCCAGAGAGAGATTTGGCCCAAGATCTCACCCCGCAACAATCAAATTACCAAGGCCACATAACACGGATAGGCAACAGTCTGAGGGAATTACTGCGCGCCTAACAACGCCAGCCAGTCCTAGAGGCATTCACACGCTCAAATCAGGGGCCCCGTACATGTACCAGAGACTATAAACGAAAACAAACCATAATGGTCGAGCTCCGCTCTTCCACTTGTGTTTCTACGTTGGCCAAATCTGGTGATACGATATTAAGAGAAGCCAAACCTTACTCTAATTCACTCACATGCGCCTCGCACAAGCTTGGCAACCGAGTGATATTCCATGAGAAATAGGAATACCCCATAGTACAAGCACCTAACCCAGACATGTTGGGCGTTTTAATGGGAAAAATACTAAGTACATATTACAAAGCACAGTATGATTGGCATGGAATATCATTATACTAATCTGTACATTAACTCCACACCTTCTAGCACACATCCCGTGATCATAAGCTCTGTTCCTACATTTATTTCTTACTCAGTTCTTTATGACATCTTACTAGACGTTACAGTTCCCCCTCTATTCCCATTATTATTTCGTTAGGGTCTTCCTTCTGTACGAGGAGGGTATCGGCATATATCCTTACCCCTCAGCCGGTCCATTCTTTTCCCGATGAAGATTCTGCATCTAAAATTGATAAAGCCTCTTCTTGTACATCGAGAGCCGGGAGTTCAAGGAAATATATAGCAGAACTCCTCCAAAGTCCAGATTTCCTTGTGCCCTTAGCTCTTAGCTGAATGTGGCTTTATGGTTTAAATAAACGACTCGACCGTGGGGAAAAGTAAGCCCACCACTGCCGAGTTCCCCTGAACCCTCACACTACTATTTACGCACGAGTTTTTTTGTTTAATTTATTAATTGTATGCAGCCCCCATGCTATGGCAATTATCCACACCCGCTTAGCTAGTAGGGAACTTATTTAAGCTTCTCAAAGTAGTGTAGAGCATACTCTAAGAGTAAGTTTGGCTGCTGTAACTACAATTCTACATACTGAGGCGTTCAGAAAAAGGTCGTGAAAACGGGGCGTTGGAACAGGGCGGTTTTTCACGATTTTTCACTGGACATCTATGTGTATGTGCAAAAGAAGTTGACGGAGGAAAATGCCGGTGTGATTGTTCAAGAGGTTAGTATACTACACTCTACTGGAGGAATCTCCTTTCTAGACTTTCAAAGATCAAAAACTTAGGCCCAACGCAATGCACTTGCCTCGTGTTGCATGGCAAATATATCTCTTAAGATGGGGGACCGGGGGCAAGACCGTCTCCCCGAAAGTTAACCCCCTTTCTTTTCTACTTAGTAGTATTGTTTTACCATATAATATATACATCGCTTTGGCTTGTGATTATAATCATAAGCCTAGCCGCTATTATATAGATTAAAAAGCTTATCGAGAGACAAGTGCATGTAGATATTGGTGCTTAATGTGTGTGTGGCTCTAATCCATGGGTGACTCTAATCAATGGGTCACTGAATTCATGAACATAAATAATGGAAGGGCACTGGCGATCATATCAATGAATTAAACATGTACAGCGGTAGGTAATAAGTGATGGAACGGCTGAGACAGAGTGATACCTGTTTTGAGTAAAACGCCACCAACCTACGGTACTTGCAGATATAACCGTATCTCAGGGCGTTCCATCACTTATTACCTATCGCTGTACAAAAAGAGGTGGGGAAAAAAAAGAAGTGGCGATCATAGATTATCACTCGACTCGCAAGATTTCAGTTTAATGCATCTAGGGATGGGAGTCTTCATGTAGAGTATATAATAAATCAGTATTCATCACTAAGTTCATAGTCCTATGGTGGTGATTCCACCCGTTTTTTCATACTGTATACTTAAAATAGATGTCTTGACATATTCTTCCTAGATGCACAGATGAACGCACGGATGAGTGAATGCCATTATGCCATACTACTAACCTTCGTTTTCTGCATTATATATAGACAAGCTCCCCCACACCAATGCCATCTTTCCCATACCAATGCATTAATGATGCGATATCAATTACCAGGCCCCCGTACCCATCCCAATCCACATAAAAGAAAAAAAGAAAAGGCACATACGAAAGTTCAAACAAAAGAAACGCACAGTAGCCATTTAATATATATAACCCCCCACCCCCCCTTTCCGCACACAGACTGTACGGTAGTACACCCACCCTTTCTCGTTTTCTCATTATAGTTCTGCCCCCTCCTATATAACCTACTAAGAAAATGACTAACGAAAAAATGCGCTCACCCAATCCTACACCTCAACAGCCCTATTGCACAACCCCACATTTTTACCACATACATCCAAGACGCCAGGGCAGGCTTTGTCGCGCCTGCACGATTACAGCGACTCGTGAGACAAGAGAACAGAACGACTTGGACCGGACTGAAGCTACCCTCATCTCCGCTATTCGTCTCTTCCGCCAGTGTACGCTGTCCTGAGGTTTCGAGTTGTAAAAGCTGGTAGAATAAGGTGGTGGTGGGGTGAGCGTGAGAAAGGCGAAAGAACCATGTCTGTATATAGATGAAGAGAAGGAGGAAGATGAAGAAAAGAACAAGACATGACACGGGCTTGTTCCGTCAAGAAAGCTCCGCCACAACAAGGGGCCAAGAAATAACAGAAAAATACTAATAATATCGAGAGGTAGAAGACATAGGTGCCATAAAGAAAATAAGAAAAACCATTCCCAAGCTATTGAATAGGACACCAAAAAAATGAACAGAAAGCCTAGCCTAAAAACACAATCCAAATAATTTTCCCATACAATCCCAGTGTCCAATACAGTAGTGTAACATAGCACCTAGACGAAAACTTGTGATGCTAATGATGTTTATCAAGAGGATGAGGATGAGGATCTTGAAGAAAATGAACATATGGAGAGAGACATGTATAGAATAAAGATAGGAGTAGGAGTACGATCTGAGATCAGCGGAAATGACAACGCTAGTCAAAAAAAAAAAAGAATAAGAAAAAAGAAAGACAGAAAAGAAAGAAAGGAAGAAAAGAAAAATACAAACAAACACCTAGTCCCGTAACAATGACCTTATGAACCCCCCTTAACTCTGATGCGCATGACTGAACCCGGCCGGCTATGAATCTGAACCAAACAGTTCCCACCCCTACCAAAAAAAAAAAAAAAAACACCGAATTTTAAAACCCAATGCGCCGGTTTGTCGTTCCTCATCACATATATAGCAGGAAATATAATTTTTTTTCTTTTTTGCGGTTGTTTTTCCTTGGTTGAAGGTTGAATTGAATGAATTACCTTCCGTGTGAATAGTATCCCCCAGGAACACCAAACGGAGTGATTCCGAAGCCCTGGCCCGGTTGACCCTGGTCATAGACACCGGGGCTCATCTGGCGGTTGGTAGGAGCAGGCAAGCCTGGGGGATTATGGACTGCGGTCGTAAATGGGAACTGAGAACCACCGGCAGCACCACTACCACCAGCCAATAAAGAAGTGCCGATCGGGGTAGGTGCATGGATGTTGTTCCCCGACGAGCGGACACCAAGTGGGTTCTTGGAAAAGCTCAGTCGGATGCCCCCCTTGACGCTATTGGATAGACTTCGACCGTAGAGGTCGGCCAAAGCCTTGGTTGCAAAATCGATGTCTTCAAATTCGACGAAACACATCGGGCCCTGGGGCTTGGGTTTCAACATGAGGCGCTTGTAGCCGCGTTGGCGGCTAAACAAACTCTTTAGTTCGTCTTCGGTTGTATTGACGGGAAGGTTGCCAACATAGAGCGTATTGCATGGTGGGTTTTGATCTGCAGGGTTTGCAGCGGGAAGGTTGCGGGGATGAGGAGAATGACTGCTGTTCGATAACCATGGGGTCGGCGAGACCAGGTTGTTGTTGATAGGGGAGGTTATGTGATGGGGTGTGTTCATAAAGCCCGTGCCTGCAGTTGAAAGCTGGGGTAGGTGCGGCATGCGACTGGGCCCGTTGATGGCCAAAGGGTTCGTTAAGGATCTGTTTCTGGGGCCCATGGCCGCTCCACGCTCGTCTGCATCATCACAATCGGCTCCCTGTCTATGGTAGGGCGGCAATTGCTGAAGGAATGATTGTTGCTCGTAGAAGCTGTTATCACCAACACCTCCACCAATACTACCGACACCAGTGCCAATGATATTTTGACTGGTCCCCCCGACGGTCCCATTATTGGCATTGCCCCCGCCGATCACACCATTACTTCCGCCATTATTTCCGTTCATATGCCCAGCACCACCATTGCTACCAATGGCTCCAACCCCAACCGTCCTGGAAAATAGTGGATGGCTAGTTGTGTATCCACCTCCTAATCCCTCTGATGTCGGCGAAGATCCGGGCGATAATGGACCCAAATCCATAAGCTCCCTGTCCTTGTCTACCAACTGTACCGATAATACACTTGTACCTCCGAAGCTGTCCACTGCTTTACCATGCAAGCACTGCTGTGCCTGTACTGCGCTTTCATAAGAGCCGAACACTGCTACTGCACCCTCGCTGATCATGCGTACGTCTTGGATGTCCTTGGCGAACAACAAGATGTTGCAAATGTCACGATGGGTCATACTAGACGGTATATTCTTAATCCGGATCGAATGAGACTGCGAAGTCTCAGGGACAACGTTTTCAAACCCAGGTGGTGGGCTGCGGATCTCACTAGGGGTATGAGTCTCGGGGGAGATGCCCCGGGGAGTGGATGCGAGAATGCCGCTCCGGGTTTGGCTGAAGGGGTAGAAGGGTTCGAAGGGATGTCCTCCGGTACTTCCACCGATAACTCCAACGATACCCCCTCCGGTACCCCCACCGATGACGCCGTTACTGCCACCATTGCCGTTGACACTGTAAGACCTGTCATTACCACCGATAACACCACAGGCCCGATCTGATATTGCGGAGGCCATCATTTTGAGTAATCGCGGGCTGCCACCCGGGGAATAATTGCCAAACAATATTAAATTGATGCGTAATAGAAAGTACTATAAATGAAGGGCGCGTTGTGTCGACAATGCACTGTTATTACGCTATGAGAGTTGTATGTATGTATGTAGTTGTTTAATGAAAGAAAAATAGAATTCTTTTTAGTTGCTGTTTTTTTCTTCCTTTCTTTATTTCTTTCTTTGGATATTTCTTTGTGCTGGCCCGTTGGTTGGAGTTAGACTGCAATTGGGATTATTGGGTTGATTCGAACAAAACAAGCGATCGCGTTGTAGCGCCGCGCCCAATGTGGGGGGAAGTGTGGAGGGGTTGTAAAGACTGGATAGAGAGTTCTCGTTAGCTAGATGAACTATGATATTGCTCGCGACAGAACCCACGGGTCCAAACGACGCCCAAAAAAACAACGACCAACCGAAGTTGAGGCGCGCGCCGGTCAGTCGGTCCCTGATGCAGATCAATGCAGTGCAGAGCGACTGACGGCGGCGACGACTACGTAGAACTTGCGACAACAACAATCACAAACGAAAAGAAAAAGAAATGAGAAAAAAGAAAGAAAACGATGGAGAAAAAAGCGAGAAGGAAAAAAAACAGCGGTTTTGGTTCAGATTCTTAATGGATTGCGCCGAAAGGGCAAGCCTGCGCGACAGATAGGCAAAGATAGGATTGTGAAATCGTAATAAATATAGGCAATGCAGGCTATCGAAGGTGGGAAAAGTAGAAAGGGTTTTCGCGACAACAAAAACAAAAACAAAGCAAAGTGGGAATAGCGGGGGGAGGGGATGGGAGGGGAGGGGAGGGATTTACTTAGTACTGCGCGATGGTTGGGTGGAGGTTTAGAGTGAGTGGAAATGAGAGGATGGGGGGGAGAATCAGAGCGAGGCGCGAAACAACTTGTTGGTTATGGGTTGAGGTTTGTAGGTGGTGGTGGTGGAGGTGGTGGTGGGACTCGCCAAAGGGTAAGGTAAAATGGTGGTGGTGTATGCGGACTCACACTGACTTGACTGGCAACAATGCAGCTAGGCAGGGCAGGCAGTAGGATGTAGGTAGGCGAGCGAGCACGCACGCGGGCAGCTGTCCTGGTAAGCGATGCCGGGTTTCACGCGGGCTATCCGACGATTCGAGTATCGACGCTCAGTCTGGCGCGGAAATGTTGTTAGTATGGCTGATCAATAACGCGCAATGATTAAGAGAGAGAGAAACAATGTACAACCTAGGGAGGGAAGGAATCAAAGGAAGGGCGTAAAGTATGCAAATCTGGGAGAGAGTGAGTGAGGGAGTGAGTGAGAGAGTGTGGTGGGTGTGAATGCAAAGGTACGGTGGGGAGGGCGGATATATGATATGGGATGGAGGGATGGGATGGAGTGAGTGGAGGACTGGGGCAAGGGAGAGATGATTGCCTGCCAAAGCACCCTTTAAGATGACTTTGCACTTTAGGACTTTGGGGTGGGAGGGGACGAATCATAGGCTGGAACGATACCTTCTAGTCTTGCCTGTGTGGAGATTGATAGCTTGAGGAAGCCTCCTTTCCGTGAGAGAGGAACGGAAAGGGGATGAATGAAAAAGACAATATATAAATACTACAAAAGTGCGCGCAAATGGTGAAAGAAAGAGACCTCACGGGATCTCAACCTTAAATGGGGAGTTCTGATACTCTAACCATGAGCAAACAAGTGTAAAAGAATGTCATAAAGCATTATAATCTAAGCCATGAGAACTAGTCTGAGTAATACAATTTCGCTCTTAATATCTAAACAGCTTATTTTAACGCATGTTGTGAAGTGAGTTCATCGGTGATTTCGGTGCTGTCGCGCGCGCTGAATGAGGTCTGGTCATTGTTACTATTGGAATTTACCACTACTACATGTACTACTACTCCGGTACACACATGCCCTTTATTTTTGGTTACTCCAAAATAACCCTATCGCTCTAGATCTGGGGGGCTCTAGATCTACTGTTTCCAACTAATTCTACTTTATAGAGCTCTCACAAGATTTAACATCAAGGTGATCTACATGCCTACATACATACAATTACCCCAATTACGCATCTGGCTGTTACGCTTTCTCTGTCTGAGATGAAGCCC
Source organism: Morchella sp. 2018-W38C (assembly GCA_024713705.1). Taxonomy (NCBI): domain Eukaryota; kingdom Fungi; phylum Ascomycota; class Pezizomycetes; order Pezizales; family Morchellaceae; genus Morchella; species Morchella sp. 2018-W38C. The sequence goes on along the minus strand of JAMJEX010000022.1, from coordinate 751,614 downwards.
AATGACTGAACCCAGGCCCAATGCGATGAGCTAGGCAATTAGGCAGGTAAGAACGCGCGAGCGCGCGCGCCGGCAGATGAGGAGGCGGGGGAAAGGATGACTGGACCTCTCCTTACGCACCATATCACCCCTCTCTCTCTCCTCGATAGCCAAATGTTGTCTCACCCTTTGCGAAATTCACAAGCGCCAGCGGCGGCGGGGAAGTGCTTAGAAACTGGTCGCTGGGATTTTTCGCACTGTGATGATGAACATGTTATCAGCATCTTTACAGCAATATAACACCCGTGGAAGAAAGAACAAAAAATGCTTTTCGCTAATCAATTAATATGTAGTTGCCTCTTGTCGATGAATGTTGTTGATCGGGGCCCTTCGATCAATTCTCCGTGGTCGAGACCCCCCAGGGCCCTTCGAGATCCAATGCTCGCTGCACTCCTTTTATTCGCACCCTCGCATCAGAGTTCCTACTATGTAGGCAGAGGAAGGCAGCCTCTGGATGTTGGTATCTTACCCTACTACATAAACTAAGGCTGATGAGTCCCGCAGAGGGGGGAAACATGTGGGTACTATGAGATATATAGCGGTTGATGGACAGTGCCGTATAGGGCCGGAGTGAGAGAGGGTGAGCAGATATCCAGATCCACGTGCTATCAACAGCTCTTCCGGACCGGAGCATCTCAATCAGTCACGTCTCCTCTTTCCTAGAATCCCCTGTGGATGCACCATGGGGCAAACAGAGCATATATACTCGCTATCAACCATAAGAACCTGAAAATGCAGGTGCCGATGACAAGGATACTTTGTATGGACCAAAACAATTCTCCATACCAATTATCCCTGTCTCCATCACTCGCATTTTCAGGTTCTTATGGTTGATAGCGAGTACTTAGGTAGGGTACCTAGTAGAATGTACAATATCACACTTCTCAGCACTCTCAGCAGTAAGCAGCACACATCACACAAACAAGCAGGGTCCACCGCCTAACGCAACTACTTTTAGAGTCTTGCCCGTGCATTCCTAGCGAGAAGCTCCCTAACCCAATCCCACACCCTGCTAGGCCCGCAATCAACGGAACGCCCGTTGATTGGGCCTCGCTTACAAACAACTTTACCGCGTGGGGCTGGGGATTGCTGATCCTTCTTCATGTGATTCAGGTAATGGTGTGAAATAGATTTAAGCTTTTTTGTGAATGGCGCCGCCCGTGGATGTTGAGGAGCCTCAACTGTGGCATAGAGGAGGAAAAGGAAAGGCTTTGCTGGATGGGATGTATCTCTACTGGAGGGGGAGTGGGAGGGTACATACATGTACCCATATGTATTTACTTACGGGGGAGAGTGCTTGCATAGAGTACAGAGGTACGTAATAAGTGATGGAACGGGCTGAGATAGAGTGATACCCGTTCTGGGTAAAACGCCGTTAAAATACGGTGTTCGTAGGTATAACCGTATCTCAGGGCGTTCCATAACTTATTACCCATCGCTGTATATTAGTATATGTCCTATTATTTGTTTGAATTCGAATTTATGGATGTGGTAACATTTTTGATCTGGTTCTTTTCGCTGGGTGATAAGCACTCCCTCGTACACGTCTGGAAGCAATCGGCCTAGAGTAGCTCTGTAAAGAACTGAGTATAAACTACATGTACGTATAATACTAGTACGGGTGTTAGGGTAATTATAAGAACCATAGCCACTGTCAACAAACTTACCCCGATACCCGTAGTACTCAAGTTCATTGGCATATTCAGAATGCCCACCAACATGACATGCGCCACTTGCAATTGTGAGTAGCCAACAATCGTCGTTCCATAGGCCGCATGCAGAGTGCTATATCCACCACTCTAGATCCTGCCGATAGCATATGCTCGCTGTTCTATTTGTGCAACGTGGACTGCAGGTTTCCGGTCGAACTTAACCTCAATCACCAAGCTCCTCAGGTTACTACATGTAGTATCTTCCGGCCTGGAAACAACACAGCGACGATGGCGAACCGCTTTGTCGTGACTGGCTGGCTAGCTACCTGCGCCCGCCGTTGAACGTACGTACCTAGATCTGGACTCTCTTGACGGTTTGTAGATCTGGCTCGAGTCTCTTTTGTCGACGTTTTGTGGTACCTCTCAATAGGAATGCAGTCATCCGCCAAACGGTTTCTGTTTTCTGGCTATATAGATAGATACATATGGCATTGGGGCGGCGATGAGGCCCCGTCGTCGTATTTGCTCTTTTATAGCCTTCCTTGACTTCTTTAGTTCGACTCGAATCGTTGGCACGAGGGAAGAGTCAGTATCGCCAGCGGTTTCTGAAGATCATAAACGCACAAATAACCAAATGACCGGGTTACCCATACCTTAGGTACTCTACCATACATATGTACTTACCTGCCTACTTACAATACATACGCATACACTACATGTCTATATGCAACTGCGATCGCGCCTCACCCGTGCCAATTTTTTTTTTTGATCATTTGCCCAAGGCCAGGGCGAGCGGATCAAGATTTGATTCCTAGAGATGATGTTTCACTTGACATCCGTTTCGCCACTGCCACGTTTCTTGTCTGAGTTCATTTTCATCTCCGGCAGAACCCTCGAGCCCTGGAGGGTTGTCATGTCAATTTACATAATGTCTAGAGGTACTAACACACAGAGCCAGAGCCAGAGCAAGATCGATTTTTATCTCGACAAGCCTTGTCAATAATCGACACATCTGTGCACTACGGAATTGCCATTCGCATTGCGCACCACGGATGGGCTTTTTCTTTCTTACACTAAACTCGTTTGGTGTCTTAAATTTAGGTCGTGACCAAGGCTTCAGATCGTGTATGGGGTTCTTGTAGGGCAAAAGGTGGTGGCTGGAGGAAAAGAGATAGAGGGATGCGTATGCTGTCTATTGCCACTGTTGTTCGACATGGCGATTTCAATTATCCATGAGACTTACATACATATGTACATCTTGCGGGGGAAGTCCACGTTTGGCCTATGGAGGGATAAAATAATTAAGGAAACCGAGATGAGTGAGTGGATGGATAGCGACAGCTACTCTAGCGGTTGTGCCACTAGATTGCAGGAGGGCCCGAAATACAGTTGTACAGATCAGTCTTTTTGACTGGAATCGGCAGCCACCGGGATGAGAAGTTGAACGTGGAGGAGGACGGGGGTGGCTTAATTGCAGCATGCTGTCTGTAGTTTCCTGGCGTTTTTGGACTGGGCCACTACTGCATACACCTAAAATCAGGATCTTGGCGTATTTTGTATGGGATGCAATATCAGTCGCGTTCAAAAACGTCAGGAAGTTACGAGTAGAGGTATGCAGTCCGTTGATCCATACCTCGTAGTTCGTAATTCTCTCACTTTTATTTTTGAGAGACAGGTACTTCTTTCTTTCTCCAGAGGTCCCATAGTTTTTGCGACTTAATTTCGGGACTGGTATCTCATGAGGGTGGAGGAGGAGGAGGGAGATTTGGGTTGCATGTATGTATGATGTACCTACTGGTTATGATGCGTCTGTGAAGGCAAAGCAGGTAAAGCAACCAAGAACATACAGAAAAGTAGAGGAACAGCAAAACCTCCAAGTTTAGAACCCGTTAGAGTGGAAGAGAAGGACGTGAAGTCGAAAACTATTTCCCCCCCACCACTCCAAGTAGATCTCCATCCATCTATATCCCAGGTGCTTTCTCCAGATTCCCCCCATCTATATTACGCTGGTAGACGCAGCAGCAAAGCTACAATTGACGGACCCTGTTGACTTCTGCGTTGGCCTTCCCGTGAGATCTTGGAAGATCATCAACTGGCATCTAAGCGAAAAAAAAAAAGAGGGCCCTTCGTTCGGACATGCCCTCTCGTCTCCTTTCATCAGTCATCTCCAAGGGACAGCAGCAGTACTAGCAGCTCTGCCGGACCCCGTCCACTCATTTTTATTTATTTTTCAAATTCATCAATTTCCTTTGATTTCTTTCTTTTTTGTTTAGTTTTGTTTTTGTTGTCTCGACGTTCCTTTTGCTGCTTCTACTTGCTATCTGGTGAGTTTCACACTGTTGCTCTGCTGTGTTCGATTCCAGCGCCGTCTCTGCCGCTTTTGCTGCTTAGACTCGTGCTGCTGCTCCAAGTCGGAGTCGAAGAAGCCGAACTCCAACTCAGATATTCCTCCTGTTATTGTTGCTACTACCACTGCTGTTACTCTTACTAGCAGTAGTAGCCGTGTGAGCTCCCGTCTTCAGCGCGAGCGTCGTTGTTGTGAAGAGCAGGGCGAGCGTGAACAACGTGGAGAGGACCGGGACCGCTTGGGGGAGATGCCGATACCGGGCTTGAGATTGAAGCAGCGAGTGCTAGATGTTCAAGCATACATCACGAAGCGTCGAAATTCACATTCTACCCCACAGCCTCCCGAGCGATTAGAGCGATCATCTTCGCCTCTAACGGCGAGGCTCTCGTTAAGCAGTTCGTCCTCGAATGCCGTGGAGATCAAGAACGATCACCAGAGCAGGGCAAGCATCAAATCGGCTCCAGGCGAACGTCCTACTTCAACTGACAGTACTACAACTGCACCGAGGGGGGAAAGCTCGGGAACAGCGGGAAGTTCATCTCGTAACGGCTCAGCAGTAATAATATTATCGGGCGCGCCAAAATCTCAAAACTCTCCAACGCAGCAGCCGACTCCTTGTTCTCCAACACAACTCACTCCTCCACCACCATCTCTACCATCTCCGCCGACGCCCAGGTCAGAGCCTCCACTCGTCTCGAGGTCCCTTGAAAACGGCGATCAGGGCTCACCACATTCTACTCCCGAAATTTCCCCCGTCGCACCTCCTACCGCCGCTAGTATTACTACTACTACTCCGGTCGTCACACCAGCATCACCACAAGCAGTAGACTCGGCGTTTCCCTTTCAGCCGCCGAGGAAAGAGAAAAGCAGAGCTGCGCGCCCCGAATTCCAGCAGCCTCTCCAACACTCCACACATCAAGCACAAAACGCCGCGTACATTCGTCATTCACCACACCTTGTCCGAAGGCAATCGTTGTTCCCGAACACAGAGGGTGCTCTGATTCAGAACCTTCTAGATCCCGACGGCAACAACCAACAACAACAGCAACAACAACAACAGTCTGTTCCTGAAGAGCACCCGACAAATAATAACTTTCACTCGGCACCCGTCGATTTTCACCCTCTTCCTACTCCTGCTACACTGGGCCCAGAGATGCCTATCAGGAAGGTTTGGGTGAAACGGCCAGGTGGATCACCAACGACTGTCAGTGTCCGCAATGAAGATATGGTGGATGATGTAAGGGATGTGGTTCTGAAGAAATACCAAAATGCCTTGGGGAGGAGCTATGATGCCCCGGATATTACATTGCGAATTATCCCACGGCATCCAAGGCCACGTTCTCTGGATCATAACCAGAATCATAATCACCATGGTTACAATCACATCCCCGTGGAAAGAATGTTGAACCCAGATGAGACACTTGTACTCACTCTCGATGAATATTTCCCTGGTGGCCAGTCGATTGATGAGGCCTTGGTCATTGATGTGCCCCCTCTTCCGTTGCGGAAGACACCTCGACCGTCCCCCCATACTTATGCATATGGTTCCACACACGAATCTCACCTAGGTATCGAGAGTAACGAGTACTTCCCACCTATGCCTCTGGTACCATCTTCTCATAATCAATCACAAATAATGAACGGTGGCCCACAAAGTGTCCTATCAGGTCCCTCAATCGCTGTATTGACTACTGGCCAAGTATCAAATCTGCCAGGATCGCCAGGGGGCGGAACTCGGAGAGGCCCAGCTCGGCCTGGTACTAGACGGCTAGCAACTTCGTCGCCAACCATACATGCTTCGGGTCCAGGCGTGACTGTTGCGGGAACAGTCATGCGAGCTCGTTCGAGAGGCAATTCCGATGCAGCCAATCGAGATCAGCCTCCTCCCCCACCACCAATTCCTACACCGCCCACTGAAGATATTCCTCAGACGGTCCAAACCCCTCCAGCGCGTGTAGCGTCACCGTTGATATCAACTAGAATTAAGAAGGATAAGAAGCAGCACGCATCCCCTGCAGGATTACTACCCGATGGAGCCGTTCCCCCAATCAACGTCCTTATTGTCGAGGATAATGTTATTAATCTGCGGCTTTTAGAGGCATTCATGAAACGCCTCAAAGTCCGATGGCAGTCTGCGATGAATGGAAAGGAGGCAGTGGAGAAATGGCGGGCAGGCGGGTTTCATCTAGTGCTGATGGATATTCAGCTTCCCGTCATGAACGGACTCGAGGCCACAAAAGAGATTCGCCGGTTGGAACGAGTCAACTCAATAGGATTCCAGGATCCCCCTCTTCCTAAGAATGCAGTACTTTCAGACGAGGACAAGCTCCCGAATTCTATCCTTTTCAAATCGCCTGTTATCATTGTCGCTCTTACTGCATCTTCTTTACAGAGCGATCGTCATGAAGCATTAGCAGCTGGCTGTAACGATTTCTTAACTAAGGTGAGTTCATGTTTTCAATCATATTCCTCCCACTATTTGTTTGCTAATGATGGGACAGCCTGTAAATTTTATCTGGCTAGAGAGGAAGGTAACTGAATGGGGCTGCATGCAAGCGTTGATCGACTTTGATGGGTGGAGAAAGTGGAAGGACTTCACGAATAGTAATGCCGGCGCAAGCGACGGAAAGATCAAACCACGACATGGAAGACAAATGCAAATTACAAGGGGTGCGGCAGCCGCAGAGGCGGAAAGCAGAAGACTAGATGCCAGCAGTCCGATAACGACAGTAGGCTGAACAATTTATATTGCTCTGGACTATCTAAGGAGGACGAATCGACTTATCAAACGGCGTTGAGTGGGTTTTGTTATTGGCAGGATTCTGCAAGAGTCGGTGTTACGATGAAATGTTCTGCGGGTTCGTTTTGGGTTCTATGTTGGAAGAGCTGGCCACACTCTCATTTGTATGTCTGTGATATTTTCCTTTTCTTTCCTTGTTTCCTCAGTGCTACATGGCATCGCAATCGTCGTTACAGTCATCGCGGGTAGGGCATTTTGTTGGCGATCACCGGAACTATTCCATTGGTTGAAATGGGTTGAACTCAAGCATAAAACACAGGGCTTGGGTTAGTTGGGCGGTTGGTGTTGTCATCATACTTTCGTTTTCACTTTTCATTTTTTTATATATTCTTTATATTGCATTGATAATGTAGTGTGTTCTTGTTTGTATATATATCGCGGCCTACAGCGTTCGTGTAGGAAAAACGAGTTGGGCTTGTTTTTGTCTCTATTTTCTATCTTCGCTCTCCATTTTTCCTTTCTTTACATAATTAGTATCACTATGATCGTTACATTACTCAACGCGGGGCAGCAATATACCCTTTTCTGAGTTCGTCTGTTTTCCCTTTCTTTTTTTTTTTTTTTAGCTCTATCTACTCTCACTCTCTTTGTTCCCTCTCTGGTAGCGGTTTCCTATGTTGCAGTCGAGCTTTACTGAAATATCAATGGAATTGTATGAAATTCCCATGGATCGGGTCTTGGTACTCTAGGCGTTACGTTACTCTAAACGGCTAACAGTCCAGGAAACAGGCTCTTGGTTCTCGGCTCCAAGTAACGATCGAAAAAAAACGTATCTAAATAATTGCCCAACCCATAATTTTGGTTTAGATGTCAATCCCGATGTGAAATACCCTATTGGCCCGGGTTTGGTATTCGAGAGAGTATGTAAACACCTACTCGTAGTTTTTTTTTTTGGCGTTTCCGGACACAACTGCTATTGCATACACAGAAACCCCCCGCCAAGGCTATGCAATAGCAGTTGCGTCCGGAAACGCGAATACTGCCAGTTGACGAACATGGGACTTTGAGCCAATAGAATTAAAAGAACTGAAGACCTTGCAGCTTGGCTGTTGCTTGCCTGCTTCTCGCCGTACTTGGAACCCCTGTCCAGAATCGTAGTTGCCTTCAGACTGGGATTCTAGACTGATCGGCTACTGATGTCAGTGAAGAAACCTAACCCTGAATTCGCTATCAATACAATGGATCATTATCAATACGAGATTCGGTCATAGTGAATAGGTAAAGTATCCCTTCGTGTGTTTTCACGACCAGGCGCTAATGGGCAGCTTTTACTCGGTGGACCTTTTGTTGTAAAGTCACCTTCTGTGATCCCTCCTATACCTTTTTCAGGTGTCTCCATAGTCTGTAGGTAGCTAGACTTTTTTTTGAATATCACCACGCCGCCGCGAGCCTAATGTATCTCCGATTTTATTCTGACGGCCGAAGGGATACATGCATATGGTATTTATATGTATATGGTGTTGCGTTGCCACACAGGTACCTTTTCCTAGAACGACACCCATATGTATATGAAGTTCTGGTAGATGCCACGCCCAATGTAGGTGGGGCCTTGGGTTCATATTGTAGCTAACTACAAATAAATAGGGTGTATTGCAAATGTGTTTACAGTAAATACTCCATGTGACACCCGTTCAAAAAGATCTCCCTGGTTTCAAGACCCATGTAGCAACATACCAAATAAAAAGATAAACATATGGAGAGTTGATGAATTCGAAGGATGTCGGTGCACAAGGAGGAAAAATTGCGCCCTAATTTTAGCGATGATTGCTCCCAGGGCCTTGCGCATGGAAAGACAAAGAAAAATAGGCAAGGGAACGAAGTGAACGAAAAGAAGAAGAATTAAATAAGCCCCTAGGTAGGTATCGATAATGAGCTAGTAAAAAACGTACTTGAAAGGAAATAAAGAAGAAAGGTCGCAAAATTGTAGGGCTGAAAAGAGAGACAAAATAGAGGCCAAAGACAGGAGAGCCACCTAACCCCCCCCCTCCCACCAGGTATATTTATCAAACACCTTTTGAATTGGAAGACATGAAGAAAATAACCCTGCTCCCCAACATGTCCTTCAACCCTATCTTTCTCTCATGCTTTCCATCCATCTTATAACGTAATTAAGCGCGCCTCATCCTAACTGCTTGGTAACAACCGATTATTGCCTTCCTAGCGGTTTAAATCTCCACCATAAAAGAAATTCACAGTGCTCCAAACTTTCTAGATGTCTTTAGGTAGAGAATCTAGACATCACCATTTGATTTATCATCCATTGGTTGATTGTGTTCACGAGTCATTCTTGCCTCACTAATCCAGCTGTAAATTAGACATCTTTGGTGTAGTCGGGGGTAGGAGATCAAATGGAGAAAGCTTACATTTCCTTGAGTTGTGATTCACGAGCGAGTAGCTCCTGTCGCTTCTCGTTGATTTCACGCTGAACCTTGACCTCAATCTCTCGGAGTTTCTCTTCCTCACGTCTGAGCTGTTCTTCTTTAAGCCTGACGGATTGCGTAGCAAGATCCTCAGGGTTCATAGAGCTTTTTCTTTCGTTTAGTCAGCAATTATTTCTACTAGGGTGTGGATTTTAGATTTTACATACGCAGATGTACCACCCTCTACAGACTTTGACAACTTCTCGGTTCGGTAATTTTCGTACAAGAAATCGTGCGTGATTTCCTTTAAATCGGCCAAATGGGAGTGCAGTAAAGCAGATCTGATTGCCAGGAAATCGGAGTGTCTTGGGTTATCAACCTCGACGATACCCCATGGATACTGTCGGGCGCGAACTTTGCGACCACCAATCTCCACAATTTCTTCGCTTCCAACAATAGCGAAAGGCATCAAGCCACGCAACTCTGCATTTTCCTCAACAGTATCCTCGTCATCTTCCTCGATGTCATATGGGAAGTTGTAGACTGGAATGCGATAATGCTCGATGTCCTCCATCACGAGCTTCTTGGACTCTGCGAGTTCTGCAGGGGTAAGAGCATCCGCCTTTCCGATGACAGGGATGACATTAACGCGGGGAGAAAGACGCTTCATTAGTTCAATATCCAGCTCACGGAGACTAGCAATGAAATTAGAGATATCTTTAACGAAACACAGACAAGACGGACATACCCATGACCTGTTGGTGTGATAAAATAAAGAAGGGCGTGAACACGGTTGTCGCGGAATCGGGGGTTACGCTTGATACGGGACTCCTCGGCGAGAATATCATCGTACTGGCGTTCGAGGTAGCCAGATATTTCGCCAAAACTGTTACAAAATAATTGTTAAAATAAGGATAGAAAGCGGTATATTATCGAGAACGCACCTGGCCTCGTTATCAATTTGATCACCAAACCCGGGGGTATCGACAATAGTCAAAGATATGCGAGTTCCCTCCTCCTCAAGCTCTATTGGCCCGATTAGCAAGCTGTTAGGGGGCTAGAATTAGATACAATATAGCGTACCAACAGTGACAGGCTTGATTCGTACACCCTCTTCAACGTGTGCATTGGCATAGTCATCACAGTCCTTGGTTTGCAAGACCTTCTTGCCGCAAAGGGTGTTTACAAAAGTGGTGCGGCCTAGTAAGAGGAAACAATATCAGCATAGCCTAGCTATACTTGGTGGGAAACAATTCTCTGCACCAAATATGGAATATGGGGGGGATTGAAGCTGTGGAAAGGGGATTGTACCGGTTCCCGAGGCACCGCAGACCATGAGGCAGAATTGAATACCCTTTTTGACATTCTTCTTCCTGCGGATCTGTCGGGATGAGAGCATTGTTAGCGGGACTGCTCTGATAGGCAGTAGAACACGGTTCAATTAGGGGTGGGCGATTGAGACGCGAAGGTTCTTAGTGTATATGTGTTGAGAACCTGGAGAAGGCTAGAGATAGAGAAGAGAGGTAGGAGTATTATGATAATGGTGATAGATGATGAAATGAGGATCGAGGGGGGAGGGGGGAAGGCAGGATGTGCAGGTGGTGTTGACGAAGTTCAGGGTTAACCTACAGCGCTCAAAGGAGAAGACATGGTGGTGGTGTGGTAGATGACTAGGCGATGTGTAGGAACACGGGTCTCAGGGGGTTGTTAATGAATTAGGAAGAGCGGCCACGGGAGCTAGGAGGTAAGCACACAAAGCACGTCAAGGCACGGGCAGTAAGTCAGGCAAGACGAGGAAAGATTGAGGAAAAGGAAAGGGAGAGGTTGGAGGTCGTGGTGGGTGGTGAGGGCAGAAAGACAGACGAGTGGGTCTGGCTTAGTAGGGAGAGGAGGTTGCAGTGTTCAGAATTCTAGAGACGCTGGAGACGAGAGCCAGCATCAACAAGCAGAAGCCCCTTTTCCCGCGAGCCTTGGCAGTCCCCGACCACAGGAAGATCATCACTTTAATAATTTACCTGGTGAAAATACACTTCAGAATTGGCACCTGAAACATTCTTCTCATGTTCTACACTGTTTGTTTCCCATCGGTACACTGTTTGCAAATTTCCCCATGGCTTGTGGCATGTAAACCTGATCAGCTTGGACCCTGATCTAATCTGCAACTTAAAAATGCACCTCTGCCGTATGCGCTCAGCAGCCGGGTAACCTTTAACCCTTGATGCACCCCTGTCACTCATCTGACGCACGCGTGTGTGACGCGCCATGATTTTCGAAGCTAGAACCAACCTTGAACTGAATCTTGTTCGTGAGCTCCTGCTAGAATTCGAAAAGTAAACAATGAACAATATCCGTGCTATAGAGGCTCTCAACCAGCGCGAACTCGAAGCCGGTGTCGTGAGTATTATCTCAATTCCTCGATTCTCTTTAATGTTCTAATCCTTAATCTAGCCGCTTTCCGCATCATGGCACACGGATTGGTCAGATACCGCATACGTCTTCATCGGTGGTCTTCCATACGAACTTAGTGAAGGAGACATTATCACCATATTCTCCCAATTCGGTGAGCCTGTACATGTCAACCTTGTTCGTGATAAGGACACTGGTAAGAGTAAGGGCTTTGCCTTTTTGAAATACGAGGACCAGAGAAGCACCAATTTGGCAGTGGACAACCTCGGCGGTGCCACGATCCTAGGAAGAATAATCAGGGTCGACCATACCCGATACAAACCAAAGGAAGGGGAGGCAGTTGATGAAAATGCCCATACGAGCGCTGGGGCCAGGGCCAAGGATGAAGACGACCAAGTACGACCTATGAAAAGAAAAAGAGGCGATGGTAGTTCTGAAGATGAGAGTGGTCGGAGAACAAAGGAACCTTCACGGGAGATTCTCAAAGAAGAATTGGAGTTGCAAAAGTTGATCCGAGAGCACGACGAGGACGATCCAATGAAAGAATATCTGATTCGCGAGAAGGAAGAGGAGGTTCAGAAGGCACTCGAGAAACTAAAAGTGGACAAGAGATCGTCAAAAAATAGACACCATAGTGGAAGGGGTAGTAAGAATGAACACAGGCACCGATCACACCGACACAAGAGCCGATCTAGAGAGCCTCACAGGCGCCATAGGTCTCGGTCAGAAGATCGCCGACATTCTAAGAAATCAATTGAGGAAACCCGTCGTCCACGGGACAATTGTAGGGACGCACATAGAGATCGGGTTGGTGATAAGGATCGGGTCAGAGACAGGGATCCACGAAGGGAACAGGGTGAAGATAGGGAAGGTGGGGATATGAGAGACAGGCGTAAAGAGAGGGGACGGGGACAAGGAAAGGATTTAAATAAAGACAAGGGTAGAATTCACCATCGGGATCGAGAAAGAACAGAGGTTACTCGGAAGGAGAGATACGGGGATGACAGGTGAAGCCTCTTTATCAAATTAGTATATATATTCATGTTTCGCGATCACGATCTAGTTACCAAAGACCTCTCCTGCTCGTACATTATCGGAGCTCCAAAACCAAGGAGATTGGCCGCCGTTGTTTATAGGCCTATGACTACTATTCAATCCATTGCTCTGGGGTTTACTTGCTGTATCTTTGGGCTGTGCGGTTTTCTTTCGCCCCACTGGGATTGTGGTGCTCTAAAATAACCAAGAGATTTGAGATGTGGTTGTAGAGCACACCGCCAAAAACATCGGAAGAGCCGGATAGACCAGAAAACATGAATACAGAACTCGTTAACGGTCCATGTGATATATGGCTTGATCGTGCTTCTTATTCACTGGTAACTATTTATAAATACACAAAGTTTCAGGCTTTAAAGGGATATCCAAAATCAATCTAATGATCATTGATCGTGTTGTCCCTGACTCAAAACTTCTGGCTCGTTCGTATCCTCGTTAAGACTTGGCAGACATCCATCCATCCAGTAATGCCAGTTATATCATAACCTATAAGTGCCAATACCTGGTACCTCCTTGAGTGCCGATTACACCTCAACCAATCATTTCCATAGCCCATATGGCTGGTTTGTATATTTCCACTGCACGAAAGGTTAGGAAATGAATCATTCAATCATTGGGGGGCGTTTCCCTACCAGCTTGATAGTTCCATCCTCGGAACCTGTAGCATATAACTTTCCGTCTGGGGAAAAGCCAACGCTCCAGACACTTCCATGATGTCCCTTATAAACCTCCAATTCTGCCTGAGTATCGTAATCGTACACTCTGACCCAAGTGTCTTGGCTTGTCCCCGCTATCATTTTTCGTGTTTGTTGATGCAAAGCTACACATGAAAGCTCATACTCCGTTGTGATACTTTTGATGAGTGACATGCTCTGTGTGTCAAAGAAGTACGCAGACTTCCCTGCCGTTGCGCTGATAAGAGTTCTCTCCGGGCTTAGCTCACAAGAAGTGACAACTTCGCCCATATCAAACTGTGATACCAGCTCTCGAGATCGAATATCCCACCAACGTAGTTTTTTGTCATCTGATCCCGAGACGATTGTATTCTTGTCGGACCAGACGAGTGATTTAATGGTTCCAGTATGTACGTTTGTACCAATTTCCATGGGGGTGTCTGAGTGGGCCAAGTCATAAACTCGGAGCTTTTTTTCCGGACCACCAGTTGCTATATGAGTAGGATTTGGGGCGAAAGTGACCGTACGGACAATATGGTTATGCACTAGGGTTTGGAGACACTCTCCTGTGAATGTATCCCAAACCTTTCTATTCGATAATTAAAATTTGCATGTTAATTTTGATATCACGGGCTAGTTGAAGCTTACGCCGAGAAATCTGCCGAAGCAGTAGCTGCAAGGTTTGCATCGTTTGACAACCGTGCCTGCCATACTGCACCTTTGTGGCCGAGAAAAGTTCCGATCCTGGGACGCGAACCAACTGAGCTTAATCCAACCAGCGTTCTTAAACGGAATCAGCTCACCAATCACCTGTGATACCATCCCGAATCATTGGATTGCCATCTGGAGTGCACCGTTAGCTATTGACCGGCGGAACCCTGTCGCTCTCAAGAAGAAAAGAATGAAAGGCACAAACCGAACCTTTACAAGCGGATATCAGGTAGTATTCATCGTCTGGTAACATATCAGAGAATGAGAGATGTGTCACCGGCCGAGAGTGACCATGACATGTCAAAGGGACAACGCGAGGGGTCTCTACAGAGAAAGATTAGACAACTCCTATAAAACTAGGAGAACCAAGCCGACTGACGAATTGAGCCTCCGCCATTTGTACTCTGGCCATTATTAGGAAGATTGATCGCCGGTGATCCGGAATTCATTCTAGCTATTTCAGTTCACCTGGGGGTTGTCTCTGGAGATGGCAGGTAGTCGACGGTCTAATGTGTGGGACCGCAAAAAGAAGCTAAATTTAGTAGACTGGAGCGGATTTCACAAAAATATACACAATTACAGGTGAGGTGTACTAGAAGACGAGTGTAAGTTCGCAGGTAAGTGACGGAAAAGGTGGTGGATGGACTTGGTCGTAAAATCGTTAAACGTGGCGTCGAGAACTCGGGGTTAACTTTGACTGTATGTTCCCGGGTTCTAGACAGACGTGGATTAATGGAATGACAACGTGAGGTGAAGTGGGTGGATGAGGGCGAGTGAGGTACCTGGCTAAGCGGTGAGCACTGAACCCTAAGTGATAGAGAGGTTGAGCGGGGACGCCTGCACCGGACAGAAGAGCCATAAGACATTTGAGCCTCAAACGGCGGTTTCAGGCTTAGTCATCTACAGCTAAAGCAAGCTGCCCCGCCAAGTGATGACGATTTAGGCTGCCCCTCTGCCGTGAACACCTGGGGCTTCGTTATCTCCATCATTCTTCCAAACTTTGTGATTCTTCGACTTCGTCACACAATATTTTAAGAATGTACAAGCTTACTGCGCAACTCCGAGGCCACGAAGATGATGTAAGTAGCTTTCATATCTTGTCTTGGAGCTCCATGTGGTTGCTTCTTGGCTTCCCCGAATGTCAGAATATCGAGGTTGATTATAGTTCTACTTGTAGGTTCGTGGTGTCGTCTTTCCGAACCCGAATCTTGTTGCCTCGGTCTCTCGGGATGCAACAGTTCGACTGTGGAAACGAAGAGACGCCCAATCTGCAACTTTCGATGACCATATCAACTCTACCGGGCAGGCTTTCGTCAATAGCATAACATTCATCCCTCCTAGTCAGAAACACCCCAATGGTCTGTAAATCTCTTGTTTGTCAAAAGACAAAGTACTGAATACTTATCGGCGCAGGCCTCATTGTTAGTGGTGGTCAAGACACAATCATTGAAGCCCGAGAACCACTGGCTGGAGCACAGGATCCGAATGCGCCACCTGCATACGTGTTATTAGGGCATAGCCACAATGTTTGTGCATTGGATAACTACGGGGATATCATTGTCTCAGGATCTTGGGACGGGTATATCCCCCTCTTCTACCCGATCTCTGCTTGAAGTTTTAACAAATCATGTAGTACCGCCCGTGTTTGGCGAAACGGCGAAACACAACACGTTTTGCAAGGCCACGGGCAAACTGTATGGGCTGTTCTCGCGCTTTCGGAAACGGAGATAATTACCGGGTCGGCGGATAAGACGATAAGACTCTGGAGGGACGGTAAACAAGTAAAAGTATTGGGCGAACATACAGAAGTCGTCCGAGGGCTATGTAGACTTTTAAATGGTGGTTTTGCTAGTTGCTCTAATGACGGGTAAGTTCTTCTGCCAAAATGATGTGAATATACTAACATTAAGCAGCACGATTCGTCTTTGGAGTGCAGAAGGGCATCCACTGCAAGAGCTTCACGGACACACCTCCTTCATCTACTCAATCACTGTCATACCAACTGGAGAGATTGTCTCTTCTGGAGAGGATAGAACAGTTAAAATTTGGAAAGGTAACTTCCATTTATCTAGTTATAAATATTCCTGTTGCTAGCTCTTTCTAAATCTTTGGGCATGATAGACGGCAATTGTATTCAAACTATAACACATCCTGCTATCAGTGTATGGTCTGTTGCTGTGTGTTCAGAGACTGGAGACATCGTTACCGGGGCGAGTGATAGGGTTGTGCGGGTCTTTTCACGAGATCAGGCTAGATGGGCTGATGAAGAGGGCTTAAAGGTGCTTCGAAGCCCAATTCTATCACCTGATTGGCATGAACTATCACCGGAGACTGATTTGCTAACTTTAATTTAGGAATTTGACAGTGCCGTTGCAGCTTCAAGTATTCCTGCGTTAGTGTCTACTTATTCATGAATCATTATCTAGTTAATCTTTCTAATTCTTTTGTAGCACGCAAGTCGGTGATGTGGACAAAAAAGATTTGCCAGGCCCAGAAGCTCTTCAGCAGCAAGGAAAAAAAGATGGACAGGTGTGTTTATTTCGAGATTAACTTATGACCCATAGGCATTACACTACTTAACATTTTGTAGGTAATCATGATAAATAATGAGGGGAACGTAGAAGCCCATGTTTGGTCTAGCCAGACCAGATCTTGGACCAATGTTGGGACCGTCGTCGATGCTATAGGTTCGGGCCGCAAACAGCTATATAAGGGCAAGGAATACGATTTTGTCTTCGACGTTGATTTCCAAGAGGGCGCACCACCACTAAAGCTTCCATACAACGCATCTGA
This sequence comes from Morchella sp. 2018-W38C, assembly GCA_024713705.1. Taxonomy (NCBI): domain Eukaryota; kingdom Fungi; phylum Ascomycota; class Pezizomycetes; order Pezizales; family Morchellaceae; genus Morchella; species Morchella sp. 2018-W38C. The sequence continues at coordinate 734,779 of JAMJEX010000022.1, read as the reverse complement.
AAACCCATTTGATGCAGCCCGGAAATTTCTGGAAGATAACGAGCTTCCAATGACTTACCTGGATACTGTAGGTAATTTCATTGTGACGAATGCAAAAGGAGTTGAGCTCGGTAGAGGTCAAGATAGAGGTGGTCCGGACCCCTGGGGCACAGAGAATCGGTATCGACCAGGAGAAACGTCTTCTCCAGCCCCACGCCCACAACCAACTAAGCAAAAGTTGGTACCACAAACAGTATATCTTTCTATTGTTGCCGCAAATCTTGCAACTATCCAAAAAAAAGTCAACGAAATCAACCAAGACCTTATTGCAAAGGGCGAGAAGGAGATTGCCCTGAACCCTGACGAGGTCTCTGTTCTTGCGAAGCTTATAGAATTTCTTCAAACTGCCGCTTTACTTAACAAGCCGGTAGAAAAGCCATTTGCTGCCACTGAAGCAAGTTTAGACTTACTCATTAAGATTATCAAGAGCTGGGCGCCACAGAATCAGCTTCCGGGGCTGGATTTGTTGAGGCTATTTGCAGCAGCAAGTCCCCAGGCGGCAACATATCAATCGAGTGACCAAAAGATAGGAGAAATACTCGAGACTTCAGGTTGTTTCGGCAACGGCTTGGTCAACAATGCTATGTTAGCGACGAGAACATACGTAAATCTTTTTCAGACGGCAGATGGTAGAGCATATATGAACACGCGGTTTGAGCGGGTACGTACTTTATGTATTCTTACCCATCCTGAACAGATTGTTTCTAACCCAAATCCATGTCAAAGACTATTGAGCTAGTTGAAATTTCATCTGCCGGCACTACAAATCGAAACTTCAAGCAAGCCAAATCAACACTCTTCCTTAAGTAATACCTGCCCATTCTCCATAGTTTGTAGCATAATAATCCTAATAACGACTGGTACAGCTATGCGGTTTTATTTCACTCCACGAGCTCAATTGACCGATCTATTGAGCTTCTCAAGCCTTTAACCGCCATCATTGGCACTGAAACAGATTCCGAGGCTACATTTAGAGCGCTCGTAGCACTGGGAACCTTGTTGACACTTCAAGGCGACGTCAAAGCAGCCGCAGTCGGGATTTATGAAACACGCCGACTTGTTTCAAAGGTTGAAAGCAGGCTTCCGGAGCAGAGAATCAAAGATGTAGTAGCAGAGATCAAGGCCTTACTTTAGATGAAAGTAAATTGACCGGTAGTGATAGAGAAAAGCAGTAATAGCAGTTGCCTGTATATACATGGATAACCGGGCTGTTCTCCATTGCAGGAACACGTTTCAGTGTTGAAAGAGATTGAAACCACCATGCAAATCCTCCTCCAATAATAGTGGACTATCATGTGTGGCTTCCTATAATGAATTTCGCGTGAACTGGGGAAATGTCTAATGATGTCAGTGTTACCGCTGGCATGCTTATTACCTTTGGGAGCCTATTTCATTTTTCTTATGTTGTTGTCGTGGTAACTTTAGGATTTCTTTTTGTCTTTATTTTCTTTTAATCTTGGGGATGTTCACGAGCCAACATGATTGTGAGGGCACGGCGTTATTGGATCAACGGACACGGTGCATACGCTGCGGCACTATTAAGTAGGTACATATGTCAGCGAAGTCTTACATTTTCCCTAGCAGCTCTAGTAGTAGATTTAGCTGAAACAAATTGTTGCACTTACCAGAAGAACCAAGTATCGACAAAAATTTCGCAGGTACTTGTGTCATCAAATATCACTCGGCCAATATGCTGCTTGAAATCAAGCTGTCATTGAACGACAATTGGTCTCACCACTTGAAAAAGCTCGCCGTATATATATATAAAAAAAGAGCGCGTCTAGAGGATGAAGTAGCACTAATACTTACGCCAATAATGTCTGACACAGTGGGCGCCCAAACGCTCTCCTGTAGCGCGCCCTCAAGCCAGATGAGGAAAGTTCAAGTGGCCCAAGCGAGATACCATTTTGGCCGAATGTGCCATGATATTAAAGGGGTGAAGCGAAACTTCTGACAATTTCATTCCAATGTTCGTGCTTCTTACACATTTTAATCGGATGTAACGACCAGAGATTATTTGTAAATTACGGATACAAATGTGGCTATAGTACGTCATCTGAAAGATGTTTTCTTTTCTCTCGCTAACTCAAGTCCTTGTATGGAGTAACAAAGGGCTTGTGCCCTTTCCCCGCAATGCATCCTTCTTAAAACCAACGTTGTTCGTTGTCACCAGGAATAAGTTTACCGAAATTTACTTTGTCAAGGGGACACCTACAGCACCACCTGACGTCGAGTATTGTGGTAGCTTAGCTTAGTTGTGTTCAAAAGATGCTAGTTAGAAAGTCCGAGGTTCCCCCGAATTTCGTTTGGACGCTGAAGGGAGGGGGGGGAAGTAATACACTCCACATATAATCTGGGCGTCGTGAGCAATGTGGCTTCTATCATCTATCCCAGTAAGAGAACAATATCAATGCCACGCTCTTGTACAGGATGACTCCAGACTCTAATTCCGCCTCCCCCTTCACTACAGCTTCTCCGCACTCTTTGAAAACTTTGTTCTTTGTTAGAATACATACATGTATACCCATTGGCAAGGGATGAGGTATATATGCATTAGTGGGATGAAGTAAATATATAATTACACAAAACACAGTAAACATCAAGTCACCCACTGATCCCGGTTAGAAACTTAAAGACACCTGACCAAACGAGTGATCCGGACTGAACACCGACCTCAATTGTATGCAAGATACTAGGGTCTGCAACCATCTATTCGTCCAGAAGAACCGATACCCGCTAATTATGCAATTACTCTTGGCAGTAATCCCCCAGTTTCCCTAAATATTCGGGTGAGATGGGGTGCCAATGGTTATCTGTAGACATCTTAATATACATGTCAACTTTTGCTACGTACGTGTATCATCTATCAGCATTATCGACCGCGGATCCCCCCACAATCGTATTTTACCCCACGCTTTTTTTCAAGAAATTCGCACGATGGCAGTCCTGATGTGGCAATGCCTTACAACGCTCACCCGAGGTTAAACTGCTCTTTCGGTAGTGAAATAAAGCGAATTCTGAGAACGCCAACAGAGTACATTTGGTTATAAAAGAGAGCTCGCCCTCGACATACATGAGCACCTACATAGAGCTAAAAGAACCATTACTCTCGAAGGTATGAAGATGGATCTGTTATTTCCATTTTCAAATTAATATTTGTAACAACATTTCCCCAACATCCTCAAAACCTTTAAGCCAAACTATACATGTTACCCTTTCTCTATCGTCACTTCTCCGTGCCTTATGTTGGCGACCTCATATGGATGACATAACTGATTATTTCTTAGGTTCGGATATTATCCCGCCCGTATAACTAACCATCGCATAAAAGCATTTCGGATAAAAAAAAATCGCTATAAGAGCCTGCTCTCGGTTGTTGTGCTTCTGAATAGCACTTCCGTACGTTGATCTATCAACTATTTAAAATAAGGGCTTTACCTATTAACAAGGCTGGGATTATCAGTTCCATAATCCCCTTTAAAATGGCACCCGGGGTTTTTCAACAACTTGCTGTCTACAATGGCCGTGATGGCCATCAGCTTGAGGATACATCCGACGCTATCGACAATGTAAATGTCCTCAAAGCCGCTCTGAGGAACAAAAATATCAACTTCGACGATGCTTCTGAGTTCGATGCCGAGAAAGATAAGACCCAATTCAGGCAGTACCTCGATGCCAGTGACCGTGTCAAGAATTTCTACCGTGAGCAACATGAGAAACAAACAGTTGCCTACAATCTCAGGGCCCGGATAAACTTTAAGACAAAGAAGAGAGCTAGAATGAGTATTTGGGAAGCAATGGAGAAACTGAACACCCTAATTGACGAGAGCGATCCCGACACCAACCTTACTCAGATAGAGCATTTACTTCAAACTGCCGAGGCTATCCGCAGGGATGGAAAACCCCGGTGGATGCAAGTCACTGGTCTGATTCACGATTTAGGGAAGCTCCTGTTCTTCTTTGATGCTGAGGGCCAGTGGGATGTGGTCGGCGATACTTTCCCTGGTGAGGATCTTTCCATTCAACTGATAGAGATGCAACTTATGAAATATTTCGTGACAGTGGGATGCGCCTTTGATAAGCGAATCATCCTTCCAGAGACACTTGTGAACAATCCCGATTACAACCATCCTGTATACAGCACCGAGTTTGGTATCTACCATGAGGGTTGTGGCTTGGACAATGTCATGCTTTCGTGGGGGCATGATGAATATCTTTATCACGTTGTCAAACACCAGTCCAGAATCCCCGATGAAGGCCTTGCCATGATTAGGTTCCACTCATTCTACCCTTGGCATAAGGAAGGGGCCTATCATAAATTCATGAACGATCATGATAGGAAGATGCTGAAAGCCGTCCAAGCTTTCAACCCTTACGATCTATACTCAAAGAGTGATGAAACACCAACTGTGGAAGAACTCAAGGTATAATGGATACTTTTTCATACCACACAAAAGATTCGTATGCTAACAGCTTTAATAGCCATACTATATGGAGCTCATTGGCGAATTCTTCCCTGAGAGTGTCATTGACTGGTGATTAATATCAATAAATTCTCTTAAAGGAGATGAAGAGTCGAGCAAAGTACACGGCAATTCTTTCACCCGCGATTCCTTGTCTTGATTTTGGTAGTTAATGCGCGGAGGCTCTCTCTTTTGGTTCTGGTTTCTTTCGTGTTCAATTCATCGATTCATCCACTCTCCTTTGTATGCAGGTAATGTGGATCAACCACATGAGAGGATTTAGTATTCCTATCTCATCAGAGACTTTTAAAGTACTAAGATGCAGATATCTGGCATCGCAGCTCCCAGCCTAAATTTCTATTGATCCAGCAAGAAGACCAAAATTGAAACAGATTTCTATCCCTCAATGATCCGAGTGATAGTTTATGATTGCGGTCGAGACCTAAACTTCACTTGGATCTTTAGATGTGGCGTTTGTATGGGGATGACCGGGCATGAGATGTACGCGCTATTTAAATATGTTTCAATAGGAGTGTGTAGATATCTGTATTCCCATCATATCCGATTTACTATCCACGTTGAGGTCCATGCTATCAACCAGCACAGAGGAATACTTCCGCCGAGCCCCTGCATATCGCATGTAGCCAACAGTGTCATATTGAGGCATCCGTGTTTCAGAAGTCACGACAAGATCCTATGACTGCTACTTATCCTTTACCTAATAGGTGTCGAGTTGTCAGGGTTGAAAGAGTGCCTATCAAGTTATCTTCCGTGGACAAAGTATATACCTATATGTGCCGGCGCAACGGCCTGTATTCCAGACCAGAGTACAGCACGCTGTAATGGCTGAAACTCAGCGCCGTATTCCATCAAACCAACATCTCGCACTGAACACAGCGATCCAAACCTCCTGTAGGTGTATGTACCTACTAACCTCATAGTGAAAAATTTAAATAAATAAAAACGAATAAATTCAAAAGCTAAGCCATAGAATGATATACAGAGGTAAAACTACCCAAACCAACGCTAGCTATTTACATACATATTGATATATCTTGTCGAGTCCCGGTAAAAATAGATGAATATAAACGCCTGCGCCGTTCTACTAGAAATCCCGGAATTGTATATCGTACTTTTCCATCATTTCTTTGGGGTATTCATCGTCTGTTGTGGGTGCTGGGGGCTCGTAATGGTCAAAATACCTTGTATCGCCTGCGAATCTAAGGTGTGGTATTATTGGACCCTGGCGGATTTAACATTAGTCCATGGGAAAAAGACAGGAAAAACTGCATAAAAGATATCATATCGGAAGGCATACCGGGTTGACTTGGCTTTCTAGCTCTTGCCAATCAATCCCATCAAAAAATCTGTGCGCCATCACTTGATGGCCGCCACCACGCATGTTTCCTAACCGTGCTGATAGATCTTTGGTGCAAAGTTTTCTTACAATATCCTTGGTTTCCTCTGGGACTAACGAAGGAAATGATATCCGTCCCGCAACAATCTTCTCGTATATCGCGAAGGGGGAGTTATCGTAAAATGGAGGAAATCCACAACTCATCTCATATATCAGTACTCCCAAGGCCCACCAGTCAACAGCTTTACCGTGGCCTTTACTCTGGATAACTTCAGGGCTTAGGTATTCCGGTGTTCCTGGAAAGAAGGAAACGGAACTATATTAGCAGCACTTCTGGAAAAACGGGATATTTGAATGTTCATCATACCGCAAAGTGTGTAGGTCTCACCTATGAGTGATAAGCCTGTCAGTAAAGCATAGCGAATTTAATTTGTGGGGAGGCTAGGCGGGACTCACGATCACCGACAACCTTGGCAAATCCAAAATCCACCAATTTTACATGGCCTCTTGCATCAAGTAAGATGTTCTCGGGCTTCAGGTCTCGGTAAACGATGCCATGGCTATGTAAAAATACAAGGATCATTGCAATCTCTGCCGCATAGAATTGTGTCGTGGCAAAGTCAAAACGGCGCGCTCGTCGTAGATATCCGAAGATTTCACCGCCTGTTGAAAATGGCGGATATTAGGTATTTGACTTGTGTGCTTGGGAAGAAGTGGGTGCACCTGGCGAGTATTCAAGCTTTATCGATGGTGTTAGCATGCGCAGATAGTTTATCACTGCAGTAGATCCACGAAGGACATACAAGTATATATAACGAATTTCGGTCTTGCCACGAGCACAGATAATGTGTGATAAATGGATGTGGCCGACAGACTTCCAAAATTGCTCTTTCGTTGCGTACCTAAGTCATTTTTTCAGCGCTCAAGTATTCCTCATATCTTACGCGACGGGAAACAGTGTGATCGAGTTTGACTGTAAGTTGTAAGTAAATGAAGATAATCACATACATGTTCACATTGTTTCAGACGAACAACTAAAATCCCATAGTACAAATATCAGCCTCTAGATATAAAAACTGCAGCTTTTCCCGAGAATTTAGAGAAATTAGCCCCTTACTGTCAGATTTTTTCAACTGTTTTAGGGCAAAGAGAGGTGCCTCGCCAGAGTTCGGCACGCTCCGAGGCTTTACAAGCCACACCCTGGCGAAAGTCCCGGTGCTGTCCCGCAGTCAGAAAAAGGCAATCATTATTACACATGGCCGACTCTCTGATTACCCCAAGGTCGTCATGAAATCGAAATCATCGACAGAAGGTTTCCTCCACTCCGAATCATCCTTTATCTCTTCTTTGAAGCCCGTCTGGGTTGTAGTAGTAGAAGTAGTGGAATCTAGTTGTGAGACAGGCGGCTGAGCGGATGATACCGGGGAGTGCAACGAGTCGCTTTGAAAGTCAATATCCATTCCCGAATCAAACTTGAGGCTTGGTTTCGTTTCTTCTTCCTCTGTGATGCTATCCGGAGGGGGTGTAGGAAGGTTCGAAGGTCCACGGTGCATGTTGGGCTCCATGTTTCAGTGGAGAACAGTGAGTATGTAAGTGAACGAGAGTGAGTATGTGAACGGTGGTTAAGCAGCTGTGAGATATGTTGTCAATGTAAGCTCCTCAAGGAGCATTAACCAGAAAACCGGTTTGCAGAAGTCAAGTTATCCAAGCGTGGCTCGATCTTCCACAAGATAGTGGCCACACGGCGTCGCAGATGCGGGTCTTTATTGTCTGAGCTCTAGGCGCTGCGTTGTAGACTGAATGATCGCCTACTTTCTTCCCCAAACTTCGCGTCACAAGGAGGAGTCAGGGGAGTGGAGAGCCGATGGAGGGGCAGAGGGGGACTGGGGGTCATACTGTAATACAGACAGCCATATTACGGCCACGGTTCGGCGCCGCAGATCGAGATAAACAGCGGACTGTCCAGATGACAGTGCGGGCATACGGGTATAAAAAATAATAATAATAGGCCAAAAAAAAAAAACCTCATGTGAGCAGTACACCACGAGAGAAAAGTCACTTTCTTTTTAATCTGCAGTTTTTATACAAGCAACTTCTCGCCATTGTTCAACACGGTGGCGGAGAGAAGCCTGGCAGTGGCTTTTAGAGAATACTGTAGGTACATACATGTAGTTACGAGCCGATGAAATGACGATAAGATGTAGGTACATGGTGACTACATGTACCTAGGTCTCTGTGGCGGTAACGCCGAGTAGCCTACCAAGAATCAATATTTCAAGTTACTTAGTGCGGATAGGATTCGGGCGCTGGAACTTGGAATTTCAAAAAGGGAAGCCCTTTTATTTCCCATTTTTCCTTTTTCCTGATCTTCACAGTTGCACAATAGATTAGACCAAATACCCTGCAGATGTTTCTAAAAGACTGGGGGTACGACGGTATATCTAGATAATGTATGTATGTAGTAAGGATGGGAGGGGGAGGGGCATCTTCTCTCTTTGGGTAGTGTAATAGCTGCTAGAGGTCATTTGAGAGAGGGAGGTGTTGTGGAACAATAACAGTAAGGGCCTATACATAGTCCGGTCGAGGCGCCGAAGATTCCGTAGCTACAGATGTGAGAATTGCATGCAGTTAAGTATCGCCGGTTCGGACCCCGGAAGGTCCAAAGCCCCAAGAATAAGGAGAGAAGAATTGAGTACTGTAAATACATCACAAGTATTAAACAAATGGACGAAATTGAAAAATAAACATGGCTTCATTTCCACTTCCCCTGATAATTACCTAAATTGTACTCCGCAGCCGATGTGCTTTCTGCTCTACTCCTACTGGACAAGGCAGCAGCTCAAGTCCAAATACAATGTAGGTACTAAAGACCCTGCCTGACAAGCTCAGATCGGGGGAGAAACATAAATTTAATCTAGGCCGGGTAACCTAGAATCTCCGGACAACGGTCCCCACCACCACGACAGCCAACGCTCTATCCGGCTGTCCATCCCCTAACTTGAGGTCCTCCAGCGTCTGTCTGCCTCACTCACTTCAACGCCTAAACTCCTAACTTTGCCACCACCGCCGCCGCAACCTACACCCCACGCTCCCCCTCCCCCTCCTCAGAAAAGCTGCATGTCGTTACGGCATCTGAAATTGTACTCCCGTTTGTACTCACCATCTCATAGTTCTTCTGTTCGATCTGGAAAAACCTAAAAATATACTTGCTATTTTGCTCTGGGCTGGCTGGCTGGCGTTGAATATTGAACATTTTTGCCTATCTGTCCACTTCCGCAGATAAGGTAGCCTTGGTGTACATATGTTCAAATCGCTAACCAATTATTATGGTCTTCTTGAACAGATAAGTTTTCCCGGTAATCATGGCCGATCCTCAGCAGAACTCACGATACCGTACTCATCACAATCCTCCTGCTCCGGGATCTCAACGCGACAATGATTTCGCAAACATCTTCGGCACTGCCCCGTCTGGGCGTTCACACACAATGACCTCTCAATCAAACCCAATGCCCCTAAATGGGCGCTCCCAGACAATGACATCTGCCTCACAAATGTCTGCTCCTGGCTATGGCGGTGGTAGCGGGCCAAACGGATCACCGCGTCAACAAAGACAAGGACACCCGCCGAACGGCTACCCACCTCAGAATCCACCTGGATATCCACAGCACGCCCAAAACCCTAACTCCAGGATGCAATCACAACCCCAAAATTTACCGCAACCTATGTATCCCGAGCGACGACCTTATCCCCAGCCAATGCGTGTTCAACCCCCTGGTGCACCTCCCCCAAACCCCAATATGACCAAGCCAGCACCACACCGGTATTATCCGCCGCCACCTGCGCTGAATAACGACCCTTACCGTTCCAGGTCTATGGCAGCTTCGTACTCGCCTAATATGGGACCCCCAGGGCCTTCATTCGCCGGCTACCAGGGAACAAGACCTCCGGGTCCACAAATGTCAAGAACTACAGCTCAGGGCAGGGTTGTCCCCGAAAGGCATGACGAAAGGACGATGTCATTGACCACATATTCTCATGAGCGGGATCATGCGCAAACGATGAGTGGGAGAGTAATACCACACAGGCGTAAAGACTCCCAGGAAAGTCAATATAGCCAATATAGTCAGAGTGGGCAGCCATCGGGTCAGCAGCGACTCAACTCCATGCCTGCAAGAGAAAACAATTTCGCCGCTAAACAAAGAACGCCAAGTTCTGCAAGTAATTCATCAAGCATTACTGCATTCTCTGCTTCCGCTGCCCCCTCCACAACTTCGACATTCACACAGGCTACTGAGCGGCCTTCAATGCATAAATCCGGAACATCCTCCTCCGGAGGGATGGAAATCCCACCCCAGAAGCGAGCACCACTTGTATATCCAGCTCTATTATCTCGAGTTGCATTTATATTAAGGGAGCGGATATTGATTGGAGATCGGGAGAAGAATCAGCTGACCTACAAATCAGCATTTACGGGCGCGGAAGCTGTGGATGTAATCGCATATATAATCAAAACCAGCGATCGGAGTCTTGCGTTGCTTTTGGGTAGGGCTCTTGATGCGCAAAAATTCTTTCACGATGTTACATACGACCATCGGTTAAGAGATTCACATTCGGAGGTTTATCAATTCAGAGATGGTAATGCTGGTATTGTCGATGAAGAAAACGAAGTTAACGGGGTATTTACCCTCTTAACGGACTGCTATTCGCCTACTTGTACACCACAGCAATTATGTTATTCCATAGCTTGTCCTCGTCGCTTGGAACAGCAAGCGAGATTAAATATGAAGCCACAGCCTGGTCTAAGAAGGGAAGAGTCAAGGTCTAGCTTACATGGAGATGACGAGAAGGAACAAAAGTTGTGGATTCATACAGTACCGAAGGAGATCGCAGAGGGTGTTTCGGAGAAAGAACAGAAGAGGCAAGAGGTCATTTGCGAATTAATATACACAGAGAGGGATTTTGTGAAGGATTTGGAGTACCTTCGGGATTTCTGGATGAAGCCGTTACTTTCGAAGAACCCTAACAGTCCTTCACCGATTCCTGAGCACCGCCGTGAAATATTCATCCGTACGGTTTTTGGCGATGTAATGGAAGTTCACGCCGTCAATTCTCGTCTGGCGGAGGCTCTCACTCGGAGGCAACAAATCTCACCAGTTGTTCACAATGTCGGTGACATTTTCTTAGAATTTGTGCCGCAATTTGAGCCTTTCATTAGGTATGGCTCGAACCAGTTATACGGGAAACATGAGTTTGAAAAGGAGAAGGCTGCAAACCCTGCTTTTGCACGTTTTGTGGAAGAGACTGAACGTAAGAAAGAATCACGGAAATTGGAGCTAAATGGCTACCTTACGAAACCAACAACTCGTCTTGCTCGATATCCATTACTACTGGAGGCTATACTTAAACCTACGTCTGAAGATAATCCTGATAAAAAGGATCTAAAGAGGGCAACCGAGCTGATTCGAGAATTCCTTACTCGAGTGAATATTGAATCAGGAAAAGCAGAAAATCACTTTAATCTCATGCAGCTCAATGAACAACTTGTATTCAGACCGGGGGAGACAGTTGATCTGAAACTGACAGAGGAGGGAAGACAGCTCCTGTTTAAGGGAAGCTTGAAGAAAAGTGCATCTACAGATGGTGGGGGAGATATTCAAGCATTTTTATTTGATCACGCCTTACTGTTGGTTAGAATAAAAGTGGTGAACAAAAGGGAACAGTACAGGGTGCATCGAAAGGTATGTCCACCAATTTCATCTTTACTATTATTTTATCTGAGAGAGATTATATCTGATGTTCGCCCCATAGCCAATACCGCTTGAATTGCTTGTTATTACTCAAATGGAAGAGGTTCTTCCTGGAAGGGCAGGGGGGATTGCGAAACGACCTTCTTCGAGTCTCATCCCCGGGTCGTCCAAGACAGATACAAAAAAGATACCGAATGACTTTAATAACAAAGAAAAGGGATACCCAATTACTTTCCAACATTTAGGAAAGCGGGGTTATATCGTTCCCCTGTTTGCTGGTTCAGTAGTTAGTCGAAGGAAGTGGATTGAACACATTGAAGCTCAACAAACCGTGCTGAGGGAAAGAAGTAACATATTTACGCGAACAATTCTTTGCGACCAGTTCTTCAACGCAGGCAATCGTGTTAGCTGCCTTGTCCCCATCGGTAGGTTTGATATTTATAATGAACAAAATTTAATCAAGCGCTGACTGTTATCAGATGGCGGCCGAAAGCTGGTATACGGAACGGAAAATGGCATTTACATATCTGACCGGAAGTATAAAGATGGTTCTATGCCAAAGAAAGTCATTGAAGTCAGTAAAGTCGAGCAGATCGACGTATTGGAGGAGTTTTCGATTATTCTTATTCTCTCAGAAAAGACCCTTATGTCTGTTCCTGTTGAAGGCCTTGATCCCAACGATACAACTCTAGCCAATAAACGGCCGAAGAAAGTCATTGGACACACTAATTTCTTCAAAGCTGGTGTATGCTTAGGACGAGTTCTTGTTTGTTGTGTGAGGAGTTCATCTTTATCATCGACCGTGAAAGTGCTAGAACCGCACGACACTCTGGCTCGCGGTAAAAGAACCCCTGCTTTCCGCAAACTCTTACAAGGAGGACAGGACACACTAAAGCCGTTCAAGGTGAGAATATTTCTTATATCAATCGTCGCATAAAACAAAAGAAATGCTAACTAGCTTCAAGGAATTTTATATCCCATCAGAATCAACTTCAATACACTTCTTGAAGTCTAAGTTGTGTGTCGGATGTTCGAAGGGATTTGAAGTTGTCAGCTTGGAAACTTTGGAAACTCAGTCTCTTCTTGATCCTGCAGATACATCCCTAGAGCTGTTCCAGAGAGAAAACGTCAAGCCGATAGCCATCTACAGGTTGAACGGCGAGTTCTTACTTAACTACTCGGACTTTTCGTTCTTTGTCAACAGAAACGGGTGGAGAGCACGTCCTGACTGGCAAATTGCTTGGGAAGGTCAACCAACTTCTTTTGCGCTTTCATACCCCTTTATCCTTGCCTTCGAACCTAGTTTTATCGAGATTCGAAATGTGGAAACTGGTGGTTTGGTGCATATTGTAACAGGGAAGAATATTCGAATGCTTCATGAGTCAACGAGAGAGGTAAGTCCTATATACTTTAGCTATTGGTTACGTACGCTCACGTATATCAGATATTGTATGCGTACGAAGATGAAGGGAATGGTGACGATGTTATTGCTTCTCTGGATTTCTGGTCCAGGAATAAATCGTAACCGGTTTAGTGTCTTGGATTTTTACTTTGGTTGGGGAGCTTGCATTTTAATGTGGGGTTGGTTTGATAATCGGTTGTGTTTCTGTATCCTTCCATCGTCATCAGAGCGCCCTTCCTTTTATTATGATAGGATCTCTCAGTTCTTCGGAACAACACGAGACCCAAATAATTGTCGTCTATTTTTTCTTCTTTGATGGTGGTAAGATAGGAGAGGAGGCGGCAACAAGCGCTGAGGTTAGAGGGAGCGTGGGTGGTAGGTTTCGATGTTCACGTTGGCGACTCGTGGAAATTTTAATGATCGTCTATGGCGTTTTTTTTTTCTCTCGTTTTTTTAGGACTTTGAGGAAGTTATTGATTCATATATTGTCTTGTCATAAACTTTTTTGTTTTACATTTTTTTTTCTATTCCCATTTATAACATAACCTACCATTCATGCTCGTTTGTTGGAGCGTCATTAGCGAAATATTTCACACTACCTCCCAATGGACTTGGACTACATGCAAAGTTCGATACCGCTTAGGTGCAGGCAGTGTGGTGCAGTGTGGTGCAGTGTAGTGGTGGAGGTGGAGGTTAACCCGGGAACGTAGTGTTTCAAGTTCCAGGGAACAACCTTGTCACGATTTGTTCCCGTCATTCCAGAAACTCTGGAAAGTAGGGGTCCGGAAAAAGTAACCTGGGCAAAGTCTAAAGTATGTCTTCCATCTCAGCGTGCACTTGTCTTTTTACCCCAGAAGATCGGGGAAATCCGAGTACATTCTCTGTCGAGAAACGCTTGGTTTTCGGAGAGAGAAGACGCAATTTCCGGATTCCCCTACCAGACCTTGTACTCTTGTAGTGTACTCTATGTAGTATATATTACTTTATACGGAAACAAGTTATACCAACATATTCCTGTTGTTGTTTGGGTTGCAATTGGGGGTATCCTATGTAAATGAGGTTTGGTTGTTTTATTCCCTCCCTGCCTTCCAGCTACGCCTCCCATTCTTCGCTCCTTCATGGCCTTACCCCCCACAAATTTGCAGAAATAAAACATATTGTCTATGTGTAGTCGGTACAGTATTTCTTATTGTAAGCCTGTGATTGATCGGGTTTGAGTGATCATCCCCTATCCTCGGAGCTTGTCCGACGTGCTGTGTTACCCAGCCCGGTCCTGTCTGTCCTGCAACTCGAGGATGCTCTGGAAGATCCTGAGACCATGACTTGCAGCAACAGGAGACATCATGGTAGTGGTTCGAAATTATGATTAGATGGGGGCGCTTGGACTGACACGGGTGTTTTTGTTTGTTTTTGTTTTTTGCTACTTTGTTTTTCTTCTTTTTTTTCTCTCACTTGGAGGGTTTGGCAGCGTTCCACGAGTAGGAAGGGTCGTTATATATAAGCCTGCCATGCCGGCTCCTGATCGAGTGGACTGGATTTGATTTGCAGATTGTCTTCTCTATCACTCTCTGCTCCCTTTAATTGTGATCTGATCTTCGATTCACTGCTACTAGTCATCTGCGAATTTCTTATTTACTGATCTGATCAGGCCAGCCATACATACATAACTACAGCGCTCCTCCACTCTAGATCTTGTCTGCTCTGCTCTGCTACGCAACCTACCGTACCTTTTACAATCAATCATTATTTACAAGAGAGTTCCATTCCCTGACCCTCATCATCCTCTCCTGCCTTCAAAACCAGCCCGTTACAAGAAGAACATCATCAATCATGAGTGCAAACGGGGCTTTTTACTGTTCAAACTACTATGTTCGTGTCCAGACAACACCAGCTGCCCAAGCCCATTGCTACTTGCTACAAATGTTGCAGTTCACTAATACTACACCATAGGGCTACCACCAATGCAAAAATCAAGTCCGTAACTGGGGCGAGAAATGTAATCAATGCACTGTATGTTCTTTCATCCCCCGTACGCCAATACGACTCTCCTGAATTCCATCTGATATTGTTTTTATAGGCACAAGGGCGAACCACTACCGATACTACACCAAATCCCTTCAACGGCTCGACGTCATCTGCAGCTGGAAAAAATGAATTCCTGCTCGCACCGAGTGAAAAGCTGAATCCGACGAGACGCGGTAGTGTTCCAAGAGTTGGGACAGATTAGAGACTATTGTCCCGCAACCCCGGGAATGCCAGGTTGGCTGTTTTTTATTAGGGACGGGGAAAGTGAGGAGGAGTACTGTAAAAAAAAAAAAAAGTCATTGTGTTTTTTGGGTTGGGAGGCATCATCTGGTAGCGGTAGCATGAGGTTTAGTTAGTTGGTCGGCTGGTTTGTTTGTTTGCTTGTTGGTATCAATCATTAATACTTTGTTTGATTTATTTGTCTGCCTGAATCTTTTTTATTATTTATTTTGTCTCCATCTCTTTAATTAATCAGATTACCTATATACTATTTATCATCTACGGCGTGTCTAAGGTTGCGTGCTCGTTCTCCACAAAAAAACTTTGAAAATTTAATAGTGTTGGTGAACCCGAGAGTCTGGAACCCGGTCATGCAATGCACCCCGGATGTTCCAAAACAGGCTAACCGTTATAACTCGGGGACTGGGTTTTTTCCTCACCATGAAGGTAACTACATGTAGGCAGGATTGCGGGGTTTTACCCAAGACATCCTCTGAAGCCTAAACTACTGTAGGTATTTAGCTCCCGTCATTCTACATATCCGGAGTGTCCAGGAAGCGTACAGGCATTCAATCCTTGAGGAAAGGTGTTCAATTCACGGTGTATGATCGACTGTCATGCCCCTCGGTTGTTGTGGGGTCATTATGACTCAATACGTATACATCCCCAGCGGACACCAGTCTTGCAGAGATGCCTATTCAATTCAATAAGGCAGGCGGTTAATTTGGGCCGTAGGCAAATATTAAAGTTTGAAAGTGGGCAACTGTATGTGGTACTGTAGTAAGTACCCACAGTTAAATGATCATTTCATAATCAACCATCGTGGTAAAACTCAAGACAAGATATTTTGTCCGGCTGCAAATATACCCGAAACCCTTTGAAACGCTCCAGATGCATAGAGTAGAACGTCATTATACCCCCACCCTGGTCGTTCATAACTCTTATTTTTGTCTCAGAGAAATAGGCATGTACTCAGGTCTAGATCCTTATGAGCGCCTGGCCACCAGATCTGGCCTGCCACACAAACGTAAATATATGCATGCATACATACCAACGCATGGCATGGCGGTGATAAACAAACATGAAACGAGTGCGAGAAATATTGGTCTAGAATGTTTGTTTGTTGGCACCAAAAGGTAGCTTTCAATGTGGTAATAAGTAAGGACCAGCTTAAATACTACGAGTGTTTCTGACTGACATAGTGATGGTGGTAGATCTGTGTTGAAAGAAAAAAAAGAAGGGGCTTGATACCCAGTTGAAGTTCAATCTTGAACATGAACACTATCAATATGCGGTCTTGGTAGCGAGATATGTACTTCGGGGATGTAAGCCTATCCTCTCCGAGACAATATTTACAGCGGTTCTCTCGGGATAGACATATCCTATGACTGAAGTACATCAGCTCATATGTTGTAAGAGTGCTCTCGAGAGTATTACTGGTGCTGTTGTAGGGCTAGGCTGCGTGATGGGAAACGAGAAGCTGAGAGCGAGAACAGTTATTAGTCTAGAACTTTATGAAGATCGCTGTTGGTACCAAAGCTTACGCAGTGATTGAGGTGATAGGTAAGTACTGAACTCGGGGTAGGGCTGTTAGATGGATCAAATGAGGGCCAATAGTTTCTTTTATGTTCCACCTCTCTTCGGTAACAGGCGATGCTGCGCATTTTGGCTTATAATTAGATTTAAATGAGAATCAGAATCAGATTAACGTCGATTACGGGAGCAATGCAATGAGTGATATGATAGAATATGAGTAGGCCAAACAGACCATAACTTGTCTTTCCAAGCCCTTCACAGCTCGGTATCAATATTCAATTTCCGTTATACATACATACCGCCAAGACTCGAAAAATTGGCTATGCATACAAGATCAAACTTGCTACAAACGGATACTTCTAATGCTGATCGATACCCTTCAGCCAATCGTTTTAGATAATCCCTGGGCGGAGATAGCCAATTTTTTCAAGTTTTGCCGACCCCATTCGATTCTCGTGATTGGTAGGTGTACCGGCCCAGCCCCAAGAAGGAGTTGGGTTAATACTTTTAACTAGTTAATCAATAGAGGTTAATTCTTGATTGCTGTAAGTGCTTAAGGCATACAGCCACTCTGCAAAAGTGTTCTTGATTCTGATTTCGGAGTGAGACATCTCCTCATACATGTATGTAACCGTGGCGGACCATAGAAACCCCCAAATTAGACGACTTTCCTACAGTCAACTTTGGGGCAACGACGAATCTGGGACAACGACGAAAACACAGATTTTAGGTTGCATACCAGCCTGAGCGCCACTGTCTTGACTGACAAAGACCTCTGTTCGTCGTTCAACCAGTTTCGTCGTTGCCCCAAGACGACTGTAGTGATCAACGGTGCCCGAAACCAATGGAGGAGGAGATTAATAACCTAATTTTTCATATATAGTAACGAACTATATTGTATGTTTTTCGTTGACTGCACACTAACATTAACGAACACTTTTGCAGAGTGGCTGTAGAGTACATACCTACATGTACTCGCGCGGCCGAGTTCTGACTTGACCACATGACCTATGAGCAGCGCAAAAAACCTGTTAGATAGCGTCACGTGAGTAAGTCGAAACTCGGCCGCGCGAGTAGGTACAGTAAGTTGGTTGCTTAGGGAGTAAGTTAAGTACAGTCGTTCGAGGGGTGAGGATGAACACCAAGTGTAGATGAACTATATTGAGAACCTTTATTTGTCTTCACCTAACGTTCGTCCTCACCCCGTCAACGACTTTGCTCTAATTGTGGTCGATGTTAACATCGCGTCCTACTCTTGATCTTAAAAAAAAATGTTTTGGTTGGTTCTAATATCGTGTATGGCAGCCCCCACGCTGTACAAGGGTCTGGCATTAAGTGAATGAACAAAATTGGGCGTTGACAGGTGAGAATCCGTTCACTCACTAAATCCCAGAGCCTTGTACACTACTGGTCACTAAGGCGTTATACAGTCGACAGGGACTCCGGGTTAATTTTTATTATTATGACAACCAATTAGCCACAGGATCACAACTGTACAGAGGGGCGTACTGTGAAATCTCCTTGACTTCCATCTTCACATATGATGGTAATCGAGACTTTGCAGAAATAGAGCCAGCTTCGTTTTCCGGTGACATCATTGGTGCCGATCTCACCAGCTGCCAATCAAATAACGAGAATATAGAGCCAGCTCCATTTGCGCAAAGTCTCTATTCTTCCATCGTTGTTCTAGCCTTCATGGAGGCAGAGGCCTAGAGTGCCAAGAAATAAATTAGATGGCATGAACCTATTACAAATCCAATCAAGCATTCTAGAAGTGTTAAAGAGTATTTTAAATACATGTAGTAAGCGTTATGTCCAGTGATTCGGCGACCTCGGGTACGTAGGGTCAAAAAATTTGGAATTTCACCGGCATCCTGTGTTCCCATACTCCGCACAGAAATCCACATCATCAAATCTCGGTAACACGGCCATTGTCAACAGACTTACCCATATACCCGTAGTACGACCATATGTAGTGCATGTCAAGGATAAGCGAGAAGGGGAGCTGTCAATCCGCGGATCGGTACGGCATTAGCGTATTCCAAATGTTCTGAGGCAAAACACGTGTTGAAGGCTTCGGATTACGTACATGTACATACGTAGGTACATGTATCCTTGTATGTATGCTGAATCGATATGCGGGCATGGCCTCTCCCCATGTGTTCGGAGCTCCAGGTAAGGGACAAGATTGTATAAAGCAAGCCGAAAATCCCCACCCACTCTTGAATACAACAACGTCATAGACACTTAACGGAAATCACCGCTTCGTAACAGTATCATAACTTATAAGAACAATCACACACCCCGCTCATTCATTCAACCTAAGCCAAAAAACTATCATGTCAAAAGAACAAAATATGTCTGCAACGATGGTTATCCGAAGTGTATCTCCCCAGATCACCACCCTCTCTGTCCCATTCCTCCGATTTAACCGTTTCAAATTTGGTGGAAGGGCCACAATCGGTATTTGAACCCTTAGCAAACTCCCTAATATATATCGGTACTAACATGCGCCAATTAATCAGTCCGTCTACAAACCGGAAACCTTGCTGTCTTCTCCCCCGTCAGCTTAACCCAGGAAGCTCGCGATACCGTCACCTCCCTCGGCGGCAATGTATCATATATCATCGCGCCTGATATTGAGCACCATATGCAACTGGGTCCCTGGAAGGCCGCGTACCAGAACGCGCAGGTCATTGGGCCAGAGGGGCTCCGTGAGAAGAGAGCAAAGCAAGGCAATGAGGATGTAGTAATTAATCACATTTTTACGAAAGAGAACAAGAGGAGTATCCAACTACCGGAGGACTTTGCGAGAGAATTTGATGTTGAGTACTTTGACGGGTATGGTTAATCCCTTGTTTGACTAGTCTACTAGCCTAGATTGTTTTTCTTTCTTTTGCTGACCTGAAAACATTAGACACGAAAATAAGGAGCTTGCTTTCTTGCATAAACCCACACGGACACTCATAAACGCCGACCTTGTCTTCAACCTACCGGCCTATGAGCAGTACTCCAAGACTGGAGAAAATCCAGGATCTGGGGTATATGGGAAATTGATGGCTATGATCTTGGGAATTCATGGGAAGGGTCAACAGCGCTTCCTATGGTGGGCTGCGGCGAAGGATAAGAGCTCCTTCAGTCAAAGTACAAAGGTAGTTGCCGGGTGGGATTTTGACAAGATCATCCCTTGTCACGGAGATGTCATCGAGACCGAGGGAAGTGCCGTTTTTAGGAAGTTGTTTGCATGGCATTTATAGATGTGTTATGGTTGGGATTGTTATCTGGGTTTATGGCGTTTTTCTTCCTTTAGTTTTTCTGCTGGTTGAGGGGGGACTATCTGAGGCTGATGAGCTTTCGGCTTAATTACTATTCATTTATATTTTATTTCTTTATCTTGTTATCTGTAGGGATTCCCTAGTACGTGATAGTGGCTAATAAATTGCGGACACGAGCCATAAACGTTTACTCAACAACTTTTATTCGTAGGCATGCTAGTGTCTTCCTCAATCACACCAACGCCACGTAGCTGAATGATATCCTCAGTAAATAGTTGGACACGTGGATTTGTCTGAACACTGAATATTGTCTTATTTCTAAAGACCTTTCATTGCAATGAAAATGAAAATGAAAGAAGAAGAAAAATGAAAAGTGAACTTTTCCCTGTAATCATCAATAACACCATTATCCGTCCATCAACCCCGAGAAAGGAAACTTAAGGAGAGGTTACAGTCTCATCTGTACTCGGTTTCCGCTTCATTGCAGCTCTGAGCCCATCAATGCTTGTAGACGAAGACATGGTCTTCCCATCCTCTTTCAACACCCCATTCAACTTCTTTGGATCGCTACCATTGAGCCTTCTCGGTGGTGTCGGCGGCAGCGGAACAATGACAGTCGCGGTAACCTTCGCCTGTTCCTGTTGGTCCTGTGGTATCGGCGCAGATTCAGGCAATCGCTTACCACTCTCATCAATGACCATGAGCTTTCGGCGTTTACGAAGCGGTCTACCGGCACTGTTGGTCTTTCCGTTTGATTCTGACCTTCCTGTACTGTCTAATGTAGCTGTGTTGACACCGCCATTTCTCGGCGGTTTCCCCGCGTTGTCGGCAGGGACAGGGGCCTTCTCCTCATCGCTGAAGAAACCGCCGTCAGAGTAGTATGACCAGTCGCTGTGGTATTCGGTCGTGTCGTACTCGGCTTCGAACTCATCCCAGATAGGGTCACCCTGGGCGAATGCAGTTTCGGCCATGGAGTCGACTAGGGCGGACTATGGGCGCTGGAGGGATCAGCTTGAGCTGTTACGAGGCCGGGTGTACGGGGGGTCTAGTAATGTATGGAGAGAGTGAAGGGATAAAGACCAGCTCGTCGTCATCTTGATAATCTAGATCATCGAAGAACCCGAAACCGTCATCAAAGTCATCGTCGAAGCCATCGTCAGACATGGTCGGCTAGCTTCCTGCGAACGTTTTGTGTAGTGATATCTAAAGTTTGTAGCTTAGATATATAGCTCTTTGTTGTAAAGTAAAACGCGTAGAGAAGAGATTTGTTGACTTTCAGGTGTGGTAATGCGCTAAAGGTAAGGGCAAGAGCGAGAGAAGAAGGGTTCATGCTTGAGCAGCGGGAAGATCTATGGTAAGGGTTAGGGCTACTAGTGTTATCTTAGTAAGCGGCATATTCATGTCAATGATTGCTTTGGCAGAATATTTGACCGCTATACCGGTTTAAACAAACACGCAAGTCTTTATCTCTCCACAGAAAAAATTCCGGATAGCTATATAATGCCCGAATTATTCTTTAAAATAAATGCTGATTGCAGGATCATCTCGGGTGCTGGTCAGTGACTGAACGAAGATATATATGCTCTGCCCCTATCCGTAAACCGCCCTTATCCGTCGACCCTGATGAACGGTACGTACTATCTGTCGACCGCCCTGATGTATCGGAGACTGGCGGGGGGTATACTACTCCATCTGGCATACCCCATACCACGTTAGCCAAGTAGCGGACAAGCGGTTGGCTGTTGTATTGATGAATAGCTCTAGCGGCGATGCTGATTTCGCTCTGTGAAGTATCTTCGAAATCATCATGCTTCTCATGGAATTTCCACAGGCAGTGGCTTATATCCTCACTTATTATTTTACTACAACTTACTACTTCAGAAATTGAACTATATATCGATCTTACCAATGATACACCGTCTGTTGACCTCCGTAATATTCAACGGTCGATCAGTGGTGCGTACCGCTCAGCAGGGTTGACGGATAAGGGCGGTTGATGTATGGGACAGAGCATATATACCCAGATAGTGAAGCACTGCCCGGTTTGAAAATAAAGGAAGACTTATTGGGAGATAAAAGTCTAAATCGAACTGCACTTTATACCCCTCTATTTTCGGTACCTTACTTCAACCGTACTTAGTGTGCGATTCTGTATCAAAACCTGGTCCACCGACCAGTACAGCGGTAGGTAATAAGTGATGGAACGGGCTGAGAGAGTGTGATAACTGTTTTGAGTAAAACGCCATCAATATACGGTGTTTGCAAATATAACCGTATCTCAGGGCGTTCCATCACTTGTTACCTATCGCTGTACGTAAAATGCTAAGCTATTTCTTAGGAGAAATCGGGTCAGCGAATCTGCTTATTTGTGCCGTCTAGCTAAATCTATTGCGCTACTCTCATGGATTCTTGGGGCCCATATTCCGCAAGTCATAAACTCCTTTCATTTGGGATTTGTGAGCACATATACAAATACCCATAATAATTGATCAAGTGGAGCATCAATCATCTTTGACTGATGATCATTTCTCTGAAAGAGAGGGGGAACAGACACCGAGTGATATTGCATGATTTACGCATCACGAGAGATGGATTACATAAATACTCATTGTTAAACAACTTTAATTCTTAAATTTATAGAGAAATAAGTATTTAGATATCAGAAATATTGCACGTGATTCGAAGTGTATGTAGGTATTATTCACGTGTTATTACTTGGGTTATTAATGCGCATTGCTGATATGCAGTCGTAATGATCAAGATCAGTTATTGTGTTTCTATTTGATTTCTTCTGGTTTCTTTATGAGTCATTGGGTTATGGGTCTGCAATTAACAGGGTTGCCGAAAGTACTGTGGAGTAAAGAAGGATCTTGCTGTATCGTCTTCATTCTTTTTCCGAGTCTCTTCGATTTTCTTCATACAATATATGATTTCTGTACTCGATAAAATCCTACATGTATTCTTTCACTCTCGCTATTCTGTCTTGTCCCCATCCAAATAAAAATCTTAGTTCCAGTCTCAGTCGCCGTCTTAGTTCTGTGTCCTCCTGTCCTCACCCTCAACCATATTCCGAGTTGAGAACCCAGATCTAGTGGTGTTAGCCTATTAGTCTAGTACCAACTTCCGTCCCAATTAGAGAGTCTGCCTTCCATACCTGATGATTGACAGTATTTCACATGTACCTTTAAATCTCGTTGGTATGTAAAGGGGATACGGCTACCCTAGTGGCGATATAGGGTGTTCAACTCTAAATAAGGTGCTTTAGTCTTTAAGTAATCTACTTGTCCGGTTTCGGTATGATGTATTCTACTACTGCTTTCCTCCAACTCATTGGGTGATATCCTTGATTAGAGTGCTTTGGCCAATCCCTGTTTTTTAAATTTTGAGCTCAAATTTTGAGTTCTTGGCGGGATTTTCACACCAAAAACAGTCGCCAAGATCTAAATATTTACATGTAGGTTCGGAAGTTGGTGGTCTATTAATACATTCTATTGATTGGTAGTTGGTATAGTTTGTGGACCCTTGCTCCTATAATAATCCAAAAAAAAAAAAATTCTTTTCCTTTAACTCATTAATATAATAATCTAGTGCTTCTATATTGCTTTGAAGCATATTTATTTTCAATTTGAGACTGATTGATTGATTGATTACTTAGTTCCTAGTATGTTGTTCGATTTGTGATACTACATTAGTAGCTTGCTTTTGAGTATTATGTATATACCAAAGATATAACGCGCGAGAATTTGTATATTAGGCTTCAGAGTCATCTGTTCACGGTCGATTCAGGAGACTATGGTTTGGAAAAATCACACTACGGTATGTATTCTTTGGACTCTGGGTCGGATTATGTTATCATTTATTTATATAATGCCGAGTGCGAGGCTATGACCCCGAATCATAGCAACTGATGACATGTAGGTACCTACATGTGGTACATAAGCGCGTGTATACGCCAATAACTGTACTCACTCGTTAATTAAAGGCCGGAAGTCATTGCAACCAAATCCCCACGAGTTTTTAATTAACGCGAGTACTCGCGTTTCCGGACTAGACCACTATTGCATGCCATACAAAAGATAGCCTTGGCGGGTTTTTTTCTGTGTATGCAATATCAGTTGCGTCCGGAAACGCGAGTAGGTAAGTTATGCTTTCTACGCGCCAATAAATTGGTTTTAGGGAAGCTTCCTCGACCCACTAACCAATCCCATCATAAATTGCCCTATCCGCCGCAATATAAAACGAGACTCGGCCGAACCTCTAGACATATTTAATTGAGAATACTAAATAAGACTTACACCAGGGCCAGCTATTGGAATGAAAGTCTGTTGCGGAGAAATTTACACCCGGAAAGAACTTAGTCAAGTGAGACCCTGTACCAGGATGCGAACCCTTATATGTTCCACCAGGACCTTGATGCATACATATAGAGTACTTTATAGAACCCCAAGTTATCACCAAGCCAGATTGCCGTCTTACAAGGTTGCTAGCAATCGGCTTAGAAAGCCACTGATTACAGCATCTTGGTCCGACCCCGTTAATTCCAGCAATTTGGGTCTGGTTTGCTTCGTCAGGTTTCGATTTGACATGCCCAGCTGCATATGCGTTGCCGTTTTGTGGTCCCGAATGTAGGGCCCAAATCGGGAACTCGCAATATTCTTTCACAGAGGAGACTGAGTATCCGAGAATAACCATCTAACTCCAACAGTCGTGGTGAGCAAAGTCAGACCTGCCTCCCCGTGCGGTTTGTCTCATGAAATATTGCCATTCCTATCACCACAACTCCGCTTCTTAATCTTGAGCACTCTCTAGTTACTCCGAGACCAATGTGCATGATTCTGAACAAGTAGATTATCCCGATCCGTCGTCCTAGAGTAATAGTTCGTATCGGCCCGGTTTAAAGCCTCGATACCGGATGTCCAAAGCATTGACCTCAAGAAACTCGTCAACTACCACACGCGTTCACTAGGGTACCCAGACTATGATGGCTCGTATGATACACATTTTGTCCTAAACACTAAAAATTGTGCACGGAAGCCGGCAAGGAAGACTCGATCAATTGTTCGATGAGGCCGTGCGTCCCACGTCTCTCGCTCGCGTATCTCTGCTCTGACGCTTTGTTTCGGCTGGTGCAAGTTTTTGTCCCGCACGTGGGCGACTACGCGCCTCAAACCAGTCTGTTTAGCGTAATAAAAAAAAGATTTCCGGCTCGTAATCATGGGCTTTCGTTTATTGTGATTGTATTTATATACCCTCAAGCCCCTTATCCCTTGAATTTTGTGAAAGGAGGGTGATAAGAGACCGACCACTCGGGCGAAACATGGCTTGAAGGAAGGCTCTGGAGGAAAGGCTTAAGACAATTCCAGGTTGCGTTCCCGCAAGAATGCAAGGAAGAAAAAAAGAAGCTTCTCCATGCGGGCCGGAGGATCTTTGATCCTTCACACCAAGCAACATACGGCCATATCCGGGCCGAATGCGGGACCGGGGGGTTTTTAGTGCCGCGAAGGGCTGATGTTGGTGCTAAATTCAAGGGCGTACCTCGGCACAACCTAAATTTCAACCGATGCCTCTCAAGACCCTGCAGCAGAAATCGCCTGAGGTAACAAGCATGTCCTGGGAGTCATTTGGGAGGAGAGTCTATCCCAAATGATATCGCAATAATCTGGTAGATTGCGTTTCGTCTAATGAATCTTACTTGCACTCAAGCAAGGACAGGAAATCTTTTTGGCCACTGGCATGGTTGACAGCAGTCAAAGACATCTCGCTTCCGATAGAGGGATTTAAGAAATCTAGATAGTCAGACCCTATCTATGTACCTGCAAACGGAAATCTCTGGGATTTACGCGAAACTTCTAGAAACGAATGGATTTTCCTGTTCACCCCCGGTGCCACACAACGTCAGCCTGCGCTATATTGAAAATTTGCACAAATTGTCATGTATTCCGTAAACAGAGAAGAAACCCTATTTTTTTTTTCCCTTGAATCTCATGTCTCACTTTTTCCCATGTGGCACCGGCACCGTTATCCGAGCTCTTGGCATCAGGTCTATGACGGTAAATTGAACACAGGTGTGTTTCGATAGTCCGAGAGTTGCCCTATCACCGTTCAACGGCTACCTTAAAGCCGGTATTAGATCACCAAATCAGGGTAGCAGGGGCTCTGGCCTCGGTATCTTTGCCTACCTTAGTCACTAGTAGATTAATGTCAAGCTTTTTTTTCTGTAACGCCCGTGGGTCGGGGCATATCGTACTTTCGCCCGGATGATGCTATCCCGTGCTGCCAAAGAATATAGTTATGGATATCAAGAAGAATCCTTATTAAATAAGAGCATTTCTCTCTACCTTGACCTCTCACCAATCAATCCAAACAACCCAAGCACAGCTCTTGAAGCTTAGACAACGATCTCAGTCAAGTTGTTTTAAATCATCTTAACAAGTAGCCCATATATCAGGAAATATAATCGTGATTTTCTGGGACATTTGAATTTAAGGTTATTTCAATGGCGACATCAAACACCCCTAACGAAGGAGCATTGGAAAAAACGATGTCCGTCTCCTCAGCGTCATCCTCAAACTCATCATCAAAGACCGTTGCCGAGAACGGTCCTCACTACGTCGATCTCGAGTCTCAGAGCGGGCCCAGTGCCTACAAAGCACGAGGGCGAGGGGCTTCAATCTCATCTGCAGCTACCCAGAAGGATATCTACCAGGATCTGTCGACAGACGATGCAAATCTCCGACGACAGGAAACACTGCAAGAACTTCGATCTGTATATTCACGACGGACCGAAAATGAGGGCGAATTGGACGCTCCGGACGATGCTTCTGAATTTAAAGATATCGATCCTGAACTGATCACATGGTAAGCTTAATTTCCTTAATATATCCGTTCTGAGCAACATTTTGACTCTTTTGTGAAATATAGGGATGGACCAGGCGATCCGGCAAATCCTCGTAACTTCCCCACACAAAAGAAGTGGACCATTACTTTGATCGTTTCCCTTTACACATTTGTCTCCCCATTCGCCAGTTCTATCGCCGCACCTGCCGCCCAGGCTTACGCAAAAGAATTCGGCATCACCAACACCACAATTGCTTCTATGACAGTTTCAGTATTCTTGATTGGTTTCGCATTCGGCCCCCTGTTTTTTGCCCCACTCTCTGAGATCTTCGGACGTGTAAAGGTCATGCAGGTCTCTATCTTCCTTTTCTTGATCTTCAACATTGCTTGCGCCGTCGCCCAGACAACTGGACAAATGATTGCCTTCCGTCTCCTTGCCGGTTTGGCTGGTAGTTCTCCATTGGCCCTTGGTGCTGGTATATTGTCTGATATCTGGGCCCCCGTCGATTTGGCCCGAGCAATGGCCTTTTTCGCTCTTGGCCCACTTGTAGGCCCCGTCTGCGCACCAATCATTGCCGGTTTCATTGTTCAGCATATCTCATGGAGATGGGTTTTCTGGGTCTTGTCCATTGTTACTGGTGTGACGGCGGTCGTTGGTGCCTTGATCTTCAAGGATGAGACATACGCCATTGTTATTCTTAACCGCAAGGCTGCTGCAGCGAGGAAGGCGACTGGGAATGAGAACCTTCACACTGTTTTCGAGGTCAGCAGGGATATCAAGACTAGTTTCAAGATCGCTCTTACCAGGCCTTTCTTGATGTTGGCATTGAACCCGGTGTTGTTGTCTCTTGGTCTGTTCATGGCCTTCACTTACGGATTCCTGTACTTGATGTTTGTCACCTTCCCAACCTTGTTCCAGGGTGAATACGGCGAGACTGTCGGTATTGCTGGTTTGAACTATCTTGCTCCCGGAATCGGGTTCTTGCTCGGTCTTGCAACCTTCACTCCAGCGCTCCAGAAGACATATCTTAAGCTTACCGCTGCCAACGGTGGCGTTGCAAAGCCCGAGTTCCGCCTTCCTACTCTTTTTGTTGGATCCATTTTGATCTCAGGTGGTCTTTTCTGGTACGGGTGGTCTGCCGAGAAGCGTCTTCACTGGATAATGCCCCTCATCGGAACCTCCATCTTCTCCATGGGCCTTATCTCTGTCTTCTCGTCTGTTCAGACCTATCTGATTGACATGTCACCACGTTATGCTGCTTCCGCTATTAGCGCAGCTACCCTCTTCAGATCCCTCTTCGGCTTCGCGTTCCCGCTGTTTGGTAGACAGATGTACGACAAACTCGGGTACGGATGGGGTAACTCTTTGATGGGTTTCATCGCATTGCCATTGGGACTGTTGTTCCCGTTGATGATCTTCCGTTATGGTGAAGGGTGGAGAATGGCCGCGGAGAAGAGGATTGAGAGGGTTGAGGCGGGTCAACGGGCTTCTGCTGCTGCTAAGGAGGCTAGGAAGGCTCAGCAGCAAGCGGAGAAGTCATAATCGCTCACGCATCTTAATTTGTATTATTTTTCTTCTCTTGTCGATATTTTTCGGGTTTTGGGATCACTGGTTATTATTCATTTTTTTGTGTTTCATATTGGACTGGTTTCTTTTTTTTTTTTGCTACGAGCGGGTTGGGTACATGTACTTATGTGTTCGATTGACGTTTAAAACTTTTTTTTGGAGCGTTATGATACTATATAATTATTAGTTGTTTATATGATATTTATAGATTTTAAGACAATGAAGAACATTGTTCTTGATATATTTAGTTTCTGCGCTCTGAAGGGTTTTGAAAACATTACTTTTCATTTATCCTCCTATCAACTGTAATCAGCCAAAGTTAACCTCCACCGGTCTTACCATCCTGGGAAATTTTTATAACCTGGCTAACCAACGAAACGGATGTGATAACGATTCATATCCACCTTGTACCGGGTATTCTCACCACCCACTACTGTTGAGAAAATCTTATCGATTTGCTGCGGGCTGATGTTCGTGCATGGAGGCGTTCTGGCTGACTGGTCCAACCCAAAGCCGCGCCAAAATCAAGCTTAATGCACGCCAAGCTGGAACTGGCACGAACCAACAGTAGGTGTTGGGAAGGGAGGGTAGGGGAAGAGGTCTAACCGCGTTTGTAACGGTTTCTTAGTAGCCCGAGCGTTAGGAACCCTTACCGATCGGGTTTAGAGGGCTGGTAGCTATTTGCGCCGCTGTCTAATTTCGGAGAAAGCTCGAAACGAAACAGCTCCTTTTTTTTCTTTCCTTCTGTCAGTCAAGCCTGTTTACTGTTGATTCGATGGACTGCCAGCGAAACGATTCAGGTGATGTTGAATGTCTTGTTTGTTTATGCATGGAGTTAAATATGTAGAGATATAGAGTAGATACATGTAGTACATACAGCATACATGTCTAAAGTACATGTAGGTACTCTACTCTAGAGTAGTAGAGTAGAGTATCAGTGCCTTGCCTGGGTATGATACATGTATGTATGTAGCTGTGAGACGTGTTTTTTTTTCCTTCTTTCTTTTTTTCCCTCCCTCTTTGCAGGCTGTGTTCGGTAAAGTACCGGGACAGCTCATGGTAGGGCAGATAAACGAGGACTCTAAAGGAACTGCCGGGACAGGCTCGTTGAAGCCTTGAAGACCTCAAGGGGGGTGGTAGTTGTAGAGTGGTAGACTAGTAGTACATAATAAGTAAAAGAACTTCCAAAGCGTGCCCCCCCCACAAACAACCGCCCGCGTCCGCTTTTTCATAATTGAACCTAGTAGTTGAATTCGGTTTCCTTAATTAGGCCCATAAGTTACCTTTCTGGTTTACAGGTAACAACGGTGTAACTGTTTTTGTTTTTCTCTCTCTCCCTTTTCCACCTTCCCTTCCGGCGTATTAGCTCTCCCCCCCCCCCCCCCAAGCTTCCAGAACGCGGTCGATCATTTTCGCGCCCGGTTTCTCACTCGATCTTTTTCCTTACTCTCTCTCTGCCTTCTGCTTTCCTCTTTCTTTGCTCCCTTGGACTTAATAATACTTTTCTTGTCTCTAACTTCCGGTCGTTTGAAACTTTATTTTATTCCACTTAGTACTTGAAGTCTTATATCTTTTTTCCTTTCTTTTTTGTTCTTATATTTCATTTCATTCTTTCCCCGAAGACGTTCGGTTCCAGCCTGCCATCTATCTCGCGTCTCCCCACTTCATCCTCTCACTCGTCATCGAGCCGTGGTGTGTTTTGGTTGTCTGTCTCCCTGCTGCACCGTACATATCCTACCCACATTACATTAACATTGCCTACCAATACACTATATACAAGGCGGCTCTCTACATACACATCAAATACAATTCCAGGTGCACATTCAAACTATCTATGCAGCACAGGTATGGTCTGCACCTAGCTCCTATATCCCTTCCCCCACCACTACCTCCCGCTTCCTCTCACGTACAGTGAGTGCTGTGCTGTGCTGTTCTGTGTCGTCTGTCGTTCCCCTATTTCGAGTGGAGGATACCATGTGTAAAAACGTACTGCGGCTAATAACGGGGTCTATTTCCTCACGGTCCAGCAGAAGACGAGAATACAATATCGTGATACTAGGAGCCGGTAAGCATCACTACCAGTGCCATGATAATCTATAATCTATCTTCGTCTGCTTCGTTTGGTCTTGCTGACTGGTGTTCGGTGGTGCAGGTGGTGTTGGTAAAAGCTGTCTTACAGGTTCATTCTTCCATCTCCGCTTCCTCCGGGACTGGTGTTGCGTGCCTAGGAGACTAAACGATTCGTCACTGCGTAGCACAATTCGTTCACAATGAGTGGATAGAATCCTATGACCCCACTATAGAGGATTCCTATCGGAAGGTTATTGATGTTGATGTGAGCTTTTGAACAACCTTTCCACCATCTCTACTGTAACGGAAGACTAATGAAGGATTTTGTTGCAGGGCCGGTCATGCATACTCGAGATGTTAGTGTGCCCTTCTACCAATATGAAATAAAATTCCGCTCCCAACCCACAGCTTGAGTGTTTAGGAAAGGCTAATATGAAGCCCACTACTTTCCCTGCGGCGAATTATAATACAGCTTGGACACCGCAGGGACAGAACAGTTTAGTCAGTAACCCTTTTTATGCATTTGACGGAGGAGAGGACCAATCACCATGGGAAAATTGTGAATTATCGAAAAGCTAACGTGTTATTTTCCGTCCGCAAATAGCCGCCATGAGGTAAGAAAAAGCTTCTCCCATCTACCTTCCATTATCAGCAAATAAAAAATAAAAATAAAAAAAGCTAACGTCATTCTAGAGAAATATATATGAAAACCGGTACCTACCTTAGCTTCAATAAATCCCCGTCCCGAACCCCTGACTAACGGCTATCACCTCACGTAGGCCAAGGCTTTCTCCTCGTTTACTCAATAACAAATCTCAGCACGTTGACCGAACTCTCCGACCTCCGCGACCAGATCTTACGTATTAAGGAAGCCGAAAGCGTCCCAATCGTCATCGTCGGCAATAAGTCGGACCTCGAGGAAGATCGTGCTGTCCATAGTAACCGTGCCATCCACCTTTCGGAGAAATGGGGCCGTGTCCCATTCTATGAGACCTCAGCAAGAAAACGACAGAACGTAGATGAGGTGTTTTTAGATCTGTGCAGGCAGATGATGAGAGCGGATGCGAATTCCGGCTGGGGCTCAGATGGATATGGCAAAGAGAAACCGCCCGGAGGAAAGAAACCACCAAAAACGTCAGGCGGGAGACAGGGCAGATCAAGATTTTGCGTAATCCTATAGGGCGACGGAGAGGGAGTGCGGCGAGGGGGCTAATCTCTTTGGTCAATGGTTATGGTTTTCTTTTTTCAAAGATTGGACTTTTTTTTCATCTCATTTTCTCTGACCCCCACCAGGACATAATTTCATTTTTTTTTTTCTTTTCGAACCTTTCCTTTGAATTTCCTGGTATCTGGGGGGGAATTCTTCTACCTTTGAAACTTCCTCTATTTTGTTTGTATATAGATATATATATGTTTCATTCGGCGCCATTTGGGAAAGAGAGGGAACGTCTGCGAAGACATGGGAAATAAGGTAAAGGCGAGAACAGGGCGCGCGGATTATAGGGGCATCATCTTTTTTTTTATATTATTATTTGGCGATCATTGGCGTCGACTGCTGTTTATGTTTTTTTTTTTTTTTTGATTTGGGTAACCCATTTTTGATTTTCAGCTTGTCCTGCAGCCGCCACTGTTTTATTGTTGCCCTCTCTTCTTTTTTTTATATCGTGGTTCAATTTGGGCATTTTTGGTCGTTTGTCAAAGGAGGTAAAGGAATGATTTTAGTGTTTTTCTCTCTCTTTTCAAATCCCGGCCCTTTCCACTCGGGTTTTCTTTTTCTCCCTCTCTCCCTCACCTTTTTTTGTCGCGTGTCGTTTAGCGGATATTTATGGATAGGGAAAGGCTTGATCATCATAGTTGCACCGCACCACGCTCAGAACGTGGTGAATCTTACTGGAATTGCACCAATTGAAGTTGAAACCGTGTTGTTTAGCTGCGTATGAGGTACATGTCACTACCTACACGCACCAAGTAGCTCGGTAGAGCACTGTACATACATACCTGGTAGCTGCGGCGTCATCGTCGGGGCGAGCGTCATAAGGCGTGAGGCGTAGAGCAGGTTGTGCGAAGATCTAGAGCACATCTTATCCGTATCTGTACTCCTCCACATTCACCTTGCTGCATGGAGGTGGCTTTCGTGATATCCGCCATAACTCCATGTACTAGCAGAGTATAAACTCCATCTAGAAGTTCAGAGTGGTAGAGTATAGTGGCCCTAGCCCTACAGACCTATATACATGCACCTGGGTGGGTACATGTAGGTACATGCATGTATGTATCTTTTTTTTTTTTTTTTTTGCTGGGATGGACTTGACTTGCACAAACGTCAGTTTGTTACCGAGGAAGGGCTTTTGAAACGGGCAGCGGACCCTAGCCTGACCTAACCTTAATGGATTGTGTATGGTGTATGTACCTACATGTATCGTGGGACAGAAACAGGACAAGGTACATGTACTTACTCTAGAGTACCGTACAATTCCGTACCTAGCTAGTACCTAGCTAGTACTCTACCCACAGGTACTTGTGCCCTGTACCATACCTTACCTGACTACATGTACGCACTTACACCTGGCAGTCGTAACTTGCTTGTGGGTACTCTAGAGTAGGTACATGGACGTTTGTTTAAAGAGACCCGGCAGTCTGTCTGTCTGTCTTGTCTTGTCTTGTCTTGTCTCTTGTCTCTTGTCTTGTTTGGCGGTCTCCCTGTCAGAGCGCCGGAGGCACAGATTTCGATCTCGATTTCGACTTCCGACTCCACACCCTGCTTTATCTGTAACTCCCTCCGGTAGCTACATATACCTACCTGTCCATCATATGTAGCTACATTCATGTTCCAACACTACTACCGCCGGGCCATAGATCGACATAATGGCACATGGAAAGAGAAGAAAGAAAAAAAAGGTACAAAGGGTAACCCCAGCTCCTTTTTTTTCTTCCTTTCTCCTTTTTGCTTTTCAGGCGCTCGCGATATATTATATTGGGCCGGTGCACAATCGCCAAACCACGTCGGAGCTTGGTTGCCAGGTTTGGCATGATATTGGGCCCTTCGTACCCCCCCCCCCCCTCTACCTATCTACAACTTACCTAGCTAGCTAGCCTGGCCTTCCCGGGGGTACGGTCTACGGGTAAAGGAAACAACGCTTGGGCGGCCGGGCGGGTGACCCAGAAATTTGGAATTTGGAATTTGGGGTTGGGGTTGGGGGGGGGGATTTGCTTGTGCTTGTGCTTGTGCTTGGGAGAGTACCCTACATGTAGTAAGTACATGTACGGTACATACATGTAGGTAATAGGTACATACACTATGTACATAAAAGTAACCCTGACCGATACCTACCTACCCCTCCAGGATCGAGTGTGGTCCCGGTGCTAGTAGCGAGATGGAGATGGAGATGAGATGAGATGAGATGAGGATGGGGGGGCAACATTTGCAATCGTGTTGTGCGTTTTTTATTTTTTATTTTTCTTATTTTTTTTCTTTCTTTCTTTATTTCTTTCTTCTTCTTGCTTCATGGTAGGCGCGCGTGCGGAAGCGAGAGTAAGGATGGGGGGTGGAACAGATACATATTTTGCAAAGCGCTCAGATGAGAATTTGGCTTGGGCCTTGGGTTTGGGGGGGGGGGAAGTTTTGGGAGGGGAAGTCGTCGGGTGCATGGACCGCGCGCCTCACTTTCACCTCGCGATCTGTAACTGACGGTGTACGGTGCGGTGCGGCGCGGCGCCTGACCGGACGGCTACGGTAGATATCATCTACATGACATGTATCTCCATGTGTGTATGTATGTACGTGCCTACTCCCCTCTGATGTCAATTTGTTTTTTATTTGCTTTTTTTTAATATATTTGTTTCGGGACCTGGCTGACTACTGATTGCTTGACAGCTCTCTGGTCACCTTTCTTTCTTTCTTTTCCGCAGGCGCCGTTCCCGTGATGTTGGTCCTGGTCCTGGTCCTCCTCCTCCTCCTCCTCAGACGGCACTTTTATGTACATAGGTACATACTTGCTCTCTACTTTAGAGTAGGTAGGTACACAGCTCTCCAGAGCTGCCTGCACCACCGGAGCTTCCCGCCCAATGCCCAGTGCCCGGTGCCCCCCCCCCCCCCCCCCGGCCGACAGCCCATCCGGCCCGGCCCTCGGCCGGGAGGGAAGGGCCACACCGCGGGAAAATAAAGGGTATGCGGAAAAGTGTGCGGAAAAGCCTATGGGGTCTGAGCGGAGGGGAAGGGGAAGGGGGGAAGGGGGAAGGGGAAGGGGGGGAGACCCGGCATGTCGGATATGTTCCCGCAGCTGGGGTTCGGGATTGGGATTGGGATTGGGGATTGGGAGAGAGGGAGGGTTGGGAACGGACACAACACAGATAGAGGGGCGGGTGCGATGGTTTGGGTGTGTGATGAGTCGTGGGGGCGGTTGTGGAGGTGAGGTTAGAGGCGAGGTTAGAGGCGAGGTTAGAGGCGAGGTTAGAGGCGAGGTTAGAGGCGAGGTTAGAGGCTCGAAGTAAGAGTGCGGAGGGGGGTAATATACTACATACATGGACCTACATGTATGCATACAAAGGGATATATGTAGAAGAGACTGTAAGTGCTAGGATGTAGGCTGTAGGTTATATTGCTATATTGTAGAGTAGGTACAGCGCGATGTCGGAGGTGATGAGACGGCAACCATTTTACACCAAAAATGCCACTTTTCAACCCGGTCCTCAACCACCAATTAAGATAGATATTATCTGGGAATTGAAAAACTATATATTCTGTATATAGACAATCGCTCTATCAGCTTAAAATTACAATTATATGTCCCTAGCATGAGCTGTGATGACTTTGTTGTGTCAAGTTGCCAAAAACGTGCCAAGACCACATATTTGTATGGGATGCAACAAAATCTCCAAGTTGCTCTACTTCTGGCTCATGTAACTTCTTCCACATCCGATTTCAGAGAGTGCCCTTTTAGATTTCTTACGTTTGATAGCCGATATTTCATCTCTTAAAACCTTATTCATTATTTATTGCAATTATACTGTGTGTGTGGTGGTTGCATTTTGACGGATTTTGGTGTGGTTTGGTGTGATTTTGGTTGCCGTCTCATCACCTCCGACATCGAGCTGTACATACCTCACCTCCCGTTCCTTTGGGACCGCATCGCACCTACAGCGTCACCTACAGCAGACATCGACTCCCGTCACCGGCGCTCGCTCATTCATGCTTCTTGGGTCATTGCTTGTCACTCACTGCTTGTCACTCACTGCTTGTCACTCACTCACGCACTCTCACTCCATCACACCAACACCCCCACAGCACACACACACACACACACTCACTCACATATAATAAGTAGAAAGGGCACAATCCATTATAGTACCCACACCCCCCCCCCCACTACCTACATAGTACATACATCTACAACTACATACTACATCCTAAACACCCCAAACCTCGACACCGCGCTCTCGCCCCTGCCGCCCAACGCCGCCTGCAGTCCCAGCGCCAGCACGCGCCGCGTGTCCTCCGGCGGGATCACGCCATCGTCCCACAGCCGCGCCGACGAGAACGTGGCCTCGCTCTCGCTGTCGATGCGCTCCTTGAGCGCCGGATCAACGCTCTTGCCGACCGTCTCCATGACGGAGGAGAGCTGCTCGGAGCCCATCACCTGTTGACGCCCTCTCTGTCAGCTTCACTGGTCCTCAGTGCGAAGACACGGAGAAAGGGGTTTGGGGGGGGGAGTAGGTGGGAACGGGAACGGGAACAGAGAGAGAGGGAGAGAGAGAGGAGGGGGGTCTTACGCCAATCTTCGCATTCGGCCACATCCACAGGAAGCGCGGCCCGTACGCCCTGCCGCACATGCCGTAGTTGCCCGCGCCGTAGCTCGCGCCCACCACGACGGTGAACTTTGGCACGTCGGCGCAGGCCACGGCGTTGACGAGCTTGGCGCCGTTCTTTGCGATGCCGCCCGCCTCGGCGTCGCGGCCCACCATGAAGCCCGAGATGTTTTGCAGAAAGACGAGCGGGATGTTGCGCTGCGTGCACAGCTGGATAAAGTGGGCGCCCTTGAGGCTGCTCTCGGAGAAGAGGATGCCGTTGTTGCCGAGGATGCCGACGGGGTAGCCGTGGATTTTGGCGAAGCCTGTGGTAGGGGCGTGGGTTAGTTGGGGTGGGGTGGTGGTGCGGGAAGGGGGCGGGGGGCGGGGGGGGAGGAGCTTACCGGTGACGAGTGTACTCCCGTAGTTTGCCTTAAACTCACTAAACTCGCTCCCATCCACGACACGGGCAATCACCTCCCTTACATCCACCTGCTTCCTCAGGCTCTCCCCGACAACACCGTTCAGCTCCTTTGGATCATACAGCGGCTCCTTCACCTCCCTCGCCTCCCCACCAACACCACTGCCCTCAGGCCAATTGAGGTTCGCAACACACCGCCTTGCAAGGACAAGCGCGTGCGCGTCGTCGACAGCAAGGTAGTCGGTCACGCCGGATACCTTACTGTGCAGCTCGCCGCCGCCGAGGTCTTCGGCGGTGACGACTTCGCCGGTCGCGGCTTTGACGAGTGGTGGGCCCGCGAGGAAGATGGTGCCGGTGTTGGCCACGATGATGGACTCGTCGGACATGGAGGGGACGTAGGCGCCGCTGTGGGGGGGGAGGGGAGGAGTTAGTTATGGGGTAGTGCTTGGTGGGCGGGGCCCGGGGATTGGGGGACAAACCCGGCGGTGCAGGGGCCCATAACGACGGAGAGTTGCGGGATGCCTTGGGCGGACACTGGAGGGGCGCTGGTGTAAGCCTTACTCTCTGCTACCACTACCACTACTGCTGCTACGATGTGCAAACAAGCTCAATGGGAAAGGTAAGCGTACTTCGTGCCTGGTTGTAGAAGATCCTGCCGAAATGCTCGCGGTCAGGGAACACATCGGCCTGGTGCGGCAGGTTTGCGCCGCCAGAGTCGACGAGGTAGATGCACGGCAGCCCTGGCTGTAATGTCAGTGATTGCCGTGGACGGGTTATCTACTCTGTGGACCGGGGAAGGATAAGCAAAGAGGGGGGGGGTGCCTAACGGTTCTCGAGAGCGATGGCCTGCGCGCGGAGGTGCTTCTTGACGGTGATGGGGTAGTATGTGCCGCCTTTGCAGCTGTAGTAAGTAGTTTTATTTAGCTTAGTACCTTGTAGCTCCTCCAAGAGATAGCTTCGAGATGGCTAGGCAGAGGGACAGAGACAGAGACAGAGAGGTGACCATACGTGCTATCGTTCGCAACAACCATACACTCCACCCCCGACACCCTGCCAATCCCCGTGATGATGGCGCCTGCGGGCACATCCTCGCCTGGATACAGCCCATGCCCCGCCAGCGGCGAGAGCTCCAGGAACGCGGACCCCGTGTCGAGCAGAGCTGTTATACGACTAATCCCCTCCCCCCTCCCAATCAGCCCACCATCCACCACCACCACCACCACCACCACCACCACCACTACTACTACCACTACTACCACTACAGCTGGGGGGGGGGGGGGACTTACTCTCTAGGCAGCATCTTCCCCCTCACCAGGTGCTTCTCGCGGGCTGCCACGGGCCCGCCGAGCGCGATGGTGCGGTGCAGCTCCCGCAGCTGCGTGTTGAGCGCGGCCATGTGGGCGGCATTGGCGGCGTAGGTGTCGCTGCTGGGGTCGATGTGCGTGGGCAGCACGGAGACGGGGGTGGTGAAGTGCGTGTGGGTGTGTGTTGTGAGTGTGCGGTGGGTGTGTGTTGTGAGTGTGCGGCGGCGGAGGGGGTGGAGGGGGAGGCGCAGGGAGAGCGGGAGGGGAGGGGCGGTGGAGGGGCATTTCTGCTGGCGGTGGTGGTGAGAATCGGATTGGGGGATGGCTTTGAGGGGGAGGGGGAGAAGAGGGAGGAGGTGATATTTAGACTTGTTTAGAGCTCTCTGTTGGAGGTTAGGAGACCCGGCGTGGGGGCTGGCAGCGGTGCGGGTTGGTTCGCCGACGATAACCGCAGCCTCCCGTGACACGGCGACGAGCTCGATTCGGAACTGCGTGTATAAAACTCCTTTTCACAACTCTGGATCTCTGCCTGCATCTCTCCACCATTCTCCGCTGCTCTGCTCCTGCTTCGTGTGTGTGTCGTGCGATATCTGTCTGTCTGTCTGTATACAGTTCAATTGACTTGCTGTAAAGCTCTCTGCTAGCTACCCGCCTATATAGATATATACACTACATTACTCTACACTACTCTACACTACTCTACACTACTCTACACGACACAATGGCCCTCGCCCGCACCCTCCTCCCCCGCCGCGCCGGCCTGCTCCCTGCCCTCACCCTCGCCCGCCCCCTGCTGGCAGCCTACGCCCGCCCCCTCTCCACAAAACACTCAAAGAACTTTACGCCCCCCACTACCTCGGACCTCATTGAGCTGCGCGAGCGAGTCCGCGAATTCACCAGTCTGCCACCCCTCCCCTCCCCCCCACCTCTAACTCACCCCCACTAACACCCCCCAGAACGCGAAATCCCCGAGACCCTCGCCGCGCACACCGACTCCACCAACGCCTTCCCGGCCGCCATGTGGGGCAAGCTGGGGTCCGCGGGCCTCCTCGGCATCACGGCCGAGGAGGAGTACGGCGGGCTGGAGCTGGGCTACCAGGCGCACTGCATCGTGATGGAGGAGCTCTCGCGCGCGTCGGGCAGCATCGGGCTCTCGTACGCGGCGCACTCGCAGCTGTGCGTCAACCAGCTCACGCTCAACGGCAGCAGCGAGCAGAAGGCGCGGCTGCTGCCGGCGCTGCTGGCCGGCGAGAGCGTCGGCGCGCTGGCCATGAGCGAGCATGGCGCGGGGAGCGACGTGGTGGCTATGCGCAGCGTGTGTAAGCAGGTGGACGGCGGCTGGGTGCTGAATGGGACAAAGATGTGGATCACAAATGTACGCCTATGGGACTGGTTTGAGGTTTGGGGGTTTTTCTACAGTGCTAACTCTGCTTCTTCTTCTTCTTCTTCTAGGGCCCCGACGCGGACGTGGTCATCGTCTATGCAAAGTCCGACCCTGGCGCGGGCTCAAAGGGCATCACGGCGCTGATTGTCGAGAAGGGCATGGACGGCTTCAGCTGCGCGCGCAAGCTCGACAAGCTCGGCATGCGTGGGTCCAACACGGGCGAGCTCATCTTTGAGGACGTGTTTGTGCCCGCCGCCAACCAGCTCGGCCAGACCAACAAGGGCGTCAAGGTGCTGATGGAGGGGCTGGATCTCGAGCGCCTTGTGCTGTCTGCCGGGCCCGTCGGGTATGTCTTTACTCCCCCATCTTTCCCATTTCCTCCCTCCTCCCTCCCCTATCTCCCCTCCACCCAGCACCGCGCTAACACAGCCACCACAGCATCATGCAGGCCTGCCTGGACATCACCCTCCCCTACGTGCACCAGCGGAAGCAGTTCAACACGCCCATCGCCCACAACCAGCTCATCCAGGCCAAGCTGGCAGACATGCACACCAAGCTCTCCGCCGCGCGCGCCTACACGCTGGCGGCCGCGCGCGCCGTCGACGAGGGCACCGGCATCGACACCAAGGACTGCGCCGGCGCAATCATGTTTGCCAGCGACCGCGCCACCGAGTGCGCCCTCGACGCCATCCAGTGCCTCGGCGGCAACGGCTACATCAACGAGCTGCCCGCCGGCCGCCTGCTGCGCGACGCGAAGCTGTACGAGATTGGCGCGGGCACAACGCAGATCAGGCAGCTGGTCATTGGAAGGGCGTTTAACCGCGAGTATGCGGGCCAGGTCATCTAGTTTTGGGGGTGGTGGGGTGGGGGGGGGATTGTTGTTGTTTAGATGGAGCTGTCCAGTTCAATACATACATAGATAGATAATATCCATACCAGCCAGACAGACATGCATCCACAGCTATCATTTCCAGGGCTATGTGAAATCCATGAGTGACATCTCATGACCGGCCCCATCTCCACTACGTGACTCCACTCCTCCCACAATTCCCCACAATTCCCCACTCTCCACCCCGAACTAACCCCCCCCCTCCCCCTCCCCCCCGCAGACGCCCTGCCAACCCCACACCCCACACCCCACACCCCACACCCAAAAGCCTAACCTCGGCCCCAGCCCCCACCCCTGCCCCCGAGCCACGATCCCAGCCAGTCAGGGTTAGGGTCCAACAACCGCAGCTGCCTAAAGTAGAGCCGAGGGTCAATGACTGCCTGCACCTGCCAGCCCGAGCCCCCGGCTGCCAGCACAGGCAGGAACGAAGCTGCCGGTTCAGGAGCAGAGAAGACGGTGCTGGACTGAGGGCAGCGGCGGGGCTCGCCGGTGCTGGGCGCTGTGCCGCGGGTAGCCGAGCTGTGGAGGAGGAGGAGGCCAAAGCTCTGGTTGGATATCAACACTGCTGGCACCTGCGAGGGAGAAGGAGAAGGAGAAGGAGAGGTGAGAGGCTTCACTTGCGGGTTTGGATTGGAGCTGGATGGATAGATAGATAGACTGACTGACGATAGACAGACAGACGACAGACAGACAGACAGACGACAGACAGACAGACGACAGACGACACACACAGACAGATACAGACAGACAGACAGACGACAGACATACACAGACAAAGTCACAGAAAGCAATGTACCGCCGCACAACACGCTCGCTCTACCCGCTCCTCCGGCGGCCCTACTCCACCCCCGCCCCCGCCCCTGCCTCAGCAGTGGTGCCAAAACCACTAACATCAATCCTGATTGCAAACCGCGGCGAGATAGCTCTGTACGCCCCCCCCCCCCTCTCTCTGGCCCCTCTGCCCTCTCTCCCATATCCCCTCCCACCCACGCCTGCTAACCCCCCA
Organism: Morchella sp. 2018-W38C; assembly: GCA_024713705.1. Lineage (NCBI taxonomy): Eukaryota > Fungi > Ascomycota > Pezizomycetes > Pezizales > Morchellaceae > Morchella > Morchella sp. 2018-W38C. Next base: position 693,454 of record JAMJEX010000022.1, on the reverse strand, counting down.
CCGCAGCCGCGTCAACCGCACCGCAGCCCAGCACGGGATCCGCACGACAACAGTCTACACAGACCCCGACGCGCACGCACAGCACGCGCTGGTCACGCCGCACGCCTACAACATTGGCGCCGTGGCCGCGTACCTGGACGGCGAGAAGATCATTGGCGTGGCCAAGAAGGCCGGGTGCGACAGCGTGCATCCGGGGTATGGGTTTGTACGTGTCTCTCTCTCTCTCTCTCTCTGCGGTGGGGATGAGGGGGGGGGAATCGGGATCGATGGTGGGGTTGGGGGCTAATGAATGGGTGGGTGGGCTAGTTGAGCGAGAACTCGAAATTCGCAAAGCGGTGCGAGGAGGAGGGGCTGGTGTTTATTGGCCCGCCGCCGGAGGCAATCGAGAGGATGGGGAACAAGAGGTTTGCTATCCGTCTATCCTACCCTACATATAACTATCTACACCCCCCACCTCCACAATGTCCCACTAACCCCAATATCCCCCCCCACACAGCGAATCCAAAGACATCATGCTCGCCGCGGGTGTCCCCTGCATCCCGGGCTACCACGGGCCCAACCAAGACGCCGCCTTCCTCCTCTCCGAGGCCGAGAAGATCGGCTTCCCCGTACTGATCAAGGCCGTCAAGGGCGGCGGCGGCAAAGGCATGCGCATCGCATACACCCCCGCCGACTTTCCCGCCGCCCTCGTCTCCGCAAAGTCCGAGGCGCGCTCCTCCTTCAGCGACGATGTAGTCTTGATCGAGCGCTACATCACCACGCCGCGCCACATTGAGGTACAGGTCTTTGCCGACGCGCACGGCAACTGCGTCGCCCTGGGCGAGCGCGACTGCTCCGTGCAGCGCCGCCACCAAAAGATCCTCGAGGAGTCGCCGGCGCCGTTCCTGGCCCCCGCCGTGCGGCGCGACCTGTGGAACAAGGCGCGCGAGGCGGCCGTGGCCGTGGGCTACCGCGGCGCGGGCACGGTCGAGTTTATCTTTGACAACGACACGGGCGACTTCTTCTTCATGGAGATGAACACGCGGCTGCAGGTCGAGCATCCCGTCACCGAGGCCGTGACGGGCACAGACCTCGTGCACTGGCAGATCCTGGTGGCCAGCGGCCAGCCCATCCCCACGCAGGCCGAGGTCGAGGCGCAGATGTCTGGCCACGCCTTTGAGGCCCGCATCTATGCCGAAAACCCGGCAAACAACTTTACCCCAGACTCGGGCCTGCTGCAGCACCTGCGCACCCCCGACACCGACGCCGACGCCGACGTGCGCATCGACGCCGGCTTCGTCCAGGGCGACACCGTCTCGCCGCACTACGACCCCATGATTGCAAAGCTCATCGTGCGCGGCCCCACGCGCGACGCGGCGCTGGCAAAGCTGCGCGCCGCGCTCGAGCAGTACGAGATTGTGGGCCCGCGCACAAACATCGAGTTCCTCAAGCGGCTCGCCGCGCACCCGGCCTTTATCGCCGGCGAGGTCGAGACGGGCTTCATTGGCAAGCACCGCGCGGCGCTGTTTGCGCGCGAGGAGACGCCCAGCGAGGTGTTTGCGCAGGCGGCGCTTGCGCTCGTGGCGCGGGAGGGTGGGGGGCGCGGCGGCGGCGGCCCGTTTGGTGTGTTTGGTGGCGGCGGCGGCTTTGGTGGGGGGGTGCAGGCGCGGGTGGTGGAGTTTGTGGAGGAGGGGGAGGGGGAGGGGACGGGGACGGGGGAGCGGGGAGCGGGGCGGACGGTGAAGGTGGCGCTGGTGCAGACGGGGAGGGGCGTGTATGATGTTGATGTTGACGGCACTGCGTATAGCGGTGTTACCGTGGCAGCGGGGGCGGCGGCGTCGTCGCCGTCGTCAAAGATTGTGGCGTTCTACCCGCACACGCGGCTGGAGACGACGGTGGTGCGCAGCGGCGACGTGGTCGTGGCGTTCCAGCGCGGAAAGGAGTACCGGCTGGGGCTGCCGCGGCCGGCGTGGCATGCAAAGGCGCTGGGCGTGGCCGAGGTGCGCAACAGCGTTGTGGCGCCGATGCCGTGCAAGGTGCTGCGCGTGGAGGTCGAGGTCGGCAGCCGGGTGCGCAGGGACGATGTGCTGGTGGTCATTGAGAGCATGAAGATGGAGACTGTAAGTGTGCTTGCGGGGGGCGGGGAGGGGGGGAGTGTGGAGTGTGGCTAACGGTGGGGGCATAGGTGATACGCGCGCCACACGACGGCGTAGTGCAGAAGATTGTGCACAAGGCGGGCGTAAGTTGTTCTCTGTCCCCCTCTCCCGGCGGGGAGGGCTGTTGGCTGATGGGCTGGGCTGGGCTAACGGGTGCGTGTGGACAGGACGTCGTCAAGGCCGGTGTGTCGCTGGTGCTGTTTGAGGAGGAGGAGGAGGAGGCTGCGGGCAGTGAGTGAGTGAGTGAGTGAGTGGTAGTTGGCAATTCAATTCAATTGGCTCTTTTTCTTCAGTCTCCTTTTTCTTGTAGCCTGTTTCATAGGTGCCCGCGAATAAAAGACCCACATCTACATACATGCATCTCTTCATCTCTGTAGAGTAGGTACATGTACTTTTATAGCATGCACACCCACAGACGCGCGCGCGCCGAAACAACAATGCCTACAGCTCCACAGCTCCACAGCTCCACAGCTCTCCCCAAGCTGAGCTCGAGTTATTTTTGGCAGCCTCCCACATGCAGTTAGTTGGCTGGGGCCGGACCCCTGTCTGTGAAGCTTGTGTTTGTGGCGTTTAGCGAAACCGCTAAGCGAGTCAGGGTTTTGCTGCACGGTGAGATCATTGATCGACTGGGCGGGTGGTAAATAACAGGGTAGCGAGGAGAAGAGGGAAATCATGTTTTACTCTACTCTACTCTACACGCACGCTGGCATTATTTGGCATCTCCTTGTTTTGAAAATGGCTGAGAGGGTGAGCTGTTGTTTTGCCCGAGATATAAAAGGAGTGGTGGTGCTGCTGCTGCTGGCCTTGAGGGCGCTGAACCGAACCACCAGTAAACAACTCCAAACAATCCATCGTCACCACCACCACCACCACCACCACCACCACTGTGCAATCCCCAACACCACCACCACCCACAACCACAACCACAATGCTCAAAACCACGCGCCTCACCCCCTCCCCCGCCACCACCCACCCCTTCGGCCTCCCCGGCCTCCTCGCACACACCGCCCTGCGCGCCCTGCAGCTCATCGTCGCCCTCGTCATCACCGGCATCTACGGGCGCGACCTGCACCGCGCCAGCCAAGCGCACGAGTCCCCCGACTCGCGCTGGATCTACGCGATGGTGGTGGCGGCGCTGGCGATCCTGGCCGCGCTGGCCTTCCTGGCGCTTGCCGTCTTTCGCAGCGGCGGCGGCGGCGGCGGCGTGCGCCGCCTCTGGCCCGTCGACGGCCTGCTCTTCTTCCTGTGGATGGTGCTGTTTGCGGTCTTTGGAAATATGTATCTGGGCGAGGACTGTGAGGGCAGTGGCGCGTGCAGGAGGATGAAGACGGGGGTGTGGTTTGAGTTGGTGGGGATGCTGCTGTGGTTGGGTAGTTTTGGGGGTGAGTGTTTTTTTTTTTTTTTTTTTCCTTTTCTTCTTTTCGTTGAGCCTGGGGAGGAGGGGAGTATGTGTGGACTGACAGTGGGGTAGGCGGCGCGTTCTTGTTCTGGAGGGAGAGGCATAGTAGATCGATTTTCACGGGGCGTGGGGCCGTTTAAGGCTGCCCGCACGCCCGCCCACCCGCCCGCCCGCGTGGCTACCATCCGATGGGTTCACTTGGGAGCATCCTTGTAATTCTCTTGGGTGCGGGGGGGGATTCATGGATGGTAAATATCGGGGGCTTTATGGAAGGGGGGGGGGGTGGAGTTATTTGGCGCATCTGTTATTGTCCTTTTTTTTTTGCTTGTTTCTTATTCTTCCTGTGGATTTTTTACTATTATTCTTTTTCTTTCTTCTCGCCGATGTGCTCAGCTTGCGTGGGATATATACATTGAGCGGCTGCGCTGGTTACGATGGGATGGGATGGGGAGATGCGTAGTAATGGATAACGTCTGGGGGGAGAGGGAATTGAATTAATGCTTTGCCGGATATCTTGCCAGCGTGTGTGTGTGTGTGTGTTATGTGTGCAGGGTGGATTCGTGATTTGGGGGGCATTGAGAAGGCTGGATGGGCGTCATCTCTCTGTACACCGCTCCCTTCTCGCCCAACCAGCATCAATTCGGCTACCGTATAGCATGTAGCCAGCCAGCCAGGCTGTCTGTTTCATGGCCACATCACCCTCGCCCGTATCAAATCATCAGAGGGCCCCGAGTGGTCGGTCCCTGGTTGCAGTTTTTGTGTACTCTATATATTCTACGGCCACGGGCTATCACTCACCTCGCATGGGTGGTTTCTGTCTTACGTACGGCCACGGGGGGGGAGTGGGGGGTTAATAACCATGGTCCATGGGCGTCTCCGGAGCAAGATGCTGGTGCCGGCCGGCCGGCCGGAAACAGAAACACGGAGCTGGGACCAACAGCCCCTTATCATACCATGGATGTCTCGTAGTCGGGGTGGGTACATAGCTCTGCGTACACACAGGCATGTACATAGCCAACCAGCTAACAGAACGGCTATATATCTGATCCCGGCCGCCGGGTCCCCCCCGTCTCCCTAGCAATGGATGTACTTGTATTGGTGGCTGGACCGGGGAGGGAGGGGGGGAGGTGGACTGTGTTTGCCCGTGCAGATCTCGGGGTCGATATTTTATGTCCCCGCCCCCCCCCCCCCCCTGAAGACTTCCCTATATATATTTATATCCGCTCATAGCTAGCAAGTCACCATCGCGTCATGTCATATCACTCGGCGCCCGGTCCGCCGACGCCGACGCCGACGCCGCCTACGGCCTTAGGCACTACCATGTTCTAGTGTCTATAGTTTACCGTTCCGCTTAGTTAATGGGGGGATGTGGAAAAATATTTCTTCGAAATGCCAGAAACATCAGTGTGTCTCTGTCTCGAGCCGCGAAATTTGATACTGTTGCTTGGAAGGAGCAGATCGCGGTGCCTTGGGGGGGTGGGGGCAAGTAATCTGGTAGTTTTTTTTTTTTAAATATGCACCTGTATAGACTAGATTATCCGAGTCCCCCCTGATAAAAACAGCAAGAGCCATGCATCGTCTACTGGAGTTACGTAGGTATCTATCTACCTCTGTTCTGTTATGGGGCCAAGAACATGCGGTTTCCCCCCCGCCCCCCCCCCCCCCCAGACTCAACGTGAGCAAGCACCACAGCCAGCCAGGGGAGTGTGGAGAGGTAATCCAGGTGTAATGTGACGGAAATCTCTCGTCAGAATTGCAAGGAGTGCAACACTTTGGCAGCCAGAATCACCAATAATCACTCGTTTGGACTGGTGGCCTCCGCACGTAGGACTAGGACTCGGGGTCTGGACACCTTTTCATGAGATGGGGGGGGGGGGGGGGGCAGACTCTCGAAAGCCAAAAAATGGACGAGCGGGCTGCGCTGCTGATCGACGGGGGGGGGGGAGTTTGTGATGAGGAATGGGTGGCTTTGTTTGGTGACTTGATTGAATGCTCCGCGCGAGGGTTGTTTTGGTGCGTGATGGCGCTAGCTACAGCTACTGCCGCCCTCGCTCTCCCCAAGAATCTCCTCCTAGGGCAAGCAGCGGGGCCCTAAGACCAAACCCACAACGACCCTTGGCATTTCGGCTATAAAAGCCCGGTGTCCGCTTCCATCTCTCTCTCTCCTTCTTCTTCTTGCTCCGTTCATCTTATAGGACTACTTATCGACCCTTCAGTTTCTCTAAGAAGAGAGATGTAATATGGAGAGTGCTGTTAAGTAGTCTTAAACTTCACCTGAGCTCTGTACAGTTTTTTTTTGCACATCTCTTGAGAGTCTGGTTTTCCCAACTACTCCTGTATTCGGGCAGTAGTTTGGACAACTAGACTCTTTGGTCTTTGGGAGATTTCCGAGGGGCCAATGAATTGACGGCTTTTAGAATCTGTTTTATCGGTTTAGGGTAATCTCATCTCTGTGCTTAGGCTATCTTTTGTCTTGTGGCGATACCGTGTATCTCTATGAGATCTGCTCAGCTGGTTGTTCCCATCAGAAAGCTTCAAGTACAAAGTTCCTCCCTCCATCCTTTCTTTCGAGCCAAACACATCCCCGAATAGACCGCTAGAACCAAAGGCTGACCTGAATTTTCACTAATATTAGTTAGTACCCGAATCCGTCCCAACCAAAGTTTAAAGATATCAAGCAGACCCTGGTCCGAACCGCTCAAGTTGGGAATTCACCGTGAACCAAGGATACTCCACCGAGGTTTTGGCCCTGAAGGAGAACAGCAGAACATTTTTTCTCTGCCCCCTTTTTTGTAATCTTCTCTACAAGCCTAAAAGATTATCTTTCCACTTTCCAGACCCCGCTGACCAGTGTGCTCCACGAAGTGATGGTACCCGATACCTCGCCTTGAGGCAGTCCGAGATATACCCTTATACTCTCCTCATCGTCTCGAAGATAGCAGTACCGCTGACTGGGATTCCTCGTGAGCTTGGTAGGTTCCACTACAGACCGCAACAATGGCGGGGGACAGCACGAGGCCGGGTCTTTCGTGCGGGCCCTCTTTGATCTATTATATATAGGGCGAGCGCTCATAACAGATCGCTTAGTTCTGGGTAGGCGGAATTTGACGATGGGCTTATTGATTAGTATCCCCTCTACCTACATGTGATCTGAGAAGCTTGGTATCTAGCTTTCTGCTATTTAATATGGGTGGGATAGATCCCCTGACATGAGACTGTGAGAATGCTGACCTAAAGGAAGTAACAAACGGGCTCACGATAAAAACTTCCGAGGCGATTCATTGAACGCTCACCTTCCTACTACTTTAAGCAGGAACAGGTGGGGCTGCGCAAAGACTAAAGAGAAAGAACTGTCTTCGTCGGCCATCTTTGGGGAGAGGTCACCGCTTATGGGAAAGGACAACGGAATAGTGGGAGTGGCAGTAGATGGCGATAACTGGAAGGTTATTCCGTATCAGTGCCAAAGTGTCAAGAGACCGTGGCGGACAACCTAACTAGCGGAGGTCACCAGGCCTGATTGGTCACAGGCCGTTAAAATGCATAAGGATATGAATGCCAAAACAACCAATACTTACATTCGAAGTCCTAGCATAAAAGGAGGCACAATACAAGAAACTTTCCCCCCCGTGTTTGACTAGATACCGCTTGAAGCGACTAGGGATAAGTTACAGGATCAAATATATCATGACATGATATGTCGTGGTATGGAAGGGCTATTCGGGCTGGGCTGGGCTGGGCCACATTAAAGTCAATTATCCCAAATCGGGCCACAAAGAAGAGAACAGCTTAATTTCCGGCACAGTTGTACGCTACAGTTACCTACGAATTTACAGAGAGCATAACTGCCATAGTCATTTGAAATGTATATTCAGAACTAAGTTGGATGAGCGAAATCCTACCGGTCTTTTGAATGTATAGCACGTTAAGTTTATTAAGGAATATAAATTATCTACACTTTGCTACCTTCTAGAACCGAGAGGAGGTAGCTGTTAGGTAGGACTATACACTAGGGTATTCGGAAAGATCGAGATGAACCTGTCTAGACGACGCAGATAACCGGCGCATGCACCTATTGAGGCCTATCTTCTTCTGCCTTGGGCCTCTCGTACGAACTTTACCGAGACCATCTGTCTCAGATAAAACCAAACATACACGTGCGATATCGTACTTTATATCAAACACCACAGCTTAAGAACCACGAGTGATGATGCATGATTCACCCAATGCATAAGTACATGCAGTTTTGATGCATCGCGCAATCATATGCGTTATGCACAGTCAGGGTGTGTGTGGCAGCTGCACAATGATGTCCACAAATCTGCTCCTGCCTCAACATCTCAGACAAAATTTAAGCCAACCCGCCGGCCCTCAAAGTGGGAAATTAAAAGCGCCGAAGGGTAGCCGGAGGCGAGATTTAAGCTTGGCGGGGGTTTCCAGAAACACTCAGCTTTCAGGCAACATGAGCCTCGCCCAATCTCCTACTGCTCTGACCGCATGTAGGTCCCTGAGAAATGCCCCCGCCCAGTTTTAGGGAAGAAAGCCACCAAATAGAAAAATAACCACAGGATGTCGGTCGGAGTGGGCCGCTTGATCTGAAAGAAAAAACCTTTGCTGTTTAATTTCTTAATATCCATCACAACTAATAAAAAAAAGGAAAGAACCGAAACCATCATTTAAAAGTTTGCACTTTGTATTTTTTTTTTCCAGTTTTTCTCCTTTCCATTCCGCGAGGCTTATTAGGGCAGGTAGCAAATTGGGTACAGCAATTGAAAGGGGTTGAAAAAATGGGGATAGATAAACTCGGAAATAGGTGAGTAAAATATTGAGCTACTAAAGGAAAATACGAAAGCGAGGGGAAAAAAAAAGAAAGATGCTTCTCCAGACTCAAAGGATCATCTCCTCGTCCTCATCAGCCACTGGTGCAGAGATATGAGTATTGACTGTAGGAATTGGAGTTTCTGCACCGGCCTCTGCAAAGTAATTGTTCATCTCCTCGTCCAGCTCCTCTACGGTCTTCCTGGTTCTACCATTTCCAGCACCAGTCCTAGGATTCTCCTTCCTCGCGCTGTTGTTCCTTCCACCGTCTCGTCCACCGCGATTCCTCTCGCCACCACCCCTTAGGGGCTCATCGGCTCTGGCACGCTCACGTCGTCTTTCTGGAGGCACATAGCGGTCGATACCAGGGGGTGTAGGGCGACGGGTGGGATCACGGCGTACATCCGGACCAGGGGACGATTTCGCCTCTCGTCTTCCAGATCCGCCACGGCGCATTGGTTCGGAGCTGGAGCGTTCGTCCAATGTTGGGGCCTTAATGCGGTCGAACAGAGACTTGGAGGTTGAGACTGGCTTGACAAAGGTGAGGCGGATTGGCTGGCCATTTGCGTTTGCCCCGTCGAATTCGGCCACAGCACGCTTGGCGTCTTCCTCACGCTCATAAGTCACGAATGCTGTGCCTTCCGAGCGTCCAGCACGATCGTACTGGAGCTCGAGCTTTGTGACAATACCCTGGCGCTCAAAAAGCTCCTATAAGATGTGAGATAATGCCTTTAAACTATTACCTGAGTTGAAAGGGCACATACCATAAGGTCATCGCGTCCAAGCTCGTAGTGGATATTTTCAACTCTCAATTTGCCTGAGCTGGGAGCACTAGATCACCATCAGTATACTGCGCTCAAAGACCTAAGGATATAGAAGAACCGACATTCTGCCGGTCTCTGAAGCAAAGCGAGCATCGGCCGATCCGCCGCGCCTGAAGACTTCTCCGCCGGAAGCATCGTCTTCGTACTTATCGTGTACCCAAGCTCTAGACAACCGTTAGCCTTACTCTCCTGCTAATGTAAGCTCTGGATCAGGGAGTTCAAACAGGGAATCGCTGTATCCTCTTGGGTTTCCGGTCTGTCAATTCCAAACAGAAAAAAAGAAGAAAGACGATTACGTTAGCCAGGTTGGAACTTTTTTCTTTTTTTTTCTGCGACAATTGCGTAAAAGAATAAAAGGTGATGTTTGTGATTTTTTTTTCCGCTGTTAATCCTCTCCTGGCCCATATTGCGATTCTTGGGAAGCAAAGAATCAGGAAGGAAGAGGAGTACTAAGACTTATAAACAGGAGGGTGAGGAGGAGGAGGATATGAGGAGGATGAGATCAAAGGAGGAGGTGGTGGTAACACGCCTGTGGCTGTAATGAAACCGAAAAAAACATCTCGCGTTAGCTTTTTCTCACCCTCCCTGCGCGACAACGACGATAATGGGGGAAAAGAGAGTTAGGGAAAGGCAAACCTTTCTGACGCCGCCCCTTCGATCTGTCCTACGGCGGTTTCGGTTCCCATTCCCGGTCCCGGTCCCGCCATTGTTTCCGCCATTATTGTTTCCGCGCTTCTGGGGCGTTAGCGGATTGGGTTTTTGAGGCAGCCAGCACACACAGAAGAACCTACCGAGCGCTCTCTCACGACGTCGTCAAGAGCTCTATCCATTGTCGCCGGGATGAGGATTAGGGTGGTAGTGGTTACGAGGCGAATAAAAAAAGGCTACTGTAAAAGGGGGGGTGAGGATGAGGAGCAGGAGGAGGGAGAGAAGATATCGAAACTGTGGATGAGGTGGGTGAGATGGAGAGAAAAAGAAGGGAGTTGAGCAGAGAAAGCAGGCTGGCTGGCAAGACAAGACAAGACAAGAGAGTGAGGTGGGAGGATCAACCAGCGTTGCACCTTTACCAAGCCCCCTCCCTCCCTCCAAAAGTCGATCCTGAAACCAACGTAGCGCCAAGCACGGCTGATGCCTGGGTGTGTATGTTTGCGGTTAGGGGGAACAAAAGGTAGGAGCCGCAGCCGCAGCCGCAGCCTGGCTTCATGAGCAATCACTCGTATGTACTCGGTAGATTCGCTATTTTCCATGTTTTTCTTTTCTTTTCCTATCCCCACAATCACAATGACTGCATAGCACGTAACCATAACCATAACCCACCCAGGACGACAAAAACCTGCTATTCTAAACGACAAACCATTTCCGATTGTCGCATGCGCAGCGCAGCATATCCTACGCAGCAATATCATTAGCACGCCCAACGATCAGTCAGCCACAACCCTTATCCGTGAGGCCTCATACGTTGGATGCAGTATACATAGATCCTTTCTTATTATTTTATGCTCAGCACCAGCACGCCGGGCACCTGCAGTTAGTTTGAAGCCCCGTCCCACCCCCGCAGATCGATTGCATTTCTACGAGGGCGCTCAAGTGCGGGTACATGTATTGTATATATTTCTGCATCCGCACGCGGCTTCCCCCAGTACTCGGTACAAGCATGTACATACATGTACCTAGCACCTCTCCGCGCCTCATAGCCAATGGCCGGCCGCACCATACCACTCACACAGGCTATTACTTATAGCAGGCAGGCACCAGTCTCTAGCTACACATCCCCCCCCCCCCCCCAAAGCCTAGATGATCCCAGAGCCCAGCCAGAGACTGCAATAGTGCCTACAGCCAATATTGAGCTACCTGGCGAGGGAGGTCTCGCGCCAACCCTAGGCCTACCGCCGCCGGACCAAAAAATCGGCCTCAAGACAGGGCAGTGTGTACTACATGTAGTAGTTACGTTACTCTGTCTACTACATGAGCTGTGGCCCAACCTCTAGATACGATCATTGACCCTACTTATCCTTCCCCACCCCCCCACCCCCCTTGCCCTGTGGGTATCAGTACATAGAATACATATAGTATCAGGTATCACGTCACATCACTCGCCCACCCCCAGCCCAGGCCCCATAAAAGCCAAAACCAGAGCCAAAGTAAATTAAACATCCATTCTTCCATTGTATTCCCCCATCAATCAGTGCCCATCCCATGTCACTCTTCACAGCGCAGTCCTGGGCATCTCTGAGCTCGGCCCATATGTTGTGGTAGAGGGACTGGACTGCCCGACTAACATACCTATATATATAGCTAACCCAACCTAATCCAACCCAACACAGCCTATGCAGCAATACAACAATACAAATGAGTTAAACAAAAAAAAAATACAACAATACAAAATAAGCTAAAATAAAAAACAACACCTACAATGTACCCCTCGAAAGTAGGCGGTGGGGTATTGCAGACGCACACAGAAAAAGAAAAAGGGATCAGGAACGGCAAAATAATAAATAATAAATGATAATAATGATAGGAGAAGAGAAAAAAAAACACCCCGTGTGATGCCCCGGACCACCAACTTGACTACCACCCTAAAAAAAGACAAAACGAAGAAAGAAAGAAAAATCTCGACCAACAAATATGCCCAGCTAGTTGGTTTTTGCGGGTTAATTAGACAATCTCCGTATAATTAGCCGGGAACTGTCCTTTCCGGCCATTCAGCTCTCCCTCCCACCAATCTACAATCTATTAGCCACAACCCAAATCACAACAGAAAAGCACAGATAACCAAAAGGAAAAACCCACCATCAACACTCTCCGTCTTCCTCACTACCAAGATTCTCTCACCCTCCCTAAAGCTCAAATCCCCTGTATCCTGTCCATCAAAATCATACAAGGCCCTCGCCCACGTCTGTCCGAGCCCAATCTTCTTCTTTGGCGGCGGCGGTGGCGGTGGCTTCTTCTTGCTTGCAATACTACTCAAATCGCTCGCGGCACTCCTATAGCTCGATACGCTCGCCATACTCACTCCCGTAGAGTGCCTCGACACCGACGGCCTCGGCGCACCGCCATTCCCAACCACTTTCTCCGCCCTTGCTAGACTGTTCTGGCCCGCCCGTATCGCGGCCAGACGCTCTTGGACGCTTCCGCCGGCCTGGGAGTCGCCGGTGGAGTCGCTCTTGCGCCGCGGCATCTCTGCGGGGAGCTTGGGCGAGAGGTAATTGTTTGGCGGGTCGGCTGCGTGCCGTTGCGCCACTGCCGCGAGAGGTGTGTTGCCGCCATAGGATCGGCTCCTAACGACGCCTTTAAAGCCATCGCCTGAGCTGCCCTTCGGGTTTGCTGTCACGGGCCGTGGGCCCGGTAATGGCGGCGGTGGGGACTCGTCGCGCGAATGCATGGAGAGGTTGGAGTTAGAGGTGCGGGAGCGGATGCTGGGTCTGCTACTCACCGGCGGGGGTGGAGGTGGTGCTTCCTTCCTGGTGAATTTTGATTGGAAGCGGTTCACGGTTGGTGATTTTTCCTGGTAACTTGGGGCGCCGCCGGGGGGATTTGACGGGGGCGGAGGCGGGGGGGGCTTGCCTGAGCGACCGAGACGAGGGATGATGCTCTTTTCTTGGACGATGATGTTCATGGGCATGGTGATGGCTTTGCCGCGGGCAATGAAGGTAATCTCGGATTCGAGGTGCTGCTGGATGGGTAGGAATTGGGATTCCCATTCTGAGATTACGACGGCGCCTTCGGGATCAGTGTAGCCGTAGTCGTTGGCGTACTCGTAGATTGTGCTGTAGGTGTTTTGGAGTAGGGTGTACTGGGTTATCACGATGAACTCGACGATGCATGGGACAAATTCAAGAATCTTGGCAAGCAGTGGGGGCACGAAGGATCTGATGTGCTCGTCTGCAATTTCATAGGCCTGTGATTATATGTTAGTCTGTAGCTAGATAACTGGGTGTGATAGTTTTGCGTACGTTCTTGGACCGCTCGGCATCCATCTCTGCCTTTGAGAGGACCGAATACTCCCTATAAAGGTATATATTAGCAATGTGTTCCAGTCCCACCAAGCGCGCGACAGTGGTTCTCTCACCTGTCCGACTTGTTCTTCTTTGCGCGCGTGTTTTCAACTTGCTTATTAAAACGCTCATAGTCCAGCTTTTTGTTTTCTCTCTTTTCAATTGCCTTCTTGGCCGGTTTCAGCGCTGCCTATTCACAAACACACCTGTTAGCTAGCAATTCCCGACCCCGCGTAACACTAGCAACATACCCTGGCCTCTCCTAATCTCTCGACAAGCAACCGATCCACCTTCTCAACCTCGTCCAGCATGTCCGCCTTGAGATCATTTTGTGCGGCGTGCAGCGTCGCAACACGTCTCAGCGTATCACCCGGCGTTTCAAGAACCTCGATCTTTGAGTCCCCGGGCATGGGGATCGTCTTGTAGACATCGTGGAAGGAATCTGTGAGGTTAACTTGGTTGACGAGAATTGACGACCAGGCATCACGCCAGGCTTTTGTGTGTTCTAGGAGCTGCGGGGTGGTGTTAGCTGTGCTGTGGTGCGGGGCTCGCGGAATGGGTTGGGGGGGGGGGGCACTTTTGTTAGGAGAGTCTCAGCATCGTGGACTTCCTTGATTATCATTGCTACGCTGGCCTGGGGAGATTCGTCAGTTACTGCTAATTCACATCTTGTGGGACCAGCTCTGTGGAGGTAATGGTAGTGGTAGTAGTGGTGTAGAGATGGACCATACATCGTCGGCGGACCTCTTGCCCATACGCCCAATCTGGCGGTGAATTGTTGTCGTCATTATGGCTGTTTCTTTTGCTGTTGATTCCTCCGTGGATTGTTCATATGCGTCTGTAGATGTGCCTGTTTCTTGTGTTTATATATGTTTTGTGCTTGCAGAGGTAGTGATTGTGGTGGTAGTAGTAGCTACTGTCTACATATACATAGCGAGTGAGGAGCGTGGTGGTTGGTGGTGGAGGTGGGTGTGTGTGGGGGGGGAGGGAGCCGGGGGGGTGGGAATGATGGATAGAAGAAGTCTAAAAAAATCACCCTGGCCAAGTCCTCTTCTGCATGCAAGAAAAGGAAAAAAATGGTCTCAGCCTCGTCGTCGTGCATCCGAAAACGTCTGGGCCAATGCGCCATTTCGTCTTGGGAGTGGCATGGTGGTAAGGGCACCGGTAGAGAGCTGCCGTGGGAAATTTTGGGGGTGTCTCTTACCGGGGGTTTTATTTGGGGTTTCATTACATTTCCTGGGACACACTACAAGTTGTCATGCTCTGCTCCTTGCTGCGAGCCCAAGGGGATAGGGGAAGTGTTTAATTGGGGCCCGGAGGTCTATGGGCAGAGAAGAGAGCAGAAGAGGATACAATACATACATGTGCTGGGAACATGATGGTACATTGCAGCAGAGTACATACATGTCCAAGGAGATGCTCAACTGAGCCTCAGACTCTGCTCAGAGTACCTACATGAACTTCTCGATCTCCATTCCATCTCTCTTTAATCTCTCGCAGTATCGTGGCAGCAAGAGCTCTCTCCATAACTAGCATTCATGCATGCATGCATGACTCAGCGGCAAGCTCTTGGTCTTGGCGCGGGCACATCTCTCTCTCTGCGTCATTCCTGTCAAGGCGACTCATCTCTTCATCGATACAGAGCAAGACCCCCCCACCACAGGCCATAAGAACGCCGTCTCTGGAGATCAAGCTTCGCAGACACTTCACCACGGCTGCGGCTGTATCAAGGGCATCTTCATATACTAGCAAATCCATACGCAAACCCACAATGGTCAAAGAAGAAGAAGAGGACCTCCTCAAGCGTCCAGTGTACGGTTTGTACTCACCACCCCCCCCCCCCCCCCACGAAAAGAATATACACACCTAACAACCCACAGTCTACGACATTCCGCCAGAACTCCTCGAAACTCTCACGCTACGGACCGACCAGCCCGCCACCCCAGAGGAAGCCCAGCCCACCACAACCACAACCACAACCACCCCAGCGCCGCAAGATGCCGACACCTCCTCAACTTCCTGTGCCCTCTGCAGGATCACCAACAAGACCGTCGCCGAGCAGCGCGCCCACGCCCGCTCCGACATCCACAACTTCAACCTAAAGCGCAAAGTCCGCGGTCAACCCGCCGTCACCGAAGCCGAGTTCGAAGACCTCCTCGAGGGCCTCAACGAGAGCATCTCCGGCTCCGACAGCAGCTCCTCCGAAGACGAGAGCGGCCCAACCGACCAGCTCTCCGCGCTCCTCAAGCGCAACGCCGTCCTCGCCAACCCGGACGACGAGCCCACCACCACCACCACTGCCACCGGTTGGAAACAGGGTGCCGGGAAAGCGCCCATAGTATGGTTCAACTCGCCACTCCTCCCCGCCGAGACATCGCTCGGCGTGTACCGCGTGCTCTTCACCAAGCCCGAACAGTCGGATGCATCTTGGCTCGATGCACTGCGCACAAAGCAGCTCGCCGCACAGCCCAAGGGTAAAGAACCGCACATCTTCATGTGCATGATCGGCGGCGGCCACTTTGCCGCCATGGTCGTCTCCCTCGCGCCCAAACTCGCCAAGACGGGCGGCGAGCGGTCCGCGGCCATCCTTGCGCACAAGACCTTCCACCGCTACACCACACGGCGCAAGCAAGGAGGCGCGCAGTCTGCGAACGACGCTGCAAAGGGTGCTGCGCACTCGGCCGGTAGCTCGCTGCGAAGATACAACGAGGTTGCGCTGACGGCAGAGATCCGCGAGCTGCTGGCGGGGTGGAAGGAGTGGCTGGATTCGGCGGACTTGCTGTTTGTGCGCGCGGTGGGAAACTCGAATAGGCGGACGCTGTTTGGGGAAGGCGCGCCGCTGAAGAGTAGTGACCCGCGGATCCGCGGCTTTCCGTTTAGTACCCGCCGTGCGACGCAATCGGAGCTGATGCGCTGCTTCGTCGAACTCACACGCATGAAGACCTCCACCCTAACCACCGCCTCCCTCTCCGCCCTCACCTCTTCCACCACCACCACCGCCCCCCCAACCACGAAACCAAAACCCACCCCACGCCTCACCCCGGCCGAAGAAACCGCCCACCTCCACAGCAGCCAACTCACCGCTCTCATCCGGCGCTCCAAAGCGCCCGCACTCCTCACCTACCTCACCACACACTCCCTCTCACCAAACTACACCTTCACCCCGCCCAACCACCACTCCCCCACGCTCCTGCACTTCGCCGCGTCCTCCTCCTCCCCCGCCATCGTCACAGCGCTCCTCACAAAGGCGCGCGCCGACCCCACGCTCACCACCCCCGCGCAGCCGCGCCCCGCCTTCGAGCTCGCCGGCGACCGCGCCACGCGCGACGCATTCCGCGTTGCGCGGCACGACCTCGGCGAAGCCGCCTGGGACTGGGAGACTGCGGGGGTGCCTGCTGCCCTCTCAAAAGCCGAAGCGGGGGAGCGGGAGCGGCGCGAGCGGGAGGGCGGGGAGGCGGAGGAGCGGGGGAGGCGTGAGCGGGAGGTGGCAAGGCTGGCGGAGGAGGCGGAGCGGCGGGCGGCAGAGAGCCGGCGGCTGCCGGGGAGGGGGGGCAGGAATCTGGGGGCGGGGGTGCAGCAGGTGCAGATGGGGATGGGGCGGAAGGAGGAGGGGGGGGGGGGGGGGGGGGGGGGGGGGGGGGGGGGGGGGGGGGGGGGGGGGGGGGGGGGGGGGGGGGGGGGGGGGGGGGGGGGGGGGGGGGGGGGGGGGGGGGGGGGGGGGGGGGGGGGGGGGGGGGGGGGCTGGGGGGGGGGGGGGGGGGGGGAGGGGTTTGGGGGGCCGGGGAGGGGGGGGGGGGGGGGGGGGGGGGGGGGGGAGGAGGAGAGGATTAGGAGGCTGGCGGGGTAGGGGGGTAGGAGTGGGGGGAGTGGGACTGCCCTCTTTTTCTTTTTTTTTCCCTTGTTTTCTTTTTTATTTTATAGGTTGAATGGAGCGAGTGATATTCTGTGATTGAGCAACTTATTGACATGACGGCTGTGAGCTACACACTTCTTGCCGCCAGGCCCCACACAGGACATTCCAAGTGATACATGGCAACATGGCAAAAAGCTACCTCGTGCAGCCGGGCGAGCACCAAGACTGGGCTACTGGGCCTAGCCCACCGAGTCCTAACACTCACCCGGGCGTACTAGCGCCGGGTATCTGAAGCCTCGCAGACAAATCAACAACAGCAACATACTACATGTATGTACATGTATGTATATGTAGTCATGTCACGGCTAAAGCAACACCCTCCCTTCCCTCGCCTACTACTGTGGCAGAGCGAGTGATTACCCATGATCCTAGCGAATGGAGTGCTTTTTCCTGGCTGTGTAGAACTCACTCGTAGCCCTCCACTATACTATACCTTACACCTACCAGTATAGTGGTTATTAGGCATGGTTATGAGTACATATACGCATACATGTATGTACATACATGTAATCGATCAAAGGGTGATATCGCCCCTTGGCAATGTGTCTTTTTTTTTTTTTTGTTTAATTCATTAATTACATACATACAACCCTTCAGTCATGGTAATATCGCGCCCCCCCCCCCCCGCCCCGGAACCTCCCATTTTTCCGCCGCCTCGCACTACAACGCAGTAAAAAGAAGCAAAAAAAAACAAAAATAGAAAAACACAACAAAAAATAAGCGCAAAACCTTTCACTCCTGTTCCTCTTCCCCCGCCCCCCCGCCCCCCCTTTTCCAACCCTCCGTGCCCTCTTTTTTTTTTTTTTTTTTTTTTTGCTTCCTCTTCTTGCTCCTCATCTCTTCCCCCTCGCTCTTGTCCCCCATTTTTTGTGAATTAACTGTTCCCATATATCTCTAGCACTGCTGGTCCCTGGCCGGCCATGGGTCTGCCGGCCGAGCCGTACGTACCTCCGTGCCTCTCTACAAGTGGCGCCCAGGAGTATTTACACAACCTCCCACAACATGACTCTACCCTCCCCCACCCCACCCCCGACTAAGATGCATTGCAGCCAGCGGGATCTGGGATGCGTGTGTGCGTCACAGACTCTCACTCGACACGCGAGGGATACGCGCAGCGGGCTGTATGTAGAGCATGCCCCAAGACCACACGCATGGTACCGGCATTCACCGGCCTGAGCAGACCTACCATAATAATATAACTCCGTGACCTAGCCTTCCAAAGTCCAACCTGCCAAAAAAAATGGTGGGGGAGGGGGGAAGATTCCGCTAGTCCGCCTAGCACCCCCCCCCCCCCACGACAGAACAAACTCTTAAGGTGAGGCTAGTCGGCGAGGCTAGATATCCTTTTCTACATGTTCCTTCGGACCTCGCTGATCAGGCATACAATAACGCCAGAACAACATGAAAGAAAGCTTTCTGGTGCCTAAAATAACGAGTAAGCCATCGCGCCGTCCCATTGGTAAAGCCCAGAACTTGGGGTTTGGGGGTGGGGGGTGGGGGGTGGAGCTGTGATCATAGGTCATCGCTCGGTGATAAGCTACCTCACTTCCGGTGTTTTTTTTTTTCTAGCCATCGCTTGGGGTTTCAAAGGTTACAAGACTCGAATTTCAAATGATGTCTCTATTGATCCTGATTGAAGATACCAAACCAAAGAAAATGTTTACAAGAAAAATACCCGCCCCACCTACCAACTCACCCCGACTTTGGACGCCCCAAAACGTTAACCATGTATAGCAGCTAGTAAAAAAGGAGAACAGATTGTAAAGCACAGATATAGCACCTTAACTAATGTAATTGATTGTACCTCAACAAGAAAAAAACGGAGGGGACACTACCAGCTGCAGCTAGCGATAAGCGGTATATGAGGCATGCCCTCCCCTTCCCCCGCCGCCCACTCTAGGCTCGTGATTTGGGTTATTCCTGTTCCACGCATTGTTATAATTACCCCTATGTACTGGCTCAATACCTCTGGGCGAATTAGCCCCTCTTAGAGACGGCCATTCTTCAGGAGCTCTGCGCTCTTGTGTTGGGTATTCTCTGCTGGTTTCCCAGTGGCCGTATGCTCCCCTCGGCATTCCACCTTCCCTGTCTACGAAATGCGAGTTCCTATCGTCCTCTGCCCATGTTTCTCTGGCCTGACGGCGACCAGAGTCATAAGCAGCGCCGCGGATTGCCATAACAGGGCCTCCACGGCTGGGATAGCCGTTGCCTCTGTTGTAATCAATCTCATCATAATTGCCTTGATTATTGATGATATCGTCCTGATAGCCTCCCTGGCCACGGGGAAAGTTGTTTGGAGTGTAGTTTGGAGGATGGTTGTTTCGGGGACGGACGGCTAGGCGGTTATCAAGGGAAGGATTTTCCCGCTGGTATACATCCTGTAGATAGTCATCCTGGTAGCTGTCCTGTTGGTAACTTTCCTGTTGGTAATTTTCTCGAGGGCGGTTTTGAGGTGGAGGGCGGTTTTGAGGTGGAGGGCGATCCTGAGAGGGTTGCGGGCGGCGTTGAGGGGGTGGTAGGCTCGGCGGGGGTAGAGGGCGGCCCTGTGGGTGTGGAGGACGGCTCTGCGGGGGCGGGAGGCGATTCTGGAGAGAATGGCTATCCTGAGGATAATCGTAGTTTCCCCGGTGGTAGTCCTCCCCTAGCCGGTCTTCTTGATGGATTCTCTGGGGGTATTCATTCTGGGCCCGAGGGATATTATTATTACCCTTGAGGTGCGCAAAAGGCACAGGTCTGTTGGGAATTCCTGGGAAATCGTTCTCGTTTTCTACTGTTTGTGCTCGATTTGTTGGTAGCGCAGCATCCCAGACATCATCGATTTCGACAAGTCTATGTGGAGTGGCTTGCGGCCTATCGTTACTCGCAGCATGTATAAGAGGCCTTTCTGTTGTGCGGTTTTCGATAGCGACAACGGGAAGAGTAGGGGGTTGTTGGTTAGGAGCAGTGACTGGACTACCGGAACTGCCCGGCGGCGGCGGCCGTGGCTTCCCTGAGACTTTGCCACATTTTGGACAACTGCAATCTTTCCCACAAATATTACCGCATTGATGGTTACATGAAAGAGTTCTTCCACATAGGGACTGACACCGTATTTTATCGTGCGAAAATCTAATCTTTGGTTAGTAAAGCGATGTATATGTTGAAGTCCTGTACTCACGAGTGGCATTTCATGCCGCAGTTGTGACCACACGGCAATTGTTTCAGGCACGGTTTACGACAACCTCCGTTTATGCCGTCCCACTCACCCACATCTAAATTCCCGTAAATTGTTAGATTAATTATGAGCGATTGCGTTAAGAATATGCCATACTTGTTATCTTTGTCGTGACTTTGTGAGTGTGACACATCAAGGGAAGGGAAGCTCCAATTCTTGATGGTGTTGCATTGAGAATAGTTCCCACATCATACCATAATTTACTAACTTGGGTGATTAGTTGAACATTTCCAAAGATGTAAAGGCCTTTCTTGGCACGTGATAGGGCGACGCAAACACGATTTTCGACCTAAACAGTGTCAGTCATTCGTGTGACTGGCTAAAGAAGGGGATCAATAATACATCTAAAAATCCAATTTGGCCATATTCATTACTCCTCACCAGGCTCAGAATAATGACTTCATTCTGTTCTCCCTGGTAACTATCCACGGTTTTGACCTTGATATCCGTCCCGGTAAGATTTTCATTTGCCCTCAACTCTTGTGTTATCTTAGTTCTCTGCCCAGCGTAGAACGTGAGGATAGTTATATGATCGGTGCTTAATTCGTTCAGCGCAAGGTATTCTGTGAATTTGACTATCATTTCTGCCTCCTTAGCGTTCACGCGCGAATGGACCTCATCAACACTTTCTTCAAAGCTATGTGTATACCAATAGACCTAGATACAAAATAAGTACAGGAACCTCCTTTAGAAGATAGATTCTTACATTCACATCACCCATTCCCTGGACTGATGGTCGATCTCGAACACTGTTATCATCCACGAGTGTATCCGCATCTATATACCGGTTAGTTAGGAAATCCGAAAACCAGGATGATATGGAGTATTGACATACAAATTGGTTTCAGAAGTTCGCGAATCGTCGGCCTCATGCCTTTCCGAATTCATTAGCATTCCTCTTTATTAACTCTGACTGTAGGAAGACTTACGTCTCTGGGTTCTTAATGTCTCGTATGGTAGTTCGTTTGTCACCAAACGTTCAAACATTGAGATATCTAAATAGTAGGGATGACCGGAGAGGTTCATATCAGAACAATGGCCCCTAAGCTGTTTGTGATCTCCTACTAGGATCAAGTGCTCGACGCTCGGCATGCATGCGACCACCACAGGTCCTTCCAAAGCCTCTGCTGCTTCTTCAATCAACACTATTTTCGGGCCCACAGCTGCGATGATACTTCTATTTTTAGCCAATCCAGTTGTTGTCATTCCGATGATTTTATTCTTAGAAACTATGTGAGCGTCTGTTTCCATCCTTGATATCTTCAACAACTGACAATAGTGTTGGTAATCCTTGTTGAGATTTACAACCTTATTCCAAATTTTAGTTACGAACTGCGTCCTGAGGTGATTATATAAGGCTGCTCTCATATAGCCTTCAATATCCCAAACGTTTTGTACGCGTTTGGCTAGCTGAATATCAGCCATTGCTACACCGGGTGGGTTAACGACAGTGTATTGACGATACATCGTAAACCAATCCCCCTTGAGCCGGCCATCGTCAGGTGTCCCGAATTCTACCTCAACTTCCTTTCTCTTGTCCTCTTCGATATCGGCCTCTTCAAACTCACCGCCGATAGTCTCCTGAACCTTAATTTCATTAAAATACTCGCCAAGCCATTGGCCAATGATACCCCCCTTTGCATTGGTTTCTTCAGGTACTATCCAACCTGCCGAACGCTCGTTGAAGCTTTTGGCTTGAGCTGGAGTGATGAGGCGACTGGCGGATAAGTCATCCACAGTTAGGACTTCTTGTTTGAGGCATTCGAAAAGCTCCATCATCTTATCCCGAATTTTCTTTATATTTGCCAGTGCATAGCCATGTTGGGAGCCCTGTATCTTGATATTTGATTTCATTCTCAGTTCATATATCATATGATCCTTGATTTTGTCTTTGTCCTGTGTGCGACCTCCCATACGCACGACGTCATCTTCAAATTCAAGGATGTGATTTAGAAGTTGATCTATATTAGAAATAAATTAGAAGCTGAGATGAGCCGTAGTAAGGGGGGGGGGGGGGTCTAAGGATTACCTAGAGCGTGATTTGTTTGGCAGGCTACAATGATAGGTGGGTCCCCTGCGTCCATATTGTGCAGCAAAAGCCTTAACGCCTGGACACTAACGTGTGTTTTCCCTGTACCTGGGGGTCCTTGGACAATCGAAACACGCCTGGTTAAAATAGAATGTAAAGCCTGCATCTGTGTGTTGTCCATGCCGTTCGAGGGAAGTTGATGCCACGCCTTGATGATATCAACATCTTCGAAGGGTTCCTTATCCGGTATATCTGGAAATATGGGGGAGACATTGAGAAGTGGTTTTTGTATGACATAACGCGGCGGTGGAACGTTTTTGTTAAGGAAGCATATATGTTCGTGTAAGGGAAAACTGCCAAGAACGGACATCAGTAATAGTAATAGTAATAATAGCTTTAGCGCAAAGACACTAGTGAACTTACTTTTTCTCTGTCATCCTCTGCAACGCCCTGAGAGTCCACTTATATGCTTCATAATATCCATTGCGTGATTCCACCATGAGGAAGACCTTTTCTGTATCAATCTCAAGTTCGGTTTCATTGAAAAGAAGATCAACTTCAGGGGGGTTCATTTCAACCCCGAGCAAAGGTCTGGCCACAACAGTAGCCATTTTGATTGTTTGGAAGCTATCGTGTGAGAGGCATACGAGTGTGCCAGGAAGCAGTCGCTTTGAGTTCTTCCAAGGAATCTTTTTTTTTGAGCGATTGGTAGAAAATGATACCTTAGTTGCAATTCCCGAATTTGAGAACGTTAGGCCAAGTACACGAACCTAGAAATAATATACAAAGGCCTTAGTATTTAGTGTAAAACGGAGTTACACCGTAAAATAGGGGAACTCACATTCTCGTAGATGGAGACATCATGTGTATCATCGGTACTCGGATCCTGTTTCATAAGTAGAACGGCATCTCTAAGGCATGCAAACGCATCCTCCCTCAGAAGTTCATAGTGTGTTTCGAGGTAATCATCGACACTCTCAAAAGCTCTGTCAATGCAGTTTGTTGGAAGGTCTACGACTTCTCTGAGCAATTCCTCGGTTGTCGGTACGTCCGGGCGTTTACGCCATGCTCCTTCAAGGTGATCTGTACTTTCCTTCTCGAGACTATAGGTAGAAATTTTTAGAGTTAGGCCAGAGTCTCAAGTGATGTATCGAGACAGTTATTACCGGGCCACTTTTTCATTCCTCCGTACTCCTGGATTCACTATAACTATATCCCCCCCCCCCCCTCTTCCTCCTCTATGTATTCTCTCAGAGATATCCGTGTGTAACTCTCCTTGGGTATTTAAAGCTTCTCTATCTCTTATGATTTTGTCCCTACTCGGCGCGACCATCCCGGCAATCTGAAGCGGTGGGAGATCATGTTTTTCCTGTCTCCTTCTTCCCCTCTTAAGAACCTTGGGTATACCCGTAGAGGTAGAGGGAGTTTCTGGTCCCCAATTGTCTCCATCGTAAGCTTTTTGTGATGGTTCTTCACTGTTCTCAGAGTCCCGGATATCCTGTTGCGTACTACTTTCACCAAGCGTGTCTCTTATATCATCCCCAACCTCCTCGGGAGCCCCAACAGAAGCTTGATCGGTGGTTTCTGTTGGGCCATCTTCCTTTGGAACTGCAGATTTGCCCTTTGTAAGCTTGGATTCGCGGTTTTTTTTCCGTTGGTCTTTCCGGCTACCCCCACTTGCGCCATTCCTGCTGCTGCTGCTGCTAGACATGTTGAGTGAGTGAAGAGTAGAAAGAAGAGTATAGTCGGGTAGGATGCAGTAGATATATCAAAGCTTCAATTAGGGATGTGATAGAATTGCTTGTTGTATCATTAAGGCTTTCCAGGCATCCAAGATGTATGGCACATCAGTCATTAACTTCAAGAGTAGGTGGGGTGTCTTGGCATTTTTTCAGGCCTCCACTGTAAGTAAAAACTAAGGCATGTAGGCCTGATTGCATACATGTATCCACAAGGTTCATTAAATGCACATACTCGTGGTTTTTTTACGTTTCCGAACTAGACTAGATCTACATATGGGCGTAAATCGTGCTTGGCAACTAGATTTTGGTGGTATGCAGACCCTACTGTGGCAAGAAATAGATACGGTCTCGGGAATGAGTGTAGAATTGCTACCGTGGGGCCACGATATTGAGTCAAGAATACTAGTATAAACCAGAATACCATATCGATACCGTATCAATACCGTATTCTTGCAGCACCACTAGCGTATTGGCTTGGGTGCGGTACTCATTTCCGGCACTGTAGCTATTGCTTCTCTCTCTCTTTATTATTGTCTCGTGTCGCAAGTTATCTTTTTGCAGGCTAAAAATCCAAATCAATGACCTGAAAAAATACAGACTCTAGTACCTATCACTTTTTGAATGTCGTGCTTGGAATACCAATCCTTAGAATGATCCTTTCAGAGTATTCCTCATACCATGTAGGCCAAGGCCCCTTAATGGGTATTTCAATTTAGTGTTAACGACTCTACATATTGCTATAGGTCAAACATTGCGTCGCTTTCCGGTACCCTGGACTAATGAGCAGCTTCCTGTAACTACAGCTTCTTTCATAACTGTGATTTCTATCCCTTGGACGGATGAAATTGTCAAATTCGCAGCCTGGACCGTGCACGTACTGATATGGTTGAGAATAACCATAGAGCCAATCAAAAATAAGTGTTAGATACCTGCTTGGATTAGTATTAGCTCAAAAAGGCAGGCTGCGAATTTGACAGTTTCATCCGTCCAAGGGATACTCTAGGTAAAAGAGAAGAATATACATGGCATACTTAGAGACGTTGATAGCTAGACGCACTCACGGGGGTGCGGCGACTACGGGGGTATGGGGATCTATGGTTTGTTTCTTTCCACAGGACAGCTAAATTGACAAAAACAAGTGAATTCGAAATAGCACATGGAATTTGAGTAGTTCACCCGCTTGAGTGCGTCTACATGTATATTCGACTCGTTCTAAGGATACAGGCTACATGTACATGTAGCTATCGTAGTCTTCTTACAAGGGTACTTACATGTAGTCTCTATACCAATCTGGAGTAGAAGGTAAGCGTATCAATTGTCACTGTTTTCATGCCGGGGAGACGGGCGTGGTGATAAACACAATAGAGGGGCCCGGCTGTGTCTTCCCTACCAGATACGCAAAGTTTAACGATAAGTGGTATACCACCACCTTTTTGGCCAATTTTAAGGCTGAAGGGATAAGTCGAGTCAGATGTCCCTATTAGAGGGGCCACACACCCTACCAAGCATAAGTCTTTTGGTTTTAGTTCTTCCCGAAGGATTTCGTACTAAATACCAGTGCCTAGTGATGCTTATGTACTCTACTATGTATGTACTACTACTTCCTCCCAAGATCTTGGCAGGGTGTATCAACCAGGGTAAGGAATTTGGATCGCGTTAACTTCTACATACCACACCGTGAATGCAAATAAGCACGTAGATTATCACATTGCTTTTTCACTAAATACCACTGGGAGCCCTCGCACGCTTACCGCAAACCCCGAAATTCTATCAGGTAGGCTCACGTTGATTACAGTATTCGGAAGGGGGAAAACGCGATTGGATCAAGCAAGTAGGGAACTAGAATGCGCGGCGAGATGGATTCGGATGATGAACGAAACCATAATGATAATGGTAACTGAAGTCTTTCTATCAAGCCCCGTATATTTATTTGTCTCTTTGACCTGTACAGAGGCATATCGCCAGTAGCTTTGGAGAACCAATACTGAACCAACGATTCGTTCTAGCTTCCAACGCCGGATCTTCGGACAATGAGCAGGACGACCACATGGATGACCACGACCAGGAAAATGAAGACGAGTCCGATCACAATTCTGACGATGACGACGATGTGGATGGGGACGTTGACCCTGATGGGGATGATCAAAATGAAGGCGATGAGGAAGGCGATGGAGACGGTGACGGCGACGGTAAACTCTCGGCCATTCCTATCACGTGCCATATATCTTTCGACTAACCTTTGTATTAGATTCGCAGCACCCCCCGGGACCTCATCGCTCGCGATCAAGTTCAAAGGAGCCGAAGGATGTCCGACCACGCCCAAAGCTGAGAGAAGGTGCTGGAACAGCTTCCACATACGATATCGTACCTTATGTAGCAGCCCCCCAATCTACAAGCATAAACGCTTTTTGCGCAACACCTTGCATGCGGTGGATATTTACAGGAGGAAGTGACGGGTATATAAGGCGTTTCGATTGGTTTGGAAGCATCAACGGGAGGGTCCCCTTGACTGTTGCTCAACGGCATCCATTTGTTGATAGCGTTACCAGGGTAAGCCCTCTTGAAATATGCAGCATTGTAGGCAATACTTAACGCAGGATCGCTATTGAACAGGCTGGTATATTACTATCATACTGGGAGAATGAAGAACCAGTTGGTTCGTCTACCTCATTTAATGGAATTATATTCTGAACTGACACTTATGCAGTCAAGTCGGAACATCTGTATATACCGGAAACAACGGATGATCTAAAGCTAAGTCCCGTATACAGCTTGGCAGTTCAAAACCAAAGTCTATGGCTGTTGAGTGGTTTAGAGGTATTTAAAGTCTTCAATTCTAGCATGATCCGTGCTTACCATCGCCCCTATAGAGTGGTGGTATCAATCTTCAATCAGTACGTCATGATGAAGGAAAGATTATCACTACACTACGAAAACATACTTCGGCAGTTAGTGTACTCACGCTTTCTTCAGATGAAAGGTCCCTTCTATCCGGGAGTTGGGATAGGAATGTCTACGATTGGGACTTAAACACCGGGCAAACAACGCGGGATTTTCCTTCCAATGCAGGTCAGGTTTCAAGTATTGCTTTTAGACCAAATTCAGATAATTGGCAAGAGATCAAAAAAGACAGCCTAATAAATGGAGCATCTGGGGGACGAAGGGGGGATGGTGGTCTTCCCAACGGGCTCAATGGATCAAGTAAAGATGAAGGTGACGAGGATGCGCCAGGCAGCCCGGCAGAGAGCACGAGGAGTTATGGGAGTTTGTTCGGTGACGATGATGATGATATGGGTATGGGAGGTGGTGAGGTAGACGAGATGAGCCAAGCCATTGCCAGTGGATCCGGGCTTAATGGTGATACAAAGCTTTCTCAAAACGGGAGTGGAAGTCAAAAAGGTGATGATGACGGGGACATCACTATGGGTGACAGCAGCTCCGGTGGAACAAAAAATAGTGGGGGTACAAACGGCGTGCATCATGATGTTTCTTCTACCAATCATATTCCTACAGCAGCATCATCTTCAGCCTCCACGACGGACCAAAATGTGTTTCTAGTATCATCTATGGATGGAACATTCAGGATTTGGGATCGCCGGCAGCTCACGCCTGTCGCAACAAGCACTCCATCAAAAGGAGTTCCGCCTTGGTGTATGGATGCATGCTGGAGCACGGATGGTAACTTTGTCTATGTTGGGAGACGAAATGGTACAGTAGAGGAATTCAACGTTCATAAAGGGGTTGGAGAGCCTGTAAGAACAATGAGATTCCCTATGGGGAGTGGGCCAGTTTCCGCATTGGCCGCAATGCCCAATGGCAGACATCTGATTTGGTTAGTATTCTTCATCAAGAACTTTACTTGAGTAGCAATTGATCTGAAAATCAGTGCGTCGTTTGACAATCTTCGTTTATATGATCTGAGCGATCAAGGGACTAAGTCGACCGTCCCATTCTTAATTATTCCGGGGCACCATGGAGGTGTTATATCATCAATATGTAAGTCTGGCATCATAAATATAAGCCCTCATTTCGCTCTTAGGTCTCAAAGTTATAACATCTATGTAGATGTCGATACGACCTGCCAATACATGATCTCAACTGCGGGTAATAGAGGGTGGGAAGGCGCGAGCACAGAGGTACTGCTAGGGTATGAGATTATTATGCAACCTTGAGTGAGTTGATTTTAATATTTTCTACTGGCAATGCATTTTGGGGTTTTTTTTCTTTCTTTTCCTATTTTAATCCTCCTTGATAGTTACTTGTAGTTGTATGTATGGGCGAATGAATTGGGGGTTTGGGCTGTTACATTACTTGTGGTGGTAGGTCTATCCAAATTTTTAGATACGCGTTCGGTGTGTTTATTTCTTAGTGCCCATGTATGTACAGTAACTACATGTATGTACAGTTGTACATGTTTGAAGGGATTGAAAGCATTGGAACAAACTTTCTTGTGCCCAGCAAACCCCCGATATGGAAGAGTCGCAACGACTTCACCTCACCAAATACATGTAGCTATCAAATCAATGAAGTTTTAGGGCTGTTTCATCGGAGGAAGAAACAGCTGGACACAAAAAGAATTTTGCAAAGTACACATGTACTCTCGAATAATTATAGTCGAAAGTCCTACCTGGTCTAGATCCCTGTTTGGTCTTATTGATCTTAGGACTCTACCCCTATAATCAGTAGCCTACTTCTCATACTATAGGCACTTGACTGTGTAGCTTCTCCTATATACATACATGAGATACAACTTGGGTCATGGCATATCACTCAGCATTGCCATGGCCACGGCCAATCACATATAGTTGGGGGCACCTATATCCGGGGGGTCAAAGTGACCCACTTCGAGACCTATCTACTTCACCACCACAACTCCTAAATTAATTTCGACTCTATAGAACGCCTCTGTCCCTTCTTCTCTACAATCCAATAGAGAGATGATCAATCTAGCTTTATTAGTGGTGGAGCAAATGAGACTCAAATCTGTTGGGGTTTTGGTGTGAGGCCCAACGAATGTCACCTATTGAACAGATTTCTCCCTGATTAGACATATACACATGATTCGATAGTAAGTAGCGTTTAGGGTCTAATAAGTATCCTTGGCAGTGGTTTTAATTAAATATTTTCCGAACAAGTAATTGAATTAATACCTTGGCTAATATTGGTCATTTATTATTACCCAATACGGAAATATGTATATCGAACCTGAAAGCGAATGTCGTCCCCAACTGTACCTATATACAGTTGTTCACCGCCGCTTTACAAATACTGCCAGTTGACGAACAGAGGACTTTGAACCAATAGAAATTAAAAGGACTGGAGATCTCGTAGCTTGGCCGTTTCTTCCCACGCTTGGGGCGGCCCCTGGTCGTCAAGTGACATTATTCGTCAAGAGACGGTATACACTCATGTAGTCAATTAAATCCACCACCCCGCGATACGAAAACGGTTTGTAATCGACCCCCTTTAGGTAAACATTTTCACGGGATGTCCTCGGTACTGGAACATAAGTCGACGCTTTCCTCGATTGCAAGGAGAAATTGATGGAATCAAGTAATTCAAGACATGCAGCGGAAAACTATACTTCCTACAGAGAATCAGCCATATATACTTGTACCTAAATGTTCTGGGGTCACCTTCAACGTTATCGGTATATTGTTGAGCCTATATATCCCTATGAGATCTGTACCTCTGAATAAAAGTCTTCATCTCGACTTACAGGAACATTGGAGAAGGAGCTCCAAGAACTCTGGAGTTTATATTTATTTTGGGACTGTACCTACCAAAGTACATACTTTAGCACCTGTCTCGTGACCAACCTAGTAATTACATCGATATCATACTGAGCTTGTATACACAAGGGCAGGCAGCGGACGATACAGGTTTGTCTCTGGGCTCATTTCTTTTTTTTTTTTTTGCAGTAGTTCACGCGCCCATCAAAACCTCCATTGTCCGGTTCTTTTTTACCTCCTCCTTGTGTATACCAAGTTATTGAACTGCGTAAATGTAATCCAAGGCGTCAGAAAAAATAAGCATACATGAGTAGGTACATGTAGGTACATGTATGCACGGTACACCTGTGTTTTATTAAACCTTAATGGAGGTGGCGCCTTATTAGAGCTGGCTCCTGCCTCGGAAGTGTTACTTGGCGCCAAGCCCCAGATCATGACTGCGATTCGAATTCGCGATTATCAAACTCCGCTCCTCAATGTTCAGGTTATTCTCCCTCACCGACCCTCTAAAATGGAAGAATCACTATCACTTGAGGAAACCAATAAGCTCCGAATATCACTCGGTCTCAAGCCTCTCAAAGCTGACCCTCCTATAAACACCACTGCCACAACGGATACCACTCTTGTTCTCGACAGCTCGACCGAGTCTCAAGATCGTCGTGCTATCGACAACTGGAAAACCCACCAGTCCACTCTCGAAACCAACTCCGCACGCCGTGCACGTGCTGAAGGCATCAAAAAGGCACGCGATGCAGCGAAGCGATTTGCCGTGTTGGAAGGCAAGGGGCTCGGGGAGGCGGACGAGAACGAGGAGGACACGACAACGTGGGTACGGAAGATGAAAAAGCGTCAAAAGAAGCTAGCAGAGAAGATGGCGAAAGAAAAGGAGGAAGAACTGGAGAGGTTGGCGAGGGAGACTAAGGACTATACAGCGGGGGATTTGAAGGGTATGAGGGTGGGGCATGACTTGGAGGAACTTGTAATTGGAGAGGAGGGAATGATATTGATATTAAAAGATTCAACAATCAGGGAGGACGAAGGTGAGTATATATCGTTGTAACTTAGATAAGAATTGCACTGATTATTTGGTGGGTGGCTAGAGGAGGACGGAGACGAGCTTATTTTTACGACACTCGCGGAACGCGAACGCCTCAAAGAGCGGCTTGAGCTCAAAAAGAAAAAACCGGTTTATAATCCCCATGAAGCTGCTGGTGGGGACACATCTATACTTGCTCAGTATGATGAGGAAATAAACGGCAAGAAGAGGAAGAGGTTTGTGCTAGATGGCAGTGGGAATACCGAAGACATGTCCGACGTTCACCGGACAGAAATTGCTGAGGGACTCAAGGCAAAACCAATCACCTTAAATATACCGAGTAAGTATATGTGCGCTCACATCCTTGGATACGAAGAAGCACAGCTAAATGTGAGGGGTTGATATAGAACCAGAGATTATGCCGGATTATGTGGACCCAGCTACCATAAAGATCAGGAAGCCGAAGAAGAAGAACACAAGAAAGAAGGCCAGTGATATTGAGGATTCACTTGCACTCTCGCCGACAATTAAAGAAGAGAGACTAGAGGCGGATGGGGAAATCATGGAGGTTGATAACAAACCAACTCACAAACCGAAGAGAACTTATGAAGACGTTTCTTTCATCGACGATGACGATCTACACAGCTCACTTGCTATGCAACGTAAAATGGCATTGAAGAAACGTAAGATTTCAAAACCTGACGATTTAGCACGTCAACTACGTGAAGAGAGTAATGCAGAAGATACCCAAATGAAAGGTGAAGACGATAATGAGGCTGGTCTCGTCATTGATGAAACAACCGAGTTTGTAGCGGCACTGAAGGCACCTGTTATTCCAGAACGGAGGAAATCCAGATCTGTCCCTGTTACTACTCCTACAGCTAGTGCTATGACAAATTCTCCAGAGTTTGAAGAGCATGATAGTGATACCAAGATGGAATATGGGGAGGGGGATCAAAAAGATCTAGGTTTAATTGCCTCTGCACCGCCGGAGATCTCAAGTACTGGTCTGGATGAGGAGATGGCCATCTCTCGTGGCGTAGGTGCAACATTAGCAATGCTCAATCAACGCGGTCTACTCAAACGGGACGAGGAGGCAGATAACAAAATCAATCTCCTCCGTGATCGTGAAAAGTTCCGCATTGAAAAGAAGATACGTGAACTTGAAGCAGAAGAGAAGGCCAAGCAGCAAAGACTTCGTGATAGACAAAGCGGGAAGTTTGATCGCATGTCTGCCAGAGAGAGAGAGGAGCATGCTAGGTGGGAGAATAGACAGAGGGATCTACAAGAAGCAAGGGAAATGGCGCAAAGGTTTAAGGAGTACAAACCGGATGTTAACTTAAGCTATAAGGACGAGTTTGGGCGAGACATGACTCAGAAGGAGGTATGCTTCCACCTAGTTTTCCTGCAATCTATATATCATCATTACACAACTGACAAACACATAGGCATTCAAACACCTATCACATCAATTTCATGGTAAAGGCTCCGGAAAAGCAAAAACAGAGAAGAGACTCAAAAAAATTGAAGATGAGAAGAAGAGGGAAGCAGTTTCAAGCCTTAATAGCACTTCAGCGACAGCAGTTCAGTCTGCTGCGAAAAAGAGCAAGCAGGCTGGAGTGAGATTAATGTAGGTAGTATTACAGGTTAATTTGAGGTGGGGTTGTTTCCGTATATTCTTTTATCAAATCATAGAGCTGTCTTTTCTTAAATCTCACCAGGTAAGGAAAGTAGTTTGATCCAGGACCTCAAAGGCTACATGTAATAATCAGGCGTTACTCGTCGCACTCCATCGACAACCTGGAATGGCATACAAATATAAGTAGTCAATATTAAACATTAGAAGAACCCGGTTTAGACGATACTGTATATAAATACGTATTTAGGTGAATCTTCTGTCATTGTAAACACTGACATGATCTATCTCCCCCGCGGGCTGTGATAGGGAATCCAGTCGGCTCTACAGAGGGCGAGCGTGAGATCGCAGCAGAAACACATACTATTAATAAGGTGGGTATATTGTACTTATGTACCTTCATGTAGGTACGCTTAAAGATAGCGGATCGTGACGAAATCTCAAAAACCTAAGGCTTTGCAACGGAAAATGGTAGAAAAATAGAACTCTAGTTAAAGAGATGGTTTAATTCTAGTTTCAGATTTTTGATATCTGTCTGGGTTGAAAAGCCTTAGCAAGTTGAAATTGTAGATTTTTGTATGTAAAATGCGCCA
The DNA here is from genome assembly GCA_024713705.1 of Morchella sp. 2018-W38C. Lineage (NCBI taxonomy): Eukaryota > Fungi > Ascomycota > Pezizomycetes > Pezizales > Morchellaceae > Morchella > Morchella sp. 2018-W38C. The sequence continues at coordinate 660,391 of JAMJEX010000022.1, read as the reverse complement.
AGACTGCGCAAAGTGGAACAGTACATGTATTATCATACCCATTTATACCCCCAGAAAAGCAAACCTGACTGATCCGCCCCCTTATTGGCCCATGAGGCCCTATTGCAGCCACAATTGTTCACCTTTAAGAGTGTGCGCACCATACATGTATGTACCCGCTTGTCAACTTATCATCTGCCGTATTTATACAAAGGAGCCTGTTGCGTCCCAAGTCGTAATATTTGCCCAAGAACTTATGAAAAGTCCCATACTTATACCAAAATATCAACGACCAAGTATAGTATAATTTCGATAAGGGAGATTCATGCTTCAAATTCTTGGCCCAATTGAGACACTGTTAGAGGTGCAGTAAAAGAACCTTTTTAGACACATTTCACTTTCAGGGTTTGTTCTTTGTAGGTATAGCCTAAAAGCGGTCTGTAGAGCCTTACAGGTGTCTAGATAGAACCGCATAATTTCAAGGGAGATGGGAAAGCTCTCGGAATTCTGCGTGTGTTTTTCTGGTTGCGCAAATACATGCTGGTTGCGTAAATACATATTTGACTAGGGTGTCTCCTCCCACCTGAGATCTCTCCCACCTCTGTTTACTACCTGACCACCTCCAGTAGTTAATTAATTTTGCTTTAGCCATCTCATGCAGGCCAGCTCTCATTGCCAGCTCCCGTAAATCCCCACCGCCTCCGGTAGTGATCCAGTTCTTTTCAGCTCTGATGCCGGCTCCAATGCCAGCTCCAACGCCAATTTGTTCATATGGCGAACTTCAAATTAATGCCAGCTCCAGTTAATGCCACTCCAGTATTGCCATCCTATTACTTCCATCCGCTGACCTCCCCCTCCCCCTCCACCGCTGTTCCACCTTCCCCTTTTACCCCCACCGCTCATAGTTGGGTTGTTTGGTGATTTTGTTTGTTGTTTAATTACACAGAGCTCCGTTGCTCAGTATCATTGAGTCAGGGTTAGGGTCTACGCTCTCGACTCTGCGGGCCGCAGCACCAAAGCAGACAGGGTAACGGCACCAAAATTTGATGTGTCGTGCTTATTAAACACCCTGCGCCCGACAGCTAAAAAGGATCTAATCTACTTGGCGGATTTTAAAGAGTGTTACCAAAATACAAGGAGCTCAGCGCCGGCGCGCGCACGCAATGCAACAGCGGGCCCACAACCCAAAGTGTTCAACGAAGCCCGATCCACCAAATCCAAATGTTTATTAGGCTTGATAATTATTGTTGCCCTGTACCTCCATACATTTAGACATAACATCAAGTCCGGTGCCCATCGTTCAAGTATGTGTTGAGGTTGCGAGTCCGAGTCAGGATCTCACGGTTGCACCCACCCCTACTTGTATTTCGGTAACACTCTTTAAAATCCGCCAAGTAGTACCGGGGGAACCATAAATACTGAGAATCTGATAAGATAAACACACCTATTTCACAGCAAGATTCCCTTATCAGATTCTTTGTATTTACCGGTACAGCCGCGTCTGCAAAGTTTTGGCACCCCCAGTCTCGAAGCTCATGAGTTTAAATCATGATATCAACAACAGGATAAGAATGGCTACAAAGAGAAATTTATAGATAGATATTTGCATACTGCTGTATATCACAACACTTTGTTTGACTGCTGTATCTTTCGAGGAAGAGGATCAAAATATTTTGGTTGTTGCAATCGCTGACGTTTTTACGTGGCGCGAGAAGGCATAGGGTGAGTGTGTTAACTTAGAAAATTCCACCGTTAGGCTGGACGCTAGTACCATTATGGGGGTAGATCTCCAAATTTCTATAGATTAATTGGCTGCAAACGCCGAAGTTTACACACCTATGGTGACCTACCCACCATAACTTCTCGAGCCATAGTAGATACATGTATGGTGCAAGAAGGCATAGAGGGTGGGTGTGTCAACTTCAGAGGAATTTTTTTTGTATGGGAATTGGACAAAATTCCACCGTTAGGCTGGACGCTAGTACCATTATGGGGGTAGATCTCCAAATCTCTATAGATTGATTGGCTGCAAACGCCGAAGTTTACACACCTACCCACCATAGCTTCTCGAGCCATAGTTGTAGTGACAATTAACACCAGGTCGAGTTTGCAATGATTGCGTGCCCCACCGCCAAGCTTTACTTCTTTCCGGCCTGCATCAAAAAAGACCCCACTTTTCTTTTCACCCCTCACACCGCCAAGCGGTGAGCCTCGTTTTGATTTTTACTTAACCGTGCCATCTTCGCTGGTTGACTGCTTCTTTCCCGAAGACCCAGCTAGGCGACCATACGAAAGGAAAACCCACAACCTGCCCAAACCATGGCCACTGTAGTTTTGGGCAGTCAGTTCGGTGATGAGGGGAAGGGAAAACTTGTTGATATCCTCTGCAGCGACGCAGATGTGTGTGCAAGGAGCGCAGGAGGAAACAATGCTGGACATACAATTGTGGTGAAGGGAATTACTTATGATTTCCACCTTCTGCCCTCAGGTTAGTTATGACTCATTCCAGTCGAAAAGGGATTACCTATCTCTGTCAATATTGCTACAATTGCAAATTGAATAAGGAGACCCCTACTATGTGCTAATGCAAAACCTTGTCATGTCCCACTACTAATATCTCACTACCACTTCAGGTCTTGTGAATCCTAATTGCCTCAACCTCATCGGCTCCGGTGTTGTTGTTCATGTTCCATCCTTCTTTTATGAGCTCGAGAACATACAAAAGAAAGGACTCGACACTACTAATCGTATCTTCATCTCCGATCGCGCCCATCTTGTTTTCGACCTTCATCAAAAAGTTGATGGGCTTGAGGAGAGTGCTCTTGGCTCCTCACAAGTTGGTACCACCAGGAAGGGTATCGGCCCAACCTATTCTACAAAGGCCGCCCGTAGCGGCATTCGGGTCTACGAGCTCTTCCATTGGGATACATTTGAGAAGAAGTTAAGGGGTCTTGCAAGGTCATTCAAGAAGCTTCATGGGGATCTATTGGTCTACGATGTTGATGAGGAATTGGCGCAGTACAAGGTCTACTATGAAACACTAAGGCCATACGTCGTTGACGCGGTTCTTTTCATGCAGAGAGCTTTTGACGCCAATAAGAGAATTTTGGTTGAGGGTGCAAATGCCCTTATGTTGGATATCGATTACGGCACATATCCTTATGTCACTAGCTCCAACACTGGAATTGGCGGTGTCATCACTGGACTGGCTATCTCACCCTTCAAGATCAAGAACATTATCGGTGTTGTCAAGGCCTACACCACCCGTGTTGGGGGTGGTCCATTCCCTACTGAACAATTAAATGTAGGTTTGCACATGTAGCCCGCAAGAACACATTTACTCACGACATTCACACAGGAGATTGGCGAGCACCTCCAGAATATCGGAAAGGAAGTTGGTGTCACTACAGGCCGTAAGCGCCGTTGCGGATGGCTTGATCTTGTGATAGTCAAGTACTCCACTGCCGTAAACCACTATACCTCCCTCAACCTGACCAAACTTGATATTCTCGATGGTCTTTCTGAGATCAAGGTCGCCATCGGCTACAAGTTTGAAGGCGAAGAGCTCGAGTCTTTCCCTGGTAGATTTATCCCCACCCTCTAGCAGCACATGATAACCTAACAAATATACAGCTGATCTTACGGTCCTCGAAAAATGCGAGCCAATCTACAAAACTTTCCCTGGATGGTCATCACCAACAACTAAGCTTACCTCCTGGGATGAACTACCAAATGAAGCGAAGAAATACATTGACTTCATTGAGAAGTTTGTCGGTGTTCCAGTAGGGAATATTGGGGTTGGCCCGGGAAGAGAACACATGTTAACGCGATAGAAAGTACAGATCCTTGTTTTGCTTCTTGTTCTTACTTTTTGCTAGACTCATTGTTTTTTCTTTATTATATTCTTTCCTCAAGGCATAAATTCCACTGTATTTTAGAACATTTCTTTCTTATACAGGTATCACAGCGTGGTGTGTCTCCGCTGTTTGTCTATGGATATTAAATGGGATTGATTATAAAGCTGTGGTATAGTTAAATAGCATGCGATATGTACCTGGGCCTAGCAATAGTTAATACTAAATTCTCTATTTAGAAAATCTCCGTAAAAAAATATGGCAGGTGTCAATACCAATCTACTATAAGACCCAATTCTGGCAAATACTTTATTATAATTTTCATCCACCCTCAAATCCCAGATTATTTATCAGCACCCCCAGGGCTTGCAATCCCAGAAGGCGTCATAGTAGCCGAAACCTTTTGTGTCCGATCAGGCAGCCAGTTGTGCTACGCTCTTCTTACGATTCGAGATGGTCGTCCAGAAGCATTGTGTTGGGGATAGAGTCACATACATGTAATATCAAGGTTATTTGGCTGATCCATACGGCCAATGACTATATACAGCGACCGGAATGATCTATGGAAAAACAGAGTGAATGATGCAGACGCTTTTCCATACGATTATGACCCCCTTGTTTTCCCATAGATCATTCCGGTCGCTGTATACATGTAACTATCCTTTTGGTATTGGGTTAGTGCTTCTCTGATCCGGCTTGACTATCCTAACAGAGGCCGACGAGGCATTACTGTTGCTAGAAAGGTTTAGCTTTTTGATCGGAGAGGAATGTCCGGCGAGCTTCCTAAACATTGAGTTTTCGTCGAATTCTTAGCTATCTCTGTAAAATCTTTTACCAAGATCACGCAATTCCAATACCATTATTGCATTGATTCAGCGATAGTATTTGTATACATGCATAGTACATGTATTATAATAACACTAAGCTATTAAGTTGCACAACTCTTATACGGAGTTGGTTCGAGCCAACTTATCGGATTGTTATGTCCCGTATTATTTAATAGCATATTTCTATTATACCCCGCTCTTCTCGTTTTGTACTTTGTTTGAGATGTTGATCTCGATGCGAGTGATATCAAATGATTCACGTGCTACCAGTCGCAACTCATCAGATCTAGAATGTTGGTCATTGATTCTCATTGATTCCTAGAAGAGTCTTATGTCCTATCCTCTAGAGCTTTTCACAAGTAACTCTATACGCCTCGGAACCATAAAATAATCGAAATACTTTTACACCATTAACATCGCTGCTGTAGAAGCCAAAACTTCAAACAGTGCCCAAAATTACAACTCTCATGATCAAACCTTACTTCCTGTGTCCTCTTTGACACTGTTCCTACTTGATTGCATTTCCTTCTCCTCTGCCGAATCGATCACCCCCTCAACCCCCACCTCCCCCTCGGCCACCCTCTCCGCCGCTCTTTGCTTCCTAGTGCGGAATATCCAGATCCAGTGCGAGAAAAATATCCCAGTCTCGAGTAGCAGGCACACCAGATAAAGAACCCCTCCCATATAGTCAAACGTCGTCTGTGCCACCAAACTCATAAGCGAAAAAAATGCCCCTGCCCAATCAATAGAAAGAAATATGAAATCTACTCCCCTCATATTCACATTAGCACATCACCCCAACAACATCACTCAAGAATATAATTGACATACCGATTCCAACAACCCTTCCATGTCTTTTCCAGATCTCGAAGTACGGCGGTACCAAGCCCGCCGCAAGAAGGATAGAAGCAATAACCCCAACAACCAACATAGGCCACTCAATCCCCTTGTCGTATAATGGTCTGAGTGTAAGTATCAGAGAAGCTTCAGCGCCACTATATACGATGCCCGTCCCCAAGGCTAATAGGGAAGCAGTCCAGGCTCTCCACCCGTGGGCATAGCAGAGACATTGTGCCCATGAAATGAGGGATAGAGACGCAAAAACCTGAGCTTGCACCTGTATAGGTATGTTGAGGTTTTGTACAATTGCGTAAGTTCCGAAGGGTACTCCTGCTATATATTTTTAACCTTTAATAGATATTTTTGGGACGATATGCGTTCCATGGGAAACTTACAGGTTGCCCAAATAAACATCATTAATGCGGGAAGGCCTTCGGTGGATTTCGATCGATAGTTTCTCCATATCTGGGGGACGAGCTGTATACACCATAAGATGGTGCCTATAGTGCCGAGCACATTGGCTGCAACAGGAATATATTCTTGTCGAGGCATTCGTCTTAATGTTGTTTCCTTCTGAGGTCTGGATTAATAGAATGCAGTTTTATCCTTCTTGCCTACTATGAAAACAGAAAGTTCCCAATAGCTATCTGTATCAATTCTTTGTTATATTTATACTCCTCAGAGCTGAGGAGCCTTTGGGTTCGGGTAGTTAATAATGGAAATTAACTTTCAAAAGGCCGAAAATGATGTCAGATCTGCAGATAACTAAATAACGGACAGCTTCTCCGTGAAATCATCAAACGCAAAATAAAACAGATCCCGAATTCAGTTTCTGGTGTGGATATATGGGTGTAGAATCTCTCCCATTAGAGGTGAGAAACCAAACGGTGCGATGTGAAAATGTCAAAGAAAGGCCTCCCTTACCAGGGATACCCATCTCCTTGATATTCTAACCTCCTAGGCACATCTGAAAAGATGAACAAAGTACCCGAGATAGGTGACAGACATATTGGGAAAAGAAGCGAAGATAAAGCCACAACGCTAGACCTAGAATCGGCAAAATATTGTGAGGCAAGCCTTATCCAGCAACCTAGGCTCCCGTAAACCACCGAAAGTTGGAGAAGCGAGAATTGAGAGAGGAATCCTGTTTTAGACAGAGCCAATGATAAAAGGCCAATGATCACGAGTTCAACTACACTCAGAGGGACATTTTCCTGAATATCATGTCTTTTGGCTTTTCGATATTCTATATTCGAAACCTGGATCGAAATGTGCAATCTAACTACCATGTTGGGAAGGCCGGGCGAGAGGAAGTAGAAGGTATTCGCGAAACGTTTACGTAGCAAAAATCTACGACGTCGCTTGTTCGCTTGTATGCGGCTCTGACCTGAGACGCAGCCGAAAGCCGACCGTGCATGTGGCCCGTGCCCAGGTACAGGGCTGTTGACTTACCATATGACTGCGCGCAGAGCTTTGTACCTAGGAAATCGCCCAGTTGCAACGCCTGTTTTCACGACCTTTTACTAAACGCCTTAGTATATACATGTATATTCTAAATCTAAAGGACTAGCTGCATGTACATACATACATTTATTGATACGGTATCGATATGGTATTCTACTTACTATGCTGGTTGATACCAGTATTCTTAACTCGTAGCCCCACGGTAGCAATTTTGCCCTCATTTCCGAGACTATAGTTGCATAATATTATGAGCTCGATCCCATCCCCAACTTCTTGGCAGTCACGTGATTTTCTGCGAAAGTTTCTGCCAACTTTTGCAGAGAGTCTTGGCACAGCAACCACAAATACTAGACTAGGCACGAGGTCAAGTTGCATACATATATACAAGTACATGTACTGACATACTATAATACCGTACCTACATGGAGAACTTTACCTGTACTTGATAGCAAATGTCTCCGAACTAGCTTCATAAGATAGAAAGGGTTCTGTTGTTTGACCCATATGAACCCCAATCGAGCTTCGGGATGGATAAAGAGTCGATTAATTACATGCATGGTATGCGTGCATGTAGCTACCGGCGCTAGCTATAGGTGGAGATAGGAGGAGGAGATTGGGCCAGAAGGAGCAGAACCGGCCACAAATACATGTAGTCACTTAGTGTGCCAAACCTAGTCTCGTTCCCAGACTGGTTTGTGTTACACTTCGTTCAGACAATCGAAGTAAACACAGGCTGGGCACGAGACTATGCCAAACCATACATCTATGTACTATAATATAAAAGAATATGGTGGGTAAAAACTTTCGGGAAGCACTAGCCTCGTCATAACCTCCGGGTTGCACACGAGTAATTCAATATATCAATTTCGGGAAGCCCTAACCCTATACCCCTGACCCTCACCATTGAATGGAATTCAGAAGGTATCAATCACCTGGTAGTCTCGAAGGTTTGCTAGTGTAGAGTGAGGCCCGGGTACCTGTACTCGGACTATAAGAGATTAAACGACGCATGAAGCCACCCTCGTAAATTCTGTAACGGTATAAGAAGATCCAGAGACCTTTCTCGTGCGCGGCCTAGTGTGGTCCATGAGCCGACCCAGCTTAAGCTTTAGGCTCTAGCTTTCGGCCCGAGCCCAGTGAGCCTCTCCCTCCAGCGAGTCTGAGCCGGTTTGAACCGTTTTCTCTAAGGCTCGAGCTTAGGCTCGAGCTAGATCTCAAGCTCAGTTTACTCGCTCTGAACTAGGCTCTAGAGGCTATAACAGAAGCGAAAAGATGATTTTTACCCACTAGAATGATTCTTTAAATAACTCATTCTTTCTCACGGTATTACTCCATGAAACGAACCTTACATCTGCCATCTTACTACACTTAGTGTAAGTGTAGCCTGTTTTTTGTATCATTGACCACCGGCTCGAGCCAGTTTACGAGCCTGTCACCAAAGCTCGAATCTTTCAAGTCTCTGTGAGCCAGCTCGAGCTGATATGCCGGCTCTTAGACCAGACTACGTGACGGTGTGCCCGAGTGGGTTTCATTATCTAGCGATATGATAGTGACACCAAAGTGCCCCTCTCCTTCTTAGCTTAGATATCTCTTATCAAGACTTGATTAAGTAGAAAAATAAAGAAAGAAAAAAAAAAGAAAATCTTATCATGACTTGTTTAGTCATAATATATCACTCGGAAAATTTGATGACTGCAGAGATACCCTCTGCTGAATTCTTTTTTTTTTTTTTTTTTGTTTAACTCATTGATTGTATGCAGACCGTAGTCTATGACAATATCACAACCCCAGAACTACCCTGCTAACTTCTGGCCACACCCAATAAAGGGCATTCAGCAAGCTCGCGCTCCTCCGCCGCCACTACCTAACTAAAGAAAAGAAAATAAAATATAATACCCTCTGCTGAATTCTTTTGGCTCGTCCATATACTCTCGCCGTGTAGTACATGGGTGTGATGTGTCTTAGATTCTATTAATATGTGATTGGCTCTGTACGTACGAATCTCTTCGTCGTCTTGTATGGTGCTAGTCTCAGTAGTACTACCAGTAAACACTGGTAAAGAAGCGCTCATAGTCAGCAAGCTAGTCGGAAGATCTACGATTCGGTATTTTTCGAAGATTCTCCAAACTGACCACGGGTGTTTCAACATTTGGCAGCGACGTATGTACTATAAACGGATTGGTTTACCTGGATTAAAGCACCAGTCCGAGAGACCATATAAACTCTTCAGTAAATCCCATCGCAAACATGCGTGACTGAGCATTATATTATTATAGCCCACCCCTAGTCCTTGGACCAACCCAGCTTTCCTACATGTAGGTATATATACATATCATAATTCCAAGTGTTACGTGGGAAGCTACATGTACCTTTAACCGAATCACACGGAACGGGCTGAGACAGAGTGGTACCTGTTTTGAGCAAAACGCCTCCGATATACGGTGTTTGCGGTATAACCTATCTCAGGACGCTCCATCACTCATTACATGTACCTATCGCTGTACATGTAGTGAGTGCATGTATCCATGTATATACATAACCACTAGACCCCACAGAGAAACTGAATTAAGGCTCGACTTCACACCCTTTTACCTAAATGTACATGTATCTATACATGGTACCAATCAAAATCACTTCCAGCAATATAAAAGCAACCCAGGCGAACAAAATTCAACAGTAAAAGGAAATTGGATGCTGCGCTGCTAATACCGCCCAATGATAATACAGTACAATGAAGGGGGGATGGATAGGGCAAACAATGATAAAATGAAAAGGCTGTAATTTTATAAAGCTGGAGAAGTAATGGAAAACAACCCTCAAATTCTTTTATAAGCCATAGCACCCGGGATAAACGTACGAGAATATTCATAAAGAGTATAAAGGAAAAGAAGAAAAGCTATAGGCCAATAGCCAATTACCATATCAAACTATTACCTAGCTAGTATAAATGAAGGCGTGGCGAAGGAGGATGAAGGGAAATATAAAGGTAATAAAAATAAAAAAATAAAAAAACTGAAATAAAACCCGAAAGATGATGGCAAGCTTTAAATCCACCTCTACATCCCAAATCCGCAAATCTAACAAAACCACACACCGAACCTTACCCACACCGACCACACAAAAGAAAGAGAAAATACCATCAAAAAGCAGGAAGCAAAAAAGGACCCATAAGCAGTGCAACCCCCTACCACATTTCTCCCCGATTGTGTAAACACGCTCCGCTGCGTTAATAAAAAAAAAGTATAGTACCCAGGTTTTGTAAATATCATGGGACACTTTCCTATCCCCCCATTCAAACCTATAGCTCACCCGCATTAGAGGGGAAAGTATTTAACAAAGAGAATAGGCAGATAATAAACCAGAGAAGAGAAAGTCCCGCCAGAAGTTCAACATTTCTCCATCAGTAGTCTTTCCGCATTATTAATGCTTGCATGGCCACCTCCACTCCCCCGCGTTTATTGGTACAGTGGCGGAATCTTGCTCGTCCATCAATCCCTAGGCTACTTACCTCCCAGAGATTTTACTCCCATAAGGACATGTGGAAAGTGCAAACATATGTAGGGGCGTAACCGGATAAGATGACAGCCATGAGAGACGGATATATCTAATTGAAGAAAATAGACGAGTTATAAAAGGGATAAAAGGAAAATGCCGTTTTTGCCGTGAATCGCTCTATTTCCGTATTAATGAGTAAAAAGATGAAAAGAAAAAGGTTACACCAAGAAAACACGCACATAGACACACGAACACTAGTGGTTTTAAAATGAAATAAAAAGAAACACAAGCATTCTGATAAAACCCCGCCACCGTGAATCCCAGGTATAGAAAAATCAAGGAAAAGGAAAAAGGAGAAAATTGATCACAAGGGTCAAAAAAAAAACCGAAAACAAAAACAAAAATGGCCTATCCCTCTCCTGCGCCAGATTCATCCCTTCTTTTGTCGTAAGTATTCACAAGTTCATTATACACGCCGCACTTCCGAAAGGAAATGAGAGCAACCGAAATGGCATTGGCTCAGCCACCCTTTCGTTCGATTTCATTCAATGGGACGGAATCTACGGTTTTCTGAGCCACTGGCTTTCTTCCCTTGCCGGTATTTCCTATCCGTTCCCATGAGCCATTCTTTGTGCCAGACCTTGGGCCGGCATTTGTTTTAGTACCATTACTTACCATTCCATTCCTTTGCTTTGAACCAGCTCCATTTTTTAAAGTCGATTTATCGGTAGGAGTTGGAGGAGGTTTTTCCGAACTATTGTTAGATCGGACTGGCTTACGACCGCGCCCACCCTTATGGTGCTGCTTTGTAGGGACATCATTCTTGTCGTCCCTTTTGGGCATCGGTGAAGGCGCCAAGATATCAGGTACAGGTGTAGGTGGTACATCAAGTTCCTCTTGGGGCAAGCTGCAACCTTTAGGCTTCAAGGCGTCTACTACTGGGACTCTAGTGTTACTCCAAAGTAACTGTTGAGTGGCTGCACGCTGTCGAAGATTGGGGGATAATCGTGTGGAATTGCTAGCCTCAGTTGTTTCATCATCCGAAATCAACTGTAAAGGGCGAGAATCCGCTTTTGGCGATGACAGAATTCCGGGGTCGGATATCGAGGTGTCGGTTTGTTGCTGAGCGATATTAGAAGCCGCCGAATGATTCTCAGGACGACCACCAGCCGCTTGTGTATGCACCTCCAACAGCTTCTGGGCATATAATTGAGTGTGTCTAGAAATCACTTTTGATTCCGTGGCTGCTCCATCTGATGTTCCATCTGATCCATGACAATCTATACTTGGAGGTGATCCATCGTAGGAATAAAGGGTCTCCGATGAAGGTGAGAGATTTGAGAAAGGAGTATCTGTGTAAGTCGAGGATGACACTGGGATTGACCCATTAACGATCACAGGACCACGATGGTCATTAAAACGATCACGCGAGGGAGAGGCATTTTCCAACCCAAGAGCACCCGATGCATCTCGTGACGTCCCTAATAGTGGCGTTGGTAACCTCTCCTGTGATAAACGCTTTTGCCGGTCTACTAAGCTCTTTTGCTCTAGAAAAGGCTCCTCCTCCTCTTCAACCGAGTCCACAACAGCAGGCACATGCTGGAGTGAGCCACCAATGTCATAGTAGCCCACATACTCATCTTGTTCCTCTGCTGGAGGCGTTACGGGATTCCCGTTTGAGGAATGATCGGCAAAATCTTCATCCTCCGATCCAGGCGCTCCAACTGTAGATGTTCCATTTTCGTACATATCAGGAGGCGGTTGTGACTGCGATCTTGGGCCTGCACTATACCCATTTTGACGCCTTCCTCGACCATGCCCACTCCTGGTATCGTTTGCGATATGCGGGGAAGTTGGCGTCGGTGAGCCCTCGGAATGTAAAGGACCGGGATAATAGAGATTCATTCCCCAGAGCTGCGCAAAATACGCATAAGATGCCAATGGATGTAATGCAAGAGCGTCTTGGTGGTTTTGCGCAGAGCCCAATGAATTAATGGAAGCTGTAGATGACTGTGACTGTTGACCGTACGTCTGAGCGTGGACTTGTGCATGCTGAACGGCCTGTGCTTGAGCAATCGCCTGGGCACGTACGTGTGCTTGGTGGAATTGGGCTTGTAAAGCAAGGATTTGGTCTTGTGGTGTATGGATGTACCCAAAGATATCTTGTGGTAGATATTGTTGAGATAACTGAGCGCCATAAGTCCCATTGGAAGCCCTTTTATTTTGATTTGGCCTGTTGTTGTGGTTGCCATGGCTGTTATGATTGTGACTATTATGATTGTTGTGGTTATTGTGGTTATTGTGATTATTGTGGTTGTTGTGGTTGTTGTGGTTGTTGTGGTTGTTGTGGTTGTTGTGGTTGTTGTGGTTATTATTGTTATTATGCCACTGTGGCCCCCGTCCCCTTCCACCATTTCCATTAAACTCACGTCGCTTTATATGGCTCGAGTTACTTCTAGCGATAGATATAGGACGATGTTGGGGCGGATGTGACGGTAAGGGGAGATGCGGCTCCTCGGGTGGGAATACAAAGAGTTCCAAGCAGGCAGCTAGATCAGCTTTTTCTGCTAAAATCTGATACACTTTTCTAAATTCTTGATGTAGGCCTCTCCATGAGTAATCGTCTGCAGTGTTTCCAAGATTCCGAGAGGTGTTGAATGGTTCCTCAACGCAGAGTCGGTTATTTTGCTTGAATTGCCACTCTTTTTCTTCCTTTGTCAAAAGTTTTCCATGCCTTACTGATATCACACTGGTATCATAATCCAAGTCATACCCGTACTTCTTGAAAAAAGCAAAAATCAATTCACCAAGGGTTTCCTTATTGTTCATGCCAAACCCCCTCAACGCTTCGATATCATCATCAAATGAGATGTCGACTCCACTTATAGGCGGCCTTTTCTTGTGAGGCCTTTGATGCAATGATGGGAGAATAGGCGGGTCTCTAGTCTGAAGAAAGTTTAAGATCATGCAAATCCACGTGTATGAACTTAATGTTCCACCGCCAGCTAATATGACATGTCAATTTCCGAAGCCTATATTCAATTCAATAAAACCTGCTTACCAGCATCGTTCAACGATCTTTGTTTTGTCCAATGTTTGATAATCATTGCCAGGGGGCGAACTCGATCATCGATTTCAACATAGGTCTTGATCATTTTGGTATTGTCCAGGGCAAGTGTGTTGTTGATATTCATGTCGCAGGCAACTTCGTATTCTGGATCCCATACCTTTACGATAGGAACTTTTGCTCCAGGAACACAAATAACTCTTTCCATGCCATCTACCAGGATCGTTAGACACAATAATACTAGTCTCGATCATGTGAGTACAAACGTTTAGCAAGTGTTCTTGCCAGCCTACAGACGTGGTTGAATTCTTTCCACGTTGTTGTTATACACACATCCACTGTACGATGTCAGCAAGATATTCTTACATAAGGCGTATAAATGTGCTCGGTACCGTCGGAATCGCTCATGCAGAGATGGTTTTCTGTTGAGCCAAAAGCGTGCACTTTTATGTCATGGCCTGGCCATTCATCATTCAGAAGCCTTTCAAGCTTGACCAAAAAACGCCTCCGCCTCTCATTGCTCCCACTATCCGGTTTTAGTACTTCAAACAAGTCAAGCATATCCTTTGTTAGCTTAGCCTCCTGCTCAGGAGCCAGCTTTTCCAGCTTTGGCCTCGCAGGAGCGATTTTATCATTACCAAGAGCATAAGGCATCCGCCTGCGTGCGTTGACCAATGCAGTCTCATACATACATCCGCTAATTGGCGGTTTATATGGGGTTACTGTGACGGGTTCTGATAGTGCTGATCTCGGGGAATCAAGAGGGCATGATGGCGAAGGGCTTCGAGAAAGCCCGTTTGACGGGCGAGGATTATGATTGGGCGTTGATGGCAACGAGCTTGATTGAATTGACGAATTTGATCGATTGTACTTCAATGAAGGCCTCTGAATTGCTATCGACTGTCCTCCTTCATTCCTCCTTCCTTGCATGGCCGGTGTGCTATGTTTTGAACCAGCTGTTTGATTATGGTAACTCCTTCGCCCATTCCCTTGTACCGTCCCCCCAGTTCCTCGATTTCTCTCTGGTGATTTTGAATTTTGCCGTCGTCGAGCGGGTGGGTAAGCTTTGCGAGATTGAGAATTGGCTCTAGTCTGTTGAGATTGTTCTGTTGAAAAGCTACGGGGCTGTATTGTGAGCTCTTGATGTGGTGACAGTAAAGGAAGAAATGGCTGTGAGGGAAATGTTGAAGCGGGGGAGTCAATAGGCTTGAGAGTTGAGGATTTGGGTGAGCCAACTATATACCGTCTCAAGGGACTGCTTGGTTCAAGAATCTGAGGAGAGTGTGTCTGTTGCTGATGAAGAGACGGGGGGGCACCCGTTCCAACGTTCAACGTCATAAAACTTCAGGGAGTTGAAGGGGTTTGGGTTGTAAGGGCTTAGTATGGGCACTGCCTTGAGGATAGAGAGTCAATAAGCCCTTCGGGAATAGTATTAAGGCCAGCAGTGAATATTGGACTGTGGCGTAGGAACGGTTGAATATGGTATCACGGAGCAAAAGTCCACGCCCAGCTTCAGTGGGAGAAGCAAGTGTGAAAAGAGAGGGGGAGTCGGCCAGCGAAGAGAGACCGAAAATCCGGGATTTGACAAGGTATCTTGTATCAATGCCGAGGAGGGGCAAAGGTGTAGGCGTATTGAGATGGGAAGAGGCGAGGAGGGGCACCCAGAAACCAGTAGAAACAGAAAGGGACTACAAATTTTAGAGCTTCAAAAAACAGTTGACGTAGTTAAAATGGGGTGCCGTAATAGGAGAAGTGTGATGGAGGTAAGGGCAGGGGGTAAAGAAGGAGAGGGAGGGCGGCAGGAGGAGGACGGAGGAGAAGGTGGAAGGATATAGGGCGCAAGAGAGGGAGAGGGGGACAAAAGGGTAGCGTTGGTGTGGTGAGCAACGGATTGCAGGCTAACTCCTAAGTGAAGTGACGGAGGGTTTGTTTGAGAGGAATGTAGGGCGACCTAGAGAGCGGTGTGGGAACTAAGAGCGAGGGAGGGTATGCGTGAGTGGAGGTTGTTAGTAGAGAGCCTGAAGCCTGAAGTTGCTTGAACGCCTGAACGAAGTAGCACGGTGTGCACCGACAGCAGAGAAGCAAAAGAGAGCTGTCTGTGCTATAGAATCGTGTTCAACTATCTGATACTACATGTATGTACATATTATACATATTTCAATCTTTGTCAGAACAGTAAGAATTCAGGATCAGCTACATACATGTGGTACATGTATGTACATGTATCTACACGTAGCTGGCAAATCGATGTCTGGCAGCCTCTGCGGTGTTCCTGTTTCTGACCCTGCTGTTCCTGCTGTTCCTGCGACTTGTCCCTTTTTCTTTTTCCCTAGGAATTTATTTTCGACCTTGATTTATTTTATTCCCCCTTTTCTTATCCACACTTTCCACATTGCCCACCGGGATGCCTAGGTCATAAACACCCTCTGTGCTCTCTTTCCTTGTTAATTACAGGAGTTAGGAGGCAGGTTCACCATATTCTAGAAGAAATATAAAAGTGCTTTCGATATCTACTTAATTACTTAGAATAACCTGATCATTTACGTCACAACCGACCGAAGTAGGATCATGCATGCACACAATAGGGAAAAAAAACCAAGACAACCAATGAAATAATTAAACTGAAGGAAAGATAGAACCAAGAGTATAAAAAAAAGATTCCGTATCCCCGGGCACTGGCCATAGACATGTGTATGGCCCTGGCGGGTCAATGGGTTGAGGTTGACAACTTTCCCGAGCATCGCTGCACCCCGGCCTGCAGTCAGGCACACTCCGAAAACAAATGACTGTCGAACGCAGGGCCTGGTGGTTACTATGCAGAGTTAAGGAAAAGTGGAGAAGTGTGTGTGTGTATGGCATTCCGAGATAGGTGCACAGAAGACAAAACCAGATCCCAAGAACAACGTAATAGCATCAATCTTGTGGTAGACTTATTTCTAGCTTCTGTCTTAAAATATTCTGGCTGATTGATGAGGAAACACTGATTTTCAGCTAGGTTCAACTGATTCTTACAGATTAGAGTTCTGTTAATGGCCATTCAGGGGATGCAAGCCCAGGAGTAAATGGCATTCTTATTTGCGTCTCTTGTCTGCCGTTTGCAGAAGAAATCCTGGCTTTTGGTGCGGTGTTCCTCATGGTTCAGAAACACATTGGGCCTCGACAGAACCTTCCATCTCTTTGCAGTTGATTCCAGAAGGACTATAATTATACCCATAAAGAATACTGCCCGAGAAGCTAAGAAAACGAATCAGGGCTGGCACTATAAGCCATGTACCATGTAAATAAGAACTTCTGAGTGGCTCTCCCATGACATTTTAGAATCGCGGAAGCTGAGAAGTGCACTCCTGCTGACAAGACCATCTTAAGAAGGCGTGGGGCCTGAAACTGCCGGGTGAGATCTCTCGATGATGGGAATAGGAACGGAGGAAATAGCCAAATTTACCTAGCCGGGAAAAAAAATGAGGTTATGAGGTTTAAGGACTACATATAGCGAACCAATGCAAAGGATACTGTTACGATTATCTCATGGAAGGAAAGACGCCAAACAAAAGAGAGGCCTCCTACTCACTGTGCCCTCAGCATAGACCTACGACATGGGGTTGTGCAGGTTGTACAACATGGGAGACATGACTACTCGTACATACTGTGCCAGGTACTCGACCGATACGTTTCCGAACCGAGCTGGGTCTGCATACCACCAAAATCTAACGATTTACGCCCATATGCAGACCCAGTCAAGTTCGGAAACGTAAAAAAACTACGAGTAGGTACACCTACATACTAACTTATCACATATCGTTTAAAAGGTGCAATTTGAAGGGAGGTTGGCCGGCCACGGGATTTCACAGACAGGCGCTTACGCCCAATGAGAGTTGTACGGGCGGCCGAGAAATCAAACCCTGAACATCCGCCTCTTATTTTCCCTCGAACACCTTGTGGAAGGGTGAACGGAGGTCAACGTGTCTGATCCTACAAAACTCTTCTCATGCCCGCCAGTTCTCCTTGTTCTTAGATCCCTCCCCCTAGCTTAGATTTTTGCTCGTCTTGGGCTCCTCAGTAAGAATCCTACGGTCACAGATCCATCCCATCTACTCGGCTTTGATTTACTGCACATGCGATACTGGTCGATTACAAGTACTCAATAGCTGCATTTACAAACAGTCAGTTCCTCGAGCAAGCAGTCCTCTGTTACTCCAAACCGTTGCCAGCCAGATTTATTGGTCGCAGGACCCCGGCCTTCCCCTCCGCGGACCAATCGTTCCCGGATTCCACGGCCTTGCGATTACCGAAAGTGAAACTGCAGCGTTGTTGCTGCTGAGAAATGCTTGATCGGATCATCCGGAATACGTCAATCTGAGCCAGGCTAAAAAAATCGCTACATCATAACCACGGTCCACCGCCGCACTCTCTCAGGATGGGGATGACAAAAGCTCAAACTTCTCTCTTCCTCGCCATCTTCTTTGCTACTATAATACTCTGTGCTGTCGTCATTTGTACTTGCTTCTACTGTTATAAACCGAGCTTTTTCCTTGGTGGTCGAAGGAGTAAATCGCCAACGGATTCTTCAGACAGCTACAGCAGCAGCGACAGTGGTAGTAGTAGCGAAGACGTCGAAAAAGCACCTCGTGGAAGGGTAGTTGTCGTAACAACTGTAAGTGCATAGATATTCCGTTCCTTTTCTTTAGATATCCGGGTATATTCCCACATATTTGTATATGAATCAGGCTGATGAGAGTGTATCCTAGGAAACGGCGGCAAGACATCCGTCGGACCATTCAGACTACGAGGCCGAGGAAATAGAAGTTGTTGAAGCAGAACCTGAGAACGGCCACGGCCATCATCATCATCACCACCACCACGGACACGGCGAGCACATCGACATCATCGACGCTAATCCCCATTAGACTGGATTAAGCTTTCTTCTTCCTCTTTTTTTTTTGTCTTTCTTTACAAGTAGAGAGTCTTTAGTACATACAACATTTAAATATTTCCTTTATTTTTGTTTTTATTGCAGGATTGAATTTTAGGGAACACCGCACTTCATTTCTCGGAACCGGAAATTATCTAACGGCCGTCTATTTAATTACGATCTGACCAGGATGATATTGAAACGACTTCGGTACGCGCATCCGACAGCATTCTTCTATCCTTGCCTTGATAACAAGTAGAATATTAATATGCTAATAATTTCATAGTGGATTTACTATTGCTGTTAGCGTTTTGGCGTTAGTTTCAAATGGGCTTTCGGCTTGCCTTTTTCACAAATTATCGAGCGATACCACCTATCGAACTTCGGATAGCCTCGCATTGTATACATATTTTGCTGCATTTATTAGCGGATTGGGTGTATATGGCTCCATAAGAGTAAGTGCAAACATGTTCCTTTCTTCCCTCCTGCCATTCCACTAACTCTTGCAGCAACACGCCTACACATTATCAATATTCGCAAATTTTTTTATTTTAGACACCGTTGTTTCAGTAATTTCGCGTTTTGTCTTGCTTTTTATATTTTCGACCTTCCGCGACCACCTCTGCGATGCAGAATCTCCTAGATCAGGGCTGCTTTCTTTAACATTACCCCACGGAACTTTTCACACCCCCACTTTCAACCATATCAGCGATATTGTCGAAGCTGCAGGGGTAGATGGGGTCGGCCTTGGGGCTCCGGTTCCTAAATCGGTTCCTAAATCGGATGCATGGGGCTGTTTGGAGCTGATGCAAATTTCTATCATGGTTGGGTGGATCGGGCTCTTCACCTCAATGCTGGTGCAGATGTTTTTCGCCATAATGGTGAGACACTATGCGATGTCATTGTGGAAGACTGAGGATGGTTACATACCTTTGGATAATGCAGACCTGGAGGAAGGGAGTGCAAACGATCAATTTGAGAGGGCGGGAAAGGCTTCACATCAACTTGAAAAAGCCCGTTGACCTGAAACGATTTTACGTTTTTTTAGTGCTACTGATTGATTAACATGCAAGCAATCTACGAGCATCTGATTAATGATTGACGAATTTCCTAAGAAAACTGTAAATAACTATTTGTGCGTCCGGATGGTAATATTGTCGGAGCCGCAGTTCTCTCTTTAGTTTATACTTTTATTTTTTTCTGTACTCAAATGCATCACATCCCCGAAACCGATGTTGTCTTTGATTCCAGATGTCGACAATCTCAAGAGGGCTCGCTAAATGTCTTAGCGTCTGGGTGGCGCCTTAGTTGCCGTGAGTGATCTGCACTCCTATGTAAAGTACATTTAGTGCAATATGACGTCCACGATAGATATGCCCAAGGTTTATATTTTTGTTTTTCTCTTCCTTTACAGAAGCGCCTGCAGGGCGACAAACACACTCTCGTCGGATACCCCGGGTTTAATCAAAGGAAGATGCGGCATGCGGGGTATTTAGTATCCTGCACGGCGTTTCTTAAAGAACGAAGCCCCCAACATTCGGTGAAACATCACTAATCTGGTGCTCCACCAGAATAGCATATATACATGTAGTCACAGGTCGTTTATAGATCTCAGCTTTCACGGTAGTTGAACAGGTTCCGAGCTGAAAATTTCAAACCGGTTTCTAAACAAATAGTGCCACGAGTGATATTTTGTGATCATGATACGCGGCCTGCAGAGTTAGATATACAGGTATAAACATGTATATAGTACGTTGAGGGTTTGGTGGAACAAACTAGTTAAGGCGCTGTGGCGTCTAAATACATGTGACTACTGATGACCTCGATAATGCTCAGAATACATATACCTGTGTAGAATTGTATGTACCTACATGTACATACTGCATTACTGAGAGTGTTTCTTCTATCTTATTTGCCAAGGAGCCGAGAGTACTTTGAGGGAGGGGTAAGTGAGAAGAGACCACGCTTTCAAGATTGCGTGAGGGGTGTCTTCTCACTTATCCCCACCCTGAAGTACCTCCATGAATTATGAATTTCGTCGAAATACCTAACCCCAATACTTGCGGCTACCGATATGAAAAGATGCTGTAAGAAGCCTTGGCGATTTTAAGGGGCCAATGGCAATGAGTGCAGCTCGTGATTACTTATCAGTGGGATGTTTGCATAATGACTTGCGTAAGTACCTACTCTACATACAACATGAAAAGGGGCGGCGAATCGGGTACGGAAACTGTAACGGTATACGTACTGAACCATCGCTGTGTCCCTCTAATCTGAAGTTTTCCATTAACCTCCGTCATGAGTTGCGGATAATAATTTCGTATACTTCCCCGTTGTTTCGTACTATCCCATGGCCTGGCGAGACATGCTCAGAGTCTAGTGCACTGCAGATTCGGTGTCTTGTGGGATATTTTGTTCTAACCACCACTATATACGGTAACCTAAGCGCCAGGTTTGTATAATATGCAGTGCACCAGATTCTGAGCATGTCTCACCAGGCCATGGGCTATCATAGTGACAAGCCCTGGCTTGGGTGATATCCATCCACCTTTTCGGCCCAACAAACCTTGCCCTGGTCCTCTTTGCGGCCCGGATACCCTTTCTCATACTAGTAAACCATCCTGGTACAATTGACCTATGTCCTAGATGAACACCAAACTCTTGCAAAGAGGCCTGATAACTCATTTCATTCCTCTAATATCGATATAAAATCGAATGCGCGAAATTGTAACACTCCTGTAAATGTGCGATCAGTACCGTGATAAGGAGTCCAGAGAGAGAATAACTATTTCTATTTTAGTTCTCAAACACGAGCAATTGAAATCTCTCCATAACTACATTGTATAATTACTTAATTTAAAAAATTGTCTTCATACCCTTAGCTAAATCAATACATACTTTCTCAGGGAGCCTGAGGTCCTCTTGATCGTCCATTAGAAACCTCAAATCTAGGCGCCATTGCAATATTGGTCCCCCAAAGAATCATTTGAATATTTAGGGCCCGTTCGGAGAACTTCCGATTATTTCTTCGGATTATTGGACAGACTCGATTGGCAGGCCAGGTAGCGAAAATGATAATCATAATACTCATAATCAGCGGATAATCTACATGGTAGGATATCTATGTTGTGTGTGTGAATAATCACCCCCCAAGGTGATTGTTTTCTTGAGGGATTATTGGGATAATTGGGAGTTCTGAATGTTGGATTATTCAATTGCACGAACAGCATAGATTATTATGATAATCCAAAAGTAGATAATCCGTCAGATTATCGCCAATAATCTAGATTATTGGGTTATCCGAACGGGCCCTTAGTGGTTAAAATCTGCGGGAAAGACAATCCCGAGCGACTAAATCTAATTCAATCGCATTTTATAATCCAAACTAGTATCCTTATCTAGATTTGTTCAGGAAGCTGAAACCCCTACACTATTAAGTTAGTAACAAAGTCATCGGAATCAATGTCTATCATTAAATTCATCCCTGTGAAACACACATAATCGAATACATCAATGATCAAGAGAGCAAGATATTGCTAGTGCGGGTACCCAACCCAATACAGCCACCACGTGATCACCTGCTCTAGCTGCATAGCGGCTCTGCCAACCGCAGAAAAAAAAGCTTAGACAACCCAACCTACCACAACCCCCAGATTAAAAAGATCACCCCAAGACTACACGCAATGGCCAAAAAGAAGTCGTCCGGCCCCTCCACCGAGACTGCACATCAGTTCGCCGCAGCGGCGCAATGGGACCTAGAACAAGACTACGAGCGCCGACCGCGAGCGCTCAAGAAACGGAAAGCCGAGAAGGAGAGCACCCGGCTTCCGATCAAGACTCCCGGTGGAGCAGTGCTGCAATCTGTGCTTCCGGAAAGGACAGACGACAGCGAGGAAGAGGATAAAGAAGAATGGGCGGGGGTTGAAGAGGAAAAAAAATCTCAACCTGTGGTGAAGGAATTGGAAGTCCGCCCGAAAGTTTCAGAGCGCCAAAGGGTGATAAATGCGAAGGAGGAACTGTCAAATGCTGCAATCCTTCTGAACGAGGATCCAGAAGAAAATGTATGTTGATAAATAAGAAGAAGAAGTTTGCTCGAACATCTCGCTCATCGAATCTGTGGTTTAGGTTGGGCTACTCAAGAGACTACGCGAAATATCGGAAGATAAGAATGCTACGATACAGAAGCTGGCGTTGGCGACACAATTAGCTATATATAAGGATATCATCCCTGGGTATCGGATAAGACCTCTGACAGAAGAGGAGCAGAAGTCAAAGGTTACGAAAGAGGTGAAGAGGCTCAGAGGCTTTGAACAGTCCCTAGTCGCAAATTATCAAGCATATGTTGAAAACTTGGCGAACTTGTCTAGAGGTATAGATTTCCTGTCTCCTTGAAGTCTCTCGGAACTAATTGCTAAACTAAAATAGCTTCTAGAAATGATCATTCACCCAAAGTTGTTGCTGTCGGAAAGATCGCTGTGAACTGCGCCTGCGGACTTATCTCCACGGTTCCGCATTTCAATTTCCGCAGTCAACTTCTCAAGATCATTGTTGAGCGTGTTAGTGTCAAGACCTTGGATGAGGTATTTGTCAAGTGCCGTACAACGCTGGAGGATCTTTTCCGTAATGATGACGATGGCGCAGCCTCCTTTGAGGCAGTCCAACTGCTTACAAAGATGTTCAAGGCCAAAGGCTTCATGGTTGACGAGTCCGTACTAAATACTTTCCTATCGCTGCGTTTGCTCTCAGAGCTCGACGTGAAGGCTTCTCTAGAAACAGTTGAGAATCCAAGAAAACGCAAAAAGAAGGATCGCCAATTCAGGACTAAGAAAGCCAGGAAATCAGAGAAGGAGAGGAAGATCTCGGAGAAGGAGATGGACGAGGCAGATGCAACAGTCTCGCACGAGGAGAGAGAAGAGCGTCAGTCTGAGACACTTAAATTGGTCTTTGGAACTTACTTCAGGATCTTGAAAGAAAGGCCGCCGGGGCTTATGGGTGGGACATTAGAAGGATTAGCAAAGTAAGGCTTTCCCCGTCCTCTTGATAATGGGCTACCATGACTAATAACTATATATGCAGGTACGCACATTTAATAAACTTGGACTTTTTCGGGGATCTTCTTGTGGCCTTGAAGGAGCTCATTGGGGCAGCACTGGAAGACGAGGAAGAGGATGATGACATCGAAACCTCAACACAGCGCAACGCCACCCGGGAAGCGCTTCTCTGTGTCATAACAGCATTTGCCCTGTTATCCGGTCAAGGTATGCTTTCCTACCAGTCAGATCCCTCAGGTGGAGATTACTGACCCGCACATAGGCGAAGCAATGAGCATTGATTTAACCTTTTTCACAACACATCTCTATGCTACATTACTACATCTCTCCATGTCCCCTGACCTCGAACTCTCCACAAAGTCTATGCGTCTTCCTGATCCGAATGATGCCACCCCGCCCTCAAAACGGATCAACGTATCTACCGAGATCGAGATGCTGATCCGCGCCCTCAACACAATCTTTTTCCAGCAAAACGCGAACAAATCTAACACGCCGATACGTATCGCAGCGTTCACAAAGCGGCTAATGACTTCTAGCTTGAATATGCCAGAAAAATCGGCATTAGCAACACTAGGGATGCTGAACAAAATGGCAAAGAAGCACCAACGTAGACTTCATGGGTTATTCTCGACGGAGGAGAGGGTCGGTGATGGAACATATAAAATGGATATCGACGAACCAGAGATTAGTAACCCATATGCTGCGACGATTTGGGAAACGGTTTTACTGAGAAAACACTATTCTCCAAAGATTTCAGAGGCGGCGAAGGAATTGCCAAAGCTATTTAAAAATAATCGGTCTTGATCTGGGTTAAGTTAGATAGACTTCAGGAGATTTATCTTTAAATGAGGACGGAATAAAATCTTGTTATGAACGTAATTGTTTTCTTCTGCTTTTTCTTATTTCTTTTTTGACAATATAGCGGAAATCTGGGAAACGCTTGAATATATAAGAACCGTGTTACCTATGGAATTGATTCTAAATAAATCTGATAATATTTGAAAACTGTTTAAGCATAGGAAATCACTCGAAGTCTGTCCGAACATTCATAGCTTATCACTCGCTGAAATTTTAGCAACATATGACCACTTACCAAGCTTGAAATTGATTCACCAGCCCATATAATACCTCTCCCCACTCTGCTCACGCGGAATAATGTGATGCTCCAGGTTTAAATCAACAGTTCTAGTGATGTTTGCCGGTATGTAGTTCCACACTTCAATATCGAAGTGTAAGTACCTGTCTCAAAAGTTTACCCTAAACCCAAGATGGATGTCAAAAAGAGGGATATATGAGGCCTGTTAGTGCCTATGCACCATTATCCTCACCCGCAAATTAATTTTTAACGTCTTATCAAGCACTCGCCCAGACTAGGATGGGGCGGATTAAGGAACGAAGAAAGGGAAGAGTATGTTGTCAAGAGTCACTTTTCATTATGTTTAGGTTTATATCGTTTCGACTCTTTGTTTTAAGTGTAGTAGCTACTTTTTTTATTTGTGGATGGTTAACCCTGACCCTGGAATGAGTTAAACAAAAAAAACCCTGACCCTGGACGTATTTCTACCAAGACCGTTTGTGCGATACCACGTGAGGATGCCTAATTGAACTAGAAGCAGTACCGTAACTTACCGGATTTTCCACGAACTTTTAATTTTACTGAATGTTTGAGTACTCAAGCCCATTTATTCTTCTAAGCGCCTATACTCGTAGTTTTTTGGCGTTTCCGGACGCAACTGCTATTGCATACACAGAAAAAACCCGCCAAGGCTATCTTTTGTATGGCATGCAATAGCAGTTGCGTCCGGAAACGCCAGAAAACTACGAGTAGGTAGACTCTCTGCGCTGGGTGGTTAAATATTTGGAAGCGTCTCATCGCAGAGTTACGTAAACGAATGAGGCTCTGGCAAGTTTGGTATTTCCTTTGCCAATTTTATTGCCCGACTGATTCCGGGTTCCGCACGCAGCAGCTGAGTAAGTAGTTGCCTTTTCTGTTTCAGGGGTTTTCAGCCTCCACCCTGCCCACCCAGTTTTTTGCGCTGTTCTCCGGGCCCACCAAGATGCCTGGCGCTGCAAGCAATATTATGTGCTCCTGCTGGGCCGGGAAATGTTATCGGCCCACATGTTCAAGGACCCGTGCGGACCGAAAGAAAGACACATATGATCTACTATTCTCCACTCGTAGATAGAGTCTATCCATTTTTACATACCCATAGGCGCAGTAGTTTTTATTTGGCATGTATATGATAAAAACAATAAAGGAAATTGACCAGGAGTTGTGCTGTTGGTGATGATTACGGTATGTCTGCACTGTTAGATTGACCACAAATCATACGCTACTGGGGCATCGCTGGCAAGCGCAAATACAGACAGGTACCTATAATTACATGTTTCTCATGTATTTTTGTGGTCTCGGTTGCAAGGAGTCGACGGGAATTCTGTCTTTCCCGATATCCCGAGCGAGGACTATTCCGAGGACCAGTGAGCGGGGATGAGTAAACTGGGTGCTCCCGGAAATCAAATTTTCTAAAGCGTGGAGAGGTAGAAAAAGAAGATCGACTGATCCTGAAGGCGAACGTGCCGGATGAGAGCCCGTGTGAGATGTGACGATGCGTAGACATAGGCTTTCACCGCACACCCTTTTTTTTCCTTCCCTCTTGAGAATTCCTTGAATGGCCATGGCGTCACTAATCTGATTCCAAGAGCCACAAAAGGGATCGGCGGTTTTGATTTTGTGGTCACTTTTAGATTTTATTTTTCATCTTTGAAGATAGAGACCTTCCATCCAGTGTTCTTTGCTGGTGGTGGCGGTTGAAATCGGGCGTTGGTCTCCCTACGTCTGGCAATTGGGGCGCAAAGTATTGGATGCCGTAATCAGTTGCGCAGGGTGCATCACGGGGTTATTATTCTGGAAAGGGCGTCGAAGCGAAAGATAGACATGATCGTCCTCATACACGGAAGAGATCGGTGGGAAATGTACACGCCTTTGTAAAATACGGAATCTCTTCGTTTTAATTTACCATGGTAATCCTTCGACCAGTTTAATAAAGCAGGTGTTCTCAATGCCAAAACCTGAAGAGCTTTGATACCAAGCTAAGAGTGTAGGTATGGTATTATTGTGTGATTTATCTTCTACTTTTGCTTTTTCTCACTATCTTACGGGTTTAAGACTGTGTTCCATGGCCTAGGCTTAAGCCCTGGAAAGTATTCTAGATAGAGCATAGATACTGTATTTCCAGTTGAGGCATGTACACAACTTTGGTGGTGTTCCACCGGAGGGCACATGTCTGCCGCCGATAAGTACTGTATGTCATACAAGTTATTGGGTCCATGCCAATGGACCTCTTAAACGCAATAAGACGTAAAGGTCGTCCATTTTAGGCCATGATGTGGTGGATGTTCCAAAAAGGGCATTACGGACCTTCCTTCGACGTGGGATTTCTCGTCCGTTTTTATGTTTCCTGGTGTGATTGTTTAAGAACATTCCATACAGACGTTCCTCGTGCAGTATCAAAAAGTCTTAACTGCAGACCAGTTTGGGTTTTCGGAGCCACCAGGGTACGGCGGAATCAAACCCTAGAGGCCGCTTTATGCAATTGATTTTCGACCTTGCAAAAATTATGTCCTGTTACACATCGCAGCTTGAAAGGAGGATCATTATCTGGGGTTTCAAGTCGTGGACAGGACACGTTCGCGGCTGCGGAACCTTTGAGAAAGACACGAGAAAAAGGGTGACTACCGAACGATGCACATTACACCAAGAAAGTGAGGAAGTGAAGAACCACCACCGAACCTGCCCAATCCAGCAGCGAGTAAGGGTCGGTCACAGCATATGTTCTACTCCACAGGTAGCCAATGGACAGACTGGCACTGCAGCGGCCCCAACGCTGGACTGGAAGACTGGGAAGCGTGGAGCGATATCTTCCCCCATCCCGCACATCGCTCGACCAGACTTGGCCTCCTTACTTGCGGTCCCTTTCTGTCTAAACTGTTGCCTGTCGTGGTTGCCGGGATATCTTCTTTCGGCGTTTGTGGAGTCGGCGCTGAGTGAACGAGAGGTCTCAAATTTTCCAGTTAAACAGTATTTATCCTCTTTCTAAATACTAGGGATATTTATATACATTTTCCCTTCCCTTTCTTTCCATTTTTTCTTCCTCTCTTCCCTCTCTTCCTCTCTTCCTCCTCCTTTGCTGGCTTTTGCACACGGGCCCTTTCCCTTTCCCTTTTCCCGCACAACCCCGTCATCATCAGTTTAACCCCAAAAGGCTAACCCCCAACCCCGAGGACTTCCACACCCAACCTCTCATATCCCCCTCTTTGCTTCTTCGACACAAGAACTCCTTCTTTCTTCTCCTTCTTCTCACTCTTCTACTCCTCTCTCCCTCCTGCTCCTCCTCTTCAACATACTCCAGTGGAATCCTGTGGACAACTCCTTTTGTGTCTGCTATTCACCCGCTGTGCTAGTGGTATGTCAATTTCCCTCAGCTGTTGCCGTTGTCTTGCATACGTTGTTGTTGTACCCCATTTTAGCTGCACTTTTTATGTACCGAAAAAAAAAGCCCTGCTTCTATCTCCGCTGTTCATCCTCTTATCCCTCGATTCCTCACAATGCTATTGGCCAGTCAAAAATCAAGAAAACCCTTCACACTATTTATTGGCCTCTAACTAATCCACTTCGCCACCATTTAGACAGGACCCAACCCATCCCCTCCCCAATCCCCTCTTTCGATTACAGTGTGGAATAGCCATCTAGGCATTTTTTTCGCCCTAGCAACCACTATCCGTCTTATTGATACAACTCCCTTCGCTTCATATTTTGCAGATACAATCATGTCATACTACGAAAATCAAGCCCAAACCCAGGCGTCAACCTGGCAAAGCTCTCGCCCCAACTGGGAAGGTCGGGCTGGTACGACTCCTGTTCAGACGCATTTTCCACGCTCTCATGCCTCAGATCCTTCGGATCTGACCGCACGGTACACAGCTCAAATGAAGCCTGAAGACCCCGCTGCCTTTGGCGCCCAGATTGATGGTAAGCGGTTTATAAGCAGGATTAATTCGGTTTTGTATTACAAAGTATTAACATCATATATAGAGGTTGACCGAGCTGTTGATAACCTTGTCAAGAGTGGAAAGATGTTTGCTCCTCAGCGCCGTGATTCCTTGCCAGTGTTGAGCCCCCGTGGTTTCCCTGAACATGGTAAGTATTTCTGGATATAGTATTTCCATGCCCTTTTGGGACTGAAATTAATCATCTAGTAGGTTCAGAAACGCGCATGGGAAACGCTTTACCGACTCGTCATTACTCTGTTCAGGATTTTGATGTAATGCGTTCTCAATCTGCTGCGAATCTCCAGAACTTTTACGCCACTCAGCGCTTCCAGCCGCGTCAAACAGAGGCAGAACAGATGATGCAGGCAAAGCGAAGGTTGGCAGCTCAAAGGGAGCGTGATCTGCGCAACTATCATCAGGAGCAGCAGTATAATAGGAGTATGTCTTCGAACACTCCAAATCTTGGGAGAGACCCAACTTATAAAGGCCCTTTAGCATTGTTGGCCGAAATTTCCACCTACGGAAAGGATCGTGTCATGAGTCCTAGCGCTATGACCGAGGACGAGCGACGTGATCTTATTGCTCGCCAGCACCGTGCTCTTTATGCCGGAGGCCCCGATGGCCATACATCCGAGGATGGCCATTTGGATGAAAATACTGTCTCACGAGGCTCTAACATCCACTCCAATGGCCCATCGGCACCGGGATCTAATGCTGGTGGTACACGTGGTCCGTCTCCTTCGTCCGCGTTTGACCCTTTTGGGAATCAGCAGAATGGCAACATTGATACTACTCCAGTTCAAACCCCCGCCACCGAGCAAGGTCAGCATGCTGGACAATCTGCCGTCGCTTCACCGACGCGTTCACGCACAAACAGTGCGTCTTCGCCATCGTCGAAGTCTGCATCATTTAGCTTATTTGAGAATGCAGGTGCTCAAGCACAGTCCAGCCGTACTTCCGCCTCGTCTCCTGGTGGTTCTCCACCACGTGCACAGCGTGCACCCACAACACCCGTGACTTCATCAGGAGTCGCTCCCATCGGGACACGCCCGACACAAGGTCAAAACCCTGCAGTGCAGAACAGCAAAAGGTCAACAACACCCTTGCCTTCACCCTTGAGCTATGGCTTTGCACAGGAGAGCGACCCGTTCAATAATATTTCAAAGGAGAGGTCTTCGCCTGCGCCTTCTAATAATTCCACTCCCAACGGTCAAGGTTCCGATGGACTTGGCTGGAGCAAGGTTTGGGGCCCTAGCAACAAGAGCCTTGGAACTGTCGCTAGCGTTTGGGGTTAAATCTTTTTATGTTTTATAGTTGGGTTCTCTTTTGTTTGGGGTGTTTATTCTTGATACTTCGGGGCGCTGTGTCTTGGGAGGACCTGTTTAAACTTGCTTTTTGTTGAGTGTTTTAAGTCTTGTAATTGTTCATTGTTTTTTTTATTTATTTTTCCTCTCTCGGGTCGGGGTATGGATACCTACAGGTGGGCAGAGGGGTTTCAATCAAATGGCGAAGGCATTTAAAAAGGGGTTGTTTTTTTCCTGTTATTTCCTTTGTATCTTCCTTCCGGTGAAGAGCAAGAGTTTCTGGGAGGAAGAACTCTACTGGGTACAAGCAATTGGGGTTTGGGTTGTTCGCAAAAGATGGGGTATATTGGATTTGGGGTTGGTTGGGGGCAAAATATCGCACGTACAAAATGTGGCATGGTTGTGGGGTTGGGTCTGTTTTTTTTCCTCTTTTTCTTTCTCTTTCTTTCGTTTTTTTCTTTTTCTCTCCTTCAAAGTCGGCTTCGCTGGGATTACCTGCGCTCAGTGTTCATCCGAACACGGCAATCTTATCTTCGACATTCCCGCATCAAACTGGGCTATCACGGCGAAGCACGAAACAAAAAAAACGTTGGTATCAAAAGAACGGGCTAGGTGCAATTGGTGAATTTTTCTATATGAAAGGATATGGGTCTTTTTTTCTTACTTTTACGATTCATCTTTTTTGTCTTTGTTTGTATGGGTGTCATTGGGTTGGAGTGGAATTGATTTTATATCTTGGTCACTTTTTCTCCTTTCAGATGCATACATGTAAGTATGCATTCTCGTCGTGTCATTGTTTATATTTGTGGTGTAAGGTTTGGTTTTTTACTTGACTGGATTACTTTTCTGGTTATGTTCCTTTTTGTTTGCCCACCTTGTAGTCCCCCCAACATTAATTATCCCTGCCGTTCATTTTACTTGCATTTATCGCTCCCTTCAGACAAAAGGCGCTACAGTCTACTTATACCCTCTTGGCCTAGGAGCTTGGTTTTTCTCTTTTATTCTTTCCTCCCCCCGCCCCTGCAGCTGATGAAGCTCAGAGGGAGGGACAGCACGGTGCGATGGATCAGGCTTTTGAAATTAATTTTTGTTATCTTGATTCTCCAAATTTTCTTGCTTCTAAAAGGCTCAGTCTGGTGGTGTAGCCAGTCGTATATAGTTGAAACAGAAAGTTTGGAACTGAGGCGGTTGAAGGCAAAGGTTCTAACTGTTGGAACGGGTAAATAGTGAGATGGGGAGCTTTGATTTCAATTTTCACCCCAAGTAGTATATATGGCTAGAGAGAACTTTGTGTACTAGCGTCTTTGATCAGGAAATATCACTCGACACCTCGACGGGTGTTGAAGATCAGTTTGCGTCACTTCTAACCATGCAAGTAATAATGTCTGAGCGGGAGCTTAATTTTTTCTGCTCACGGCCGGTTGTGTGGGGATAAAGCTTACTTTGCCGTTGTCATACCAAACCTCATGAGCCTTACAAGGGCTTTTTTGTCACCAATCAGCCGCCGGTAGTCTTGTTTTGAAGCCTTCACGGGTTTCATATATTCCCTAATATCACTTGTAGGACTAATATAGCTGACGGTTGTAAATGTTTATGGCCTCGATGACAAAGTTATGTTTCACCCAAACGTGTTGCACATATCAAGCCGTCAAGACTTAGTCGCAAAGCACCCTAATAGTAAAGTTAGAAATGTACGTATACAACGCATTTGGGGTATTGATCTAAGGACTTCAAGGCGCCGTGGTTGCAGTAGATCTTACACGTATGCCCGGCTGGTCTCCTGCAGGTTCTCTCAGGGCGAAAATAGGACTCAAATTGAAATTGAAGAGATGTATTAGAGGCAATATTCACCATCATTAGAAAATACGATTTGTTAGCGCCCCACAGATGTAAATAACGACATTTTGCGTTCCCTAGAATGTTTTCCGAGACTTTTCTACAAAATCTGCAAGTATTGTGAGCGTTATTGAATACATATATGTAGACAGCGTTTAATACTCTGGTCCGCCATCATATTAAAGTTCGTAGTAGTCCCAACCATTTTTATAAATTAGTGGTTCATGACGGTTGGATTAATCGAGACTAGCCTTGGTCTTTCATTATAATACTCAATGCCCTTTAAAAAACCCCCAAACTACATGTAGTAGTCAAAACACGTCCTGGAACCGGCTGCGACATTGGGTGTCTGCCCAGCCCTTCCTAAGTTCATTACCAGCTCTAAGCCTCACGGTTTGACCCGAAAACGAAACGGAAACCTGGGGAAGACCCAGTCCGGTACCATTTACCACCTTTTCTAACTCAATATCAGCAAATATCTTTAAAGCTGGCGACCATCATCACTTAACCTGCGCTGCAGATCACGGCCCCTCACCCACCACATCGCATCCTCATCCACACATTCAATCCCTGCATCCGGATTCCGAAAAAGAGACTTTAGCTGGCATGACAGGTGTCGTGCTGGTTGGAACAAACCCAGTCCCAGGTCCCCTGACGTCATAGGCTACCGCCAAGAAGCCAAGTGCATGCAGTAACACATACCCCATGCGATAAATACATGCAAAGAAAAAATAAGAAAGTGGTTGTCTCGGGAAGGGAAAGTGAGCGGGGTAAAATAAAGAACCCATCACCGTGGCCCACCAATCGCTGAATAGCGGCCATAAGCCAGGCGAGGCGGGCGGACAGAGATAGGTTCGTTCGGTATTAGGGATGTGGAAGACACCGCGCTGCCAAGGTTGCGTGAAGGGTGTTTTCTCACTTATCCCCACCCCCGAAGTACCTACAGCATAAGTGCATTTCCTTTTCAGAGAGCTGGAATGAAGCTGAGAAAACAGGTAGTATAGGTACAGTCCCGATTCGGATACTCTACTATATTCTAAAGTAGAGTACTGTACCTACAACGGCCCATGATATCCTGGATCATGCCACCCCACCATGTATTTTCCCCTCACTTGGGAGCAACTTTTGGCCCGCTTTCCATCAATGGCCTAAATGTTAATCAACCCTACTTGCTCCGGGCCCGCATTCCCGAATGCTAAGGACCAGTGTGTACCTTTGTTTTGAGGTGTAGTCTAACAAAAGATTGTACCCGCTTGCACACCTACTAAATAAGAAACCAAGAATAACATAAAAAGAATCGGCCAAAAGAAGGAAAAAAAGTTCTGGTCCCAGGAATTCGTGGATTTGGGCCAAGATCCCAGAGATTTAACATTTCGGGCGGAGACTTTCCGAAGAAGGAAAAAAAAAAAGCTGATAAATATACAGAAAAAAAAGGAGGAAAAAAGGTTGTGTTTTGGCCGTCCAGCTCGCTTCAGGATACGCATATATTCTTGGCCCTAAGCATTTACTATGGGGTACTACTCCTCGGATCACATAAAAGCAGGCATTGTAGATATGGGCTGGGCGTAAAGGAACATGGACAACAGAAACTCCAATGGGCACTGAACTGATAGAAGAAAACACAATCCCTTGAGATGATAATAACAATAAAAGCACCAGAAATAAAACAATTACTCCGGCCCCAATTCCAGGTCGCCGCCCAAAAACAAAGACAAAAGAAAGGAATGGAAAGGAATGAAAGGGGAAGACTACAATTAATCTTTTGGGGGAAAGCAAAAACACCAGCCGACATCCATGGAACCCATATACAAGAAGAAAGTAGAAAAGAGACTCGTCAGAAAGAAAGAAAAAAAACATTCATATCTTTTCCCCATAGTGTTGTTGCCATCGATTTATT
This sequence comes from Morchella sp. 2018-W38C, assembly GCA_024713705.1. Classification (NCBI taxonomy): domain Eukaryota; kingdom Fungi; phylum Ascomycota; class Pezizomycetes; order Pezizales; family Morchellaceae; genus Morchella; species Morchella sp. 2018-W38C. The sequence goes on along the minus strand of JAMJEX010000022.1, from coordinate 626,819 downwards.
TTACTCGATAACATTTCCATCATCTCTAACGCTCCCGGCTGCATATCGCCAACTAACATCTCGGTTGCTTTCTCAAGTACCTTAACCGTTCCATTGTTACCATTTATTTGAATTTGGGGTAGATCTTTGTCATCAGGGGCAGTGCCTGATGTTGGTGTGACTGCCTTTGATGTATCTTGTGGTGTGCTGAGATTGCTAACGGGGGTACCCTTCTCCTCCATCCAAGATAGATATGCATAGATATCGCTTTGCCTCGAGTTGGCCATCTCAATCTGTGTACGTGTGATGAAATCCGAGATTCCGTTTACTCGCCTCTTCATTTCGTTGATGCTCATCCTAGCCTGAGGTATTCTGGGCTTTGTTGGTTTATCGAGGATGGTAGTGCTGGGGTCAGCCTTCTGGACCTGGCCCCCTCCAGTGGATGAATGGTCTCGCGTCATAACATGAGGAGATGTGATGCTGGCATCATTGGGGTCCTCGGACTGGCGATGGCGATAGGCTCCACGACGTCGAGAAGTACCGCCGTTTGTCTGTCCGTTGCGTCCACCGCGCTTAGCTGGTTGTTGTGGGGTGTCTGGAACAGCCTCGATAGGCGGCGGCGGATTGATCGCTTCTTCTATTGAAGGCTTTTGAAGATTGCGGTTATTAGAACGAGGTGGCGGATATTCGTCTGAGTGCTCGGAATCTGTTTATAAAGCATACCGTTAGATATGCCATTTGACTATGATTCATCCTTTATTGGAGAGGTATAAGGGATTTAGGAGGAAGAAGAATCAGAAGATACCAAGACATACCTTCTTTTCTCGCTTCCTTATTCTTTTCTCCACCTCTGTTTCTAGTGGAGGTCCTTTTTCCAGTCACAGAAGAGCCAGTAGTGGTGGAGTTACGGGCGGCCGCACCGCGTGATTTTTTAGTCGAGCATGGTGCAGCAGCTGTCTTTCCGTGCTTTTCATCTCCCGAAGAGACGGGTCCGTTGGTGGGCGAATCCGGTGAATCGGAAGTTCTCATTCGTTTCGAATCTTGCTTTGGTCTACCACCCCAGCATCAGCCATCCCATCCTGCCTTTGAAATGTTACTGTTTAGATGTGACAGCGAAAACTCACTCGTCAGATCCCTCGCTGGTGCCTCGTTTGCGGCCTCTCGAGCTCGTTCCTCGCGTAGAACTTCCGGATGCTTTGTCGTGTTTGCTTTCTTCGAGCACCTTCTTCAGAAGGGCATCATCATATTCGGCGTCACGGGAGTTCATAGTAGTCCGCCGTTTGTGAGGTTGCTCCTTGCTATTGATCGGTGAAGTAGGCTCAGATTGTGTGGGGAGATAAAGGGAGGTCCGCATTCTGAAGTAGGAAGACACGTTAGAATTCGATCGTCAGGTCATCTATTCAAGCTCATGGCAAGCCAGATGAATGAAATGGATCGAGGGATGAAACTCACCCAGATTTGCTGTGTCCGAGCTTATGCAATTCTGGCTTACACCTTTCACAGTAGTAATTTTCTGGGGTGGACGCCTGGTCTGTGATGCCTACACAGAACCCGTGTTGCCAAACATGGCACTGATCACACTGAATGAAAAGACCATCCGCAGAATCGGCTTGTTCATCGTCACTGCCCTGGTATTCCTGATGGCCACAGATGCATCTGGTAATCTCATCCTCTTGCGAAGTCTCATCGACTTCCTCCTCACCGTTACCGTTGGTTTCTGTGGGTGCTTCAGGAAGCGATTCGAACGCGGGCTCTGGGTGATCTCCACGTCGAGAGTAGGTAGTTTCAATTTCGGGGTGGGATTCGTTCTCCAGATGCTTCTGCAGGCGGCCACGGTTGGATGTAGACGATCCCGAGGAGGATGAAGAATGGGACACTGGCGCTGGATTTGCTGTAGAGCGCGCTCGCGAAGAGCGGCGGGGAGAGACCATGGTGAATAGTGGATTTGCTGCGATGTGTGGTAAGGAGTAGTAGTGATGTGAGTAGCGTGGAAAGGATAAGGAGAAGGATGGGGTAGAGCAGAATAAAGGATTGAGGGGAGGGTGAGAGTAGAGGAGGAAAACCCGAGGGGTGAGGGGTGTTAGGAAGTAGATACAATCGAGCCAGAGAGTGATTAAGTGCAATGGGGAGGGGACGAGAAAAGGTTAGGAAGCGTCTTAAGAATGGTAGAGGAGACTAGGACGACAGCGGCGAAGGAGGAGGGGGAGAAACAACAGCTTGTGCATGGGAGGATGGAGGAGGAGTAGGAAAGGAAACTGAGCGAGTGTGTGCGTGCCTAAGTGTAAGGGAGGGCGAGCGTGAGTGACAGGAAGATGGACCAGTGGGAAGCGGAGAGCGGGTGGTAAGGGCGTGTGTGCGTTGAGTGACGAGCCCAGTAACGGAGAGACTCAGAGTTTCTCTTCTTCTCAGCAGCGCGAGCGACGGGAAACGACCGACAGCCATAATACTCCCATAATAGGACACAAAAAGGAACTAGACTAGAACTGCGGCCGAGAGCCAAAGTGGGCTGGGCCTGCGAGTGGAAAAGTGCTGGACAGGCTAAGCCGGTTTGGGCTACCTGCAGCCACTGCCAATCAAGACAAAGTGACGCTCCTTGTGTGGTGTGCACTGCTTGTTGTGCCCGCTGCCCGCTGCTTACTACCCCCTCCCCCGCTCTAGGTATCGAATGTCAATTTTGTAAAATAAAATCTTCATTTATATCCCCAGAGACAAACTCACTGTTCCCCTGATAACTGCCATCGTGGTTATTGTTACCATCCTACCTATCCTATGTTGTTGGCTTGCGGGATGCAAACGGAAAGGAAAGGTTAGTTAGTAATATCGCCGCATCATCAACCGTTGTTTTCTCCCGGCGCAGGATCGGTTACTGAGGGCCCGGCATCTCGAGAGTTTAAAAATAAACATATATTCAACTTAGTGGTGAAATCGTTGAAGTAATGGTAGTAGACGATTTGCATAGATTAAAGGAGGACGAAGAATAAGGGACCTGGATGGATGTGTTATAAGAGAATCTATTGCTGAGAAGGCGGCTCCTTAGATGTTGTCGGGAAGGGAAGGAAACGCTGGAACCACGATGCGGCGTGCATCAAGTCTTGGCGGTGACGCTGTTATGAGAATCACAAAGTGCGACATCAGGTCCCCATATAGGCCACAGCACAACAAACATGTACAAGGCTCTGGGATAAAGTGAGTGAACGGATCTTCATCTATAAACACCCCGTTTAGTTCGCTCACTTAATCCCAGAGCCTTGTACATAGACGACTTCCCTAGCCACCCGAACACCCCCCTCACCCGAACAGTCAACGTCAAAAAGAAAGGATCTTCGTTGCAACCGGTGTGTGTACCAACCATACTCAACTGTTCGGGTGAGGGGGGTGTTCGGGTGGCTAGGGAAGCCATCTATTCAAAACAAGTGCAAGTTGCTTCGGCACTCCCTGGAACTGACGCGCATCAGGGATGAGAGGGTTCGTCTCCAGATTTCCAGGATGGTGAGTAAAACCTATGCGTAAAACCTATGCGTAGTGCACAAAGCGTTCGTTGTCCTAGAGATACTAGCGTTGTGTATGTTGAATTCATTCATCCAGATGGCTCCGCTTTGACAGCTAATACGATGGGAGAAGAGTGGTGGAGAGAAGAGATGCTCCCAGAACCATTTGCTACAAAATCCAGACAGCCTAGCCAAAGCTACATACAGGTGTGCAAGTAGGTATATGTAGGTATGTACATGTAGCCATAGCATCCCAAGGCTTCGAAATAAGCTACATCCGAGTGCATTTAAGTACTATTGCACCCAGTACCGCTATGATCTGGTACCCGGTCCAGGAGCATCTGATCGTAATTGCAGTAATGCACAAGCTGCAGACTGCGTTGGGTAGACTTCACCAGCTCCTATTCGTCACGTTTTATATCCTATCTGCTATTATTCTTCTATGATTTCTGGTTTTGAGAAGTGGCCGATTTAAAGTGCGGGGTATCAAAGTCGCACTTTAACTTTAAATACATACTTAAGTATGCTTATATACATGTACTTATGAACTCCGAGTTAGAATATGGTGGTGTTCTTGGTGTGGAGTACTTCAGAGGGCAGCTTGTGCTTTTGCCTTTCCCCATTGGCTGTAAAGTAGTATCCCGCACCATATCCCAGGCATTAACAGCAGAACCGTCTAAATGTCCTGAACCGCTCAGCTTCTCTTGTCTGTTGGAAATCGTGACTGCTATCAGGCCCCAAAGCGTTTGACGGTAGAGAGTATTTACCAAGTGCCAAAACCGACAATTTACACTCCGCCACATTAAAAGGTGGTTGCCGAAACCGTCAATTTTGACCAATTTTCTCTAGGATACCCAGAGATTTTTACTATACTGTGTGCAGTTCATATCCTGTCAGCGTATTTCACAGGCAGTGTGAAGAACTACAATGGAGTTTCTCCTATCATACCTTCCTGGTGTGGTTACTTAGGTGACTGAGGGTAACTGTCAACTTTGCCTCCCGCAACCGCCATTTTCAGGGCGTCAATTGTAGATACTTTCTAGTATTGTTGGCCGTATAATGGCCCGCGAGAAACGGCCAGTTTAGCCGGTTCTGGTTCCCGAGGATGAGAAGAGATCAGGTACGAGCCTGTATTCTGCATTTGTGCTTACAGTACTCGTAGTTTTCTGGCGTTTCCGGACGCAACTGCTATTGCATGCCATACAAAAGAATGCCTTGGCGGGTTCTCTGTATATGCAGTAGCAGTTGCAAAAAACTACGAGTATATTTGCATCTTTGAGGAGAATTGACTGGGCGCGGGGATATCGATAAGCACTTATCGGGACATCATACATGTATGTAGGTACAACTACTCTATTATACATGTACACAACATGTACATACATATACATGTATTATACAGAGGAATCAATAATGTCTTAAAAAGCAAACAAGTAAAGTATCGAGTCATTAGGATGTGCTGTTTTACGTCTAGACGTTTATTACATGTATGGACGTGCGTACAACCTGGAAAGACCATCGATTTAGACTTGGACGACTTTACGACATTATGAATCAAAGCAACCCAGGCTTTGGGGAATGTAGATAAGGTGACGATCAGGGCAGTCGACATTGGATATCGGCGGGTACGCAGAGCCATTGGACGGGGTGTGGGACCAGCTTGCCCTATCGAGCCTTTCAGTGAGTGCCGTAGCGCAAGGACTCCAACCAGCAAGTCCCACCTCACTCTCACACTCTCTTACACACTTTCATCCACATCTCGCCCAGATACCATCGTCGTTTTTGCCATCGGTTTCTAAGATTTAGCTACTATTGTGTGTCTGTACCCAGAATCGCCCATCTCCTGTGCTGATATATTCGGTCTATTCTGCAAGGCAAGTGCCCCTCGTTGCTTCTTTGTGTGGGTAAAAGGAGGGCCATGTGCTGTGTGGGGCAGTCAATTTCCATACATAAATATACTCCCATTGTCCCTGGACCTTCGTCACCATTCTCTTACCTGACTGTTTTTATTACCTGCAGAGTGATTTCCTCCAGTAATATTGACAATCCCATACGCTCGACTACGATTACTCCACTTACCCCCACCAACCTAAAACGCACCATCCAGAGGCATCTCCAGTTAAATCTTTCCGGGAAGCTCCTTTTTACCAGCCACGATGTCTGCCGCTGTGGGTATGGATCTCCCCATCCCACCCCATCCCCTCTATCCTTGGGAACCCTACACACGTATCCCCCACTCTTTGCCCTAGATCACCGTCTACAACAGTCCTATATTCAATGCATGAGGAAATCAGGACTCAATAAAAGATTGTGAGGAACAGCAGGTAGTAGCTATAGTTTGGTGCACGGACGCCCCATTAGGCCCCTCCCGAAACGTCGACTCCGTTCACGACTGTCCGAGGATGCCAGTGCTGCTCTGTTCGGTCCTTCGCAGCAACCAACTACCCCACTATTTTACTTTCCATACAACAATTACGCTGGAGATACTGCTCTAGGTGGTACCGGTACATCTATTGGCTCCGGTACGGGGAATCATAATATAGGGGATAGCCTGCAGGACTCGTCGGATGAGGAGGATAACTCCAATGCATCGGTTTCTCGTGGTATCGGGAATGATGGTCTTAGTGTAACGGAGGGTACTGCTGGTCCGACAGATTCCTATGAGTGGTCCGAGAATACCAATAATAAGAAGAAGCGGAAGATCCCAACACCTGCAAATTCGGGGGCTACATGTAATGTTGGAGGAAATGGTGCCGGCGGGGGCGGATCTCAGTCTTCTTCCGGGTTTTCACTTACCCCAATCTCTACACCTCGGAGCCGTTGGAAATCGAGTGGTTCTGCGCAGAGATCGCCGTTATCTACTATTTCTTCAGCGAACCACGCATCTTTGCGGAGGAATTGCCGGAGATACTCATCATCGCCGTCAACTGATGCGTTCGTTAAAAAGGCAACAAAATCTTCTGGGGATGAACCTGTGATTCCCTCAAAAACAAGGCGTCGGGCTGAAGATAGTGGCAATTTAGCTGTATTACCACCACCCCCGAAACAAACTCAATTCACTTTTGTTTGTGAGTCACCAGTTTCTACAACCTTAGCGTTTTCCACATCTTCTCTCCATAACTCTACATCTGCTGTCAGAGAAACGGTTATTGTCGGTTCTGGATATCAAAAATCAATGCATACAATTGGGACACAAACATCCCCTATTTCAAATCACACTGCCTATCCTTCTATACCCCAACAGACAAGGAAGAAACCTGGCGGTCGAGCCCCAAATCCTAGACGTGAATATGCCTTTCAGCAACAGCGGCGACGCAGACAGGAAACAATGGGAGGAAGTGGAAATAATAATGGGGAAAATTGGGTCTGCGAATTTTGCGAGTATGAAATGATATTTGGTGAAGCTCCGGAGGCACTCATAAGACAATATGAGATTAAAGATCGTAAAGAACGGCGAAAGATGGCAGAAAAACGACGGCTTCTTGAGAAAGCTAAGCAAAAGGGAAAGAAGCATCCTGGAAAGAATTCTGGAAAGAAGGGGGGTGGTAATACTCATCATAACAATTCAAATTCTACGGCTCCTCCTCCTCCTCCTCCACCCAGCACAACGGACTCCCAAGGAACTCAGAGTGACAATACACCCCTTGCCAGCGCGTCCCAAACTCCAGCGTTGAGGCCGCAACGACATAGCCAACAGGTGCAGACTGAATCCTATATGGAGGAAAGAAACAACCATGTGAGTACTGGCAGGGGCGCTGGGGGCGGGGGCGGCGGGACAAGGGGCGGAGTTAGTGCCGGGGGTATTGGAAGTGTTGCAGGCGTTAATAGTGGTGGTGCCTCGTCTTTGTAGTATTTGCTTTCCTGGTTCTTTTGTTGGCTTGGTCGTGGGTTGCTTTTTGTGTGTGTTTAATTCGGTCTACTTTTCGATGGGAGCGAGAAAATAAGCCATGACATCCAGTGGTTTATTATACTGGTCTGTTTTCCTTGTTTTCTTGTCTGCAGTTGGAATTGGTTTCATTTACCTCCCCTTTCACAATACCCTCGCTTTACTTAAAATTCTACAATTGCTACTGTTGCTCGCTGTTATTTGGATGAATCATTTTAGTCCCATCTAAAACGTTGAGCACATCATGAGGCGCCTGTGTTCTATTCATACACTTTAGTTACCTGACTGCGTTCTTGTCTTTTAAACCTCGATTGCCTCTTCCATATCACATACATACCTTCCATCACATTCTCTCCACTGATCTAAGGCGTTGTTACTCTGGAGGGTATCTATTATCCTTTAGGTCATTTCTGTCATACGTGTGGTGATATTTCTCCCATGGTAAATAGCATTTCCCATAGGGATATTGGGATATTAAGCACAAATGAAAGGATTATGACTACACCAAGAAAAATAATGAGTATATTCTTCATTATTTCCTGTAGCCCGATTTAATAACAGGTCCTGGAATTTCTTTTATAACGAAATGAGTCTATTTCCCAACATAGTACTATCATGGAGTTGTGATGATCTAGGATCGGCCATCACTCATATTGTAGGTTGAAGTGTCGTAGCAGAAAAATCTTAGCTATGAGTCTAATCTCTAATGTCATCAAATCATTGGTCCATACAAATGGAATAAGACTCAATACTGTGGTAAATTCGAATGTATGGTATCATGCTCTAAGATAAAACCAAAGAAAAAAGCGTTTGGGTGGGGTTTAGATACATGTATTGTTGGGTAGAGGCACAAAGATACAAAGACAACGGGAAATAAATACCTCGGTATTTTGTGGCATATTCATGGGATCAAAACCAATGATTTGGGCCATCTAAACACTCAAATACTACACTGATATATATACCTTCCTACTCGGGGTAAATACCATGGTATTGACATCCATCCGAACAGAGCCTAAGATTTTGGGATTGAGGCGGCGCACGGGCCATTTAGTACATTTATTAGCCACCGCCACAGTTCAAAAAAGTTCGCGGCTCCTGTGTTATCCACGACACCCCTCCACCTCAACAGTTCAACCCCACAACGCCAATTTATTGTCACCTATCAATCACGAAAGGTAACTAAATCCACATATCTTCACTAAAGCTTCCTAAAAATAATCAGTGAAGTAGATTGCTAACAATCATAATAGATAGCTCCTTTCTCTTTCTGCCCCTCAATCCTTCGTTTCCAACCCCACCTCTATTTGCTTCACAAGCAGCCATGGCATTTAATGGGCAAACTCCCACGATTATCGTGCTGAAAGAGGGTATTTAATCCCCCTTTTCATACTAATTCTTAACCTGACCTGCCTAAGGTAAGGAAAGGTCTAGAAAGCTGATTCGGTGGTGGCCCTTATGCAGGAACCGATGCCTCCCAGGGCCGTGGTCAAATCATCTCCAACATCAACGCATGTCTGGCGGTTCAGGATACCATAAAGTCTACATTGGGACCCTATGGTGGAGATTTGCTCCTTGTAGACGCGAACGGACGGCAGACCATTACGAATGATGGTGCTACAGTCATGAAGGTATGTCTACCTAATCGAGACCTACTATATTAAGACCCAAATTTGTTAAGACATAGCTATGCTTCTACAGCTTCTGGATATTGTGCATCCTGCTGCCCGTATATTGACAGATATTGCTCGCTCCCAAGATGCGGAAGTCGGCGATGGAACTACCTCGGTTGTCGTCTTAGCTGGAGAGATTTTGAAAGAGAGTAAGCAGTTTGTGGAGGAAGGAGTTAGCTCACAGGTCATAATCAAAGGATATAGAACTGCTGCTAGATTGGCCGAGAATAAGATTAAGGAAATTGCGGTTAGAATTGAAAAGGGGGACAGGAGAGATACTTTATTGAAGTTGGCAACAACCGCTATGAGCTCAAAACTTATCAAGAGGAATTCTACCTTCTTTGCTAAGAGTACGTTGAGCTGTGCTTTCTGTTCGCGAAGCAACAAAGTACTAATATTCAATCCCAGTGTGCGTGGATGCAGTCATGTCATTGGACCAAGAGGAGCTCAATGAAAGGCTTATCGGAATGAAGAAAGTACCTGGAGGTGGTCTGCAAGACTCACTATTTGTCAACGGTGTGGCTTTCAAGAAAACCGTAAGTTTGAAGTTTCATTTATGGGAGTCCTCTATTATCTCGGAATTTTAACTGATTTGAATCCTTAGTTCTCTTATGCCGGTTTCGAACAACAACCCAAATCCTTCAAGAACCCTAAGATCGTGTGCCTAAACGTTGAGTTGGAACTGAGTGGGTCTATATTCAATATAAATTGAACAACTGTACTAATACAAGTTGTAGAGAGTGAAAAGGATAATGCCGAGGTTCGAGTAGAGCAGGTTTCGGTAAGTAGTAACCATCTCTCATAAGCCTTTACATATTAACAAAGACTTATAGGAATACCAAGCTATAGTAGACGCCGAATGGCAAATCATTTTCCAAAAACTTGAGGCGCTGGCGAATACCGGGGCAAAGGTCGTTCTCTCAAAACTGCCAATCGGAGATCTTGCTACACAGTATGTAGTAGTCACGACTCAATGCTTGCAAAATGCTAAATGGTGTGTAGGTATTTCGCCGATAGAGACATCTTCTGCGCTGGTCGTGTCACTGCGGATGATATGGATCGCGTTGTCAAGGCCGTTGGAGGCAGCGTCCAATCCACCTGCTCAGACATCCACGAGAAGCATTTGGGAACTTGTGAAAGCTTTGAGGAACGCCAAATTGGTGGTGAGCGTTTTAACTTCTTCGAGGGCTGTCCTGCAGCAAAGACTTGCACTCTGGTTCTTCGTGGTGGTGCCGAGCAATTTATCGCTGAAGTTGAACGTTCCCTCCACGATGCTATTATGATTGTTAAGAAGGCTGTTAAAAACGATTACATTGTCGCTGGTGGTGGTGCTCTTGAGATGGAAATCTCGAAGTACCTCCGCGAGTACTCCCGTACCATTGCTGGTAAGCAGCAGCTCATTATCGCTGCTTTTGCAAAGGCGCTTGAAATCATTCCCCGACAATTGTGCGATAACGCTGGTTTCGACGCCACTGATATCTTGAACAAACTTCGTATGCGTCACCATAACGGTGAGACTTGGGCTGGTGTCGACATCGTCAATGAGGGCATTGCAAACAACTTGGAGAAGTTTGTGTGGGAGCCTACTGCCGTGAAGATCAACGCTATTCAGGCGGCTACCGAAGCAGCTTGTTTGATCTTATCAGTCGATGAAACTGTAAAGAATAAGGAATCTGAACAGCCGCAAGGCGGTCCTCCCGTGAGTAGTATTGTTCTTACTTGAGGTTTCGATTGCTGATAAGATATTCACCTTCAAAGATGCCCCGTGGTGCAGCCCAGCGGGCCATGAGAGGAAGAGGAAGGGGCATGCCAAGACGATAGAGCCCTAAGCATGAAAAGGGATGGATGGTCTTGGAGTAAAAGTAAATTTCTATATCGAGGTAGATAAAAATGCATATTCATGATCAGTCACCATGCACTAAAGTCATGCTCGGTTTATAGATTTTGACCGAATTAAATACCCTTGCTTTTTTCTTCTTCTAATAACTAGCCTATTTGGATATATCCTTGATACCTACATCTTTTCTATTCACACGGTAAAGTATCGAATATATATGGGGTTCTTGGTGAGATCCAGGCTTGTATAATCTGTTTCGTCATGTGTCAAAGTCTAAAGAATAAAGTATTCGCAGAAGTTATTCTAAAATAGAATGCGCCAGCTTAGAAGCTTCTATTCGATTGATCCATAGCTTTTTGTCAATCTACGACGCACCCAATTTTTACCCCCCCCCCCCCAGATTTCTTGCCCCGATCTCACCCACTAACTGCCCCGATTACTGTAAACTTTGTATCAATGATACATTGTCGCCTTTTAGGAGTATTTGACCTAGAGATTGTGTTAGCCTGGAAGTAGGTAACCCCCGTATAGGTGTCCTCCTAAAATCCGACAACGGATACATACCGAGCTCCCTTCTACTTTCTGCTTCCTCTTTCGTCGCTATCTTAACCTCGACCGCGTCGTCGATTACAAGATTCATGAACTCGTCGAAGCCCTATATCGTTAAACATGAGATTAGCAATTCGAGCGTAAGATAGCGCGCGGGACGATAACACGACAGCGATTGACAAAGAAAAAAACATACTCTGATCTTGCCCTCGATACGAATGCCAAGCTGCTCGTAGAGCCAAATCTGCACAGTCGAGTGTTGTTGCAAGAGCTTGAAGATGAAGTTGATGGGGGGAAGGAGCACCCTTCTACCACCACCGCCGCCGCCGCCTCGAGATGCCATTTGTATTCTTGGTAGTTGGAGGTGTTGTTTTTGAGGTGATGGCGGGATGAGTGGGGCTTTCGGTTCGTTGGTAGTTGGCGGGATAGCAGTTGTAGTGATTGTTGTTTGAGGGATGTTGTTAAAAGCTGCACGAGCCGCCCAAGGGCGTGTTTTACTGTGGAGTGGGCCTTGGCGGAAATCATGAGAAATGATTCGGTTTCGTGACACTTGGGGGTCAGGGATCAAGTTAGAATTCGACACAGGGTCTTATGCGGTGCATATCTTTGAAGCTACTTAAGTATTTATGTCCAAATCTTGAAGCTCTTAAACCCGATAAGCCGGAAATGAGATGAGGGAGCATACCAAAAAATGAATTCCCCGGCGCATTCGGCATAACCACTGCGGGGGACCATAAGCCTCGGTCGGTAGGGTCCCGCTGAGCAGGGAAATGGGATGTGAATTTTGGAAGTTATATATTATATTAGGTGTTGCTAGATGTAGGTATATGTAATTTATAATTAGGGATTTGTAGTATTGATCATGATTCCAATCCATACCAACGATCTTAAATACATTTTAGAGCCCATTAACTCTAAAGCTTACAGGAAAGTAATCACTAATTAGTTAAACACGAGATTTTGATTTGAAGACAACCATATCAAAACCCAGCGGCAGTACCATCATGCATTATTCAGGTCTAATCATTATCAAATTAGGTGGAGCATGGCTCTCCCAATTGCAGCACAGTCCTATATGTGGTCTCGGTCACTGGTGCTAATGATCTCCGGATACGGAATTTTGGGTCCAGCTAAAGGGACCAGAGGAGAAAACTGGGAGTTTAATTTTGAATTGAATTCAAGAAATACGTGGTATTTCGACCTTTTGTCATGATATGATACATGTATACAGTCGTTAAAAATAATAGTCCCATGGGAAAAAACTAAAGAACACATCCAGCCCAATATTCAAATACCCAAACTCCAAAATAACACCAAAGAAAAGCGTCAAAGCGTTAACGTCGCACCTATAAGTGCAAACTCCACTTTCACATACTTTCGTCTTCACCGTATTCATACCACCAATCCACCGCCTTCTCCCACGATTCAAATTCGTCTTGGTCACTCCTCGATCGATTGTGCTTCGTGCGGAATGGATTAATTAAGAACCCAGATGGGAATCTTTTCTCCATACGGATATGTTCCACCTCGCCAAGAGTACTCGATCCTGAGCTGAGGGGTCTTGGAGTAGGACCAAATCTATTTGCTCTGAGTGGTGTTTTCTCTACTAGTATAGAAGAGGGTTTAGGAGTTTCTCTGCACCACTCGTAGGGGGGAGCGGGCTCAACATTACTTGTGAGTGCTATTCTACCGGGTTAGTCATGATGATACAAATGTATGGGGAGAGGATCCTACCATCAGAAGATGTATGTAAGAACAGGGTCTTCTTTAATGACTGGGAGGAATGACATTGCTCTAGCCTTTGTGACGGCACTACATGGGCTTGGAACTGCTCTCGCGTATAAGTGTGGGTGCTTTTGAAGGAACTGTCACTATGTCTCCGCAGTTGCCGGCCGAGTTCCCATTCATGGTGTTGTGAGTTCCGGGAGCCAACAGTTTGGGAGAAGTTGCTCATTGGTTGTTCTACAGGGGTATAAATTGAGATTAGTACTGTCTTTACGAGGGATTGCCTGGATCATAAAACTTACGGTATGAGGAATACGCTATTGCTTTGAATACTTGCGCCACATCCTTTGGGCTGTCGAAGGAAGAAGCCTCAGGTCTATTTAGTTGCTTCTTCTTCCTACTAGAAAATGTGAATCTTCGGAACTTTTCCGACCTCGGCGACGACGATCCAAGTCTCGAGTCTGTATCGCTTGAGCCCGAGCTTCTCTGGCTTCCAGAGCCTCGACGTAACGAAGAAGCAAGCTCATTAATAGAAGATAACTGTTCACTTTTCGTATAAACAAATGCTCTTGGTGTGTTTGAAGCATAAAGAGTGTACGAGTACCAGTGGTCCATGTTGATGGTGATAGTGGTGCGATTTCCTATGAAAACCGGGCTGGGTCATTTGGATGACCATAGACGAACAGCAGCGAACACATGGGGTACTTTGATTGAAGGTCCGCGCTGGAGAAGGGCAGGCATCACGGAGGGCATACTTATTCAAAAATTCCTCACGTATAGTAAACGCAAGGCATCAGAGCAACACAAGCGTTCGATCTAACACCAAAAGATGCTAGACACACTCAGGAAGAACTCGGGGTGCTAGGTGTGTACTTGCATAGAATGACAGATTACAGATGACCGGCCGGCATCGATTAATCCCCAGGGATAGGATTTTGGGGAAGGCACATGAGCAATATTTGGGCAAATCATTTCCAACTCGAACGGAAGGGATAATTTATATATTAGGTACTTATTTTTCTGGCCAATAAGCGTTGTGCCGCGAATAAGAGACGGGAGGTTTTGTCCGGAGTATCACAATGGGGTGCGGATACATAGCATAGTACCTGCAAGGATTCCCCACTTCTCCGCTTCTTTTGATCCCAACCTCGGCCTCCAAACGCTACAGCCCGGGGTAAGCCCGGTGCTGAATCCTTAGCTTGCCAACTGCCTAAAAGCGATCTCAATAAACGAGCTGACGACGCCAATTATAAGAGTTGGAGCGTTTACTAAAACTATGTGTACGTACATGTATGTGGCGTTGAACGCTCCCCTAAAAAAAAAAAAAAACTACAACTTAAATAAAAGGAAGACGCTAGGTTACGTAGGCAGCAGCACCGGCACTTTTGTGTAAATATCGCTAAGCTTCTGTATGGACTTATCCCCTGGATGTATGAGACATTGGGAAAATCTCTCTCATGCATTAGCGTGGCCTATCCAGGAAATGATTAACTAAGGTAATGCGGCGAACTGCGAACTTTATGGCACCGTTAAGTATTCTAAAAACCGACAAAAGCAGCAAACTCCTTACCCGGACGTTTTCTCACCCAAATTCAAGATCACATGACGTTTATGCATGAGAGAGATTTTCCCAATGTCTCATACATCCAGGGGATAGCGATCCCTTCGGAGGGCACATATTTCTTTGAATTAGGGCTGCAGATCTCGCACACTGCTCTCGATCTTGTCAACCACGAACCTTCATAATATATTTCACGGACTCCCAGCCGGTAAAAGGACAGATTTTTTTTAAGTAAGACCTCTCGATCTCTCCAAACACCGGATAGATGGGATTTTGAGATGAGGCCATATACCCTGTATGTGCCCCACCGCACGTACAGTATACAAACTCAACATCCTTTCTTTTCTCTATTTGTGACGAAAGATGATACATGAGAATGCGATGATAACCAAGTCCTTAAATATTGAAGATTGCCAAGGAAGTTTTAAGCCTCAGCCTGCTGTGTCGAGGTTCGCATGTTAATATACGTTTGATGGACTGAGGTTCTTAGAGCCAATGATATGCGCCAAAGCTTTTCCCTAGTGATGTCGATCCTGGGAATTTCTTCCGCTATTGCCGGGTTAACGAATTTTGTTTAATGGCACATTGTGCACATCCTGTATGGTGTAGAGAACCTGATCTCACATAACACAGATCTGTATGATGATATAAAGATCGAGTGATGGGTGGTGCAAAGGTCGATAGTGAGCATCTCGCGCGCCAAGTGATACCGAGACTAGATCTAGAGTAGTACTTGTATTTATTCGTGTTTCAAAAGTTACCGGGACATATGTACCTGCACTAATATAAGCGAGCTTTACAGAGTAACGCTGGCGTTAGTACCTCCGATTATTCCGAGAAAGATGCACTGAACCAGCCCTATTCGAATATTCCATTTCTTTTCTATATCTAGCGTGGATAAGGCCGCAAGACAAAGATATATGCTGTATAAAAGTGAAACCAACAGCAAACGTGTGGTGCAATGAAGGACAGGCCGAACAAGAGAACAAGCCAGCCGAATGCAGAAAATACCGCGTATGATTAACTATAAGGTTTTATAACTGTAAACTACGGGAATATCGGCGCTCACTTGGGGGATATAACTGAAGAAACACCGGAACCTTCGGTATATGCATGTCACCATCCCTTAGGGTAGGATGAGTATATATTAAGCTCTATAGCTCTGATTCTTTCTTTAAAATCTAGCACCATTTCTTGCTAGGTAATTTAAATTGTGATTATCTATATCCCAACATGCTTTTCTCTGTCGGTCTTCGCGGCTTCCCAGTATTATGTCTTTTTAGCTTTGTTGCCCAACTTTCAACCGGGGCAACATTCACAAACCCGCTCAAAGAAACCAATGGCAGTGACCCCTTCATGGTATATACTGCTGGTAATTACCATCTTTTGACTACAACATGGACCAATATCGAGATCACTCGAGCAACTACTTTAGAAGGATTGAAGACAGCGACACCAACCGTTGTGTGGATAGACACAACCTCATCCCGGGCTGGTAATTTCTGGGCACCTGGTTAGTAGCTTATGGCCCGACCCTTTATTGTAGTATTACTACATATGTAGCTATGATGTTTACTAATAACTGCTTCGAGTTCAGAGGTTCACTGGATTGACAATACTTGGTGGATTTATTGTATGCACATTATACAGCTACTTATACCTATTGATTTCTCTTCACTTAATTCTAACAATTCTCTACAGATACTGCTGGAACTGAGACATGTTGTGATGGCCAACGTCTACACGCACTGCAAGGTAACACTCATTCTTATAGAGGAAAACAGAGCAAGAAAAACAAGACAAACCTAAATGCTCATTTCTCATCGATGTCTTATTTATACGCATCTATCTCCAACATCAATTAACTATAGGCGGTACTGACATTCTCGGAACTTACACCTACAAGTCCCAACTCAGCTCTGGGTGGGGCATTGACGGCACCGTCCTCCGCACCACCTCACGGAACTACTTTGTATGGTCCCGCTTCAGCCCAAATAGCTTGCAGAGCTTGTACATTGCCGAGATGAGCAATGCATATACCATCGGAACGCCATATCTGCTCTCTGAGCCCACGAACTCATGGGAGACCGTAGGAGGTGCCGTCAACGAGGGTCCAGCTGCGCTTTACCATGGTGGAAAGACTTCCTTGACCTTCTAGGCCTCGTACTGCTGGACTACTAGCTACCAGTTGGGACTTCTCACTTGGGACGGTAGTAGTGACCCATTGCTATCGAGTTCATGGACGAAGAGCGGACCGGTATTTAGCAGTGCGAATGGTAACCTTGGGCCTGGCCACAACGGGTAAGCTCAACCAAATATTGACTTTTAGATCTGGGATATGATTCTTTTGACTAACACTTCATGATTGATAGATTTTTCACTAGCCCCGATGATGCGGAGATTTGGAACGTGTACCACGCAACCTCGATTTCAACTGGTGCGTGTGATGGGAATAGATACACAATGGCTCAACCGGTTAACTGGAATTCTGATGGCTCTCCAAATTTTGGGTCACCGGATGCTCTTTCCACGAGCTTGAACGAGCCTTCTGGAGAATAGATTTTAGGTTACATGTAATTACTTGGTTTATAAATATCTAATATGTACTGGAATAACACTTTTTCGCATTTCCTTGCAGCCTGATTGGCTGACAGTGACAGGGGTATTTAGTAAGCACGACCCATCAAATTTCGCGGTTACCCTACCCGATTTGGAGCGATTACCCTGCCTGCTTCGGTCGGTTACCCTGCCTGCTTTGGGCCGTTACCCTGCCTGCTTTAGGCCGTTACCCTGCTTACTTCTCTGCTGGCGGGCCGCCAAAACCCTAACCCTGACCTAACCCGGCATGGAAACCAGCCCACCCAACGGAACTCTTTATAATTAAATAATAAATATAACTATTAAGTAGTCAACTATGAGCAGCGGGAGGGGTGGGGAGGAGTGGTGGGGGAGGGAAGGTGGAGGAGCGGTAGAGGAAAGGGGGGGACAAGGGGGGGGAGGGGGGAGGTGGGGGAGCGGTGGACATGAAGGTGCCAGTGGAGGAATGGTGAAGGGAGCTGGCATATATTGGAGCTGGCACTGGAGCTGGCACTGGAGCTGGCATTTATTTGAGCTGGCACGGGAGCGGGCATTTATTTGAGCTGGCACGGGAGCGGGCATTAGAGCTGGCACTGGAGCTGGCACCGGAGCGGTCACCGGAGCGGGCATTGGAGCGGGCATTGGAGCGGGCATTGGAGCGGGCAATGGAGCTGGCATTTCTTTGAGCTGGCACGGGAGCAGGCATTAGAGAGCTGGCAAATTTAGAATGAGAACCAGAACGTACGCAGCATGGCGAACGGCGCTTCGTGGAAGAGAGTGTTCGTGAAGGCCTCGAGATTCAGAGCGACTCAGGGTTCTGGCAGGCGGGTCGGCAGGAGATGGATTCGGACGGACGGCGGAACGACGACGACCGGAAATGGCGACTAGGTTCGTTCACCCCCCAGCTGGTCGGGAACAGGACTGAGAAACGGGAGGCCACCGACGGCAGGACAGGAGACGGGACAGGACAGGAGTCGCCATGGGCGGAAAGGCGAGGACGACCGGAGGACAGATGACAGGCAGCAGGCTTCACCCTCAATGGAGGAACGGAGGGCAGAACAAGGACGAGGACTCTGCCAGACAGGGCGCGATGGCTAACAGGAGAGAGTCGACCGAGGACTGGATCAGGGACGGCTAGATGGAGCGAACGGGCATGAGCGGAAGGGAGACAAGACTGACCAGACGAGAATGCGATTGGCCGGACGAATGCTGCCAGGCTAATAGGAAGCATGACACCGGGCGTAGGCGAGGCGAGTCAGAGGCGAAAGCAAGAACAAAACAGACAGGGCAGCCAGGCTAGGTACGCAGATGACAAGAGTTAAGGCAGAGTCAGAGGCGAAGAAACACAGGACGACAAGGTTCTCAGACAGGCTCTAAGGGAAGCGGAGCGACGACGCAGACGAGGACGGAACAAGAACGGGACAAAACAGGCTCTAGGAAGAGCGGAGCCTGGACGCGAAGCGAGGACGAGGATTCATGAGTCCTCCCCCGAGGCGAGGGGCCCCGGAGGAAGGAACGTGGTCTACGAGGGAAACGATTCTCTAGGCGAAAGACTGAATTGAATCGTACAAGATTATACAAGAGGAAAATGCTAGAGAACTAAAAGGAAAGTTCTCAAGAGAGAGAGAGATTTTATATACAGAATCATAACGCCGCCGATTAATCCAGACGACGCAAGAACGAGAACGCGAAGCAGAGCGAGACAGGAAAAGCAGAACGGCGAGAACGAGTAACGGCAGACGAAAAGAACAGGCGAAGAACGGAGACAGGAACGCAGAGAAAACAGGAACGGAGAACAGAAGCGGCGAGACAGAAGCTAGAATCTAACTAGGAAAGTACAGGAGTCTAGGAAACAGGGAAACGAGACAGGACAAGGCAGGACGAGGCGAGGCAACAGAGACGGGACAGGAGCAGACGGAATCGATCGGCAAATACCCTGATACGCGAGACGCCAGGGCTGACATTACCTCACGGGTTAACGGGATCGGAGATCGGAGAGGTCGAGGCAAGACCCAGGAAACCTTCGGCCAGAGGATGCGCTTCCAGGTACCAAAGCCATCTTCCAATACGTCCGGGTTGAATAGTCCCGCGACGATAAAGGTTGACAGGGGTAAAGCCAGAGCAGGGAAGAGCCTACAGGGGATCGGGGATACTAGGACTCAGGAGCGGGGAGACTAGGGGCTAAGGATGGATAGGGGTACAGGGTGGATCGGGCCAAGGAGACAGAGAAAGACAAGGACAGGGCTTGCAGCCGGGGATGTGACCCGACGGCAAGGGAACAGGGAAACGGAGACAGGAAACAGGGAAAACAGGAACGAGAAACAGGAAACGGGACCAAGGGAACAGGAAACAGAGACAAGGAAACCCAAGACGGGACCAGACTGGGGTCGGTCCCGTACGCCGTTACAGAAAGACTTTATCGTGATCGATCCTCCTGATCGACGCGATCGCGAGAGGTAGAGGAAAGATGATTTCAAGACGGGCGAGACGAGATTAAAGCGGATTCATTATAGAAAGCACCCGCGAACAAAGTAAACTTACATCAGCAAACTGTACCAACTTCATGCGAGATACGGAGATCTCCGAGACGCCCACAAACCTTAATTCTCCGGAGAAGGTAAGACCCGACTAGTCCTCCAGAGACATCGCGATGGCTCGGAGGCCTCCCGAACGATATTATCATGCGACTTCGAACGACGCTATCGGAGGCCTCACGAACGAATGGCCATTTTATCGGTCTCACGAGCAGATACAGCCCTTTGAAAGGCTCAGGAGGCCATCCCGAGAACGTGACGCCTCCGATGCTATCTGGAGGACGATTCCTATCCCCTAACAATAGCTAAGAAAGATACCGATGACATTGTATAAGAAGATAATCACGATAAGAATTACAGACACTATCCTGCCTTATAGAAAACCGTTAACCTCCTCAGTATCTCCGAAGGGCTCAGGAAGGCCTCCTATACTCTCCCGAGCCTATAAAACACTAGCCACCCTCTCACACGCCCTCGAGGCGAGCCTCCTGTAGCCTCCTGAGCCCACTAAAAATACTAGTCACCCATCCCACGCCTCCCGAGAGCTAAGCAATGGCCCCAGCCTCCTGAGCTATTAAAAATACTAGTCATCCCTCCCACGCCTCCTGAGAGCTTAAGCCAGCCCTCCCACACTCTCCGCCAATAAGAAAAATCACCACCCTCCCATAACCTCCTCGACATCTAAGGCCGTCCTGCGCCTCCTGAGCCACCAAAAGATTTCTTCTAGCCTCACGCACCTCCCGAGATCTCAGCAAGCTCTCCTACACTCTCCTGAGCCCACTAAGAAAACGCACCCACCCTCCCACGCCTCCCGAGGCTCAGCCTGCACTCTCCGAGCCCACTAAGAAACTCTTCACCCTCCCACGCCTCCCGAGGCTCAGCGAGCCTCCTGCACCTCCTGAGCCCACCAAGAAACGCACCCACCCTCCCATACCCTCCCGAGACTCCGCAGTTCTCCCACACTCTCCGAGCCCACTAAGAAAACGACCCACCCTCCCATACCCTCCCGAGGCTCAGCAAGCTCCTACACTCTCCTGAGCCCACTAAGAAAACTCTTCACCCTCCCACGCCCTCCCGAGGGCTCAGCGAGCCTCCTACACTCTCCAGCCCACTAAGAAAACTCTTCACCCTCCCACGCCTCCCGAGACTCCGCAAGCTCTCCTACACTCTCCTGAGCCCACTAAGAAAACTCTTCACCCTCCCACGCCTCCCGAGACTCCGCAAGCTCTCCTACACTCTCCTGAGCCCACTAAGAAAACTCTTCACCCTCCCATGCCTCCCGAGGGCTCAGCCTCTCCTGCACTCTCCTGAAAGATCCGATCCATCTCCTGAGCCTCCCATACCTCCCGAGGGTTCAGCACGCCTCCCACACTCTCTCGAAGATCTGCTCCTCTCCTGAGGCTCAGGAGAACCTCCTTGCGGATGCTACTAATCGACTTAGTAACCCAACCCAAACAAATAATATTTTAATAAAGATACAAGAATTCTGATAGATCGTGAAAGAAAATACAATTATTTATCTATCCATATCCACCATAGCAACTCCTACCGCTTATGCCTCCCACGCTAGGCTTCACAGAACGCCTAACGTTTCACCCTTCACCGAAATTTCTACCCTTTCACCTAAATTTCTAGTGGCTAAGATTGTTGTCAACATCGCTACGCTTCTACTGTAGCTCTAACTCGAGCCTTGCGACGGGCCTGCAGCCTCCACGCCATGATATCTGCTGCCAACGCCAGATCGCCTTCCTTCGACCAACCTTGATATCACCTCTTTGGGCCTCGAATTCCTCAACCTATATCAGAACAATATTAGACGCAGAAGACCATCACCACGTGCAACTGGGCTGATGCGGACCTTCTCTCCAATCGTCAGATCACTTCTAGAGTGCCCATTTGATTCTGCAGACTTCTTCTTCCATGTATCCATCATCCTAGAATACGCATTTGACATTCACAAGTCAGCAGGAGCCTTTCACAGGGCTGGAGACGCCTTTACACACGATATCCAGATTCTGGCTCGCTGAAGTGCAAGAACCTTCTATGTAATTCCCAGTCGTCAACATCGGAGGACAAACCAGATTCCGGTACAGACTAGATATGAACGCCGGAGAAATACCATCGATTTAAATCGTGATCCTTTGCACCACGATCTTGTCGCTTTCAGAATACTTCAGAAATATCACATCAACGCCGCGCGCTGCCCGTCTGAAGTCTGTTAGAGCCTTCTCAAAGCGCTAAAAAGGAAATGCCACCGAATAGTTCTCAGGGTCACTAATGAAACGGTCCTTTTCGAAGAGATAATTGACTTTCGCGCCTCAGATCCGCTGTAAGTTTCATTCATCCCATACAGGAAGTTCTCGCCATATAGTCTTTAATGGCATAAACAAGGTGTGATCTCACCTAACATACAATTTGAACCTAGTCAGATAAGAAGCTCCTGAAATTTTGGAAGGCTCTAAAAGTACTCACCTCTCCTCAAGACTTTTGGTCAGATTTAGTTCAGTATTAAAATAATCGTTGTTTCTGCCCAAAATCTTCAATATTGACCACAAGAGAGTCAGGTTGTGGCCAAGGCCCTCAAGCAGATAACGCCCAAGAAGTTTCATGCTTGTTTAACTATCGGCTTGTAATCTGGCAACTTGCAATCCGATCCGCTGTGGCTCGCCCAGGTGTCTCTACGCACGAGAGAACCACAATATTGGGTAGCCGGAGGTGTACGATATGAATGTGAAGCCGTGGTGTACTATTAAGCTCACGCCAGGTCGCAAGGTGCTGACGAATCTAATCGGAGATGTAAAGGAAGGTCTTCGATGGTTATGACGCCTTCGGGTCCCGTCATATTGTCGGTTTGGGTGGATTAACTGCATGACGATTGCCATACTTTGTACGATCAGTATAGACAAACCAGAGAGTATAGTGAGAAGAACACTGCGATTTTCATCGGAATGTAAGAAGAAGCAATTGCTTCTTCTACTGGCCTACTTGATCTCTACGGAGGACACAAGAGTTCTCAGGCCACAGGAGCCGCTGCCACCCTTTTCCCGAGCCGTGATGCCTGGGTTGGGGGAGCCTGAAATGTCTTCGCTTCTGGGGAGCCTGAGATGGTATTCGCCTGGAGGTTGGGCCAGAATGGTTGTGGAGCCTGAGATTGTATTCGATCTGGGGGGCCGTTGTAGTGGTGGTGGAGAGGGCCTACGTTCAGGGAGGGGCCTTGGTGTAGGTCGGGGTGGAGCTGGTATTGGTGGTGGAGAGTTTTGAGGTGCGAGATTCTCATCTCCAGGTTCATACTCATCCTCATAGTCATCCACATAGTCAGAATATCTTCATAGATCTCCAAAGCAGCCATCTTCCTCCTGGATGATCACAAGTCCGACCCACCCACGGAGGAGTATTCTCCACTGCTGATCCTCGATAGCTACTGAAGTTTCTCTACAAGGCGCATTGCTACTAAAATCTGGCCCTGTTGTCGATCCAAAGCAGAAACTATAGAGTTTATAGAATTGAAAGAGCTGGCCACACTGAAACACTCATTGCACTCGTAAGCATTAACAGAAGACGAGATTAAGACGCTGATTGAGCCCCATCGAACCTGCTGCGATTTTTATTTTATGGGAGGCATGCTGGTAGAAGGAGCAGAAAAGATCTAAAACTCTTGAAGAAGCGCATTTCTACTATATAACACCATTCTGGGTTTTATTTCTACGATAAATACTCTAACCTGATATAGCTATTCGACGGAGCTAAAGGCTTTAGAAGCCTTTTTCAATGGCTCGCTAAAATCACACTAGTCTGAATTCGAAATTTATATAATTACCAACATATCACGCTAATCTATAGTAGGATAACAAATGCCTCGAAAAATAAAACATGCTTCAACACCAACGAAAAACAAAAAGAAATAAGTTTTAAGAGGATAGGTATACCCCCAACTCGATAATCATCCAACGAAATTTTCGCGCTTGATACCCTCTAACGGCTTCCGGTTTCCATAATAGGCCTTGATTAACCTAGGCTGATACCCCAACGAGCCTTCCGAGTTTCCATAATAGGCCTTGATTAACCTAGCTAAATCGCCCACATAGTCCTCATCGCCTCATCGTCCGGTTCCTCATCGCCGCCATCGCCCTCTTCCTCTTCCTCTTCCTCTTCCTCTTCCTCTTCTTCCTCTTCGCCGCCATCGCCATCGCCCTCCTCCTCTTCGCTCTTCTTCATCCTCTTCGGCTTGATTACGCTTATCTCCCCACGCCGCGATTCGCTTCTGAACAGGTGGTTTCTGTCAGCAACAGTCCAAAAGCGAAGACGATCAGAATGGCAAGAATCAAAGAATGCCATTAGGAAGTCCGCCTATAACGCTTATTGATTTCTCCCGAAATATTGAAACCTCTCAATACGCCGTGAGGACGGCCAATATTATTTGGAAATCTCTATCTTGAGTGGGAATAGGAAATTGCAACCGAATTTCAAGAATTGAAGATTATTTTTTTTCGTTCGCCGAATCAATCACCATCCGGTGTCAAGTCATCCCACCCATCGGGAGGGGGGTTTGAGGCCTGTGAGAAGCCCCTAAGCAGTGCGGGCGGGCCTATGGAGCACCGCGCAAACTCTCAATGGTTTCCTCACTGGTTTTGAGCCAGGCCTCCAACTCATCGGCGCCACCAATACGGCAATATTCGGGTTTTGCGGATACGCATTGGCGCTTCCGGGCGGAGGATTATTGATGGCTCCATAGAAGGCTCGGATGGCCCTCTCGGGTGCCACGGGGCCTCGCAAGACACGCTTCATCGCAACCTTTGTTAACTTTTTCAACATCCCGGAGTGGCAAGTTAGGGATGGATCGAACCAGTCGAGTGACGGTAGACAGCGCTTGGGGCTCGAAGTCTTCACCGGTCAATAACATGGATAGTTATTGCAGGTCTAGATTCGATTCCAAGGATCCTCAGGCGAGCCTTGTGCAGGGTCTTCTGGGGCCTCTATATTGTCTAGGCTTTACACTCTGCGGCTGTGTTCTGCTGACTTCTGGGTTCGATCAACAATAAGAAAGTTCAGGGCTGCTGCTATCTTCTTCGTCCTCTGAAGCCTTCCGCTTAACGAGGCTTCAAGGCGTTGATAGCCTCGATTAGGGTAGGTAACTAAACGATTGTATAATCCTTCTCAGAGGTTAGCTTGTTAACCCACCCTAGCCTGATCATCTGCCCCCAAGCCGAACAGAGAGCAGAGGCGCCTTCCCAGTAAGCTGCAGCACCCGCCTCACCTCTGCAATTGGTGCATTTGAACGCATGGTTGTCTTCCTCTTTGAGGCATTTCGGTGTTGGATGCCTTCTCAATATAAGCCGACGCTTCTTGGAGGCGTGATAAGCCTTCTTTGTGCTGCTGGAGCCTTCGAGATTCTGTCTGCTCTGGAGAATCTTGTTTCTCTCCCGTCTGTGGAATCTTCCTGTAACTGGCCACAAGAGATTCGGGATGATAATCGATCGCGGTTGGATATAATGGTTCTGATGCTTCTCCAAGTGAGACAATCGGGGAAGAATGCCTAGTATACGGTGTTTCCTACAGAAGAACTTCAAAGTCGGAATGCTTTCTTCGAGGCTTGGCAGGACTTCTTCGTTCAACTTTGGTTAACGCCTGATTCAGCTTCCAGTAAACCATTTTGGTTAGGTTCAACAGGTGTGTTTTGTTTCAAGGTTGGGGTCGGGCGTTTGGTTGGGGTCGGGCCTTCTTCGCGCGGGGCTTCCCAATTTGAATCGGAGGATGAATCACGAGGGTGTAGTGGTGGCTGTGATTCAGATGTCAATGATGATTCTGATAGAGATTAGGGATCTAACGCACCATTTTATATGAAAGGTGAGGATGGATATCTTGAAAGGCAGATTGGTATTGTATTCAACTATAGGTAGATTCGTAAGATAGGATTCTTGAAAGCTTCTGGAGCCGTATGGAGGTTCAATGGAGCTTATATACACGTATGATAGTGCATCAAACCTCGCTACGTCATCTATTAGGGATGTTTGTGTTGAGATGGAGTTGGATCATGATATCTCACTCATTATGTTGGTATCGTTGTGTTGGTACAACATAGAAGACGATTAGTCTGGCTCTTGGCGTTGGTACAAGAGCTCGCTGGCCCACGATGCATTCCCAACGAGCGGTTCCAAAGGCCTACGAGCCTTTACCAACGCCTAATTCTAATATCAACAATGAGATCTCGTTGTCCATTTTGCATACTGAACCTACTCGAGCCCTGGAAGTTTTGATCGACATCTGAAAGAAAGATTCGGGCAGCTGAATGGTATAATACTTCCCAGCCACGCCGAAGAAGTTTTGAGCCTTCACGGCGCAGAGAGACAATGAGGCTGGGATTTGGCGGATGAGCGTCACGAATCCGAATCCGAATCCGACGAACCGAGTGATTTAGACTCTGACGCCCACTGTTTAATCTAGCCACTACGATATATGAGGCGCAGGTGCAGCCCTTTTCCCGACACCAGGATATAACGAGGTGACAGAGAGCTTTCTCAGGAGCCCATGGAGCCCGCTACAGTCCGCAGAGGAATTCAAATTATCACGTTGGTTTCTACGGTCTGGGGTGTCCCAAGGGCAAATAGACGATTATTTTCGCTCCGCTAGCCTTCCAAAAGGCTCCTACACAACTGGTAGAGGCTTTGCACGCTGTCTTGATGAGATGTCTTCTAGGACGGCCTTGGGACAGAGGGGTGCACTCAGGGGTTGAAATAGGTGGAGAGGTGGTCCCTTACTACTACCGCGATCCTACAAGAATAGTACGATTCCTTTTGGGCAGCAAGATTCAGGGAGTCTTTGGTGTATGCTCCAACGATGGAGTATAATGAGATGGGAGAACGGATGTATGGGAAATGCACACCATGGTGGTGGGAGATGCAGGTTTTAAAGCCTCATAACGCGCATCGAGCCTTCGCTAATGGATCTTAAGAATACCCTGCCAGAGGATCAACGGTTGTACCAGTGATTTTGATCGGATGGCACCCACCTAA